>HG995389.1:7200000-7895373 GCA_905333075.3 Atethmia centrago | reverse complement strand
TTTTTGGAAGATTTAATGAATTTGGTATAACTATTAATTTCTCTAAATGTAGTTTTGGCAAAGAAAAGTTAGAATTTTTAGGATACGAAGTATCCGTAGAAGGGATTAGACCGCTAGAAGATAAGGTTAACGCCACTGTAAATTTCCCCAAACCGGAAACTATTGAGGAACTTAGACGATTTTTGGGAACGTTGAATTTTATAGAGCAAACATACCTCACTCAGCCGATCACCAGACAGAATTAAATAAGTACCTAGGGAATACGAAACGCAAAGATAAAACTAAAATTAACTGGACAGAGTTAGCCGAACGTAATTTTGAGCAATGTAAAGAAGATCTAAAGAATGCAGTCTTATTATCGTATCCAACGTCAGATACCCCTTTGGCATTGATGACCGATGCGTCAGACACCTGTACAGGCGCCGTATTACAGCAAAATGTCGATAACAAGTGGAAACCTTTAGGATATTATTCAAAAAAGTTGACAGATGCTCAAATGAAGTACAGCACTTATGATAGAGAACTATTAGGAATATATTTGGTTATAATTCATTTTCGCAATATGGTCGAAGGTCAAGAGTTAGTTATATTTACAGATCACAAGCCGTTATCATTTGCATTTAGTAAAAAAGGTACCAATAGGGAAACCTCACGAAGAGCTAGGCAAATTATGTTCATTAGCGAATTTAGTACAGATATAAGGCATATTAGCGGGAACAATAACATAGTAGCAGATACTTTATATAGAATTGCAACAATATCGTGTCCCACGATGCTTGATTTCGCAGAGCTCGCAGCTGCACAGGAAACGGACGCCGAGCTAGCAAAATTACAACGCGAATCAAATGATAATAACAACGTCTCATAGGTTTGGCCCGGCCACATTCACACTCACAACAACTAATCCTGAGTCAATCCTGAAGATAATCAAGAGTCTAGGGTCAAATGCACAGGGGGTCGACGGCATAAGTCTCGATATGATATCTCTCACGTTGCCAACTTCCTTGCAAGCCATTACAGACATCATTAATCAGTCCATAGCCACACATACGTTCCCCGAACTCTGGCGATGCGCTATTGTACGCCCTATCCCTAAAAACAATAACCCGGTTAACATGAAGGACTTAAGACCGATCAGTATTTTACCTTGCCTGTCTAAGATCTTGGAACGTGTAGTATACTCGCAGGTTATTCAATACCTCGAAACCAATAATATTCTTCCCGACCTTCAGTCGGGTTTCAGAAAGGGTAGAGGTACTGTAACGGCTCTGACTGATGTTGTGGGTAATATCCTTGAAGCACGTGACGGGGGAGAGTGAACGATTCTGGTACTGCTGGACTGTTCCCGGGCTTTTGACGCAATTAATACCACTCTACTGCTGACAAAGTTGGCTTTCTATGGCTTCAGCAGAGATGCGGTGGAGTGGTTTAATAGCTACCTCACTAACAGGTCTCAATATGTAGTAATGCATAGGGAGGACGGATCAACGGTGTCATCCTCCACCTCCCAGTGTCTAGGGGTGTCCCTCAGGGATCGATTCTGGGGCCTTTATTATACGTTCTGTACAGTGCGGATATCATAAAATCCTTTGTTAACTGTAAATATCACATGTATGCTGATGATATTCAGTTGTACATATCCTTCAAAGGAGCTGAAACATCCTTGGCAGTACAGAGAATTAACGAGGACTTGCATAGGGTTGTTGTATGGTCAGAGGAGAACTGTCTGTCTCTGAACCCCCTTAAATCTAAATTTATGGTGCTGGGTTCTAAGAAACAAGTTAGGGCGAAACTGTCTGCCAACCCTGAGATAATTATCATGGGAGAGAAAATTGAGAGAGTGGAGCAGACATGCAATCTTGGGCTAATTATGGATACAGAGCTGCGTTTTGAGACCCATGTGACCAATGTTCTCCGAAATTGTTTTTATAGGCTAAAGGTGTTATATGGAATACGGAAATACCTAAGCATACCAGTTCGGAAACAACTTGTTGACAGTCTCATCCTATCTAAGTTAAATTACTGTGATACAGTCTACGGACCATGCCTACTTTCTAGAACGGAGCGTGTAATCCAACGTATCCAGAATGCCTGTGTTCGTTTTTGTGTTAATGTCCCGCGAAGAAGTCATGTTACTCCATACATTAATGAACTTAAATTACTAAAGATGGCTGCGAGGAGGAAGCTTCATTTAGCCAACCTGTTGTTTGGTATTGTTACAACTCAGAAACCTCACTATCTCTATGAAAAGCTAACTTGGAAGCAAAACCATCTAAAGTATAGCCTTCGCTCCATGGTAAGCCCACTGTCAGTGCCAATACACAGAACTACAGCATTCAGGGGGAGTTTCAAGTTCACAGCCACACGCTGTTGGAATTATCTCCCACCACCAATGCGACGCCTGAAAACAGTACAATCCTTCAAATTCCAACACAAAAAGTTACTTATACAAGAACAAATCTCTCTTTAAGCTCCCTAATTGTACTCTAGTAGTGGTTTTACTGTACCTCTGCGGTCATGGCCTGCAGGCTTTGGCTTGGGATCTCCTAGGGCGTGGGCTGCTTGGAATTTCGCTCTCTTGGTGGGGCTGTATTTGGTGAGGTTCGCTTCTGCATTCTATAATTTACAGTTAACATATTTAATGTACTGGCACGCTGTGCTGGTCAAGTATAGTTTAATTTATAAAAATAATATCCTATATTTATATAATTAACCAATCAATTTATTTAATAGTAATATAATTTCACTACAATCCAAGTGTGACCATATTCAATTCAAAGAAATACTTTGTTTGTGAAGTTTCAACCGACTCAGCACGTCCATACTTGACTGGTAAGTTTCGACGTTTAGCTTTTGATTCAATACATAATTTGGGCCATCCAGGTATTAAGGTGAGTAGGAAATCAGTTTGTGAAAGATATTTTTGGCCTAACATGAAAAAGGATGTTGGAAATTAGGCTAAAACTTGCATAAAATGCCAAAAAGCGAAAATCCAAAAACATACTGTTTCTGATTTAGGAACTTTCGAGAGTAGTAAACGATTTGAACATATTCACATAGATATAGTAGGACCCTTACCAACTTCACCTGAAGGATTTAGATATTGCTTAACAATCATAGATAGATTCACGCGTTGGCCAGAAGCATTTCCGATAAAAGAGATAACTGCGGAAGTAGTAGCAAAAACATTATACGGAGGTTGGATTAGTCGCTATGGGTGTCCAGTTAAACTCACAAGTGATCAGGGAAGACAGTTTTAAAGTAATTTGTTTAAAGAATTAATGTCGTTAATGGGAATTCAGAAAACGCGTACAACTTCATATCATCCTCAATGTAATGGAACAGTAGAACGATGGCATAGATCTTTAAAAGCCACACTAAAAGCACGTTTAGACACCAAATGCTGGGTAGATGAATTGGCAACGGCAATGCTAGGGTTACGCACAACAATTGGGTCTGACACAGGCGTAACCGCAGCACAAATGTTGTATGGTAGCAATATTAGGTTGCCAGGGGACTTTTACGACAGTAGTAACGTGAAGTCGTACGATGATAACAGTTTTGTAAACAAATTAAAGGACGTGATAAATGGATTTAAACCCACCAGTAGAGAAAACAAGTCACCCCACAAGATTTTTGTACACAAAGATTTATACACTAGTGACTACGTATTTATTAGGAATGACGCAGTAAGGAAACCATTACAACCTCCTTACGATGGACCATATCGCGTCATTAATAGAAATGATAAAGTATTTCGTGTACAATTGCCAGACAGACAAGCAAATGTGTCTATAGATCGTTTGAAATCAGCATACCTATTGATAGATGGCGATAAGCCATCAGACAAAACAGATAAACAGTTAATAGATAAAACCGGCATTAAAAAAGGCGAGAAAATTCAGAAAAAAGTAACTTTTCAAACGAGCAAAACCAGTAATAATACGTATACAACGCAAACTGGATGATTTAGCAAAAAACCGTTGAAATATCGTTAAATCAGCAGTATCAAAATTTAGGCCAAATACATTGAATATGAATGACATCGCGGAATAAAAAGTCAATACATATCAGACATCAGTCAAGAAGCCACATATAATTGTAAAACAGTTACATTATTCTTAAAACATGGGTTCCAATCAGTCAAAGGAAAATGTCATTGTAAATGAAAACTTATCAAACGTAGCTCAGGTAGAGAGTAAATTAAACCTTATTGGCATCGTCATGGTAGTAACAATAGTGTTATTTGCCATGTTGTTAATACATGCAGGAAAAAGAAGGTGTATAAAAGGCATACGACAATGGTTAAAAAAGGAAGTGGTGGCAAGTTCAATGACCTTACCGAGTATTAAGGTAGAAACTGTGCAACCGCCACAAACATCGCCTAATCCCAAAGTCATATACTGATTACAACCAGCCAGAAACCATCGTCCATTCAAGTCAAGTAAGGTTCAATAAGTGTAATAGTGTAAAATTCCTGTTATGTGTACGTAAGTAAGATCAGTGAAGAAGTAACGTGAATAATGTGTGTTGTCATTGGCGTCATCATGACGAATACTGTGGACTCCAAGGAGTGCCAAATTTTCTTTTATTGCAGAGTATGTCGTCATGGTGACTACCCTTAATTTTTTTATGTTAAGTTACATTAAGTTTAGTATTTTTAAGGATTTCAAGTCGGTACCTTGAAACATAGGTAACCGCACCAAATAGATTTGCTACATTACAATCTAAAGTGTAAAGAATAATATACAAATTGTAATGTTGAAACAAAGTGCTTGTTCCTTTAGTAATAACAGCGTGATAATATAACTTAAAACTTTAAATGCATAACATTGTTTAAAAGGTACATTGTAAGTAGCGCAATCGCACACCTGCAAGATATCTGGTTACAACATTGTTCATTGTAGTGAAATAATGTATAAGCAAATTCTTTGTAACTCGTAGTTCTGATAAAATTGTACTTAGTTTAAGGCATGTTATTTTTGTTCATTGAAATTATTATGTAAAAAACCATTTGTTTTTAAAAAAAAGGGAAGGAATAGTGTAGGAGCGCTGACACATCGTTTTGTATTCGTGCAGCGCCCGGCGACACAACAGTTCGCCCGTAACCGCCGTATACTATAGACGCGCTCTTAAACTGATAAGCTACTCCTCTGTAATATTTCGTAATAAGTTTAATAAGTAAAGTTACCACAGAGTTTTCGTAGCATTTCATTTTCTCTCCGTACATACAACCCAAAGACATTATATACACTCACACAAAAATTGTATCTCAAATAATTAATTTACTATGCCCCAGTTTATAAAACATTGGATCTCCGTTGGAAACCATGAAAAATCAGAGTGGTCCGAGATGTGAGTTATAGGTATCGTTACTGTAGTCAGATAAACTGTAATGCGAAGATCCATAGTCCAAGAAAGGCGAAATCACTCAGAAATGCAAAAAGATAACCAGAAACACAGCCAATGATATTTTGAACAGATCACAAGAAATCACAACAATACATTAATGATAGCCGAATCTTGGCATCTTGGAATCTTGACATTTTCACTCGGCGACGTCCTCGGGGTCTCTAGTAAAGATGGGCGTGCCCCAAGGTTCAATTCTTGGCTGTTTCCTATTTCTAGTTTATATTAACAATCGTCCTTATATGATGGCTAACTTATCGGATATAATTCTATTCGCTGACGACACTTCTCTTATTTTTAAAATCGATAGAAAATATATCAGATAGTTATGTAACTTGGTTTATCAGATAGTTATGTAGTTTGGTTTAACAGATAGTTATGTTATTTGGTTTACCAGATAGTTATTTAACTTGGTTAAACAGACAGTTATGTAACTTGGTTTAACAGATAGTTATGTAACTTGGTCTAACAGATAGTTATGTAACTTGGTTAAACAGATAGTTATGTAACTTGGTCTAACAGATAGTTATGTAACTTGGTTTAACAGGTTGTTATGTAACTTGGTTTAACGGGTTGTTATGTAACTTGGTTTAACAGATAGTTATGTAATTTGGTTTAACAGATAGTTATATAACTTGGTTTAACATATGGTTATGTAAATTGGTTTAGCAGATAGTTATGTAAATTGGTTTAACATATAGTTATGTAAATTGGTTTAACAGATAGTTATGTAACTTAGTTTAGCAGATAGTTATGTAACTTGGTTTAACATATAGTTATGTAAATTGGTTTAACAGATAGTTATGTAACTTGGTTTACCAGATAGTTATGTAACTTGGTTTTACATATAGTTATATAAATTGGTTTAACAGATAGTTATGTAACTTGGTTTAACATATAGTTATGTAAATTGGTTTAACAGATATTTATGTAACTTGGTTTAACAGATAGTTGTGTAACTTGGTTTACCAGATAGATAAGTAACTTAGTTCAACAGATGTAAGTTTATGATTTACTAAATGTAAACTAATATTATAATCAGAAAAGATTATATGTTTTGTATTTATTTAACAGTTTATGTACACACATATAAACAGACAAGAAGACAGGAACGGAAAAATACGTACAAACGTGATGCTCATTTCTAAAGAAATCTCTTCCAGCGTACCTGCGTTTAACAGATAGTTATGTAACTTGGTTTAACATATAGTTATGTAAATTGGTTTAACAGATATTTATGTAACTTGGTTTAACAGATAGTTGTGTAACTTGGTTTACCAGATAGATAAGTAACTTAGTTCAACAGATGTAAGTTTATGATTTACTAAATGTAAACTAATATTATAATCAGAAAAGATTATATGTTTTGTATTTATTTAACAGTTTATGTACACACATATAAACAGACAAGAAGACAGGAACGGAAAAATACGTACAAACGTGATGCTCATTTCTAAAGAAATCTCTTCCAGCGTACCTGCGATGGGACAGTAGAGTAGGAGATGAACACCGTGAAGAGTAGGAGAGAAAACAAAATACATAAAAATACTATTCACTAATTTAAATATACAATTAGAGAATATACTTACATATATACATACTTCTAAAACAAATATCACTAAAATACTTATATATAATAAATAGTATAAAATAATAAATACATAATATGAAACTATGGCAAAGTGGAAAGATAGTGTTCTTTCACTCTTCTTTTAAAAACAGCAACAGTTTGGCAGTCCCTAATATCGGGTGGAAGTGAATTCCACAACCAAACCACATGCACAGTGAAGTAGTAGGAGTAGAAGTCGGTAGACTGAGGAGGGGATGCAAGGTGCATCAGAAGGACGGACGAAGGAAAAACGTTTTCGCAGATAGGTTGTTATTGTTTGGTTATTGGTTACAGGGTTGTATAGTCTAGACAAAATATACATTCAGTTTGCATTAATTCCCGACCGGGCCAGGTCTTGAATGCGGGCGTCGGGAATCCCGGGCGGATTTCCGGCCACCGCAGGCGCGGGCTTGCGGACGGTGAGCAATGGGTAGCTCACCGTCCGGTAAGGACCAGGCCCGGGTCGACGGCGCGTTGTATTCCACGCGCGCCTCAAAGAGATGTCGTCAGCACAAAGGTAGGGGCCACTAAGGCCGATGCCTGCCGGGGTCGCGGGAAGGTACTTATGGGCCCCCGCAACACAGGCAACGGAAGGAATATGGGTGGGTTTTAGTCAGTAAGAGTCTGACACACCCTCCAGCTCCGCCCAGAGCGGAAGAAGTTATTTGATGATTACCCATCGACAAAAAAACAAAAAAAAATGTCTTGAATACGTTATTACAAATACTATGTCAAAAGTCCCCATGGATCCCGCTTGTGCGTTTTTTTTTATCCGAGGACAAAGGTCACACATTTTTGTTTTTCGCGTATATCTCTGAAATAGTGAGAGCTACTTGAAAAATGAATGAGAGAATGTTTGTAGATCGTACAATTCTTTACAAAAAACAGCAATATTTTTTTCCTACGAGCCACCGTTCCCGAGTTATCGCGATTTCAAACCATAAGAAAGTCGTATTTTTAATTACACACTTTTACGCACCACTTGCACCCCTGAGGTAGTGTACTTGGCGCTTTTTTGACGTGATTTCCCATGAAGCAAATGAATGTCGAACTTTCCAATTTCTCAGTTATTATTATTATGATTCTATTATCATACTTCCCCGTGCGGCTGTTATTATTTAGGCACAATTCCGTCTAATGGTACGGTAATAAATAATAAAGTTTTTCGTAATATAATAAATTAAAACATGCAATCATTAGTTTTGGAAACCGTCTTTTAAACGGAATTTCGTATCTTCGCCTACACAGTTCAACACTCTCCATGTTGAACTGTGTAGCATCCGTACTGTTTTGTAGAATAAAATACGGATAAAAGTATTACGAATGAAATATATTGTAGGAATTATATACCTACGAAAAAGGAATTATTCTATGAAAAAAACTAGAGTCAGGCTCCTGAATATTTGTTTAGTTATTAAAGGGATGGGGAATATAGCACCAAATCAAGGGACTACGTAAGTACCTACTAGGTCAACTAGGGAAAAACTAAATCCAGAGGAAGCGCCTTAAGGCTTCAGGGCGACCCTTTGGTCCGTCAGTTACTTATAGTCCAAGTTATAAGTTTTCTGCGGTTTTTTATTTCGATTTTCTTTTTTTTCGATGATTGGTGGAAAGGTAGGTAATACCTACTTCAAAAATATTCAAAGTCGAATTATTCATAACATAACATAACATCACGCCTTGTTTCTCCGAAGGGTTGGGCAGAGGTGTAACCTATACACACCATATTCCGCCAGTTATGTTTAAGTCCCATGTAATAGAGGGGTCACCCTATTGCCATCAACCGGGCACAAACCCAGACTCCGGGCTGAGAAATTCCAAATACAAAAACCCGATAACACTGCGTCCGACCCGGGAATCAAACCCAGGACCTCACGCTCAGCAGTAGCGCTTGCGACCACTAATCCACCACACGTTTGTAAAACATTGTTGTAGACGTGCCGCGCTGAAACAATGCTGCTTTCAGCGACATTCAATACAACGATGTCCGTACCGCTAACAACTCATACATTGACAGGAAACAATCTGCGGTGGCCGCTGTCATTGCCGACTACACCCGACGTTTCCCGACAATGCCCGAATGTCCGTCCGTGAGCTAGGTAAATTAATTAATTGATAAGAATTTAATCAAGTGTGGCTCCCGGCATTTAGTGGAGAATGTTATGTATTCAAAGTTAGATGTTTAGAAGTAATATAAGGTATAAGTTTTCGTGGTCTGGTGGTAAAGACTGTAACGTTACGATTGGCCGGAATGCCAGTCGTAAGTCACGTTAAAAAAAAAGTACTAGTATTACTAAATATTATAAGATTAGATTAGGTATTAAAATATAGAGTTCCAGGCTTCCGGTCCGAGTGCATGAGACGCTTGGACGGCAGGAGGCGTCCTACAGCACCTCTCGCTCCACGAGACGTGTGTCCGAACCTTCCATGACACACAGGAGTGGCCAGCTATGGCGTCCCAAGCCGCGCGACTATAACGCCTTCGGCCTTAGGGATCTCGCAAAGGCGTAAGTGAGAGGCTATGGAGAGTGAATCACAAATCACACACACTATGAGTTTCTTTAAATGATTATATTTTCACACGTTACAATAATTAGTATATAGTTTTACAAGAAGTGAACAGACTGAATCGTACTAGACTGAGACTAGACTGACTGAACCGAACTGAACTGAGCCGAACTGAACCCTTGTCAGGTCCGATGACCGCTTTTATAGATTCTCGCCAAAGTTATAGAAGTTTCTGTGAAGCATTATTAAGCATTAGCCGACAGGATGGATAGACCAATGATGTGGCAATGGATGACCAGTCATCGTGCGTCATTCCAATATTTAAAATAAGTTGTATAGTGTATTTTTTTGTGTAGTATGTGTTTTCATGTATGTACCTATGTATGTTTTGTGTATAAAATTGTAATGTGTGTTTGTTTATGGACTTATGGTCTGAAATAAATTTATTATTATGTCCTTACATATCTCGGGACCATGGGGTCCCGGACCTTTGGAAGGCGTACGAGGGGCCGAAGCCAACTCGCAGAGGCCCCTTGGACAATTGTAATGGAATGAGGCACCAACCGACGATTATCCCTGTTTGCTCTATGAAGGTGCACCAAAGGACAACCCTCGGTTGATGCAGGACTATTGCAGAACATGGGAACAAAAAATATTAGGCTATGGGTTTGGGAGGCTATAGTGGATCGGTTTCCTAAGACTATAGAAAGGCTATGGGCCCTACCTGACCAATGCTTTATATAAAATACACCGACAAAATGGCAGGGGGTGACTTGCACACTCAATAATGGGCCCCCGAAAACGGCCGCTAGCACATAGTGACAAGGGGGCAACACTTCCTGAGGTGCTTGAGGAGTGGAGAGGTATTCTACGGCTATCAGGACCATCCCGGAAGTACGGTCAAGATCCCTACCAGCATCTTACTGGGGTACTTCCTTCCTCCGAGCACGTTTGCTCTTGAGAATCAACATTCAAGCCTGCCAATAAAGGCAAGAATGAGGTGAGAGCTCTGTTCCTCGTCAGTGTTCACTCCAGCCGGCCAATAAAGGCAAGCCAGAGATGAGGAACAAGACTTCTCCCAGGAGATAGGGTCCGTGGGGTCGCTACTGCCTAACAGCTTGCCACATGCTGCCCTGCGGGTTTCTGTATCTCTCTTAGTTTGGCTCCTTATCCAAGACCTGTTCCGGCAAAGTGAATTCTACCGGGACAGACCTGGAGTTTGGAGCCCGCAAGCCCCACCACGACGTCAACGTAGAGATACGGCGGTGGGGTTATTATTATTATTATTCAAATTATTAAGTTTGAATGCCTGCCAGAATCAATAAAAAACGGTTTAAATGAGTACATAGCTTAAATTAAGTCTGTAACTAGCTTTATCTTGGCCGTATGCATAGAGAAAGAAAAAAAACTTAAACAGATGACAATTTATGATGAAAGATGTCAATGGATGAATTTTCTCTTGTTGTAAAATCTTAGAATATTGTTGTATTCTAAGATTTTACAACAAGAGAAAATTAATAATATAAAATACAGTTTTGAGTGTTAGAAACAGTTAATTGTGGGTTTGCTTTTCAGCTGTGGTGTTCAAACATATGCAAGAAAGTTAAAGACATAATATGATTTCATGTAAATTTTTAATTATAACCTAAAGATGTGGCTTTGTGTAGCAAAATACCACAAGACCAGATTCTTAAGATGAAAGTTTTAGATTTGAAACTAGAACTTTGTATGTACAGTAGCGTGGTCCTAATTTTTTGAGTTTTTAATTATCATCGCAGCACTTTGTCATTCGATTATATACATCCAAATAAGAAACAGATTTTTTTCTTTTAATTGGTCGATACGATTTAAAGGTCGGTCCAGTCATCAAACTTTAACAAAAAGCATTGTATGGCCGCTTAAAGCGTGTTATTGCGTTTATTTAGGAATATAATAAACTGATTACAACCAATATAGAACAAAAACAGTATTTGCTTTTATTAGTGAATGAGTATAGGAATAAGTACCCTAATACTAATAAATCAACCCTTGTTTCTTAAAACCAAATGAATGATTCAAATACTTACATAGCTATGCTTAATTTCTAATAATAACAATAATTTTGTATTTCTTAGGTTCAGACTTATGAATAAAATAAATAAAAACTCTCCGTAGACAGTTTTTATTTCAAATTCAACTCTTAGTAGCAACACTTAGGTTTCAAAACAAAAATAAAAAAAAATACTGAAATATTTTCATAGGGTATATAATCAAATTATACGGTGCCCATAAAAGTAAAAGAAAAAAAATCTTAGGAATAAGGACCACCCTAATGTACAGTCAGATAATGTTAGGCTAATTGACACCCTACCTACGTCAATGAGGGTTTTCTGAAATAAAATTCTCTTAAAAAACACTGTCACGTCAGGTCCGGGCACCTGTCAGCAGTGTCAAACCGCCTATATTTTCTTAAGTCATGACTGAATGATGAACGAATGAATGAATCAAATGATGAACGTCATATATTTTAAATTCATTGTTGAAATGGAAGACCTCTTGTCAAAGTGGCGCCAATTGGTAGCGTGAATATCACTAGTAGACAGTAGTAACTGTCAAGAATAACAGTTGTGATTTTATTATATTAAAGGACAATATTTAAGTTGGTCAGTTTGCTTAATTTCTCTGACTTCTGAGATGATTGTGGACACCAGCGGCATACGGTGGAGGAAGACGTTGAGAGGAATCCTGGATGGTTCAAAATGAGCAACAGGCAATAAGTCAGCATGGAAATATTTGCTCTTTCCTTTTCTGTAGTGGGTCAGTTACAAGCTGATTTAGTCTATAGTCTGTTCCAAAATCATCTAATGAAATTGTAAACAAATGGATCAGAAAAACGACCTGTGGATGCCAATTTGTAATGCCACTTACTAATTGAGAGCTTTGATTTGATTATTTGAGTAGGTACTTAACCCTGAAATTCTAATTTCAAATCACCTTAAATATATTTTTCTTTTGACAACTGAGGTTCTTTTATAACTTTCGTCGACGATTTTTCAATTACAATTTAATCGTGTTATTCAAACCAGAGTTATAAAGTTGAAATCTTCTCTCTTCTTCTTTCTTTGAATATGTTTCTAATTCCCTTAATACTCAATACTCTCAATACTCAATATCTTTATTGCTTTACCATAATCTGTACTTAGGTGGTAACTCAAAATCAAAATCAAAAGTCATTTATTCAAACTTGGCTGAAAATCAGCACTTTTCGAACGTCAAAGTTACATAAGACAGTCCCCCAAAAATGCCCGCCCGTCACCACTTCCTAGTGCTTTAGCTGGGACGAAGAAGTGGTGGAACAAACTCCCCAGCAGCACGTCTGTCTGTTTAGTACATTATATCATTGAGATCATTATGGACCCTGTAGGGCACAGCAAGAGGAAGCCGCGTTTTAGGAGATTTAACTTTCATATACTCAAAGTCAGGAGATCGCTAAATATGATACTAACAATTCGCCTATCTACTATTTATTTATTATTTTATCTGAAAAAGTACTTAAATATTTTAAACTAATTTTATATACCTGTACATATGTATTATAATGCTGTTTATGTTTTGGTATAAATTGTTTGTCTTTGAATAATTATTTCATTTCATTATTATTATTGTTATATTAATAATTAATTATTATTATTAAATTATTTATTAATAATGATTTACTGTTATATTAAAATATTTTAAACATACCTATAAGTTGCGTTTACCTTAAGTGTTTGCATAGGAATTTAATAGGATCAAGGTTTGTTTACATTTTAATCCTAACTAATTTTACAAATGCAACATTGGCGCCGATTCCCTTGTTCACAAACTAAACTAAATTTAAGTTCAGTGCATCCTTTTCTTTTTATTTCATTAAGAAAAGGACAGAAGATCAATTTTAGTTTAGTCCTGTCAAATTAATCAGCGCTTGACGTAAATTGACGTAATTTTAGTAGGCAAGTTTTTAATCACGTCTAAACTTGTATGGAGTAGTGACATGCGCTGATTAATTTGACAGGACTAAACTAAAATTTATCTTCTGTCCTCTTCGTAATGAAATAGAAAGAAAAGATGCACTGAACTTAAATTTAGTTTAGTTTGTGAACAAGGGAATCGGCGCCATTGACTTTGTTTGTTATGCTTCCACGCTAAAACAGCTGAATGGATTTGGATAAAATTTAGCACATGGGTAGACCATGACCTGGGTTAGGATATAGAATACTTTTTACCTCGATATTCCCACGTGATCGAGACTTATGCGGGTGAAACCGCGGGGCGGAGCTAGTAGTATATACTTTTGGAACAGATGGTCTGTTCCAGTAGGTATCTGGTAAAACTATTTTGTATGTTTTTATTCAAAGTCAAATTATTTATTGCACTTTTGAACGTCAAAAATTACAAAGAAATTAGAATTGATTCTAGTCGCCCCTTCCAAAAGATAGTTTCGTATGGTGAAGAATGGATAAGAAACTCCACCGTTACTCTTTTGTACTCTTTTGTCACAATATTTTGTACATTAATAACATAAGTATAATGTGAACACACTAAGAATAAAATTACTATACTAAAATAGGTAAAAGGAATTTAAAATGAAGCGATGACAGACAAATTAATTATGTGATAGATGCAAATAAATATTATAATAGTATTTTAAAAGTAGATGATTTTTCTAAAATTTAAAAATAATAAATGAGTTAGTAATCACAGAATGTAAAACCAACATTCATCATCATAGCCAAGAAGAACTGAACATTAATAGATGACTTACTATTGAGACTGCCACCATACCTGTTTCTGCAAACACCATTGCTGTATACATAATGATGTAGTTACTGCTAACAAGATATTTCAGTTTGGACAAATCAACCTAGAAAAATTGAGAACAAAATATATTTATATTTTACGGTCCCTACATAAATCACGAAACGTCTAGTTGATGTAACTGGTGACCGAAAAGCTGGCGGCTTTCTCGCGCAACGCATCAGCATTGCGATTCAGCGAGGAAATGCCGCCAGCATCCTCGGTACAATGCTCCGAGGGCCTTTTTTAGGCTTAACTTAGTTTTAATTTAATTTAGTTAATGTTAATAATCATCTTGTTATTTGGTTATGTAAATAAATATCATATTTAATCCTTATTCCAAGACTTGGGTACAACTCCCTTGTACCCATTTCACAATTAAAGGAGATGGCTAAATGGAAGTATGGACGACTGCCCCAGCAATGTATAAACATGGAACTTTGCAATATGTAATTCTGAATAGCTGAATATTAGTGTTTCATGTAAAAAAAGTTTCAAGAACTTTTCATATCTTTACAATCCTGAAAATAAAATCGTGTAACTCCTACGTCAATAGGTATAAAAAACTGCAAACAAATGACATATTGCAATGAACTTTTACCTAGGCGTTTGAATATTTCTGCAATGTTTTACGATATTTTTGACTAGCGACACATCCCGATTTCGCACGGTGGTACCGGGTACGTGAGTATATATCTACAAAGAGATAATTATGGGCTTTCTACAATCCACGCAAAAATCACTCGCGCCCGCGTGGATACATAATAATGTATCTTAGCTAGCGGAATTATATATCTAGGTATCTCAAATACAAAAATCTATATTTGTTTGGATATCTGTTAATATTAATCCCTATTTTCACATAGGTTCATCATTTCAACCACTTATTTATATATTAACTGTGAAAACTGTCTTTACTTCAACTCATTATCCTACACGAATGTATGCCTAAACCTTCCGGAAGAACCAGTCTACCTACTAGTGACAACCCCATCAAAATCTGTTTGTTGATACATCCGTATTTCATCACCACTGCTCTCAAACGGTGAAGGAAAACATCGTGAGGAAACTGGCATGTCCTAGAACAAGATGTTCGAAGACATGTGACATCTACCAACCCGCACTGGGCCTGCGTGGTGGATTACGGCCCACTCCCTCTCACAGAGAGGAGGCCTGTGACCCAGCAGTGGGAACATTATAGGCTGATTATGGATTATGGATAAGAAAAATTTTCACGATTACGTTAAAGTTCAACTGTGAAAAAACAAATGCTAAGTGGATTAATTTTCTTTTTATTACTGACTTCAAAAAAGGATGTTGTTAATTCTATACGTATATAATATGTATTATTATTGGAACTGCAATATATTCACATATGCTAATCTATTAGGGCTTTCAAACAAATATATATATTTTTTTATAAGTGTATGTATGTATGTTTATCCACACATTTCTTCAAAAGTATAAATCGGTTTGTGACCAATATTTAATTGGCTTACATTTATTTGCACTTCATTTGAAAATCAGTTCACTAGTTTTCAAGATATTGACTAATAAGTGTAAGTGTGATGGCCTGGCTCATTGATAAGAGCTACGGGTGTGGTCACCACCACACCCGTAGCTCAAAGGAAAACAACTCAGAACCTTGGTCAAATTTCAGTGCATGTAAGACAAATCATAAGGAAAATCAAAATATTAACTACTTTATACAATATTCCAGTTTTTACTTAAAACTAAAAATAACGAAGTAAAAAAGTGATTATCGTCTTTTAGACATTATTATGTTGTCTACTAAAATATCTATAATAAATCCATACATTGTATATGAATTAAAATGAACTGTATATAAATAACTTGTAACTAATTAATTAATAAAATAAAAATATAATATTCTAACCTAACTAAAATTTTTTTATTAACAAACTAAAATATGGTGTCGAAAAATTCCTTCGCATCGCTGTCGACTGGTAATGTACCCAAGAGACTGGCGGCATTGCCACGTTGTATATAAATGCTCAGCTCTGGCCAAGGTAAAAGCCAGCCCTTGGGTCTCAGGAAGTGTCAAATGTCATCCATATAGAAGTTAATTACGAGAATTTAACAAAGAACCGAAACTACGAAATTTGGTTTGACTTACTTATAGAACTATTTGTTCATATACAAACGTATATTACAGACGTTCTAAGTTATATGTTTCATTAGTTACTTACTGCACTAGAAAGCCGCTCAAGTGCGAGTCGGACTCGCACATGAAGGGTTCCGTACCAGGGGAACTACTTTCTAAGTCCGTCAACGAAGGTACGCGCTCGTCCGAAAGTAGTTGAAACGACAAAACAAGTGACAAATTCAACTTTTCGAATGGGCACAAATACATCGCGAGTAGGGACAACTGTCAAATCGTGTTGTTATTCATTCTCAGTTCGGGCTCCGAAGTAATCTTATGTCCGTAGGTGATAGAGAATAGGAAACGCCTGTAATTTCGGCCGAAACTACGGATTTAGTGCTTAGGGAGTAGGCCCCCAGTAACCACCGCACAATATTTAGCAAAAAACGTCGAAAACAACACGTTACACAAGAATCGTGTTGTTTTAAATTTAATAGATGTTTTTTATGTGTTGATATAGCGGCAATAGAAATACGCAATCTGTGAAAATTTGAACTGTCTACCTATTACGGTTCATGAGATACAGCCCGCTGACAGACAGATGGACGGACGGACAGACAGCTGAGGCTTAGTAGTAGGGTTTTGTTTGGCACCTTTCGGGTACGGAGCCCTGAATAATAATAAATGAGAAATAATCGTAATCAATTAGCTATACCTAAGTAATCACTCATTTTCATGTCTCACTTATTTGATTAGAAAAATATACACGCCGTTATCGCAAGAGAGATAGAATTTGTGTGAAAATGGTTATTAATATTGTGCACTAGCTTTTGTCTGCGGGTCCGCATGTGTCTGTGTTCAAAAAGTACCCATGTGAACGTATTACCAGGATAAAAAAGTATCCTTTGGGCTACGCCAGGTCATACTCTATGTTTCATCGGAATCCGTTCATACGTTTAGACTCAGATATATCGGGTGTAAAAAGAAACTTTCCGAAGCCGAAAGTCACATATTTTACCCATTATTTTGGATCATTTTTTTCCACTAGAACATAGCTGGGAATCCACTGGTCCTGGAGATATTGGTCAAAGTAGCATTTTTTTTTTTACTTTTATACGATAATTAATTTCAGGCGTTATTACAAAACTTTCTTCAAACATACATTACCTGAATTTTAGATTTTTCTTAACAAATTACGCATTTGAAGTTACAAAAACGCAATGAATATCAAATAACTGAACTAGAGCGAAGGGGCGGGGCTTCACACACACAACAGCACTGAGTCCGTTTGCCTAGGTTTGCGTTACATTGCGCGCAATAAAAAATAACAATTTTTGTATACCTAAAAATAAAAATCGGTTCCCAACAATATTTGTTGCGCAAAGCTACTTAGTTAGATGTACAGTATGCGTAGTTGACGGCTTTGTGATGTGTATTTTTACACCCTGTATGATATTAGTGACTTTTAAATTTGTTATTACGCCGTCAAATAATGCAAGTAACTTATGCAAATAATGTGTGTTCTATGTGTTAATATTTAAGTATTGCACTAAAATACTTTATGAAATAAATTCAGGAATTGATGCAAAAAAAACGATATTACTTTCAAACTACATAAGATGTTTACATGATTTTTTTTGTGGACAGTCTATTTTAATATCTATGTATAATTATATCCGTGATTTTTTTTAAATATTCATATTTTTGTTACTAAAAATACATATTCCCATTGAAACCGAA
Source organism: Atethmia centrago (assembly GCA_905333075.3). Taxonomy (NCBI): domain Eukaryota; kingdom Metazoa; phylum Arthropoda; class Insecta; order Lepidoptera; family Noctuidae; genus Atethmia; species Atethmia centrago. The sequence goes on along the minus strand of HG995389.1, from coordinate 7,877,188 downwards.
CGGCAGCTCGGTGTGAGTGCGACGCGCATTAGTATGGCCAAGGTCAACGGCGTTTACCCAAGCCTTAAGGCGTGAAAAGGTAACAAACAGACAGACAGATTTACTTTCGCATGTATAATATTAGTATGGATAGTATGGATGGATCGTAAAAGCAGGAAAAAGCTTTTTGAACTTTATGGCCTAAAGCAACATATGAATAATAAAAGCTTTCATCAGTATGTTGCAAAATATTCTAAAACTTTTAAAAGTGTATGCAAAATAGCTAAAGCATATTAGCAATAAAATAAAATCTGCTGATGATAAAATAAGAACGACCAGGCACATAATAAATAATGTAACAGGTAGGAAAAACAGTATAATACTGATTTTAATTTAAAGACTACACATGGGCCCATCACTTCAGATGTAGAAATAGCTCAGGAATTCGAAAACGTTTTTCCTAATATTCCCCATAAAACTGAAACTTTAAATTCCTCACCAGCGCTTTCTGCTACATTACTTAGAAATAATATAAAGGTCATGCCCTTTGGAGTTTAGCATACAAACCTCCAAGCTGTTATAAAAGCTTTTAAAGATCTTAAAATTAAATCAACAGAAGATCTCTGGGGAATGTCTGTAATAGTCTGTAGATCTATCATCGAAACCATTGCTCCCTATTTAGCTTTCATATTTAACACCAGTGTTGACCAAGGATCTTTCCAGATATCATGAAACACAGTAAAGTATGTAGTTCCTTTGTTCAAATCCGGTGATAGTAAAGAACCTAACAATTATAGGCCTGTGTCAATTCTGCCAGTTCTCAGTAAGGTGTCTGAAAAGTTGATGCTCAATCAAATGTTACGTCACTTTAACAAAAATTCCATCTTTCATGAACACCAGTACAGTTTCACGAAAGGCCATTGTACCACTGACGCCGGTGTCACCCTAATAAAGAACATTTTAAACGCCTACGAAGAAGCACAAGATGCCATTAGAATATTTTGTGACCTTTCTAAGGCGTTCATTTGCGTAAACCATGAGACACTTCTGCTGAAACTATAGAGTACTATGGGATTAGGAATACAGCTCTTGATTTCCTAAGATCATACCTGAAATGTAGACAGGTTAAAGTTCAAGTAGACGGCGTAAATTCATTGGGGTCTGAAATGGCAATGGGCGTTCCTCAAGGTTCGATATTAGGTCCATTCCTCTTTTTAGTTTTTATTAATGATTTGTCCCAATTACTTCAAAACCAACCGAAGAAATTGTTATTCGCAGATGACACATCATTGATCTTTAAAATATACCGACAGTCACACAATCTTGATGACGCAAATAACTCTGTTCTTCAGGTACAAGATTGGTTTACGGTAAATAACTTGGTACTAAATGAAAAAAAAACGAATGCGTTAGATTTAAATTACCTAATGTTAGAAGTAGCGTATGTGATATCATTTTGAATGGAGTAAAACTGAAATTTATTAATCAAACAGTTTTCCTAGGAAACACTCTAGACGAAAAACTTCAATGGGGACTTTTGCGGGGCGGCTAAGCTCGGCCGCTAATGCTGTCAGAAAGATAAGATAGTTAACAGATGTAGAAACCGCGCGTTCGGTCTATTTTAGCTACTTCCACAACATTATGTCGTATGGCATTTTACTGTGGGGTCGGGCTGCTGACATTGAATCCATCTTTATTTTGAAAAAGAGAGCTGTCAGAGCCATTTAAAATCTACGTCACCGCGAACCTCTTAGGAAACAATTTTAAAAAGATTAATATTATGACGGTACCTTTTTTTTTTTTTTTTGAGGGTGGGAAATCGTCAAATAACTTCTCCCGATCTGGGCGGAGCGGGAGGGTGTGTCAGACTCTTATTGACTAAAACCCACCCGTATTCCTTCTTGTTGCCTGTGTTGCGGGGGCCTCGGTGACCCATAAGTACCTTCCCGCGACCCCGGCAGGCATCGGCCCTATTGGACCCCTACTATGTGCTGACGACATCTCTTTGAGGCGCGCGTGGAATACAACGCGCCGTCGACCCGGGCCTGGTCCTTACCGGACGGTGAGCTACCCATTGCTCACCGTCCGCAAGCCCGCGCCTACGGTGGCCGGAAATCCGCCCGGGATTCCCGACGCCCTGGGCATCTCCTGCGGCGGCTAGGGGCGAGAGGGCGCGAAACTTGCCTTTCCCTCAACCGTCCCGCCTCCTCCTTCGCGAGCATTACTGCTTCGCAGAAGGAGGTGACGGCTGCCCATGCCCTCTCGCTCCGTACCATGGCCTGAACCAGGGCCGGACGCGAGAGGTCTCTGCCGCCGATCGCCTCCACGAGGACACGGCGGTGCTCTGCCCAAGCCGGGCAGACCTCCACCGTATGCTCCACCGTGTCCTCTAAGCGATCCACACAGTGGTGACACCCGGACGTTTCCTCCCGCCTTATCCGACACAGGAACCTCCCGAAGATGCCGTGTCTGGTGAGGACCTGTGTCAGGCGGAAGGTGAGGACGCCGTGGCGCCTCTCCAGCCACTCCTCAAAGAGGGGACTTATCGCCGCAATCGTGGCGTGCCCAGCACTGGGTTGCGACAACCGTACTTTCCATGACGCCATTCGATCCCGCCGGAGCTCCGTCCGCTGTTCCGCGATTTCTCGCGGCAGCGGACTAACGTCCCGGCGTTTCGCCTCCTCGCGCCACTCCCATACGTGCGCGAGGACTTTTGCCTCCAGATCCCATGGCGGCAATCCGGCAAGGAGGCTCGCTGCCTCACAGGAGACCGTGCGGTATCCCCGGACCATCCGGATGGCCATGACCCTTTGGGCCGCGCTCAACCGGCGGGCTGGCCGCAGCGCCAGAGAGCGCGCCCATACAGGAGCCCCGTAGAGGGCCATGGACCGCACGACCCCCGCGTAGAGCCTCCGGCAGGAGGCGTTTGGACCCCCTAGATTGGGCAGGAGCCGCTTCAATGCAGCGCCCGCCCGCTCCAGTTTGGGAGCCAAACGTCGGAAATGCTCCACGAAGTTCCACCGGTTGTCGAGGACGAGTCCCAGGTACTTCATCGTCGACTCGACGCCGATAGAAACCCCTCCTACCATTATTTGGGACCCCAACGGTGGCGCGTTCCGAGGACCATGAAAACACATGGCCTCGGACTTGTGCAGGGCCACCTCGAGTCCCAATTGCCGGATCCTTTCGACGATCGTCGCAACCCCGCGTGCCGCTAATTCGGCCGCCGCCTGGTGCGTCCTCCCCTGCGCCAGGACCAACGTGTCGTCAGCGTAGAACACTACGCTGACGCCGCTAGGGAGGTCGGCGCGCAGCACCCAGTCGTATCCGATGTCCCACAGATGCGGCCCCAGGACCGATCCCTGTGGGACACCGCACGACATCACTTGCCGGTTCCACACTCCCTGGTGACCGGGGTAGATGACGGCCCTGTCCGTCAAATAGGCCTCGACCACACGACAGAGGTAGGTCGGCATCCGGTGATACCGGAGTGCCTCCCTGATGCAACTCCAGGGCAGGGTATTGAAGCAGCATTCCCCGTCGTCAGGGCTCGCACACGCATGATGGCGTCCACCTTAGAGCGCCCTCTGCGGAAACCAAACTGGCTCTCCGCCAAATCCGGCCCCACCTGCACCAGCTGGCCGACGAGGCGGTCTGCAATTACTCTTTCAAAGAGCTTGCCCACCTCGTCGAGCAGCACGATGGGCCGATAAGCGGACGGAGAGTCCGCAGGGCGCCCTGCCTTCTTTATGAGGACCAGTTTCCCCGTCTTCCAGCGAAGCGGGAACTGGCCCCTCTCCATGCATGCGCTTAGGAGCCCCTAAGTCGAGGCCCGAGAGCCTCCAAGGCCAGGACCCAGGCCTTCCCAGGTAAGCCGTCGGGTCCTGGGGCGGTATTTTTGGCATTAAGCCTGCGTACCGCCGCTCTCATTTCTACCTCGGTCACCTTCGGAGCATCGTCGTCGTCGTTGACGGTGTGGTTCGCATCGGGCACCGCAGTAGGCGGAGCCATAGGCGGGGAGGTGTGTTCCCCTCGGGAAGGGAACAGAGCGCTCACCACGTCCTCCACAAGCTGGGGCCGGAGACTCTGCGTCAGCGGGGGAGCCCATGGGCGGAGTTTTTCCTGCACCACTTTGTATGGGCGTCCCCACGGGTCCCTGTCCAGAGTCCCCAGCGACTCCTCGCGGGCCAACCGCCTGGCCCGCAGGATCTCCGCTTGGAGGGCGGTCTTCGCCGCTCTGTACCCCTTAGCTACTTCCACAACATTATGTCGTATGGCATTTTACTGTGGGGTCGGGCTGCTGACATTGAATCCATCTTTATTTTGAAAAAGAGAGCTGTCAGAGCCATTTAAAATCTACATCACCGCGAACCTCTTAGGAAACAATTTTAAAAAGATTAATATTATGACGGTACCTTGCCAATTCATTTATAAAAATATTATGTATTTTAGAAAAACACTACATCTTTTTAATAAAATAAATGATAAGCATAATTTTAATGCTAAAAATAAAAATAAAATAGATCAACCTATTTTCAGATTTTCTAAAGTACATACACTTGTTATGGGGTACTGTGTTAAATGTTACAACAAAATAGCTTGTGATATATTGCAATTAAATGAAAGAAAATTTAAAACTCATATTAAAAGTACACTTTGTAAACAAGCATATTACAAATAGCATTTGCTACTAAAAAAATAAAATGGGTAGCAAAAATAATAGGTTGGCAGCTACAGCGAAGTAGCATTTTAAGTATAAAATCATTTGGGTTAGGTTAGGTTAGAACAGTGACCACTAACGCGCAAAGGCGAGCGTGCCGCGGCAGCGGCTGCCGAGCGTCAGATCCCCTCGGTTATTGGTGACTCTCAAAACTCGATGCTAGTTTAAATTAAAACAAAGCTAACAATTGATTATTAAGCTGCTACTTTATACTTAAAATGCTACTTCACTGTAGCTGCCAACCTATTATTTTTGCTACCCATTTTAATTATTTTTAAAACCCTAAATCAGATTAGTTTGTCACCGCGTTAAATACATGCCATTACAAATTAGACATTAATTTTACGTTCTGTGATTACCTCACTGACCTATTGCTTTAATTATTTTTTTTTAGGAAATCGTTTAAGTACTTTTATAAAGTTTTTAAATATGTGAACACCATGTATCTATTACAAAATTTACTTATCTGTCATTGCTTTATTTTTACTTTTTTTACCTATTGTGGTATAGTAATTTTATTATAGATGCATCGTCTTCACATATAATTACATAATCAAAAATCTAATTATTGTAAAACATTTTTAAAAGAGTAACGGTGGAGTTTTTTGGCCATTCTTCTCCATACGAAACTACCTTTTGTAAGGGGCGCCTAGAATCAATTCTATTTATTTGTTAATTTTGACGTTCAAAAGTGCCCTTTATGCCGCAAAAGTGCTAAAGTGCCTATTTGAAATAAATAATTTGACTTTGACCTTGACTTTGATAGAAGACCAACTAGCTGTAACGTAGTAAAGTCAATAATTCCAGTTTTAAAATTTTAATTTATTTTTACCCATTTTTTAATAAATTAATGTGAATAGTTAAAGTTCTTACAATGAAAAGCCAAAACTGACACATAATTCAATCACCAACGAGCTCACAAAAGGTGCGTTATCCCGTTACTGCACCCACAAAAAAAAACAAATTTAGACCCACGCAAATTAGAAAAAAGTGGCCATGTGCGAGTTCCTCGGAAAGCACGTTAAGCCGTTGGTCCCGGCTGTCATTTGTAGATATTTGACAGTCGTTACCGGTCGTCAGAAGCTCGAAAGTCTGACAACCAGTCTTACCCAACGGTTATCTTTTACCTAGTAACGGGGTTGTGGAGGTCAGATAGGCAGTCGCTCCATGTAAAATACTGGTATTCAGCTGTATCCGGTAAGACTGGAAGCCGACCCCAACATAGTTGGGAAAAGGCTAGGCAGATGATGATGTGCGAGTCGGACACGCGCACGCGTACCATCGTACTATATCTAACACTACATTATTAAGATCGAGCAAAAAACGCAGAAAAAAAAACATGTTTTTTTCTGTTCGATATTTGATTTTTAACTTTATTGAATTTTTATCGTTTTTTTTTTTATCTTTGTTGTTATAGCGACCATACTACATAGTATACACTCTGTGAACATTTCAAGTGTGTACCTATTACGGTACAAAGGCCTCGTGACAGACCGTCGGACAGAGGAGCCGTAGTAATAGGTACCCGTTGGCACCCTTTTGGGTATGGTAACCTAAAAAGGTCCCATTATTAACTTAAAAGATTTCTCTCCATCAGCCACAAAACATCGTAGAACGCAATATAATTTTGTTGGCCCGACGTGTACAGTGTACATAAAACAATGAAAATTGTAAATATGTTACAAATAATACAGCGTCGATATATCAAATTACAGTGGCGTGCACGTGTTTTCACAGTTCTTTGGTTGATGGTGTGTGGCGCAAGTTTTAAGATCTTTGTGGGATTTTTTGCAATATACGAAACTATCTCATTCTTAATCTGATTGCATAATCAGCCTATAATGTTCCTAGAGTTGGGTCACAGGCCTCCTTTCTGTTAAAGGGAGTGGGCCATAATCTACGATGCCCGTCCAGTCCGGTTTGGTAGATGACACATGGCTTCGAGTTTTTGGTTCTATGAGATGCCGATTATGAGAGCAGTGGTGATGATATAATTTACATAACGTTTTGGATTGGAAATTATTAAATAACTTCTCCCACGCTGCGCGGAGCGGAAAGGTGTGTCAGACTCTTACTGACTCAAACCCACCCGTGTTCCCACCGTTGCCTGTGTTGCCAGCGGTCTCGGTAACCCTTTTGGACTTTCCCGCGACCCCGGAAAGTGCCTCCCTGGGTTCGAACCTACAACGTCAAGTCGCGGCCATTTCTACTGGGCCCCCACTTCTTAACCTGATTACAAGTAAATATTTTGTAATAGTTGCTCCGCGTTAGCGTATTATTTTGACGTGTGTGTGCCTTCGACATAAAGCTCTTGTAGGAAAACTCAACCTATAGCTTGCATTACGAATTGGGAAAGTATCTACAACATATTTTACACACTTACAGTAGCAGTGCGGCTTTCATTTTGACAATTTTTGGTTCTAGGAGATGCCGGTTTCATCACGTTTTCCTTCACCGTTTTGAGAGCAGTGGTGATGAAATAATTTACAAAAAGCAAACCGCCTGCATGGGTTCGAATCGACAACCTACAACTCGTAAGTCGGGGCTGTTACCACTGGGCCACCACTGCTCCTGATAGGTAAAGTCAGATAAATTACTTAATTCAAATTAGAACCTTTGGCGGCTGTATTAAATGTAATATGGCTATAACACGGTAAATTAAAGTAGGGTGTCCATTCGCTTTATAATTAATTTCCCTGGCTGTACTATAAAACGCTAATCTCTTTTCACTTAAATCACCAGGCAGGTACCCAAGTAATCGCGTTAGAGGGCCTCGGAGGCCCCCAGAGATTGTCGTCACAGCTCAGAATCAAACATAAAACCACCTTTTTTATACAGTAGGTATATTACCGTAGTGAGGCCATTTTTGGAAGTCGGTGAGTCTTTTTTGTATCAATAATTGTCTTAAAGTATTTATTGAAGAAAGAGCAGTGGTGGCCCAGTGGTATTGAACCCAGGCAGGCGCTTTACTTTGTGTATTTAATTTCATCACCACTGCTCTTAAAACTGTGAAGGAAAACATCGTGAGGAAATCAGCATGTCCTAAAACCAAAACTTTCGAAGACATGTGACATTTACCAACCCGTACTGGGCCCGCATGGTGGATTACGGCCCACTCCCTCTCACAGAGAGGCCTGTGTCCCAGCAGTGGGAATATTATAGGCTGATTATACTTATTATTCTATTTATTAAAGGGACTCGTGGCGAAATGATAACAGCCGCACGGGTCGATTGCAGGTTAAGCTACGCTTGCCACGGTCGGTTCATGGATGGGTGATCATCCATTATAAAGACCCCTCCTTGCCTCGGAAAGCGCGTTAAGCCTATGATCCCGGCTGTCATTAGTCGTTACGGGCATTTAGAAGCCCCAAGTCAGACAATCAGTCTTACCAAAGGGTATCGTGTTGCCTAGCAACTGAGTTGTCGAGGTCAGATAGGCAGCAGTTCCATGTAAAACACTGGTGTTAACGCCAATTTAATCTACGTAAAGAGACGTATGACCTATATTAATTTAGTTGCCAATAAACCTCTGAAGGACAAAAGCATTTCATTTTAAAAATCCATCGACACAATACTAACAAAAGTCAAACCTATCACCAACAACTGGTATTCAGCTGAATCCGATTAGACTGGAACCTGGCCCAACATACTTGGGAAAAGGTACTGCTGATTGATTGAATTGAAATTGGAAGGAGGGTAATGTTTTTCGGAGTATGTATGTAAGTATGTCTTTTTCTTTGGCACGCTCTGTAGCCTAAACGGCTTGATGGATTTTAATATAAGAGGTGTCATTAGATTCGTCTTAATTGTGGAAGTATAGCCTGTGTCACTTATTATATTTATATATTGCATCTTTAATACAGAAAAGTGAGGGGAAGGTTTTTCTAAAATAAATTACAACAATAATGATATTAAATAAAAGCCAGTAATGATTAAATTCCACATATATATTAATACAACTAAAAATCTTGAAATAAATTATATTATTCAAAAAACAAAAACCCGATGTTGGCATCGCAGGCACAAACAAAAGTTACACTATATTTCAGGTTATTGGTTTGTCCCCGCGTGCGCTATCAAAATTCTATAGATTATAATTTATAATGCTTGTTTGTCTCTTTTCAGTTATGTATTTTTGCAGTCGAGTTTTTTGTTTTTACATTTTTTACCTATAGATAGTAATTTTTTATCAAAACGAATATGGTATTTTTTTTTAATACTGGTTATGTAATCATGCCCTCGCCTTTTTTGTGAATAATAAGTTTTAAGAAGATGTTAAGCTGTAGGTAGTTAGTATTCGAATAATATTTGTTAATATTTTTGCCGACTGTCTGCGAAAACTTTTAATTTAATATGGGGATGGAGAATTTTAATAGCGTACTTGAGAAATTTTATGTTGCTAGTTATAAGCATTTTATGGTGACATTAAATGGCATTGCGTCTGATGATAGGGTTTTACTTTGAATTGCTGTATTAGGATTTATGAAAAAAATAATAATATACAAGGTGTTGTTTTGCATCCTCGTCAAATTCAAGGAGGTAACTATGCTAATGATTCTAGACTCGACTCGACTTCGAGATTCGACAAGAATCATTAATAAAATAAGTAGGTTTTTTTTTTCTAATTTTTGGAAATCGGCATGTGTGAGCCGAGCCACTCATGTTAAAACGCGTGATACCGCACTAAAAGAAAAGAAATAAATAAAAATATATTTATTTGTCACAGAAACACGTGCACATTAAAGCTATGGGTAATTCTTATAAATAATAAAACTAAACAGATTTACACAGAGAGACACAGAACATATACATATAGTCGGCAACTGCACGCTGAGACTGTGACAAGTAGGCTTCCACTCCGCATGATGCTGTGCTATGGGGGACCCACAGCAAAGCGCTGATTTTCAGTGGTTACCCGAAAACGACGTACGGAAACCAAGTCAGGTTATGAGATTTAACATATTAGAAAAAACAGGTAATAAAGTAAAACAAAATAAACAGTACTTAGAAAATAATATAACCATTATAATCGATAAATACTATACAATAACAACACAAACAATAAAATAACATAAAAAAGTATTTAAGAAGGTATTTAACAATTCCTACCTACCCATAGTACCTACACAATAATGTTCAGTGATTTGTCTCGCTCCCACTCTCACCTTCGCGTCATATTATCTATGTTCGCGTCGCCTGCGCGCGCGCTCACAATATACTAACGTTCTTTATTAATTTTCGAGCCATCTAGCGCACGAGACCTGTATGTTACTAGAAAGACTACAAGTGACAGAGGGCAACTGGCTTATACTTGTGTTTTTAGTTGACCCTTGATCAAAAGTGAGGTGTTCAATGGTGTACTATTTAGATATAAGTGCCTATCGCCGCGATGAAGGACGACGGGACGCATTCGACGCATAGCTATTAGCTATCGAGCATTATTTTCACTATCCTGCCTTAAGCCGCTTGGGTATTGATGTACCTGGTCCATAGATGATAAACCTTAGGTGAGTAGTTATTTATACAGGGTGTTTGGTGCATCGTGTACCAAATTGAAATGGTCGACTGAAGGAGTCATCCGCTAGCCTTTCAGACCCTTTAACACCCCTCATGCTCTGTGGATTTTTTTTTATCGACTTTTTATTGTTTTCCAAAAAAAAGACCCAAATTTTACATTCAAATACAGATTAAAAAAAATATAAGGCGTAGACTCTGAATTTAAATTTTATTTCGATGTGTATTGTTTAAGAATACTTTTAAATACAAAATTAGTGATATTAGTCACCTAGTTCTTTTTTAATTCACTCGCAAATGTAAAACTTAAATTAAAGCTGTACATGTTACAGCTGTTTATAAGGCTACAAAAAAAAAATCAAAAGCGACCGGGATCTTCCAACTCCCTCATTAATTCTCCAGTCTATCCTCTTTCTAATGATGTGCCACATGCCATAAAAGTATTTTAACAACTTTGTGAATTCGCTAGAATTGTGAATCGAGTCACCTAAGGCTAATATTCAAAATTATGATTTAAAAAAAATCTCTTAAATGATACCTGTCAAACCTATAAATCTGCTATCTCATTCTTATGGTTAGGTAAATTCGTGTCTCATATCTGTATCTTTCGTGGGATTAACTTGAAATAAAAAAACAAAATTGCATTTTTAACATTTATTTAATCATTGTTACAAATCTTGCTCAAATTGTTGGCCTCTGTTGCGAATGCAGGCCCGACACCTGTTTCGTATTTCAACAGTTGTTGTACGAAGTCGTATTTCCTCCTTAATAGTATTGAATGCCGCTTCTATGCGTTGGACTAATACCTCCCTAGTTGGAACCTCCGTGGCATATACCAACTCTTTGGCACGTCCCCAGACATAAAAGTCTAACGGAGTTAGATCTGGGGAACGTGACGGCCATGGAATAGGGCCATCGCGTCCAATCCATGCATTGGGGAACACATTGTCGAGATATTCCCTCACAGTCAATCGCCAATGCGCGGGACAGCCGTCATTTTGAAATACAATGGGCACACGTTCATTAAATACGGGCACATCGGTCACTAATTCGGGCAAGTCATTTTGTAGGAATTCCAGGTAGTCTTCGCCATTGAGATTATCGGGCAGGTAATGCGGTCCAATTACCTGATTCCCAATCACTCCTGCCCAAACGTTTACACTAAACCTTCTTTGAGAAGATTTCTGTCTTTTAACACGTGGGTTTTGCGTTTTCGTTGTCCAGTGCAAATTGTGTAAATTGAGGATCCCATCCTTGGTAAATTTGGATTCATCCGTCCACAGTATTCTTTTTAAAAAATCAGGATCATCCACATCCGTGTGTAAAAGAAACCGACAAAAAGCCACTCGTCTCTCAAAGTCGCCACCCTCAAGACCTGCAACAAACAAAAAACTCTTTTAAATTTCTCTTGGGCAATAAGTATTTGCACAAGAAAGGACCCGCTGTTCGTGCTAATAGATTTATTATCTGGAAGTGACGCCATACCATACCCATTACCTGCTAAACAAAGACAAGGTCAAACAAAGCTTGCATGGGTTTAAAGTTAGTTTAAAATTACGTACCTTGCACCGGAGTGTAGTGGAATGGATGCTTTTTGTTTTGACGAAGTACTTTCCACACTTTCCATATTGAAATATCAAGATGTGATGCCACATTTCTAATGCTTCTTGTAGGGTCTTCCTCAAAAAGTGCCAGTATTCTCTCGTCTACTTCAACATTATGTCGCACAATATGGCCCCTTGGTTCATTAAAAGTAACACTGCCAGTCTCGCGTATGCGTCGGTATGTGTCTTGGAAGACTCTGCGGCCAGATAATCGTCTACCAGGAAAGCGTTCCTGGTAAAGTCGTTGCGCTGCACGAGCGACGCCATTAGCGGCTCCGTAAGCCATCATGATGTCCGCATATTCTTCGTTAGAGAATGTCGCCATTGCAATAACAAAAAACTCAAAGTTTAACAATAACAACAAAAATTAAACTAAAATGTAACAAGAACCAACAAAACTTAACGATAACAAAGTAATAAAAGAATCGCGGAGTATGGTGAACTAGCACACACGTTAGGTAGCAGAGGAAGTGATGTCTCGACTAAAAAAATGGCGGGTCGGGCGGCGCGATTTGTTCAAACCGATTTAAGGTATGCAAGAAAGAGATAGAAGATAGATTTTACTGTGAAAGAGTGAGAAAACAAATTTTACCTCTTTCTCAAGTAACAGTTCCGCAATAAATATTTTTTCATTAGAATTGTGAATGTAGTTTTATGTGACTTGATTCACAATTCTAGCGAATTCACAAAGTTGTTAAAATACTTTTATGGCATGTGGCACATCATTAGAAAGAGGATAGACTGGAGAATTAATGAGGGAGTTGGAAGATCCCGGTCGCTTTTGGTTTTTTTTTTGTAGCCTTATAAATAGCTGTAACATGTACAGCTTTAATTTAAGTTTTACCTTTGCGAGTGAATTAAAAAAAAAACTAGGTGACTAATATCACTAATTTTGTATTTAAAAGTATTCTTAAACAATACACATCGAAATAAAATTAAAATTCAGAGTCTACGCCTTATATTTTTTTTTAAATCTGTATTTGAATGTAAAATTTGGGTCTTTTTTTTGGAAAACAATAAAAAGTCGATAAAAAAAAATCCACAAAGCATGAGGGGTGTTAAGGGGTCTGAAAGGCTAGCGGATGACCCCTTCAGTCGACCATTTCAATTTGGCACACGATGCACCAAACACCCTGTATAATATACTGTAACTGCCCTTTTACACACACACTACCGCATACGCAGCGGGGTGATTCTGTTCTGTTAAAGTGGTGTATTCTGAAATACTTTAAAACTTAACTAACTAAAAAAACAAGTATGTATTAATTATTGAGTAGGTATCGTAATTTTATTTGATTATGTATGTCTTTCATAGCAGTCTCCTGAAATCAGACGAGCATGCAAAACGACACCTTGTATACATATTATTATCATACAATATGTATATACATATTATATTGATGTCACATTCGTTTAAAAAGAAAGTTTGTTTTAACACTTTTCTTTTGTTTGTGACACATCACGATTTATGTGGCTTAACTATGGGTACTTCAAATATATTAGGTATTAAAAATATAACATAGTTTCGCAGACGCAACTCAACCGTTTTTCTCGTAGCATCTGGGTAGCACTCGTAGCACTTGCGTAGCGCTCGTAGCCCTTGCGTAGCGCTCGTAGCACCTGCATAGCACTCAAAGCACCTGATGACTCGTAGCCCTTGCGGAGGTAACTCAATAAATATCTGTAAGATGCTATTGAATGATGATATTGAAATTAAATATTGCGTTTAATTTATTACTTACGTACATAATTTATAATCTAATAAAATGGAAGAAGTAAATCATTATAGTTTTATCGAGATAAGAAAATCTTTTGTTTAGCGGTTCCAGACTAATTTGACCAATAACGCAGTGTTTCTTAAAAGAAAGAGTTGCTTCAGAAACTTCATTTTGATTTATTGATTCGTGCGAGTGCAAATAATAACATTTGTTTGTCAGAATCAAGAATCACGTCAGAATATAATTTTAATAATTGTTGGATAATAATTTTTAGGAGAGCTTATGTGGCCCGTCGTGGTCCTAGTTTCGAACCTAGGTAGACTAACTTTGTGTAATTTATTTCATCACCTCTACTCTCAAAACGGTGAAGGAAAACATCTTAAAGATACCTGCATGTCTTAGAACTAAAACTCGAAGACATGTGACATCTACGAACCCGCACTGGGCCCGAATGGTGGATTACGACCCCCTCGCTCTCACAGAGAGGAGGCCTGGGTCCCAAACGTGGTTACGCTATGGGCTGCTTAAGCTTACGCTTATACTTTTTGTACACTTTTTATCATCTCTAGTTGATTATCAAATTATAAAAAAAAATGTATCATTGAATGCACTAGAATGAATTTGTTACAAACGATCACACTTGATTAACCACACGTGTGATAAATCATCAAATTTGCGCAGTTAACTGAAAACGCAGATAATAAATACGAATGATAAACAATCGAAATAATATTATTATTATTGTTTTGTTATTTATGGAAGACCGTATTGATCATAAAAAAGTGCCTTTTTCAAGGCAAGTGTTTCTTTAAAAGAATAGTTATCAGAGTAGCTTCATAGGCCCCCTCTGGGCTAAAACCACTGTTTCGTGGTCCTCGGTGGATACCTTACGGTGCCAACGAAACCGAGTGGGGTGTTGTTGTCCCAATACACCCGCCGAACCCCTTCAGGGCTAGGCAGTCAATTGGAAGGGTCCCAGTGTTAACCGGCCTTGGGGGATCTCCTAGTCGGCTCTGGTGCACTGAATTCCTTTTCAGCTACTCACCTAGTGTCTTTAGGGTGTGTCTACACCCTTCGCGCTAGACTGGTTCAGGGCCCCTTTCCACATTAAGACTGGCAAAGGGTTACAAGCTTAGGGCTCACAATTAGGTACACACCTCCCTGTCTGCACCCGACAGGGAGGGCGACTCATCCCCGGGCCTATCCACCCGGGGAGTTAGGTTTAGGGCCGTTAGGTCTATAGTAGGAGGAATAAGTTTCCAAAATTTCGCCCCAGTAGTCCCCCTCTCCCCCGTCATGGAGGACGCCCTTATAGTGGCGTTCTTCAAAGAGGTCCGTTTTAAGGAACCAGACTTCCTCGCCAAGTATGGCGCTAAGTTTACGGCTCTCATTCTGCGTCTGCCGACTGCATCACTGACATCAGCGATGCCCTGGCCCCCGCGACCGTGACCATCCCTCCAAGTCCCTCGGTGTCTATGGACATTGAGGAACCCTCGTCGCAAGACAAGAGGTGCCCGACCCCATTCGCGTACTCCGATGTCCTGGGAGGAGGCCTGGGTCCCAATCGTGGTTACGTTATGGGGTGCTTAAGCTTACGCTTATACTTTTTGTACCCTTTTTATCATCTCTAGTTGATTATCAAATTATAAAAAAAAAAAATATCATTGAATGCACTAGAATGAATTTGTTACAAACGATCACACTTGTTTAGCCACACGTGTGATAAATCATCAAATTTGCGTAGTTAACTGAAAACGCAGATAATAAATACAAATGATAAACAATCGAAATAATATTATTATTCTTGTTTTGTTATTTATGGAAGACTTTATTTCATTTTATTAATGATTATTTGTGTTATACTAAAATCATGTGTGGGATGGATCCCGGAAGCCACGTTAGGCCAGACTTGGAGGCGATCGGCGGCAGAGACCTCTCGCGTCCGGCCCTGGTTCAGGCCATGGTACGGAGCGAGAGGGCATGGGCAGCCGTCACCTCCTTCTGCGAAGCAGTAATGCTCGCGTAGGAGGAGGCGGGACGGTTGAGGGAAAGGCACGTTTCGCGCCCTCTCGCCCCTAGCCACCGCAGAAGACGCCCTGGGCGTCGGGAATCTCGGGCGGATTTCCAGCCACCGTAGGCGCGGGCTTGCGGACGGTGAGCAAAGGGTAGCTCACCGTCCGGTAAGGACCAGGCCCGGGTCGACGGCGCGTCGTATTCCACGCGCGCCTAGGTATGTATATTTGTTCCTTTGTGGCGCTCTAGAGACCAAACGTGTTGGTCAACTTTAATGATTCTTACGTCAATCGATTTGTCTTAATCTTGTCAATGTCACTAGAGCCACGACAGTAATCAAAATTCAATATGGCGACACCCAGAAGCCATATTGTGTAAAAGAAAAAAAAAATAAGTCGACGAACTATATCAAGTGGGGTATCATTGAATAGGTATTTCAAAATCATCTTTAGGTTTCTCTAATCATTTTTCATTTTGAATGTTTATCCCGGGTCGGGCAATGTGTTATTGGGTTTTTTATCTGGAGTTCCTCAGTAGCAGCCCGGAGTCTGGATTTGTGCCCGGTTGATGGCAATAAGCTCGCCCACTATTATATGCGACTGAAAAACATAACTAGCGAAATGCGGGTGTACCACAGGAACACCGCTGCCCAACCCTTCGGGGAAACAAGGCGTGATGTCATGTTATGTTAATTTATATTTTCCAAAACAGTATTTATATAAATGTCATCAAAAAACTAGACCCACCCACATTTTTTTTTAAACTTTCCCTACTAACCATTTCATACAGCAGTATCTAAAATCAAACCATTTTACAAACAAACATAAGAAAAAGGAAAACCTTATGAACACTAATGATCTCCAAAAAATAGTCTATCACAAAAATCTCTCCCAATTCGACAATATACACATAAAAGTTGGACAAAACTCCAGTGTTTTCTCAAACAAGATGAAAAAATAAACTTTTAATGGCCGGTCAAGGGTCGGTCTACTTCTCAAGGGGATCGCTCACAAGAAAAGCCGATTATATCTACGATTACTCCCGTGGCCACGAGCTACATGCTCAAGCGACACGCGTCTAGCGACAGCGACTGCGGAGAAAACAAATGAACGAAGTTATTTAGAGCATGCCACGAGTCACCACGACGCGACGAGCGGAGCGATGGACGTAAACAGCTGATCTATTCTTTAAAAATGTTATCTTGATAATTTAGGTGAACTGCAGTGCTATTCTGTAATCTTCTCACCGTGAAAACTTAAGTGAAGTGAACGTGGAGTGAACTGTCAGTGTCATCCCACCTAATACTAGAGATGGACCAAGGATTACATTTACAATCATAATCGAGATTTTAATAATCATAATCAGTTAACTCTTTAAATAAACACAATCCCATGACCTAATCGCGATATGTTTTAGCTGATTAAATAAACGCAATCCCGTTACCCAACCGCGATGTGTTTTGAAGAAGCGATAGTGGATTGAGTCGAGTAAAGACTTTGCGACGTTATGTAGCGTTGTTATTAACCCAAGTCTATTTCAATGTCGTCAGCACAAAGATAGGGGTCCACCAGGGCCGATGCCTGCCGGGGTCGCGGGAAGGTACTAAAGGGTCACCGAGGCCCCCGCAACACAGGCAACAGGAAGGAATACGGGTGGGTTTTAGTCAGTAAGAGTCTGACACACCCTCCTGCTCCGCCCAGAGCGGGAGCAGTTATTTGATGATTTCCCACCCTCAAAAAAAAAAAAAGTCTATTTCAATAAGAAGAGATAACCGAGTGTGTCAAGTCATCGAGTGCTCAAAGTGTGCCTGGCTGACGGACCATGGAATTTATCCCCTCACAATCTATGTGGAAACCTAACTAAGCAATGTGTGTCTGTGTACATAAGCCATTTCAATAAAAAACGTACGGATTATTTAATAAGTACCTTTCTAATATTTTATTTTAGGTAGGTAAATTTATACTGACCTAAGCTTTGCTTTTTTTCCGCTGGATGCGGGAAGCATAAAACTGGTTGAAGTGGCGGTGCTTGGGGGAGGCCTATGTCCAGCAGTGGACGTCTTTCGGCTGAAATGATGATGATGATGATGAAGCTTTGCCAATAATAAAATAATACTCATAAAATCACCGTCATCATTACTATAACAAAATTCAACAGTTCAACTGACACTCGCGCAGCGCGCGCACCGGCCTGCGGGCGGCTAGGCTCACTTCATCCAGCCCAAGTGAAGTGGTGTTGCTATGGCAACGAGAATCGAGTGAAGTGATAAGATCAAGCCGCGCTTGCGCGTGAGGCGCTGTTTTAGTATCAAGATGAGTTTTTTTTTTAATTTGCCATTTTTTATTTTTAAAACACGCCACAAACAAAAATTCGTTTTTACCACCTTTATATCAAAACCCAAAATGGCGGATACATTCATTTTTCATTAAGGGTTTCGTTTTCATTGTTTTCGGGGGTGTTAAATCCGATAGTGAGGTCAAAATTAAAAAGCAAGATGGCGACTGGGAAAATGTTCAGATTTTTCATCATGGGTGTCGTTTTCATGGTTTTCGGGGGTGTTAAATCCGATAGTGAGATCAAATCTAAAAAGCAAGATGGCAGCTGCGAAAATGTTCAGATTTTTCATCATGGGTATCGTTTTCATGGTTTTCGGGGGTGTTAAATTCGATAGTGAGGTCAAATCTAAAAAACAAGATGGCAGCTGCGAAAATTACCAAGCTTTTTGGCATAAAAAAAAACAAAATTGAGTTTCTGACTGAATTTCTGTTTTGCTATTTTATTAAAAAAAAAAACCCCAAATAGTAACATTTCTACACTTAAATACTAGTTTTAAAATAATATAATAGAATTAGCATAAAAATATTATTAAAATCTGGATTATGACTATAAATTTAATGCTTGGTCACTCCCTAGCATCAGTGGGATGACACTGACAGCTCACCACGCGAGTTATCACGGTGAGGTTTTACAGAATCGACATGCTGAGCTTAAATTGAGATCTCAATGGTGTCAATCCCTAGGATTAAGTGGAATAACAGTTCACTTCACCAAAGTTTCCACGGTGAGATTGTTACAGAATGGACCCGCAAGTCACAAGCGCGCGTGTCGCTTGACTCAAGTCGCATCGCTCGAGGTCGTGAACGGGGGCTACAAGTATGTCAGACCTTGTGTTTCTTAAGGAGAGTAGATAAGGCTGATGTTTTTAAAGGATCTAAATACTTACTTTGTTTTAAGTTGTCTTTGTTTTTAGAACAGATTTTGGCAAAGCTTGACTGGGTATCTTTATATTTCGGGATGTCGTAGGTTAAAATATCTCTATTGCAGCCCCCTAAATGGGTTCAGGGGTGACAGACTCGGGGACATCCGTCGTCCACCACACAGCAGGACCCGAGGTGGCAGCGCCTGCCCCTATTGGACGTTGCGGGGGGAGACTTAAACCTCACTCCCCGCGCTGGCCTGAGGTGGCCTGCAAAGGTGGGCTGGTACTAGCCGGAGATCGTGGAAGTCGCATAAGATTCCATGATCCCCGGTGCAAGGGTGGGAAGGGAAAACCGGGTTGGTTTTTAATCAGTAAGAGTCTGACAGACCTCTCCGCCCGCCCATGGTTGACATCCACGAGTACTATTCAAAACGGGAAAAAAAAAAATTTTTTTGGAGAACGTGACGTGATATATTATATATCGATAAATGGGAGAAAATGTCTTTAACTACAATGTTTTTTTTTTGAGATAAATTCATCCCAACTACGCAAACCTTAATTGTGCGTGGTCCGACACGCACTTGGCTAGTTTCTTTAGGGTTCCGTACTAAACAAGGAACCCTTATAGTTTTGCCATGTCCGTCTGTCTGTCTGTCTGTCTGACCCCACTGTAGCTCAGAGACGCTAGTACTAGAAAGCTGTAATTTGGCATAGGTATGCATATTAATCACGCCGACAAAGTGCTAAAATTAAAGCCTGAAAAAAAAAAATTTTTTTTGGGTATCTCCCTTGCACGTAATGTTGGGATGATATTTTTTTTTCTCGTCTACCCCATGGTGTGGGGTATCGTTGGATAGGCCGTTCAAAATTATTGCAGATCTGTTAACACCACTTTTCGTTTCAAGTATCCACTTGCGTAATATTAAGCATTAAAGTGCTAATGTTTGTTAGAGTAGAGTGTGTGCCCCCCCCCCCCGATAGCTAAACGGTTGTTTATGGAGATTTGAAAAAATTCATGGCAATAGTACATATAATGAAATCAAAAAGAAAACTATCACGGCTAAGAAGGCTTTACAAGTTAACGATTTATAATCGACCAAGTTAAATTTGCAGTTGGAGAATTGACTGTGGCATATATCGATGTATGTGAGAACAGGATTTTCATTTACAATGTTAAATTCGTCTCAAGTAATCCCAACAACAGAACCCTTCATTGTGCCTGGTCCGACACGCACTTGGCCGGTTTTTTTTTAATAACCAGATAAATTAATGAATAATAATTTGACAGTTGTTGCTTAAAAAAATGTCATATTAATTCTTCAGATAAAAGTTATCTGACTATTGAAGACCAGCCAAGTGCGTGTCGGACCATTCACAATGAAGACTTCCGTAGTTGGGATTAATTATTCACAAGAAAAAACTAAACATTGTAGACAGCTTTCTAGTACTAAGAGACTCTGAGCTAAGCCGCGGACAGACAGACAGATGGACATGGTGAAACTAACTATAAGGGTTTCTCGTTTCAGGGTCGCGGGACGGTACTAAAGGGTCACCGAGGCCCCTGGCAACACAGGCAACACGAAGGATTACGGGTGGGTTTAAGTCAGTAAGAGTCTGACACACCCTCCCGCTCCGCCCAGAGCGAGAGAAGTTATTTGATGATTTCCCATCCAAAAAAAAAGAGGTTTCTCTGATGATGTTGACTACGCAACCCTAAAAATCAGCACCTGATGGTATAATTGAAATAAATACTTCAAGATTGACGTATCAATAGCTTGGTATAACGTTTCAAGATGGAACGACTGGCAAACAAGGAAATTAATTAATTAGTGGAATACTAACACATGGGTGACTCTATAAGGAATGTGAAAGAGCCAGGAAACAGTATGAAAATCATAAAAATGACCGCGGCAGTAGTGGAACGTTTGACAATAAATTTTCGCAGCTTGCGGGACGAGACCCGAGAGAGCTATACCTAGATTGGGACAGTCGTTAACGGAATCGGAAATGATAGAGAAAATACGAGTAGTTTACGTATGTAAGGTTTACTCATGTTTTTTGTCGGCGTCAGATTATTTTTTTAAAGATTATAATATGGCTTTATATTAAATTCCCTTTACATGAGAGCAGTGGTGGCCCAGTGGTAACGGCCACGACTTCCGAGTTGAAGGTCATTGGTTTGAACCCAGACAAGCGCTTTACTTTGTGTAGATTATTTCATCACCATTGCTCTCAAAACGGTGAAGGAAAACATCGTAAGGAAACCGGCATGTCCTAGAACCAAAAATTCGCAGACATGTAACATCTACCAACCCGCGTTGGGCCCGCGTGGTGGATTACGGCCCACTCCCTCTTACAGAGAGGAGGCCTGTGTCCCAGCAGTGGGAACATTATAGGCTGATTATGTATGTATGTATGTATGTATGTATATATGTTACATTAAAATACATAATTTACTTCAATCATCGCGCTTTTTTACCTTCTATTTTCCATCAGGAGTTTATTGGAATACGATGTGTTGCACCAATACCCGTAGCTGCTGACAGATAGTTAAATTATTACATATAATAAAAAAGTCGCCCCGTCCGCGCCGCGTCTGTCTGTCTGAACGCGATAAACTCAAAAACTACCGAACGGATTTGCATACGGTTGCCAATAGACGAAGTGATTCCTGAGGAAGGTTTAGGTGTATTATTCTTAAAGGTTTTGTGTAATTTGGCTGAAATATGACAATGATTGTTGAAGATGTCGGAAAAAATCATGCTGACAGGGAGCTTTACTGACGTGCGCCGCGTAAACCAATAGTGTTATTTGAAAACAGTGTGTTACGGAATTGTTCATCTCGAAATGATCTATTAAACTGTAGCAACGCTAATTATCTATCTGCATTTTTCATTTCACTCTGAACCCAATTCTGAAGACACGCAGACGTAGTTGCGGATAGAAGCCAGTCAGAATGAAATACATAGCTGTGGTTTATGATGATAGCTTTAATTTATCCATACTGGAGTATTTTTCGAGATGTGTCTACTTTGGACTACGATACCATGATCCCTACCTAATTTGGTATACTTCGGTATACCGGTATACTTAAACTTCTTTAATAAGTGGTAAGGTACACTAATAGATATAGAACTGCTTTATTGAGGAAAAGTGTTTTTGGTATGGCACCGGCTATTTTTAACTACATTCCAAATTATATAAAAGAGGAACCAGTAACAACTTTCAAGAAGAAACTAACTGTATTTCTATTAAATAAATGTTACTACTCCGTATCGGACTTTCTAGCTGATAAATTTTAGTTGTGTTTGTATGTTTGCATGCTAAAATGGTAGAATTTACAAGGATTCTTCAAGATTATTGTATCCACCTCACCATAAATACCTACATTCTGAGCAAATAAATCAATATTCTAATCGTTAGTTTTTTGTCTAGAGTTTTCTCCCCAAGTGGACTACACATACATAACATCACACCTTGTTTCCCTGAAGGGTTGGGCAGAGGAGTACCTGTAGTACACCCACATTTCGCCAGTTATGTTTAAGTCCCATGTAATAGGGGGCGAGTCTATTACCATCAACCGGGCACAAATCCAGACTGCGGGCTGCTACTGAGAAATCCCAGATAGAAAGAAGGCTATAAATTCTATTCTATATTCTATTCTAATGTCTATCTCTGAAAATAATTATTTTCTTTAGCTTCCACATGACACTATTCAAATTATTAGTAGCAAAGATAGTTGCTGCTTACCCTTATCAACCATCGGTGAATACCTTACGACGAAATACATGGATACTCTGGATTTTACACACTTGTGAACTCTCCAACACTTTAGCCACCGTGAGTACCACCTATTTTCATACACCACTCGGTCCGTGGCAGGAATTAATTCGCCATATCGCTCTGGCGCAACCCGGGCATTTTTCATGTCCCAACAGTTTTTGAAGCGATAGCATCTTTGTAACAATGGAAGATTTTTGAACAGATTTTAATTAACCTGTGACCGGAATTTTAAATGGAATTTATGTTAGTTATGTTCTCGTGGGTTTAAGTTTAATGGTTAAGAGGAATTCGCTAAGGTACCACGCAAAATTCGACAAAATGGTCGCGAATTATATTTTGATCAAGATAAAACCTGACACTGACCTGTATATTGCAAAAAACGTAAGAAAATTGGAATTTCGTGGGATTTTTTTTTTTGGATGGGAAATCCTCAAATAAAGAAGTTATTTGAGGATTTCCCATCCAAAAAAAAAATCCTCGGCCTAATCCGGGCCTCGGTGACCCATTAGTACCTTCCCGCGACCCCGGCAGGCATCGGCCCTAGTGGAGGGGTTCACATTTGTGCTGACGACATCTCTTTGAGGCACGCGGGGAATACAAAATTTCGTGGGCTGTGGATCCGCTATAAGACGAAAGCGCCAGGATAGCCCGCGAAATTCAAATTTCCTTTCGTCTTTTGCAATGTGCAGGACAGTATCAGGTTCTATGTTGATGAAAGTATGATTCCCGACCGTAAAAAGTATGTAGTTACAGAATTTTAATCAAAACTTACCTTCTCATCATTAATCTTTTGCAATGTGCAGGACAGTTTCAGGTTCTATGTTGATCAAAGTATGATTCGTGACCGTAAAAAGTATGTAGTTACAGAATTATAATCATAAATCATCTTCTCATCATTAATCTTTTGCAATGTGCAGGACAGTTTCAGGTTCTATGTTGATCAAAGTATGATTCGTGACCGTAAAAAGTATGTAGTTACAGAATTATAATCATAAATCATCTTCTCATCATTAATCTTTTGCAATGTGCAGGACAGTTTCAGGTTCTATGTTGATCAAAGTATGATTCGTGACCGTAAAAAGTATGTAGTTACAGAATTATAATCATAAATCATCTTCTCATCATTAATCTTTTGCAATGTGCAGGACAGTTTCAGGTTCTATGTTGATCAAAGTATGATTCGTGACCGTAAAAAGTATGTAGTTACAGAATTATAATCATAAATCATCTTTTCATCATTAATATTGTGCAATGTGCAGGACAGTATCAGGTTCTATGTTGATCAAAGTATGATTCGTGACCGTAAAAAGTATGTAGTTACAGAATTATAATCATAAATCATCTTTTCATCATTAATCTTGTGCAATGTGCAGGACAGTTTCAGGTTATATGTTGATCAAAGTATGATTCGTGACCGTAAAAAGTATGTAGTTACAGAATTATAATCATAAATCATCTTTTCATCATTAATCTTGTGCAATGTGCAGGATAGTATCAGGTTCTATGTTGATCAAAGTATGATTCGCGACCGTAAAAAGTATGTAGTTACAGAATTATAATCATAAATCATCTTTTCATCATTAATCTTTTGCAATGTGCAGGACAGTTTCAGGTTCTATGTTGATCGAAGTATGATGTAAAAAGTATGTAGTTAAACAATTAAAATCATCAATACAACTCTCTCATTTAGAATTGACCTCAAATGTAATGATTTAATGAAATAGTCATACGGTAGGGTAATTTGGACGTAGAGAGTTGTATTGATGAATTAAAACTCTGTAACTACATACTTTTACGTTCGCGAATCATACTTTGATCAACATTCAACCCGATACTTTTTTTTTTTTGGATGTGAAATCATCAAATAACTTCTCCCGCTCTGGGCGGAGCGGGAGGGTGTGTCAGACTCTTACTGACTAAAACCCACCCGTATTCCTTCCAGTTGCCTGTGTTGCCAGGGGCCTCGGTGACCCTTTAGTACCTTCCCGCGACCCCGGCAGGACAACCTGATACTGCCCTGTACATTGCAAAAGACGAAAGGAAATTTGAATTTCGCGGGCTACCGTTGCTACCGCGCTTTCGTCTTAAAGCGGATCCTCAGTGGAAGCCCACGAAATTCCAATTTTCTTACGTTTTTTGCAATTTGCAGGTCAGTGTCAGGTTAGAACCTGACACTGATCTTGATAAAAATATAACTCGCGACCATAACAGATATGTATGTACAGAATTATAATCATTAGAAACATTAAATACATCTCTCTTAGTTAGAACAAATCTCTTATGGAAAAGTTTCTAGGAAACAAATCTAACTTTGAGGAACTTGCAATTGCTTGAATTTCGTGGGTACCACTGCGGATCCACCTTAATATAGCTTACCTGCCGGGGTCGCAGGAAGGTACGAAAGGGTTACCGAGGCCCCTGGCAACACAGGCAACGGAAGGAACACGGGTGGGTTTTAGTCAGTAAGAGTCTGACACACCCTCCCGCTCCGCCCAGAGCGGGAGAAGTTATTTGATAATTTAATAAAAAAAAAAAAAAAATTAGAGCTTGATTGTCGAAATCATTTCATGGATAAGTCAAAGTCAAAGCCAAATTATTTATTTCAAATAGGCACATAAAAGGCACTTGTGAACGTCAAAATTTACAAAAAAGAAATTAAATTGATTCTAGTTGCCCCTTCCAATACGAGTATAGGATAGATAGGAGACCTGAGGGGTATAGACATAAAATGGCAAAAATATTTACTTTACAGAAACCTACTTGGGCACTTATGAAACGTCAGAAGCTGGGTGCACGGTTCCAATTGATCGTTTCCTATGGAGAAGAGCCGGCAAGAAACTACACAGTCACTCTTTTAATAAAAATAATTGGCTTTTACGATGTTTTAAAATTACAGTGTTAATAGATTTGGAACTGTCCTTCCACTGGAACTGTCCTTCCTTCCTGTGTAGGCCTGTCAACTAACAAAATAGAAAATGGTCTATACGGGCTCGAGCAGACTAGCGTGATATCACAGGCGCGACAGGGTGCAATATGCCTGTCGCGCCCGCGATGTCGCCCCAGTCCACGGGAGCCTTAAATCTACAGTCTATTAAGCTTACCACGTTCTCACATTTGTAAAATATAAAAGAATCTGTATAAAAGATAAATAAAAATAAAACCAGTTTAAACCAAATGACATGACATGACCTTCATTTTGACATTTAAGACACGTTTATTTCGTTAATAACGTTGTTGACCTGACGAATTTTTCAAACCTATGAAGCAATGGTTGTTAAAATGAAAGACATTGCGATTGATTGCCATTGTGTTATGCAATTACCCATCTGACCATTCTTTGATTATTGAAATTATAATTATGTAGGACTCAAGGTGAATTTTCACGCAACTAACTGGCTGAACAAGCTTATAAGTTGTAGTTCTAAAAACAAACATTTTAATACAAGTTATTTCATAACTTGGTAGTCGTGGGAAGGTACAAAAGGGTTACCGAGGCCCCTGGCAACACAGGTAACGGTAGGAATACGGGTGGTGGGTTTTAGTCAGTAAGAGTCTAACACACCCTCCCGGTCCGCCCAGAGCGGGAGAAGTTATTCGATGACTAACACCACAAAAAAAAGTGTGCTGGTTGCAACACCCACCTGTATAATTAACTAGCATAAGTCAAGTGTATACCTACAGATGTTAATATTGTTATTTGATTGATTAAATAAATTATAAATATTAAACTAAACATTTTAATTAAATTAAGTTATTATTGCCCCATTCGTGAGTTTTAAAGTTTATATGTGAACTGTAATGCTAAAAAAAGCATTTGATTTCTCTGAAATAACTATTTGGCACTTTTTATAACGCCATTTTTATTTTCTCTTTTAGTGGAATTGAAAACGGTTTTCAGTCTTCTTTCTTTGTTATGGATACGAAAACCAACTTGTATTATTCACTTTATACACGTATATTTCAAAGTTAGCAATAATGTAACCTAACACGCCAGTATGTTTGGTTATGGTATCAAACATTAAGGTATGTCAACGTCCCTTCCAATTAATCCAATTAAATTGAATTTGAGTACTAAACTTCGGGAGGTCGCGGGTTCGATGTTTGGGTGTTGTATAAATTAGAACTAACTCCCTTAAGCTTAAAAGCAATCAGGGTTTGATTGACACTGATCTCTCAGTTTTGATGGTTTACCTTGTTCCTAGAATTTTGATCAGATAGTAGAACCTGCGTAGTTATGACCTTTGACTGTCACACTGGTAGGTACGTGTAGTACCTACAGTCAATGGTCATAACTCAATGCTCAATGCTCAATGATCAATGCTCCTATCTTACTCTGGATCACTAAGCTAGCTCACTGTGTGTTGACGATTTCAGGCTATTCGAAATTTACCCATTAAACGATTTAAAAGCTGTATTAAAACCAAACTTTGTAAAAAAGGGTACTATAAAATTTCAGATTATTTAGAAGACAAAAAAGCTTGGGATTGAGCTGCTCGCTCTGATAAGCTTTGTGCTAAAACCATAAAATTTGATATTTAAATTATGCAAAATCATCATTATATACAACTATATGTACATATTGACATTGATGAATATTATAAGCAAAATTAAGTGAATATTTATGTACCTTGAAAAGTATTATATTACTTTAATTATTGTGAATGTGAGCACTATGTGGGTCATTTTTATTTATTTCCTGTTGTTTTTTTTTTCTCTTAGTTTTAATGATGGTCTGGCATTTTGAGTTCTTTATGCGGCCAACCCAATTGTCCTTTCCTTGGTATTGTTCGTCGAGTCGTTGAGGCTCCTTAAGTTTTGAGTTGAGCTTCACGATTACTGACAAATGCTTGCACTGACTGGACAGGTCCACTCAAATTTGTGTGGTTCTTTCCTCAAAAGACCATTTCAGACATAGATCTACATGGTCCTCACATGATCTGACCAAGATTATGTCTGGACTTTAAAAGAGACTTTGACCCTTGAGTTTGTTTCGCCATTTCTTCTCAGGGGTAGTCAGTTATGAAATGTCGACTCCATCTAGCTTATTTTTTAATATGACGTGTACAAGTGATTCTCATATCCTATTTGCAGAATAAACAATTTCATTTCATTTCATTTTATTTCATTTCACTATGCTGTTTATTATGTCGTTCCTTCTGCTAAACCAACATTTTAAGGTGAAAGCGCCAGGGCAGTTCCCAAAATTTAAATGTTCTTACTTTTTATATAATAATAATAAAGTTTTATTAATTCATAAATAAGTGTTACACTATTTAGGTATGACACTGGATCTCACACTAGGATACTTTGTGTAGCAGGTTCCAGTCTCTTTCACCAGAAAATATGAATTATAAAAGATAAGTTATCAAATGCAACGGTTTCAGTATAATTAATTAAACTTAGGGTTAAAAGGTACCCAAAAGTATGAGTGTACGTGATGAGTGTAAGTATGTATGAGATGAGTGTGAGTGTGTATGTGATGAGTGTAAGTATGCATGTGATGAGGGATAAAAGATTTTCTGTTTCAGCATAATTAAGCCCAAGCAGCCAATTTTGAACCTAAAACAACAATTTAAGGTGAAAGAGCCAGGGCAGTCCCCAAAATTTAAATTTAACTTACTTTTTTTATAATTTGCAGATCAGTGTAAGAATGTACAAATGTGTAATGGCAACACTAATTGTAGTGTGCCAACACTAATGTCAATCTGGTCACAATGGGCCACTTCTCTTTCCTCTTACGTCTCCGCCTAGGATAGATGCTACTATTTGTAAATGTGTCAAAAATACAATAAACCCTGAATACCTCAACAGACTGGTTTATTTTGAACCAAACAACAATAATAGTATGTTGATAATATGATTCGCGACCGTAACAGACGTGACAGAATTATAATATAACCAAATTACATGATGATTATTAACATTAACTAAATTAAATTAAAACTAAGTTAAGCTTAAAAAAGGCCCTCGGGGCATCGTACCGAAAATGCTGGCGGCATTTCCTCGCTGAATTGCAATGCTGATGCGTTGCGCGAGAAAGCCGCCAGCTTTTCGGTCACCAGTTACATCAACTAGACGTTAATATATTATAATATTAAAATCACCGATACAACTCTACGAGTGATGATTATTTCATGAAATCATGACTTGGGCCACGTTTCTCTAATTTTAATAGTATTGTTTTTTTTTACTTTCAATGAGTTTGCTTCGTTCGTATGTTTCCGGTTACACACACTGTCATCCGTTTTTCAAGCACTTCCTGGTATCAGATTGAGCTGAAACTTATATACATACATACATAACTTTGGTGACAATGCAAAAATATGGTACTATGGAGCTGGATGGAACCGGAAGGTGGTCATAGGAACTCCTCAACCAAACAAAACAACAGCCTCGTGTTTGGAGGTTTTGGATATGTATTATCAAATGCTATTATCTAGGTGGTGTCCAGGGTCTGATGATGAAGCCGGACGGTGGCCATAGGAACTCCTCAACTAAACAAGATAGCACCATCGTGTTTGGACTTACTGGATATGTATTGACAAGTGCTATTACAGTAGGTGGTGTTCAGGGTCTGATGATGAAGCTGGATGGTGGCCATATAATCTCCTGAACAAAACAAGAGAGCACCATTGAGTTTGGTCTTATTGGATATGTTTTGACAAGTGCTATTACAGTAGTTGGTGTTCAGGGTCTGATGATAAAGCCGAAAGGTGGCCATAAGAATTCCTCAACAAAACCATATAGCACCATCTTGTTTGGACTCACTAACTTGTCTTGAAAAGAACTATATCCCGAGGTACTGTCCAGGGTCTGATGATGAAGCCAAAAGGTGGTCACGGGCACTCCTCAAATAAACCAGATAACCCCGTCGTGTGTGGTTTCATCCGGAAGGCGGCCATAGGAACTCCTGAACAAATATGATAGAACTATCTTGTTTAGACTCGTTAACTTTGTCTCGACAAGAACTATGTCTCAAGGTAGTGTCCAGGGTCTGATGATGTATCCAGAAGGTGGTCACGGGCACTCCTCACATAAACCAGATAACCCCGTCGTGTGTGGTTTCATTACATTTGTCTTGATAAGTGCTATTACACTATGTAGGTGTTTTCTAGGGTCTGATGATGAAGCCGGAACGTGGCCATAGGAACTCCTCAACTAAATTAGATAGCTCCATCATATTTGGTCTTATTGGTTATGTATTGACAAGTGCTGTTACAATAGATGGTATCCAAGGTTTGATGATAGAGCCGGAAGGTGGTTACGGGCACTCCTCAAATAAGCTAGCCCTGTTGTGTTTCGGCCACCAGACAAGTACTTTACAAGTACTGTACGTGAAGGTAATAGAACAGATATTTAAACAAATTCTAATAAATAGATTTTATGAAATATTAAAAGTCTATGTTACCTAACTTAAGTTTTATTTAGTACATTAAAAGCTTGTAACGTTGTTGCCTTGCAGGTAGAAAAAAAACAACATATTGTTGGAAGCAAGGTACATCTGTTTAATTAAAAGTATATAAATATGATTACAAAATATTTAATATTTAAATATGTTAACGTGAGTTCCCGATATCGAGCGCGTGTGAAGTTCTAGCCCGCCTAAAGAAAAACCACTATCCTGGTAGTTCCCAGAACGTAGGTGACTGGTGGCAGCCAAGTAGGTAGGTTGGTCTTCCAACGGCGGTTAAGGCAGCTTGTAGGGTCGACCAGCCTCAGCCCTCGCAGCAACGGTACCAAAAAACTCCGGTACGGAAGAACCCTGGAATTTCCGGAATTGGACATTTTAGAAAATGACCGAATTCATGCTACTGACTGCAACATCCTGACAACCGTTGAACGTGGAATCTACGGTGGAAAGCGGCGTTCTAGCATCAATTAGCTATCCAGATGAAGCAGTCTAATCAGCGTGGTACAATTTTAAAAGCATGATGAATGACTAGCAGAAAAATGATAACTAGTGATGTAGGGTAGGTGAGAAAAAATATAACAAAATTTTATATCAGAATTTACGGATACATAACCACCTCCTACTAATCAAAACAAAGAATACATTTAAAGGAAGAAGATAATTATTTAAAAAGTAACTGTTATGATCCGTTACACCTATGTTACTGTCACTCGGTAAAATCACAAAGTTAAGGTAGTGTTTAAAATGACGATCACAACCAATACACTAACGTAAAAAACACATCGGCAATTCGAATGACATGAAGCTGATTATAGCAAACAGCGTATATTTTTAGCAAGTCATGCAGCGAATACTTAAAACTAGTTATTATAAGTTTTGCAACACTCACCCGATTTGGGGTTACACTGAATTAAATATTATTTAATTTTAATAGATGTAGCACACACGTTTGAACTTTGTAACTTTTCAAAATGTTGTTCGTTGCGTAAAGATGGTAGTGGCAGGTACAATTAATAGATCGCTAGACACGGTCACTCTGCTCCGTAGTGTCAGGTCAAGCCGCCGGTCGAGATTGTTCCACGGACCGCTGGAAGTGCGCGAACTTTAACGACGCGCATGGAGAGGGGAGACGCCTACCAACAAACCAGTTTCGTGCGCGAAGCTCGCCACAATATTTTATAAAACTGATTGGAATGTTTAGTTATTTATATATCAGTTGCAAGCGTAAACTATTCATTAAGTAGGTTTGCAAATAGTTAATAATTATAGATATAATCAACGTATAACGTTACAGTATCCCCCTTTTTAGCGTAGGATTTTTCCTAAGTAAAATCCACTGCTACTGCTTCTGAAGTCATCTGATTAACGTTACTCATTCATTCCTATCCCTAACATTCATCATTCTTTTTTTTTCTTTCATCGTTTGATCGGCAGCAACACTTTAGCTCATGTGTTACCGCATGCTATCATTCAGAGGGTCTTGGTTTAAATACTGCACAAAACACTCCCGAGAATCAAATGCAATTTTTGCAGTAACATTGTAAGTACAGAGCAGTCCACACATAACCAATCCCATACTGATAATATTCTATACAAAACTTTGTAGAATACCTATGGTGTAGAGCCATTGGTATAGGGAAAAGAAATTCATGGGGTTGAACCATGATCGCTTTCTTACTATGGTTGTAGGACCGATAGTATAATTAGTACTACAGAATTTAATGATGTGATAGACCGTCATTCTATAAATAGTCTTTGTATATGGTAAGAATATACCTAGAATTTAAATAAATAATAATATAGCAGTTAGTATTTGGTTATGTGTTGGTAGATGGTTTTAGCAATACGTACGTTAGGGTTGGTAATTGATTACAATATATTAAATTTGTTTTAACAACAGTATGAATGTACATAGTTAGCTAGATAGTTGCAATCATCGATTTGTATTAACTTTCCTCGTTTAGTTAAGTATTTAGTTTTCGCTTTAGTCTTTGTAATTAGTTAACTTGATATCTTTAATATGCCATTTCCCGATAGGTTTTCCAGACGTATCCGCCAATTCGTATACTAATGGAGATTTTTTTCCAATAACTTGACACTTAATAAATTTAGGAGCCAACTTCTTATTGAAATATTTATCTTTGTCACTTTGATAGAAAGTTCTCTTCCATACAACATCACCTATATTAAACTCTGCAGTTTTCCTACGTAAATTGTAAGACTGGCAGTTTCTAGCATGTGCCTGGAGAAGCGCTGCTTGCACCTTGTTAAAGATAGAAGATAAATAGCCTAGGTTTTCTGCATACGAATCGCGAGGTACAAAAACAATGTCTTCATCGTTTTCCGAGTCGACATGCTGTGAACCACAAGTAACCAGTTCACGTCCGTATACAAGAAATGACGGAGTATAGCCCGTTGCTTCGTTTACAGAACTATTTACTGCAAACTGAATCTTTGGTACTAGTAGATCCCAGACACGTTGATCGTCTACAATAAATGTAGAAATGGCAGTCATAATAGTTTTGTTATAACGTTCAACTGTGTTGATGTGAGGTGAGTATTTTGGAGTAAAATGTAAATTGGGAATTTTGTATTTGGTAATCAGTCTTTTGAGAGTAGCGCTAACAAACTGTTTTCCGTTATCAAGTATAATAGTAGAGGGTATCCCATGTACGAGAATTACGTTCTCCTCAAGGATTCTAGTAATAATTTCCGCGGTTGCCCGCTTAATTGGAAATAAAAGGCAATATTTACTAAAACAGCACGTAATCACGAATATGTAGCAATTTTGTTTTCTTGATGGAGGCAAAGGTCCGACTAGATCTACACTAATAGTTTGGAATGGCCTAGAACATACTTTAGGCTCACCCATTTTGCCTAAAGGGGCATGGTTTTGATGCTTATGAGCTATGCACGCATCGCAAGCTGAAATAAATTTCTGAACATCCGCGTGCATGCCTGGCCAGTAATAACATAAAGCGAGCCGTCTATACGTCTTAAAGACACCCAAGTGCCCTGCAGAAGGTTCGGAATGGTGCTTTTCCAATGCAGTACTACGGTATTCCGCAGGTACTACCTCCTTCCATTCAAATTCTCTACGCAACGGACACATAGTTTTCATATACTTATACAGTTTTCCGTTTTTTATTAAATAGTTAGGAAACGAGGTAGGAGAAGACTGGCAACCATTATAAATGTTGAGATACCACGCGTCAGTAGTTTGCGTATTAATAGGAAGACTATCAACAGCGGTAATAGGTACAGAACGTGATAGAAAATCTGGAACTACGTTTTCAGATCCACGGCGGTGTCTTATTTCAAAATTATACGCAGATAGTCGTACACCCCATCGAGCTAATCGACCTGTAGGGTTATTTAGTTTTAAAAACCATTTAAGGGCAGAATGGTCCGTGTAGACAACAAATTTTTGGCCATTTTCCACATAACAGCGCCAATGCTCAACCGCTATTAGAACAGCAAGAGCTTCACGCTCGGTAGCACTATAGTTGCGTTCTTGATTGGACAATGACTTGCTCATGTAGGCTATGACTCTCTCCTCACCATTAATATTTTGGGTCAACACACCACCAATACCGTAGTCACTCGCATCGGTGTGAATTTCGAATGGTTTTGAATAATCGGGACACGAGAGTACCGAAGCAGAAACTAAGCATTCTTTCAATTTATTAAAAGCTATGTCAACTTCCTTAGACCATACAAACGATGGTGCTTTTTTGCTTTGTGAGGTTAGTTTGTTCAATGGTGAAGCCAAAGAACTAAAATTTGGTATAAACCTTCGATACCAAGAAGCTGCGCCCAAGAATCGACGAACTTCTTTTCTATTAGCGGGGGTA
The DNA here is from genome assembly GCA_905333075.3 of Atethmia centrago. Classification (NCBI taxonomy): domain Eukaryota; kingdom Metazoa; phylum Arthropoda; class Insecta; order Lepidoptera; family Noctuidae; genus Atethmia; species Atethmia centrago. Next base: position 7,843,393 of record HG995389.1, on the reverse strand, counting down.
GGATAATTTTTAATTGCATCAATTTTTTCTGGGTCAGCATGTAAACCGTTAGCATCGACTACATAACCCAAATATTTTAGTTTGTCTCGGAAAAATTGACTCTTTTTATAATTTATAGTTAAGTTAGCAGATTTTAGTTTTTTTAAAACAAGAAGCAGTAGAGAAATATGCTGCTCAAAAGTAGAAGACACTATTATAATATCGTCGACAAATACAAAAACGCGATGTTCAAATTCTGGTCCATAGAACAAAATGTCAACTAAACGTTGTTGTGTGGCTGGTGCATTAGTAAGACCAAATGGCATAGATTTGAACTGGTAAGTGCCACGGGTTGGTATGTAAAACGCGGTCTTGCATCTGTCCTGCTCACTGATCAATATTTGCCAAAAGCTTTTAGATAGATCTAAACTGGTTAAATATTTAGCGTCGCGTAAATTATCAAGGATCTCAGAGATGTAAGGCAAATTATACGCATCTTTTTTTGTGACGGCGTTTAATTTTCTACTGTCTAAGCAAAATCTAAGCTCACCAGTTTTTTTAGGTGTGAGTAGTACTGGTGATGACCATGGGCTCTCAGCAGGTTCAACTACATCATCTCCCAGCATCTCATCTAGTTGCTCCACTAATATGCGTTGCTTCTCTGGAGACATTCTATAATACCTTTGACGAATGGGGGCAGCTTCTCCAGTGTCAATGGTATGCGTTATTAGAGAAGTACGACCAAGACCTTGTACTTCGTATGATATTTCACGGAACTGCGATATGATATTATCTGCTGTAATCCTCTGGTCTTGTGATAAATGATCATACGACTGTAGGTGTTCTGAGCAATCAGACTTCAGTTCAGCTAACTGAGCGTCTGATGGATTTAAAAAGAGAACAGTGTTTAAGTGACTAGGGAACAAACCGAATTTACGCCAAAAGTCCATGCCTAAGATTAATGAATTTTTTATTTCCGGAATAATGTGGACATTTAAATTATGTGTTTGATTTTCTAAAGTGAATGGTAATGAAATAAATCCTAAAGATGAAAGTTTCTGCCCACCCGCTGCAACAAATGTCGTAGATTGACATATGTTCCATTGGTAATTAGATGGAATAAAACTCTTATGGAAGTCATTTCCCATTATAGTCACTGCAGAACCTGTGTCTAGTAACCCAATAACAGGTTTACTGCCAATACTTATTGGAACATAAGGCCGTGTGTAGTCCATACTATTATTACGGATTGAAGAAACAGTATAGCAAGAGCAAAATTTTGAGACAGTTTTGAGCCAATTATCCCAGTCATTCTTATCGAAATTGGTGCTATTACTGTTTCCGCAACCCTCACCGCTTAGTTTTTTGTTGCGTTAGAGTGACAATTAGGACATTCTGGAAACTTGACATCTTTCTTTCCGCATTTAAAGCAAATAAGAAAGTGTGGTTGTTTACATGAACCCAGTGAATGTGATTTAGATCTACATCTAGGACAGTATACATTTTTGTTCTTTTCCTGAGATACATGAGCCATTTCATTGACGTGTAAATTTGAATTAGTATCACTAGTATTTTTAGTTTTGTAGTTATTATTTTCAAAAGTATTTTTAGAGTAGTTAGATTTATAATTAGAATTAGTATTTTTATAATTACTAGAATTACTATTGCTAGGCTGGTTTTTATATGCGAATTCTGGAGCCAAGGTTTCTGCACTATCTTTAGGCGGTTCGCGATACTGTTTAAGTTTAGTTTGTATGTTTTCGTAGTTCCTACATAATTTTTGTAAACTACTTATATCGGTTATATCCGCAGATGATGCGAGCGTACTTGCATAGCAAGGTCGAATGTTGTGCAACAATATATCTAATTGATCTTCTTCTGGCAACTTTCTATCCAAACGGGAAAACATGCCACGCATAATAGAAATGTAAATAGTTATATTTTCTAGTTCACCCTGAGTGCGTGATCTTATTTCCGATAAAAATTTGTAGTCGAAGTCACTTTGGCTAAAATCTTGCCTAAGCAAAGAAACAATGTCATCCCAGGTACTAGCCTGATCTTTAACACATCTGAACCAATGAAGAGCATCGTCCGTGAATATCTCGAAAGCCAAAGAGAACATTTGTTCACGAGGTATAGCTCTGCTCAAAATAAACTCTTCCACCTTCTGAATAAATGCACGGACGCAAGTTTTTCCGGAGTATTTCAGTTTGCTTATTTCTGAAAACAGCCTACGCTCGCAACTGACAGGGACATTCACTAGGTTTGTTTCAGGAACCGGTTCCGTTTGAGTAGATACCTGAGCCTGAGTAGACAAAGCAGTTTGTGGCCTAAGTAAGGTCATATCTTTGTATTGAGTATTGAAATTGGACAAGCAAATTTTATAGACCTCCGCTACGTCACTGGTTGAGTAATTAATTCGATTAAGTCTATGATATACGTGGTGCAATAAGATTTCGGTGCGTGTGAACAAATTCTTTTCAAATTTAGATTTAAGGGTAATTATGTTATTATGAGACTTTAACAGGGACTCTTTGACCGCTTTTAAGTCATCTTTAGGATCTAAATGTGATTCTAAAATATCCTCAGAGGGTAGGATAGGAATCAATTTAACAATTTGTTTCCGCAGCTCGTTTACAGAATCGGCACATACACCACCACGAACTGCTACTTCATATTCCAATTCTGCCTTTTGTAATGATAAAAATTTTATGGGATAGGACATTTTTGTAAATTTAAGAAAATATACGACAAGTTACCCGAGAGGTGTGTGTTGCAAAATTCACAAAACAAAAAAAAAATAAAATAAATGTTAACACAGTAACATAACAAAATCAGGTACTCAGGCTAACAAACGTGAATATAATAAAAAAATGTGGGTAGTATTTTATTTTTTAACAGTTTTTAAATTTAAAATATTTCAAGATTTGATACGATAGAATAGAAAAATTTCACCTTTGACAGCCTGTAATCAAGTTATAAACACTAACACTACTGACATAGAAAGCCAACACCAAGAAACTAAAAAAATGCCTAGCAGAAGAGAACTAAACACGGCTCGATATCTACCACTAGTATGGGCGCCACTGTAACGTTGTTGCCTTGCAGGTAGAAAAAAAACAACATATTGTTGGAAGCAAGGTACATCTGTTTAATTAAAAGTATATAAATATGATTACAAAATATTTAATATTTAAATATGTTAACGTGAGTTCCCGATATCGAGCGCGTGTGAAGTTCTAGCCCGCCTAAAGAAAAACCACTATCCTGGTAGTTCCCAGAACGTAGGTGACTGGTGGCAGCCAAGTAGGTAGGTTGGTCTTCCAACGGCGGTTAAGGCAGCTTGTAGGGTCGACCAGCCTCAGCCCTCGCAGCAACGGTACCAAAAAACTCCGGTACGGAAGAACCCTGGAATTTCCGGAATTGGACATTTTAGAAAATGACCGAATTCATGCTACTGACTGCAACATCCTGACAACCGTTGAACGTGGAATCTACGGTGGAAAGCGGCGTTCTAGCATCAATTAGCTATCCAGATGAAGCAGTCTAATCAGCGTGGTACAATTTTAAAAGCATGATGAATGACTAGCAGAAAAATGATAACTAGTGATGTAGGGTAGGTGAGAAAAAATATAACAAAATTTTATATCAGAATTTACGGATACATAACCACCTCCTACTAATCAAAACAAAGAATACATTTAAAGGAAGAAGATAATTATTTAAAAAGTAACTGTTATGATCCGTTACACCTATGTTACTGTCACTCGGTAAAATCACAAAGTTAAGGTAGTGTTTAAAATGACGATCACAACCAATACACTAACGTAAAAAACACATCGGCAATTCGAATGACATGAAGCTGATTATAGCAAACAGCGTATATTTTTAGCAAGTCATGCAGCGAATACTTAAAACTAGTTATTATAAGTTTTGCAACACTCACCCGATTTGGGGTTACACTGAATTAAATATTATTTAATTTTAATAGATGTAGCACACACGTTTGAACTTTGTAACTTTTCAAAATGTTGTTCGTTGCGTAAAGATGGTAGTGGCAGGTACAATTAATAGATCGCTAGACACGGTCACTCTGCTCCGTAGTGTCAGGTCAAGCCGCCGGTCGAGATTGTTCCACGGACCGCTGGAAGTGCGCGAACTTTAACGACGCGCATGGAGAGGGGAGACGCCTACCAACAAACCAGTTTCGTGCGCGAAGCTCGCCACAATATTTTATAAAACTGATTGGAATGTTTAGTTATTTATATATCAGTTGCAAGCGTAAACTATTCATTAAGTAGGTTTGCAAATAGTTAATAATTATAGATATAATCAACGTATAACGTTACAAGCTTGTTGTTAGGGTTCCGTAGTCTAAAAGGAACCTTTATACTTTCACCATGTCCGTCTGTCTGTCTGCCTGCCTGTCCCCGGCTTAGCTTACAGACTCTTAGTACTAGAAAGCTGTAATTTGGCATGGGTATACGTGTTAATCACGCCGACAAAGTGGTGTAACAAGTGGTTATGTTGCAATCCTGATTTCCTGGGGGAGCGCATTCCACAGAGAGATAGATTTAACAAAGACGGAAGAGTGAATAAAATCAGTGCGGTATTATGTCTGGTAATTCTAAAGACTATTAAATGATGCTGTATTTAGAACAGTAAATACCTAATATTTTCGTAGCGGATCCTTAAATTATTCAAAAGAACTAAATATTAGAATTTGCAACGTTCCCAACTTTCAGAATGCAGGGTGCATTCTGAAAGTTGGGAATCATTAATGCTACCAATTGAAATTATGAAATGTTGTTCTGTACTGCACTAAAATATTGATTGCAAATATTTGACAGCTATTTGCAACGTTGTCAACTTTTAGATTATGAGGCGCTTATGTGGTAGAAAATTAATCTTCAAAAGATGACAGCTATATGTAGCTGTCATCTTTTGAAGATAAATTTTCTACCATTAATTTTCAAATGAATATAAGATGAGACACTATGGTGTCTCATCTCATATTCATTTGAAAGCCTTGACGTGTTTTGTTTCTAAGGGTAAGCGTACACAAGCCACCGGCCACAGCCACCGGTGGCTGTTGCCTCTTGCTGCGGTGTTGAGTACTGCTGTACCGGGTGGCGGTGGAGTTGTAAGTCGTAGGTTCGAATCCAGACAGGCGCTTTACTTCGTGTAAATTATTTCATCACCACTGCTCTCAAAACGGTGAAGAAAAACATCGTGAGGAAACCGGCATATCCTAGAACCAAAAATTTGAAGACATGTGACATCTACCAACTCGCACTGGGCCCGAGTGGTGGATTACGGCCCACTCCCTCTCACCGAGAGGAGACCTTTGTCCCTGCAGTGGGAACATTGTAGGCTGATTATGTAAGTGTTTAAATTGCACTAGATCACAAGGACCGTTTGCTTTCAAAAAGTCCACGTGGTATTGAAATTAAGTGAATTCCTAACTTGACATAACATCACACCTGAAATCCCCGAAGGGTTAGACAGAGGTGTACCTATAGTACACCCAGATTTCGCCAGTTATGTTTAAGTCCCATGAGATAGGGGGCGAGCCTATTGCCATCAACTGGGCACAAATCCAGACTCCGGGCTGCTACTGTGACATTCCTGATGGAAAATCCAATAAAACTTTGCCTAACATGGGAATCGAATCCAGGACCCCATGCTCAGCAGTAGCAACGGCTTTCATTGAAATAACGGGTAAATTATATTTTTTGCCATTATGATTTAGTGAACATTTGGCCTACGTAGCCATGTCTAAAAGTTTTTTACGAGAGTCATCACGAGCACGTCTTGAGCTCAGGTTTGACGACTTCCTGTCTCCCGAACAAGCCGGATTCCGGAAAGGGCCAGGCATCGACATCAATGGCGAGTACATCACTCACCTTCGGTTTGCCGACACTGTAGTTGTCATGGCTGAGACTATGGAGGACCTCAGTACAATGCTCGATGACCTCAGTAGAGCTTCGGAAAGAGTGGGTCTTAAAATGAACATGGACAAGACAAAGGTCATGTCAAATGCCCATGTTACACTCTCGTGAAGATCGGAGGCGCTACGCTCGAAGTTCTGGACGAGTATGTTTACCTAGGACAAACTGTCCAGTTAAGTAGTCCCAACTTCGACAAAGAGGGCAGTCGTCGAATCCGACTGGGCTTTGCAGCTTTCGGGAAGCTACGCAATATCTTCTCATCCCACATACCGCAGTGTCTCAAGACGAAGTGCGTGTTGTCAGTGATGACCTATGGCACTGAAATGTAGTCGCTCACAATGGGCCTTATTAAAAAGCTAAAAGTCACTCAAAGGGCAATGGATAGGGCTGCTTGGAGTTTCTCTACGTGATCGAATTAGAAATGAAGAGATTCGCAGGCGAACCAAGGTTACCGACATAGCCCGAAGAATTTCGAAACTTAAGTGGCAGTGGGCAGGGCCGAAAGGTTCTGGAGTGGTGACCGCGTACCGCAAGTCGTAGCGTTGGAAGGCCTCCTACAAGGTGGACCGATGACCTTGTGAAGGCCGCAGCAATCCGCTGGATGCGGGAAGCACAAAACCGGTCAAAGTGGCGGTGCTGGAGGGAGGCCTTTGTCCAGCAGTGGACGTCTTTCGGCTGAAGTGATGGGTCCATGGAGTGGAAAACGGCCCACTCCCTCGCTCAAAGTGGACGCCTGAGTCCCAGCCTTGGGAATGAATAGGCTGTAGATATTATTACTATGTTATGTAAAGGGTTTACTAACATTCATAGTAAGTATTTTTGTCAAACTTACTAGGTATATAAACTAGTAAGTTTTTTTTACTTCAAAACGTCTGCGAAAGTCATTAACAAAATAAAATAGTACTCTTGCGTGCACTTATCTTTAAATTCCAACCACTTAATCTACATCCAAATAGTCTAATTGTAACTTCATCTCACAATGGATCTACTTCGATTCATTATAACTAAGTTAACAACAAAATCTAACGCATCTCAATAAATTTAGCCCGTCAAATAATTAATTAAGTTTTAATAAAATTCCAGCAAGAAATTCACTTAATTAATTTATTAAAAGGCAATTTGAGATATTCAAATTACTGTTGTATTAATGTGTCTGAGTGAGTTATTTTTCGATCTATATGCTAGTTTGATGATTAAGAAGTAATTTCGAAACATAATTGCATCAGCGTTGTCAAAGAGAATAAGCTTTAAAGAAATTAATTAATTTATTAAAAAAAAATGATTAGGTACCTATAAATTGATTACAATGTTAATATAGCGTGACAATTAATAAGGGGGCTCGTGGCTAATTGATAACTAACGCACGAGTCGATCAAAGGTTAAGCTACGGCTGCCGCAGTTGGTTTGTGGATGGAATGGGTGGTCAATGGTCTTCCTATTGACTACTCATTACATATCGAGACCACTCCGTGCCTCTGAAAGCACGTTAAACCGTTGGTCTCGGCTGTCGTTCTTAGATCGGGTATTCTGAAGCATAAAAGTCTGATAACCAGTCTTACCAAGGGATATCATATTACCCAGTTACTGGGTTGTGAAGATCGGATAGGCAGTTGCTTCATGTAAAATACTGGTATTCAGCCACATCCAGTTATACTGGAAGCCGACCCCAACGTAGTTGGGAAAAGCTACATTACCTAAACAACATTTCCGAGACTAGCACCAGCCGCTCTGTTACATTATTATGCTGATTTACTAATGTTTTTACCACAAGTACTGCAACCAAGACCCAAAACCTGCACTACATTAATCGCGAAGTTTGAAGTACGAAGTACGTTACTATACACTTGTGCAAAGAACTCTATGACGCTTTGAGTCCTTTGAGTCGGGCGCAAAAACCGACAACGATCGGAAGTCGCCCGAGGCGAGCCGAGGTTGCACGAAGCGAACCGAAGTGTTCACTCTTGTGTTCGCTTAACTTCGATCAACTTTGCGAGTAGTGTAGTGCAGGCTTTAAAACATGCACTACACTACTCACGAAGTACAGGTCGAAATTGACCGAAATCTGAAGTACGTGACTACACACTCAAGCAACTACTACTACATTCCTTTTGCGAAGCAGTAATGCTCGCGAAGGAGGAGGCGGGACGGTTGAGGGAAAGGCATGTTTCGCGCCTCTCTACCCTAGCCACCGCAGGAGACGCCCTGAGTGTCGGGAATCCCGGGCGGATTTCCGGCCACCGTAGGCGCGGGCTTGCAGACGGTGAGCAATGGGTAGCTTACCGTCTGGTAAGGACCTGGTCCAAATGTAGGGGTCCACTAGGGCCGATGCCTGCCGGGGTCGCGGGAAGGTACTAAAAGGTCACCGAGGGCCCTGGCAACACAGGCAACAGGAAGGAATACGGGTGGGTTTTAGTCAGTAAGAGACCCACCCTCCCGCTCCGCCCAGAGCGGGAGAAGTTATTTGATGATTTCCCATCCAAAAAAAAAAAAAAAGCGAGGAACTACATGACGCTTCGAGTACTTTACCTCGGGCGCAAAAGCCGACAGCGATCGGAAGTCGAAGTCGAAGCCGAGCTTAACTTCGATCAACTTCGCGAGTAGTGTAGTGCAGGCTGCACTACACTACTCGCGAAGTTAAGCACTTAAGGAGCACTTAAGGAGCTCTAACATGACAAAAAAACAACTTTACACTTACAAAATTAAAACCTAATTTATGAAGTACTACAACTTCTTTTATGCTAATCGATTAACAACAAGAAACAAATGCCATCTTTACTGTAGATACCAAAATCTCTAAAATCTCCTTTATTTAATCTTCTTAATAGCTTAGGCTTGCTTTTGGGTTGCTTCATATCGACGTAAACTTTCAAGTCTGCGGCACGTATACACTTAAACCAGTTTTGACCCAGTTTCAACCAAGCTTCATATAAAAGATGCTTCGTTAGGTTTTCGGCCGAGTTTCATAGAAAGAAATATGCTGATTCAGCTTGATTGAGATAATACTGCAAAAGGGTTTTTTGATAACGCCATATTGCGAGAAAGAACTCACCGTGCTTTTTCCCTCATGAGATTAATGACTATGATTCTTCACTGGGCTGCAAAGAAAGCGGCTAGGTTATAAAATACGATAACTTTTAAAATATTTGAACAATCCTATTAAAATAAAAAACTAAATTAAAATTTATTTCAGTACAAATATAGGAAGAAGTAAAACCTTTTTATTTATTTTTGGTGATCGTATTATAAAGTATTATAAAAAAAATAAAGATGAATTTTAAAACTTAAACAACTTTAAAACCATTTGTTTTACTATTGATTCTGTTTATAAATATCGCATTTCTTGTGCAGAAATTCATTATTCTGATCAAATTCAATTAAAAACATGCCACTAACCCCCTTTATTTTGGGTGGGAAACTATCAAATAACTGCTCCCGCTCTGGGTGGAGCGGGAGGGTGTTTCTGACTCTTACTGACTAAAGCCCATCCGTGTTCCTTCCGTAGACTGTGTTGCCAGGGGCCTTGGTATCCCTTTCGGACTTTTTCCGACCCCGGCAGGCATCGGCCCTAGAGGACAAGTGTAGGGACACTTGTGCTGACATCTCTTTGAGGCGCACGTGGAACACACCGCGCCGTCGACCTGGGCCTAGTCCTTTTCGGACGGAGAGCTACCCATTGCTCACCGTCCGCAAGCCCACGCCTACGGTGGCCGGAAATCCGCCTGGAGAATCCCAGGCGGATTACCGGCCACCGGGGGATTTCGTGGGCGTCGGGAATCCGACGCCTAAGGCATCCCTTACGGCGGCTAGGGGCGTGCGTGAAGGCTCGAACTTGGCCTCACCCGTTCCGCTTCGTCTTTCGCGGGCATTACTGCTTCGCAGAAGGAGGGGACGGCTTCCCATGCCCTCTCGCTCCATACTATACCCTGGACTAGGGCCAGACGCGAGAGATCTCCGCCACCAAGCGCTTCCACGAGGACACGGCGGTGCTCTGCCCAAGCCGGGCAGACCTCCACCATATGCTCCACCGTGTCCTCCGGATGCCACTAACAATTGAAGAGTGTACCAGAATTCTGTCCATGTTTGAAGGAGGTGGTTTATCACTATCAACCATTCGAAGAGTGCGCCAACCTTTTGAAGAGACACCATCCAATATTCGCAGATCAGCAACAGGCTGAACAAGGTGCACGACAGCGCGGGAGTATCGATATAATATATGGTGTCAACAATGTTCAGAAATCGGTTTCAAACGGCTGATGAACTCAAAAACCACCTTCTACGTGCAGGAAGGAGCAATCCAAGCACATCAGTCATGTACAGTGAGGCGGCGTCTTGCTGAAGAAAACTTGAAGCCATTTAGACAAATAGTCAAAAACCCGAAAGGCAACATCGAAATTCAAGGGTGAGTTACGCGAGACAACACATGCATTGGACTTTGGATGACTGGTCAAAAGTAATGTTTTGGACGAATCCAGGTTACGCACGATGGGAAGCAAAGAGTCTACAGAAGACCAGGAGAGCACTATAACCAAGCTTGCGTTGAAGAGAAAGTGCCATACGTCGGAGGCTCCATACACGTGTGGACTGGATTTTTTTCCGAAAGCCGCACCGTGCTAATGGGGATAGAAAATAGCACTTTAACTGCAGAAAGATACGTGAATGAAATTTCTAAATGCACGACAACGCTCGTTCCTTGATTACCTTGATGATGTCGCTATTACATGCATGGAGTAACCCCATCGAGTATGCCTGGGACGAAATGGGACGATGTGTACGCCAGAAAAATTCCCCTCCAATCACGCTTCGTGAACTGAAAGAAGCACTGATAGAGGACTGCGAGAATATTCCTCAGCATCGGCTCAGAAATTTGGTGGAAAGCATGCCAAACCGTATAACAGCTGTATTAACAGCTCGTCATGGCAAAAAAAAACACTAAAATGTGTAAAAATTGTATATATTTTGATACCGTAACACATTTTTCGAAATCTAGTGAAAATGGTTATTTTTATTTAACTTGTTTTTATTCACTTAATCTTGATTTTTTATGACATTGATTTTTAAGCACTATAAAATTGTCTATTAAGTCTATATAGTCTTTACTTAATAAATTTTGAATTTTGATTGTATATTGTATTAAAGTCTTATTACTTTTGTTTCTAATATTATGTTTAATATTTTGTTATTTTTTATAACAATATTATTCTTTAATTAATTAATTTATTGTTATTTTAAGAAAATGTTGTAATTAATAATAATATTTCTTGACATTTGCAAGTCACATCATGTGGCAAACATGTCTATTTTTTTTGGATGGGAAATCATCATATAACTTCTCCCGCTCTGGGCGGAGCGGGAGGGTGTGTCAGACTCTTACTGACTAAAACCCACCCGTATTCCTTCCGTTGCCTGTGTTGCGGGGGCCTCGGTGACGGCAAACATGTCTGTACCCAATAATGTTGTTACCATCTTGCATTCATTTTTTTTTCTTGTATATATGACACATGTTTAAGCAAATAAATATTATATTTTCTTATCTTATCGTTTCTTATAAAGCTAGCTCCAATATTTTGGAAGTTATTGAGGTTTTTGTTACCGACCCGCTTTCTTTGCGGCCCAGTAGGTAAAACTTCTTGTGAAGGAGCTTGTCCGAGGAAGTAGGTGCAGTCTAACAAGCCATAGCGCTACATGGTTATTTTGGTGCGTATCCAAAATTGGAACAAACGGTTCCGTCTTGTTTTCGAATACATTTGAAGTGACATTTTACAAATGCTTACCAAGAGCGCCTCCCTGTCAACGTCATTTGAGCGCCAAAAGATTTTAGTAGCAGTGTATTTGGTATACGGGCAACTAATTTGCAACTGCTATTAAACAATGTTGAGACTGATTTGTGATTGAGCTGAGTCACTAGTATTGTACTTATTACTACCACTAATCAGCGTTGCTGTGTTCCGTGTCTATACAGGTGTAATTACAAGCTTGGGCAAGATTTCAATTTTCTCTCAGGGGTAGATAACGCATCTGTGATGCTTCTGGTATTGCTGAGGGCGATGGTTGGCGATGACTTCTTCCTTTAAAAAAAACGAGCGAGCCTTAAAGTAGTCACATCTGATCAACATCTGACATCTCACCTTGGTAATAAGCAACTGCAGCGGCAGAAAATTATCCTCAGAATTGAAAAAAAGATAAATATTGAAATATTTATTAGAATAATTATTAATTACTAGTGGTCATTCACCGGTCGAAATTCGACTTCCTTCTGCTTACAATCTATACAAGGTGTTTTTTTTTTTAATATCCCATAACTCTAGGGTATGAATGAGACCATATTAAAGAATCAAAGGGCATATGAATTATTTTTCATTTATCTTTTTTTGTTTTCTTTTTTCATACAAAATAATTCGACAAAATTACGACTATTAATAATAATGTATAAATAATATGAATAAATAAATGAATTTTATTTTATTTATTTATTTTATTAATGTAAAACACTCTTACGTGAAATATGACAACGTTGCATTTTCTTAGCTTTAAATATGAATGATTGCTTTGAATAAAAATTAATTGCTCGTATTTATCAATGAAACTTAGATACCGACACACATCGAGAGTGTAGTGTTAGTATTCTGATATCTTCGAAACTTTGCATTTTTGGACCACATATACTAGGACTTTTTGTATTATTTTGACTTATAGAATATAACCCCAGAGTTATGGGATATAAAAAAACAATTGTATAGTACTTACTAATTCCATGAGTAAACTACTTCCATGCTATTATAAAGTACTTACTTATTCCATGCTCAAGTTGTCACTTTCTGTCTACACACTTCCGTCCCTTTTCATGAAATCACTCCCACAGAAAGCGAGTGGGAAGATGTTACACACCAAAAACAGTTGAGAGTTGTCGTGATACACTCGGCTGGAATGAAGTTCCTTTTGTTTTTGCACACTTAGCGAAGGACAGCTAGACCGAAAAAAGTGTAACATTTTGCCCGTCACGACAATTTTGTTACGTAACAAAAGTGTCGTGAGTCGTGACGATGTGAATGGTACGAGTACTCATCGAATTACGTTCCAAAACACTTACAGTACAAGGATCATTTGGGGCGTGGCCAACATCGAGACTAACGCCGCCATCTTGTTTCTTCAACACAGTTCACAAAACAATTGCACAAATGTTTACCAACGCCACCCATTTCTTTTTTTATGTCAATTTTTCAAATAACCTCTCTTCGCTCCGCCCAGAGCGGGAAGGTGTGTCAGACTCTTACTGACTAAAACCCACCCGTGTTCCTTCTGTTGTCTGTGTTGCCAAGGGCCTCGGTAACCCTTTCGTACCTTCCCGCGACCCCGGCCACTGCGGCTGGACCAACGCCACCCTGTCAACGTCATCCGAACACTGAAAGTTCCTTGTTGCAGTGTATGCAAGAAAATAAAACATACTAGAAGTGCTAACAAAACATTATTTTCCTGATAGTTTCACGGAACTCTGAATCCATAACCACCTCAGCCACATGCCGGTGATAAAACAGCTCATACGAAAACGTTTTCAAGACGTACGAGAAACCTATAAAAAGGCATTAAATTCTAAGAAGTTTACGATTAGTAAAGCTAAAGACTGATCATAAGATGGACGTACTATAACTAGAAAATTTTATGGTTTTACGATTTTATGGTTTTGCATTTTACGAACTACTATAGCGCCTGCTTCGCACGGATGCAAACTACTGACGTGTTGACATGTCGAAACATCGTCGTCTGTGGCATATCATCATCTGCCTAGCCTTTTCCCAACTATGTTGTAGTCAGCTTCCAGTCTAATCGAATGCAGCTGAATACCAGTATTTTACATGGAGCGACCGCCAATCTGACCTCCACAACCCAGTACACGATACCCCTTGTTAAGACTGGTTGTCGGACTTTCAGGCTTCTGACGACCCGTGACAACTGTCAAAGATGTACAATTGACAGCCGGGGCCAACGGCTTAACGTGCTTTCCGAGGCACGAAGGGGTCTTGGTATGTAAAGATGGTCACCCATCCACGGACCAACTGCGGCAAGCGTAGCTTAACCTGATCGATCGACCCGTGCGGCTGTTATTAGTGAGCCATAAGCCCCTCGTCTGTGGAGTTAAATATGAATCTATACTAATGTTTTAAAGAGGTTAACTTTGTGAGTGTACATTAAAATATAAAATATAACATTTTAACATAAAAAATACCACTAAACATATCATAATTTATATTTTATGATAAAAGAAGAAATTAACTTTTGGAAGAAATTCTCTTAATTATTGTGAAAATCGCATCAAAATTTGTATAGTTGTGTAGTTCAGAAGAACTAAGCACACACAGACAGACAAGAAAAGCGACTTTGTTTTATTTATGTCGAAAATATGTTAGTCACTCGTTTGACTAATCGGGATGCCAGCGCCACCAAGCGGCGCTCGACAGAGTCTACAACATAACGCTCGACCGGAGCTAAGTTCAGTTTGTCGGAGGCGGTCAAGGAGTGAACACGTTTGGAAACTGTCGCGCGTTCCGTATAGTTGTGTACCTATAAAGTGTGATTATTTGATCGTAAATTATACTTTGATTTTAACTGCAAACGGTTTTTCTATTGTGCAATAACCAACACTTCCCATTGTATGCCCACAGTAGTAAAAATATGGCTGATGATAACGAGAGAGACCTACCTTCTCCGTTATTTATATAAGTTGAAGAGCTGGCGGCTTTCTCGCGTAACGTATCAGCATTACAATTCGGCGAGGAAATGCCGCCAGCATCCTCGGTACAATGCTTCGAGGGCCTTTTTTTAGGTTTAACTCAGTTTAAATTTAATTTAGTTAATGCTATTAACCATCTTGTAATTTGGTTATGTAAATAAATGATTACCAATATGTTAATTACTATGTATTAGGATTACAGTCAGGATTAACGTCAAGCCAACACTTTCAGCACATAAAATCTAGATAGTCTGCCGGTGATAACATTTTTATTATTATTTTATGTGGCGATCGTGGGCATTGGCTCCCACAAATTACAAAATGTTCACAAAATACCGTTTAACGAAACATATAATTTATAACTAGTATAGGAATGTGTGGAGATAAATAAACATAATTTTATTTATTTCCTAAATTTATTGGTTTCACAAATTAATCTTTTCAGGTCCCAGTGCATGATCGTCCCCCACACTTGTTAACCAATTTGTATCTATAATTTTTATGGTGTACATAATAAAGAGTATTCTATTATATTCTATAATTAAAGTATTCTATTCTATTACATACATTGTATTGGTAGTAGTGCCGCAAATACCGGATAAAATCCATCTAAACTCGGTATTTTGTGCGATTATTCCGTCTTGAATATTGTGTAACCCGTTTAGTAGTAAGTTACTATATTCTTGTGCTCCAATATTATATCTATTGTCCGTCTTTTGTAGTACATAGGATCGGCAAATAGTTTGTCTAGTAAACAATCTGATTTTAGTTCAGGTATTTTTTTCTCTACTTGGACAGCAGTGGTAGCCCAGTGGTAACGGTCGCGACTTACGAGTTGTAGGTCGTTGGTTCGAACCCTGACAGGCACTTTAATTTGTGTAAATTATTTCATCACCGCTGCTCTCAAAACGGTGAAGGAAAACATCATGAGGAAACCGGCAAGTTCAAGCAAAGCAACCTAAAGGGGAAAAGCAGAGTCGCTCAGTATCGAGTGCGACTAAAGGCGCTGTGATGGACCACAATCAGCAGGGTCCATCGAAGATCACTTGCGATGAGGACGGCTTCATTAAGGTGGAGAGAAAGAAGAGGAAGCCTACTTATCGCAACCAGTGTGGGACAGCGCCTGCAGTACCGACGACGCAGCTGTACGTGTCCCGTTTGCACCACTCTACGAAGACTGAGGACATCGTAGAGTACATGCGGGTGAAGACCAACTGGACCTTGAGGGTGGAGATGTTGGAGGCGCGCCATAACACCAATTTCAAGTCGTTTGTAGTGCGTGTTCGGACTCATCATTTTGGTGATCTTCCTCAAGGAAGAGTTTTGGCCGAAAGATGTGCTGTATCGGCGTTTCCGCGGTCGGCTACGCGACACCTCGTAGCGTAACACGACGCCGTCACTTCGTGTGCAGTAGTTTTTAAGAATGTTGTAGAAAATATGTATTAGTTTATAGTTATTGTTTATACTTATTTATGTATTATGTTTTTATGGGCCTTAGTTGCCTGAAATATAGGATATTATTATTATTTATTCACTCAGAAATCTTGGCTGTACCGTGACCTGAATAGAGTTTTTCGATGTCTTTCGGTTTTTCGTCAGCAATTCCGATCACTTCGGTATGTATCGAAGGACCAAAATGTACGCACCGGGACTTACAGCTTAGTACGGCTTTTATTCCAAATGCGTATAGTGTGACTATGTTCGAGACAATTGAGCCTGGCACCTATCAGTAACCTAGCCCTACAGTCTTGACCTAGCACCCTAGTTAATCTACCGCCCTAACCTACCACAGAAACCATACCAATTTGGGTAGGAATAGGGGTTTGTATACGTCATGCAATGTACACAGGAAATGGTTTTCTCCCACAGACTCATAGGACCGATCCCACAGACTCATAGGACCGATGATAACTAAAGGTGTCATGGCCACAGGGAGACGAGTTATAAGAGATGAATCACACTCGACTCCAGTATGATGACTAATTTATTACAATACGAGGGTGACACTGAAAGTTCTTAGAAAATCAAAAATTGAACAAACTAGCAAGTTATTAGTTTTATTATATATTTTCAAAATAGTGTCCATTTACATCAATACATTGCTGCATCCGATGGACCCACTGAGAAAAGCACTTTACCCACTCGTCCTTAGGGGTCTCTTCGACGGCATTTTGAAACGCAGCCACTGCTTCCTCGGCGTCCAAAAAACGTTTTCCTCGAAGTTTTTCTTTTATTTTCGGAAATAAATAAAAATCGCAAGATATGATAGGTAGATAAATGATAAATGATTTTATTATAAATGATTTTATTTCTGTAAGTAGGTTTTTACAAACACTTTTACGCGTCGCAAAAAATACTCAAACTTCCAGACCATGTTAAAAAATAGGGCGGGTGACCCAGTGATTCCACGTCTAACGTCGCCAATTAGTCGATTGTTTGCTTGGCGGTGTGCGACGAGGCGGTGTCGTGGTGAAGAAGGATACTACTGCGAGGTCTTTTCTCCCGAACTTTTTCCAAGACAAGTGGCAAACAATTGTTAGTGTACCACTCTGCAGTAACTGTTTTTCGATCCTCTAAAACAATTGTTGCGTAATGACCTGTCCATCCAAAGAACGAGGCCGCAATCTTTTTTCCCACGCTTCGACCTTTCTTCACTTTAGTTGGCAACTCCTCGGAAGGAAACACCCAGACAGCAGACTGTCTCTTAGTTTCAGGATAATAACAATAAATCCAGCTTTCGTCACCCGTAAGTATGTCGAACACAGCATTTGAGTCACCTCCGTTAAATCTTTGAACCATTTCACGACACCAATCAACACGACGGAGTTTTTGGGCCTCTGTCAAATTATGAGGTATCCACCGGGCACAAAGCTTCCTGACCGCTAAATGTTCATGGAGGATTTTGTTCCATACCGTTGCCTAAGCTTGTCCGAATCTGCTGATAAGTCACTCTTTTGTCAGTCTCTATCATACACCGCACAACATTGATGTTATCTTCAGTCGTCGCCGTAGAAGGCCGTCCCTCACGCAGATCATCGGTGAGATTAGTGCGATCACGTTTAAACTCATTAAACCAGTTGTAAACAGTGGCACGAGAAGGGGCTTCATTGTGAAAGGCCAATCAAAGTCTATCATAACTTTCTTGTTTACTCGTACTTGAATGACATCGACAGTCACAAAAATCATTGTACGAAACAGTTCTCGCGTTAAATTCATGCTGACGTGACTCAGACAATTTTCACTTTGCCGCCAAATCGTAAATCGTAAACAAATGACAAATGACTAAAATACATACACCTAATATTGGCAAAGAGTTCCATTTTCAAAATTTTAACAATTTTTTTATTATATCGTTTACAAGTGGCCAGTTCTAAAAATTGTCAGTGTCGTCCTCGTAATTAACCTAATTATATACAGATCTTGTGGTAAATACACATTGATGCCTATTTATATGTGTGCTCTGTGTGTGTATAGAGCCGATGAAGCGAAGATCTCAGTAGGTCACTTCTTAGCGCTGACGGTGCACCGGTGTTGGCGGCGCGTAGGACGAATGTGTGTTGCTCTTAACGCTGACGCTGTGGTGCTATTGATTTTTCATGGTTCAACAGGTAGGTATACCCCAAGCTATTGTAAGAGTGCAAGATTTGATACACATGACACCTATCAAGAGAATAGCACTAATATACATTTTATACAGTACACCATATCAAGATATTATTATATTTATTTATTTTGAAGATTATTAAATGTTCTATACAGTAAAAGACAGAAGGGATATTTTCAACGAAAATCTCTATCAGTTTTAGGGTTCCGAAGTCAATAAGGAACCCTTATAGTTTAGCCATGTCCGTCTGTCTGTCTGCCCGCGGCTTAGCTCAGTGACTACAGTACTAGAAAGCTGTAATTTGGCATGAGTATACGTATTAATCATCAAATCAGACGAGAAAGTGGTAAAAAAAAAATTGTAGGGTACCTCCCTTGCACGTAAAGTGGGGATGATACATTCATGGCATTAGTACATACAATGCAATTGAAAGGAAAAAAAACAACCACAGCTATGTAGGATTTACAACTTACAAGTTAACGAGTCATAGTCGACAAACTTACATTTGCGTTAAGAGAATTGACTATGACGTATATCGATGTATGGGAGGTCGTTTTTCAACTACAATGTTAAGTTTGTTTTTGGGATAGATTCATCCCAACTACGGAACCCTTCATTGTGCGTGGTCCAACACGCTATTGGCCGATTGTTTAATTAATGTTGATGAATTCGTCGCACGAGAATTTCACGAACGAACGCAGCTAACAAAACTATGATTTACATAACAATATGTAAATCTACCGTGTTGTAAGGTTAATAATAATAATAATATTATTAAAGTACAAATTAGAATTAGAAATTGAGAATTGAGAGCAGTGGTGGCCCAGTGGTAACGGCCGCGACTTACGAATTGTAGGACGTAGGTTCGAACCCGGACAGGCGCTTTACTTTGTGTAAATTATTTCACCACCACTGCTCTCAAAACGGTGAAGGAAAACACCGTGAGGAAACCGGCATGTCCTAGAAACAACAATTCGAAGACATGTGACATCTGCCAACCCGCACTGGGCCCGCGTGGTGGATTACGGCCTACTCCCTCTCACAGAGAGGAGGTCTGTGTCCCAGCAGTGGGAACATTATAGGCTGATTATGTAAAAGTACAAATTATGCTAAAAAATTAACACAGAAACAATATGTGACATCACTGCTTCAAGGTGACAGGCCGATACCCTCCTGCCGAGGTCGTGGGAAAGTCCGAAAGGGATACCAAAGCACTTGGCAACACAGGCAATGGAAGGAACGCGGGTGGGTTTTAGTCAGTAAGAGTCACCCTCGCGCTCCGCCCAGAACGGGAGAAGTTGTTTGATATATTGATAAATTTCTTTACCAACATCCCAATAGATGTTACGAAAGCCCTCCCCTCATCACCTATATTAGCTGAATCTCTTCTCAAAAAACACTTCTCTAAGGACATTCCAAGTTTTGAATTCAAGCCCATTTCTATTGTCACAATTAAGAAGGCATTCAAAAGTCTTAACATAAAGAAAACTGAAGACTTATGGGGGATTTCCGTTAGGGTTCTTGGAGATCATTGACACAATAGCCCCTGTCCTAACAGGCATATTTAATCAATGTTTAGACAGCGGTACGTTTCCTGATTTAATGAAACATAGTAAAGTAGTACCAATTTTCAAATCGGGTAGTAAGAGTGATCCCTCTAATTATAGACCTATATCTGTGCTACCAGCATTGAGTAAAATATATGAAAAAATCATGCTAGACCAGATGCTGTCACATTTCAATTCTAATGGGATTTTACATAGTCGCCAGTTTGGCTTCACGAAAGGTAGGTCGACGACTGACGCAGGAGTAAAACTCATCAGTCACATTTTGGAATCCTGGGAGAAATCCCAGGATGCCATTGGCATTTTCTGTGACCTCTCAAAAGCGTTTGACTGCGTTGACCACAATACACTGACCTGTACACTACGGAATTCGTGGACAAGATCTTGTTCTGTCCTATCTATCAAACAGGCAGCAAAAAGTAAACGTTAACGGGGTGACGTCCTCGGGGTCTCTAATAAAGATGGGCGTGCCCCAAGGTTCAATTCCTGGCCCTTTCCTATTTCTAGTTTATATTAATGATCTCCCTTACATGATGGTAAACTTATCCGATATAATCCTATTCGCTGACGATACTTCTCTTATTTTTAAAATAGATAGAAAAGATCCGGATGTCTTACACATCAATGATAGTCTGGCTGTTCTTTCGAAATGGTTCGTAGCTAATAATCTCTTACTTAATGCGACCAAAACAAAATGTTTTAAGTTCTCACTACCAAATGTACCCCAAGTGGCTCTAAATTTAAAACTTGATGGCAAGAGACTAGATGCTATTACGGAAACTGTATTTCTAGGAATCACTCTAGATTCGAAGTTGCAATGGGGAGCCCACATTAGAGCTCTTTCAGGTAGATTAAGTTCAGCTGCATATGCAGTAAGAAAAATAAGACAGTTGACTGATATAGCCACAGCTAGGTTAGTATATTTTGCTTATTTCCACAGTATTACGAGTATGTCTTATGGCGTTCTGCTGTGGGGATCGGTAGGTGATGTAGATTCAATCTTTATTTTACAAAAGAGGGCAATCCGCGCAGTCTATAGAATGGGTCCTCGTGAGTCCCTTAAAAACAAATTAATAGAAATTAATGTACTAACTCTGCCTTCTCTTTATATCTTAGAAAGTATTTTGTATGTTCGCAAAAACTTATGTCTTTTCAAAACAAGAAGTGATTTCCATAATATAAATACACGTAGTAAACATGAAATTGTGATACCCAAACTTAGATTAACAAAAACAACAACAACAGTATCCGCTTTTATAACAAGTTGCCAAAGTCAGTTACAGAACTTAGCGATGGAAAGTTCAAAACCCACATCAAACGTGTCCTTACCAAAAACGCATATTATAAGATTAAAGACTACGTTGAAGACAAGGAAGTTTGGCAATAATTCCTTCTGCACATGTGGCTTCCCTGGTACCCCATAACCGCCATAACTATGTAAATGTCTATTAACTGCTGCCAAATTACGATGTTTATTATTATTATTTTTTATACAAATTTTCTTTTTGACATATTATTTTCACTGTTTGACATTATATACCTAAAATTTTGATTTCAGACTTGTAATGGCAAACTTCATTTGGTTTAAATGGGTTTTTATTTTTATTATTTTATTAATATTTTACACAGATTTGTGTGTACCTTGTGAATGTGAGAACGTTGTAGGCTTAATAGACTAGATATTTTGTAGACCTCTTTCTTTTTTTTTTTTGTTAAGTACCTGGTACGTCTCGACAGGCCTACACTGTCCTCCCATACCTATTAACACTGTAATTTGAAAACATTGTAAAAGCCAATTATTTTTAAAAGAGTAACCGTGGAGTTTCTTGCCGGCTCTTCTCCATAGGAAACGACCCATTGGAACCGTGCACCTAGCTTCTGACGTTTCATAAGAGCCCATGTAGGTTTATGTGAAATAAAAATATTTTGATTTTGATTGATTTTGATTTTGATAATTTCCCACCCAAAAAAAAAACCGATACCCTGCAGCAGTGGTTTGCAAACGCACAATCTAGCCTGCTTGCTACCTTAGGCAGGATGCTGTTGATGCTGAATAAACTCATCAAAAATATTAAATAAAGTAAGTACCCTTACTTTTAATCCTTACTTTCAAACTTGAATATTATCAATGCGAAAGTTACCTACTCTGTCTCTCTGTTTTCCTTTTCACGCCTAAACCACTAAACAGATCGTTATGAAGTTTCACATATTGGTAGCCTGGGACCTGGAGAAGGACATAAGCTACTTTTCGTTGAGGATATTTGTATTAGAAAACCTTTTTTTTTGGGTGGGAAATTATCAAATAATTTCTCCCACTCTGGGTGGAGCGGGAGGGTGTGTCAGACTCTTTCTGACTAAAATGCACCCGTGTTCCTCTCCTTTGAGGCACGCGTGGAACACAACGCGCCGTCGACCCGGACCTGGTCCTTATCGGACGGCGAGCTACCCATTGCTCACCGTCCGCAAGCCCACGCCTACGGTGGCCGGAAGTCCGCCTAGGGTTCCCGACGCGCGCGACTCCACAGCGGCCGCTAGGGGCACAAGGGCGTGAACTTTGCCACTCCCTCACCCGTTCCGCATCCTCCTTTGCGAGCTGCTTCGCAGAAGGAGGTGATGGCTTTTCATGCCCTCTCGCTCCGTACCATGGCCTGGACCAGGGCCGAACGCAAGAGATCTCCGCCGCCAATCGTCTCCACGAGGACACGGCGGTGCTCTGCCGTGTCCTTCGGGAAACTAGCTGACCTGGCAGATGTTGTCCTGCCCAAACTATATTCTTACAAAAATCCCATAGTAAACAGCCCGAGTAATTGCCAAACTTAAATGGCAGTGGGCAGGGCACATAGCTCGCAGAACAGATGGCCGATGGAGCCGAAAGGTTCTGGAGTGGCGACCGCGTACCGGAAGACGTAGCGTTGGAAGGCCTCCTACAATGTGGACCGATAAACTTGTGAAGGCCGCAGGAATCCGCTGGATGCGGAAAGCACAAAACCTTTATTTTTTTCGTTTTGCAACGAACAGCATTTAATTTTTATTTATATACATAGATGTTGAAATACAAAATACATTACAGGCTGTTGCCTGTGATATCACCTGCCTTTATTTTATATTTTGTTTTTTCTGCGTGTTTTTGCTAGTAATAGGTAAATCTGCCGTGTTGTAAAATTTATTAAAATCATCAAAAAGATTTAAGTTCCTTCATGACACACGTAATAGATATCTGAGATCATCGGAAAACTAGAGATGCCTAGAGACGCATTCTACCAGCTTTTACCACAAGGCTTTTACAGTTCAAGCAGTACGGTTAACGAATGCCCTGCCCGTGTCGGTAAGGCATGCTCAATCTTTGTCCACTTAAAAAACACAACTGTCAGGTAAAACAACACTTCCTGTCTCCTTAAACATCATCATTACCTATCATAGTTCTTGTTCTTGTTCATGTTCATGTATATATATTTATGTAGATAAGTATATGCTTTAGGTATGTATTTATTGTATATGTAAATGGTACACCACTGACTTGCAGTATTGTCTCTCCTTCTCCTTTTAATCCATCCAAAGACCGCCCATTGTGTCAGCCCTTGTAAAATTTCAACATTTATATCTGTAATTTTTATGGTGTACATAATCACACCGATAAAAGTATTATATTCTATTCTATTCTATATAATGTTATTTATTCAAACAATCAATCAATAAACTCAGCCTATAGCAGTCCACTGCTGGACATAGGCCTCTCCCAGGCTGCGCCACAACACCCTGTCCTCCGCCTTCCGCATCCAGTCTGACCCAGCCACCTTTTTAAGGTCGTCGGTTCATGTAGCTGGGGGGCGTCCCACACTACGCTTGCTGATACGCGGCCTCCACTCCAATGTTTTTATTACTTTCTCCAAATATTAAGCTACACTGTTTTCCTTTTATGCGCACATAATCATAAAATTTCTAAGACCCAATATACAAATTAAGGGGCAAAGATAATGGTACCATTATCCATTACCCGTGGCCGGCTATAATCTTACTTATCCCATTATGCCGAGGTTCTTACTCACAGAATTATGTTAAGAAGGTTTGGTCGTATCTGCCTTTTGTGTATGTAGATGCCGCATAAGTAAAAACCCATGTTTCCATGTTATTACGACTAAGTGTTAAGGATCTGCATAATTATTATTTATGTTAAGACCGAAATTGTACCAACAATCAATCTGCCTAGCCTTTTCCCAACTATGTTGAGGTCGGCTTCGGAATACCAGTATTTTACATGGAGCGACTGCCTATCTGAACTCCACAACCCAGTTACTGGGCAATACGATACCCCTCGGTAAGACTTCGGGCTTCTGATGACCCGTAACGGCTGTCGGCTTAACCTGATTCCCGAGGCACGGAGGAGTCTCGGTATGATGGTCATCTACGGACCATGCCCGGCAAGCGTAGCTTAACCTAATGGATCAAACCAATCTATGCCACACCGACCAGTGTGGCTGTTATTACTTGCGGAGCCACGAGCTCCTCGGAATTGTACCTCAACTTATGCCAAATAGATTGGTTTGATTTGAAAGGTAAAAAACCGGCCAAATGCGAGTCGGACTCGCACACGAAGGGTTCCGTACCACCGTACAATATTTAGCAAAAATCGCTGAAAAAAACACGTTTCTTGTATGAACCCTCTTTAATTTTTTACTTTATTTAATTATTTGATGTTATAGCGACAGAATCCGTGAAAATTTCAACTGTCTACCTATTACAGTTCATGAGATACAGCCCGCTGACAGACAGACGGACCGATGGACGCACAGGAGAAGCTTAGTAATAGGATTCCGTTTGGTAGTTAGTTTCATTATATCTCTGAAAGCAAGTACGAGTTTAAGAAACAACAATTTCAAGTTGTTCTATTGTGTTTCTTTTTGCACGTAATCTTAACGAACCTCGAAGTAACAAATTCATAAAGTTTCTGTTTGCGCCAAAAATTAGCATCGAAAACTTAGTGAATTATTAAAATGTATTCTTAATTGCTTCATTTGTTTGGTAATTTGTTGGTTGTTTATATTTTGAGGGTAAGGAGGATACTAGCTACTAATGTCTTCTTTTTGCGGTTAATGAGGAAATGCCGTTTGTATTGAATAAATCTCACATTATATTCTAATGTATTCAACAACTAGCTTCTGCTCGCGACTTCGTTCGAAGGGAGGTCGTAAGACACAACAATATACTAAAGTAACAGCCACATTTTTATAAATAAATAAATAAATAAATAAAATAAAATAAAAACGATTTATTTCAGACCCACGAGAGTCCATAGAATGTTGTTAATATTACAGCATGAAAAACTTAAAAATAGTGTTAGTAACAACTGATAAAAGAATAAACAATAAAAACATACCTACTTAAATAAAACTACTGCTTCGTTGGTCTAGTGGTTGCAAGCGCTACTGTTAAGCATGAGGTCCTAGGTTCAATTCCCGGGTCAGGCAATCTGGTCCGAAGTCAGAAACAGTCCTTTTTTTTCCTTTTTATACAAATTTTCTTTTTGACATATTATTTTCACTGTTTGACATTATATACCTAAAATTTTGATTTCAGACTTGTAATGGCAAACTTCATTTGGTTTAAATGGGTTTTTATTTTTATTATTTTATTAATATTTTACACAGATTTGTGTGTACCTTGTGAATGTGAGAACGTTGTAGGCTTAATAGACTAGATATTTTGTAGACCTTTTTCTTTTTTTTTTTTGTTAAGTACCTGGTACGTCTCGACAGGCCTACACTGTCCTCCCATACCTATTAACACTGTAATTTGAAACACATTGTGAAAGCCAATTATTTTTAAAAGAGTAACCGTGGAGTTTCTTGCCGGCTCTTCTTCATAGGAAACGACCCATTGGAACCGTGCACCTAGCTTCTGACGTTTCATAAGTGCCCATGTAGGTTTATGTAAAATAAAAATATTTTGATTTTGTCCGAAGTCTAGATGGTTAATGGTAATAGGCTCGTCTCCTATTACAGGGTAGCTAAATATAACTGGCGAAATGTGGGTTACTATAGGTACATCTCTGTCTAACCCTTCGGGAATACAGGCGTGATATTATATTATTTTTATAAAACTTCCCTATAGGTATACTACGTTTGTAGTTTTGGTCTCTGAGAGAAATATACAGAGGCTCAGAACTGGTGACGCGGAAGCAAGCGATGTACAGTTGCCCGTGTGAGAAGCAGTTAGTCCTGAGGTTGACTCCGCAGTTTTCTGTAGCAATTTCCCAATGTTTACGAAGTTTTTCGTTTTTTTTTAATTGAAAACTTGCGTTCCCGCAAGTTCGTTCTTCCTGTTGGCTGTGTTGCGGGGGCCTCGGTGACCCATAAGTACCTCCCCGCGACATATATTATCACTTAAAATAACGTTCACATGATATAATTTTCATATGCTATAAAAACAAATAACCTAATTTCATCTAACGTTATATTTCATATTTAACCTTTTGCTCTAATAACATTAAGTATAACGTTCATTTCATATAGCTTACAATTTGTATAATACTCTTTTTATTTATACAACTGAACGTTATCGTTCAGTTGACCTAATTTTCATATTTACATTTTTTCAGCCAAATTTCAACTTGATATTGACGCGTTCCTGCGAAAAGGGTCTTGACAGATAAACAGATGGATGTGATGACAACGAAGTGATCCTATAAGGGGATCTTTAAACGGTAAGTTGGAGTTTCATTTCCCACAAAATTTATGGGAAAATATTTTGTGATTTAAATAAAGATAAAGTGTTTTGATCCTCATAAGATCTATTGGTAATAAGAAACGTAAGCAGTCGGAGGACCCACGTCAGGAACGAAGTTCCTTCTCATGTTTGATTTAAGACAAAACAAAAATTTAAAATTTGCCTCTTAGATTTTCATTTTGACTTATCTATCGACTTTAGCACTCTCGGAAACCATGAAAACGATACCCATGACGAAAAATTTGATGGCGGCTGCGGAAAATTCAAATTTGCGAAGTCAAAATTGTAGGCGGTAGGACTAAACTGGCAGAAATCGGTCGTTCATACTTGACATACACATACAATACGTACGTACATCAGTATGTACGTACGTATGTATGTGTATGTCATATACATACATACGTCGGCCTACAATTTTGACTTCGCTAAGATTTTATTATATACTAGATGCGCCCCGCGGTTTCACCCACATAAGTTTTGACCCCGTAGTTATATCGGGATAAAAATAAGATATCCTATGTGTTATTCCTGGTTATAAACTATCCGTGTGCCAAATTTCATCCAAATCCGTCCAGTACTTTTTGCGTGAAAGAATAACAAACATCCGTCCATCCATTCATCCTTAACTTTCGCATTAATAATATTAGTAGGATTATGACAAATAAGACGCATTGAACAAAAAAGGTCCTGGGTTCGATTCCCAGTTCGGGCAGTGTTATTGGGTTTTTCCATCAGGAATTTCTCAGTAGCAGCCCTGAGTCTGGATTTGTGTCCGGTTGATGGCAATAGGCTCGCCACCCTATAACGTGGGACTTAAACATAACTAGCGAAATGTGGGTGTATTATAGGTACACCTCTTTTTTTTTGGATGGGAAATCATCAAATAACTTCTCCCGCTCTGGGCGGAGCGGGAGGGTGTGTCAGACACTTTACTGACTAAAACCCACCCGTGTTCCTTCTTTTGCCTGTGTTGTCAGGGGCCTCGGTGACCCATTAGTACCTTCCCGCGACATAGGTACACCTCTGCGGGGATTGTAATCCCCGAAGGAGCCTGTAGGCGTGACGTTATGAAAATAAAATATCTAATACTAAGGTATACCCACCCCACCCCCGAATCTGTATATACCTTTCCCATCCAGACTACCTTAATATTTATGGTCTTGATTCATTTACCTATATGATAATTCAATTTGTTATATTGTAAACTAAGGCTTTGGTCTCCTTTCTTATGCTATACTTATGCGACGTCTGACTTCAGCGTCAACGTTCCGATCGACGTCTGAACGCAACGCACAGCGTTGGCGGTCAATACGTCCGCAGTGGATGACAACGCTTCAGTCGTTGCTTGCGAGTGTCAAACAATGAACACGTCGAACCATTGCAGCGTCAGGTCGTAGAAATAACTAGATACGCGACGGAAAGCATTTGAATGCCAGGTACGATATCAAGACGCCGACGTCGACGTTTACAGTACATGTCAAACTTAATGACGACTGACGAATGACTCTGAAGTGCGCTACTCCTGCGCAGTACCTCAACACTCACACCCGCTTTTTTTTTGGGTGGGAAATTATCAATAACTTCTCCCGCTCTGGGCGGAGCGGGAGGGTGTGTTAGACTCTTACTGACTAAAACCCACCCGTGTCCCTTCCGTTGCCTGTGTTGCCAGGGGCCTCGCTAACCCTTTTGTACCTTCCCGCGACCCCGGCAGGCATCAGCCCTAATGGACCCCTACACTTGTGCTGACGACATCTCTTTGAAGCGCGCGTGGAACACAACCCGGGCCTGGTCCTTACCGGACGGTGAGCTACCCATTGCTCACCGTCCGCAAGCCCGCGGCGCTAACACATGAATTCGTTACTGAGCAGTTACTCGCAACGTGTTACGAGTCGTCATAAAGTTTGAATGGGGCTGTAAAAGAGACCACAACAGTACATTTCTAAAGTAAGCATCGTGATGCAGCGTACGAGACGCTGTAAGCGGCCGCCGGCGTTTCTAAGAGACCATAACCGTAATTTAGTCGTGTCAAATTAATCAGCGCCTGTTACTACTCCATACAAGTTTAGACGTGATTATAAACTTGCCTACTAAAATTACGTCAATTTACGTCAAGCGCTGATTAATTTGACAGGACTAAACTAAAATTTATCTTCTGTCCTTTTCATAATGAAATAGAAAGAAAAAGATGCACTGAACTTAAATTTAGTTTAGTTTGTGAACAAGGGAATCGGCACCAGTACCTAATTAAAATAGGTAAAGGTAAAGGTACTTTACCTTTACCTATTTTAAACTGAACTATTTACACTACACTATTTCTTCGTCCCCTTTTTAATAGACTTTCGAAATGTCCACCAGCTTGCTCGATGTACTTTATTGAACGTTAAATTTTAGTTTATTTAGCACTTCGGTGTCCCTTTGCATAACACTAAATGCATGATCAATTTTTTTGTCTAAGGTCTTCGACACTTGTTGCTGCAATTACGTATACGAGCCCTCAGATGCTGAGTTGCACTTAACATTGTCCTGGCGCTCACTCTGGTATCATATCTTGCATTGAATTCTCGACATTATCGTAGCAACGAAACAGTGTCCTCACCATCTCCGTGTACTGAATATCGGTGTACTGCGATGCCATCGCGCGCGTAAACAAATGAAATTCGGGAACACTTGTCGCTGCCGGCGAATAACTAAACCCTTGTTATGGAACGTGTGCGCCGCGGGCGGTGGCGGCGCTTGCGTCGGTATTTCAAACGTTAAAGGGGTAAGTCGGCAAAATAATGCAGCTCGCTCTTTCACATTAAGACGCTGACAACACCTAAACCGCGGTCACTGTCAAATTCCATAGAAAAGAAAGAGAAGCGCGATGACACAACGCTTGTAATTTATTGCAAAATATGAAGCAATTATCTATTTACTCAAAACTGAGTTGAGTAATCGAAAATAAAAAACAACCAAGTTCTGCATTCAAATAAGACGTTCTTGTTATTAATTAAATACGTAACGTATGTTGATATTTGATACAGATATTTTAGATTAGAACTCAAAGTAAGAGGTTAGTTTAACGTTAGTTTGTATCGAGATTTTGTTTTCAAAACGTGTTTTGGTAACAACCAAGTTCTGGGAAATATGTTCAAAATTAATATATATTTTTTCTGCTACCACAAACTATACAGATCTGGCAATTTTTTTTCTTAAGACAAGCCTATTTTTGTCAATTGGGTCTTGTCAGCGCCTTAATCTTCCATTTGCAAAATACAAACTACAAAATTCCTAGTATTTTGGCATTTTTCAACAAAATAATCGTGGTCGTGCATTTAAAAAAGCTTTATCACTTTGGGATTAGGTCTAAATTTCCTTAAATTAACATTTTTGTTTATTTGTGTGTAAAGAAAGCTATGACCGAACTACAAATTCGGTTTTGCATTTAAATTAGACATATTGCTTTGCAATCAGGATTAAGCTTCCTTAAATTAACTATTCTATTTAACGCGTACTACACATAGGATAGCTGTGAGCGTTTTATTCCTTTGAGATAAGGCTTAAATTTCTTTAAATAAAATATCATAATACCTTGATAAGACGCGGTGGTTCTAATTTCAGTTAAATAAAAGAATTTTCCATGAAAAATTAACAGACTTAAATAATGACGGAAATCGATTCAGAAGCCGATTCTGAGCAAACTACTTTCAGGTCTTGCGCTTATTCTGTTAAACGTTGTATAGCCATTGATCTTGGCTATACAAATTAGCGTCGCGCTCACGTTGCGCCACCGTGCACCCACCCTACGGTTTCATAGGAAATATTTATTTATTTTTGTTGTGCGTTATTTATTTAATAAATAAAATAAACGTATAAATTCATTTTCACATAAAAATAATAAAATAAAACTTTGTGAGAAACTAAATATAACGCAGTACAGTAATCTCTGATTAGATAAGCCAAGAAACAAAAATATAAATACATTTCAAGCATCAGTTTATTTTATCAAAACAATTCATTTTAATATAACACAACATCACGCTTGTAATCCCTGAAGGGTTAGGCAGAGGTGTACCTATAGTACACCCACATTTTACCAGTTATGTTTAAGTCTCATTTATGGAGGGCGAGCCTGGAGTCTGGATTCGTACCCGATTGATGTATATAGATACATAAACCGGGTACAAATCCAGACTCCGGGCTGCTACTGAGAAATCCATGACAGAAGAACCCAATTACACTTTGCCCAACCTGGAAATTGAACCCAAGACCTCATGCTCAACAGTAGCACTTTTTGTTTTTATTTTAATTTTATTTTGTTTTTTTATTTTTCTTTTGTTTCTATGAGAGTTTTTAGTTTCATGTGTGATGTCCTGTGCGAGTCCCAATAAATATTCTTCTATCTTTTTTATATGTCTAACTATTATAGTTAAGTCACAACTACCGTTTTTGGTTCAAATTAATCAATCAAAACAAGGGTAGAATCGAAAAACGATGACATTCGTATCATGATATTCATTCGTCTCCTTATCTAACTAAATAGTTTCATAATCAAGGTAAAGTACAATTAATTAATTAATTACATTCAAATAGAACTTTGTGCCCTTTGGCGTCGAGACCCTCGGTCCGTGGGGTCCCATTGCGCATAAGTTATTTGCGAAAATCTCGAAACGTTGATTTAACTGTTGACCGAACAGCTGGCGGCTTTCTCGCGCAACGCATCCGCATTGCAATTCAGCGAGGAAATGCCGCCTGCATCCTTGGTACAATGCCCAGAGGGCGTTTTTTAGGCTTAACTTAGTTTTAATTTAATTTAGTTAATGTTAATAATCATCTTGTAATTTGGTTATGTAAATAAATATTTATGACCATCAAGGTTGATTGACATGTAAATTCCTCTTTACATTATTCGAGTCCGATTCGAATCGTCCTTTCGTTTAGAAGTTACTAGGGCTATAAAAATGCTAAAAGTATAGAAAATGCCGCGGTGTGAGCGAACAGCCCCTAGAGCTCTATGCTTAGTCGATTAGCTTACACATTTTATTTTTTGTGGATTAACACATAGGATTTAGTACTTTTAATCCCGGTGTACGTGCCCGTAGGATATTTTCTATAGTTAATTATTTTCTATATTGTTCTTGTTATAGTTGTTGTTTGTTACAAAAGTAGTTATTTTCCCAGTCTGGAATTTTGTTTTTGTTTTGGTTGTTTGTATGTTTTCATTTGCCAGTTTCGCAACTGACACAGAGTAAATATTACGCAATGTAAATTGTGTTTGGTCACTGGCACTGACGTCAAGCAATGGACAAGATTGTCAATTTTTTTTGATGGCCTGTATACTAGGCTTTTAGCTACTTTGTATGAATGTATTACGTGTCTATACCGTGTTTTTTTTTTGTAACATGCGTTTTATTTGTGCAGAATAAACAGTTTTTGGTTTCCTTATTTTCCGACATCCACGCGGGCAAAGCTTCGGGCAAAAGCTAGTAATAAAATAAAAATAAACCAATTTAATTTTCCTATTCAGGTGAAAACAACTTCCACATTCTTTCTTTTTCAATGTCCCCTCGAAACTCGAAGCATTAAATTAAAAACATAGATAAAATGTTAGTTAATGACGGAACCAATTTTCTTTCTAAAGAGTCGTTTTATTTGATTGAAATCGTTAAAGTATTTCCTTGTTGTTCGGTTTGGTTGTAAACTGGGCAACTTTTATAGTTTGACCCATCATGGTTTGACCGATACCGCTGTACCGTGCCTTAGGAATGCGCGGCGAGGCGGGGGGTGGCGTTGACGAATGAGCGGCGGGACGCCTTAAGCATTGACGAATGAACGGCGGGACGCCTTAAGCGTTGATGAATGAGCGGCGGGACGCCTTACGCGTTGACGAATGAGTGGCGGGACGCCTTAAGCGTTGACGAATGAACGGCAGGACGCCTTAATCGTTGACGATGGAGCGGCGGGACGCCTTAAGTGTTGACGGATGAGCGGCGGGACGCCTTAAGCGTTGACGAATGAGCGGCCCGTACTGCCTCCGCGTCTCGCCGCGCACATTACTTAGGCGTGGTATCGGTCAGACTATAGTTGGGACACTTTTTGTAGCTGATAGTCAAATCAATGGGATGCACGGTTTTTTCTAAGTGAAATATAGTAACCACAATAAGCACGAATGCGTTAGGCGGCCGTTACACTTACAATACGTTTGCCCAATCTTTACATTGCGCAATATGATTCTATATTTGCACGCAATAACATGAAAGACCCATACCTAAGCTTCAATCTGTTTGCATAAGCAAGACCTGCGCAATACTTATCCTACATGGTGCAGTTAAAATATGGTGCAATAAAAGTTAAACTCACTCAAACTTTTGTTGTATCATTGCGCAATCTTCAATATTAACTCCAACTAAACGGTCAAAAACATTGCGCATATCGTGATATTGTGCAATATAATTGATCGTTTAAGACCAGCCATCGTCAATATTATTGAGCAATACTATTAATGTGTATATTGTGTGCCTTTAACTGGGCCAATTATTATTTAACATTTTCGTTCATCATAATTTCGTGAGAAAATCATAAAGGTGACTCATATAGGTAGGTACTGAAGTATTCATAGTGATTTTGTAGACATTCCCGTCCGTTTCTTCATTTTACTATTTATTGGTTTCATTTTCAGGCTACTAGTAGCTGATTGCAGTAGTCGTATGATTTGATCTGATTGCTACTAGTAGCTGATTTGTATACGAGTATGTAGCACAATTTTAGTTCTATTAATTGCAAACAACACTACCACTAATAATATAACAATAAATGCCGCTTTTTCCAATTGTATCCCAACAGTCGCGCCACGGAAAGTCTCCAACTTTAAAACTGTCCTTACAAAAACTTTAATTTGTTTTCTTGACCCTGAACGCTCCACAAACATTAGCGGTCACCCCCAGTACAAGGTCAAAGGTGCATTTAATTTTTATGACAATGTTATCGCTTCCACACAGGTAGTTTATTTGAATGGACATTTTTCTCCGGAGGTAGCTCGTTTGGTTTTATTATGATTTGGAAAGTGGGATGCGAACTTATGTGTACGGAAGTGTTTGTGGGTGTGTGGGAGGCTTTATTATTTTTTTTTTTTTGTGTTTGGATGCGTAGGTATTTATTACAATTTTGCTTTATATTATAAAAGTATTTTATTTTTACATTACTTTTTGGTAGTAAACGAAATGTCCCATTCTTCTGACATATCATCATCAGCAAAACCAAATCATTTATACAAATGAGGCTGAGATTCAGAGCTTTTTGAACGTGATGATTTTATTAATGTTACTCTAAAGTTCAAATGACTTTAATTAATATAAATTAAATAAGAGAAAAAGCAGTGGAGCAGTGGTGGCCCATGGGTAACGGCCGCGACTTACGAGTTGTAGATCGTAGGTTCGCACCCAGATAGGCGCTTTACTTTGTGTTAATTACTTCATCACCACTGCTTTCAAGACGGTGAAGGAAAACATCGTAAGGAAACCGGCATGTCCTAGAACTAAAAAGTCGAAGACATGTGACATCTACCAACCCGCACTGGGCCCGTGTGGTGGATTACAGCCCACTCCCTCTCACAGAGAGGAGGCCTGTGTCCCAGCAGTGGGAACATTATAGGCTGATTATGTAAGAGAATAAGAGATTATATATTAGTAATAATAATTAATGTTGTGATGTTAATATCTAGTAGGTATGCAATATGGTAACTTCTAAATATTTA
This sequence comes from Atethmia centrago, assembly GCA_905333075.3. Classification (NCBI taxonomy): domain Eukaryota; kingdom Metazoa; phylum Arthropoda; class Insecta; order Lepidoptera; family Noctuidae; genus Atethmia; species Atethmia centrago. Next base: position 7,809,114 of record HG995389.1, on the reverse strand, counting down.
ACCTAGATATAAGTTAAATGTAATACTTGCTGCGCCCTAACAGGGTCATGTATTCATACGTTTTAGCCTAGCCTGTAACTGAGTGTACTCGTACATTATGCAAATGAATAAAATAAAAAAAACGTTTAAATTACATTAAACAGTTCCCGAAAATGCTCATCTTTCACCACTTCCTGGTGTTTTAGCTGGGAAGAAGAAATAGCGCAACAGACTTCCCAACCTGTATCTCCCTCACGGCTCAATACTCAATCATTTATTGCATTCCACAATGTATATGCTTAGGTGGTAAGTAGACATTTTCTGTAACAATTATGGACCCTGTCGGGCACAGCAACAGAAATAATTCAAGGAAGAGGACTTATTTAATACATGCAAATAACTTATTCTAAGTATTAGTCTAAGGTAAAATTTTATTAATTATTAATTTAAGTAATCTAAAAACAAAAAAAATATATATATTATAAATTTTTATAATCATGTCAGTTCTATAGATTTGTCAATTAAATATTCGTTTATGCTATAGTAACATTTATTTAGTAATAGCTTTTTTAATTCATCCATCGGAGTGCGAGGCATCGCTCACGACTTATTTAAAAACTTTTTAACTGATAGAATGCAGTGCGTTAGGATAGGTGAGTACGTAAGCGAAGCAAATCCTGTGACTGTCGGAGTTCCACAGGGAAGTTTACTTAGTCCTCTTCTTTTTCTGATCTACGTCAACGAACTTTGTCAGCTGTCTCTTCCATCCACAAAAATAATAGCCTACGCGGATGACACGGCAATTCTATCTTATGGCCGTGACTGGGCCTCAGCTAAAGAGACAGCCGAAAAGGGACTCGGTGAAGTGATGTTATGGCTGGAGCAAAACAGTCTCACACTAAACGTTGCAAAAACTAATTTTATCACCTTTGGCTCAAGACGTTCCAACCTACCACAAGACGGTTCACTGCTTATTAAAGCCCACAAATGTCCAGACCCTCTCCTCCTTTGCACATGCCCCGTTGTAACTAGGGTAGCAGTGGTACGATATCTCGGCCTTCAATTAGATGCCTGCCTATCCTGGAAAAAGCACTTACAAACAGTGTCCGCACGAATACGAAAACTTATTTTTCTATTTAAGAAGCTAAGGGCCAACAGCGAAATCCTTAAGATTGTTTACTCGGCACTGGCCGAATCAGTACTGACCTATTGCATCACTGCCTGGGGAGGAGCCGCAAAGACCGTCATTATACAGGTGGAACGAGCCCAGAGAGCCGTAATTAAAGTAATTTTAAAAAGATCGTTTAGATTCCCAACGCGGCAACTTTACAGGGACTTTAAAACACCAACGGTTCGACAACTTTACATACTACGCGCAGTCATGCGAAAACACGCGACTCTTCCATACAGCTTAAATAATAGCCCGACAATAAGAAGAAGACCCAAACCGGCTTGTCCCACAACGCATACTAAAACTACATTCGCTAGACGGCACTACCCTTATCTAAGTACGCTTATATACAATAAAATACATCAAAAACATAACATACATACACTAAACAAACACAAATGTAAAAAAATAACTAAAGAATTCCTCCTCACCCTAGATTATGATGAAACAGAAGCACTGATGAAACCCCATGCAAATAAATAATTATTAGTATCACGAACACTTACACACCCACACAGACACCCAAAATTATCTTCCCTCTCTACACACACACGACATACATCACACAGTTATACTCACATCACACACCACATACTCACACACACATCACACACACACATACATCACACACTCACACACACATCACACACTCATAAACTTTCCCCATTACACCATTACACGCGCTTACTCACACACTATTGCTGCTGTTACACGTTTTAGCTTCCTTAATTTTGTAAAACAATCTTATTGGACGAATTGATGGCCCCTATAACACAGGATTTTCCTAGCATCGGGGTCATTATTCACAAAAATTGAGCACAAATGTATTATCATAATAACGTAACATGCATTGTATTTCTTCTTTTGCTAAATAAATTATTATTATTATTATTATTAATTTAAGTGTAAAAACAGCAATCTTTCCCTCATTTCGAAGTACTTCGGGCAGTTTGTTATAGATTTTTATCGACATAACCAGTGGACCAGATGAGTGCATTTTTAAACGGGATGTCGGTAGGTTTAATATTGTTTTGTGTCGGAGTGTGTATCTTGCTTGTATGTCTTCTCGTTTTTTTTTTTAATTCTTGGTGTGTATGTGCGAACTTACAGATTTCCAGTATGTATATACAGAGAAGAGTAAGAATGTTTACTTTTATGAAATGGGGTTTGCAGCTATCCGTTTGTTCTAAATTAACCAAAATCCGAAGTAACTTTTTTTGGGTTGTGAATGCGTCGGTGCGTCTGTGCTATTTCCCCACATTATAACGCCATAGCTAGGCCATGCATAAGCATAGGCATAGTAGGTGACCAGAGTTGTTTTCAAGTTTGTGGTCTTTTTTATTTCTCGAAAAGCGTACAAAAATGTGGATAGTTTGGATTTTATTTTCTGTACGTGTGGTTTCCAATTGATGTTTGAATTTATAGTTAAGCCTAATAGTGGGAATTCATTTATTGATTCTATTTTGTGATCACTATAAGAAAAAAATACATAAAGAGGTTTTTTTTGGTGGGGGTCTAAATTATTAATTTAGTTTTGTCAAAATTGATTTTCAGATTATGTCCGTTCATCCAGGTGATTGTTTTATTAAATATATTATTAAGGGTATTATTTAAATGTACGGTATCATGACAGGGAGTAAGAATAGAAATATCGTCCGCAAACAAAACGCATGGTCCGGATTCCTTTATGGTTTTTGGCAGATCGTTGATTTAAATGAGAAAAAGAAGACATCCAACAACGCTCCCATGGGGAATTGAGGCTGGACATAACCCGCTACAATTGCATAGATACCAATAAATTTAATAATTTGGTACTGGGTGTCTACGGTTACTGGAATACTCGATAAAAAGGTCGCTAGATGGCGCTGATGAAGTAAACATCCGAAGTGTAGTTCTCTGATAATTATTGACTTTTAAAATTATAAAACAAACAAAATCGTACATTAAATTGTGTTTAGTATGTTCGTTATGGTGTGAATACTGTGCACAAACGTTATCAAAACAAACTATGTGATATATTTTCAAATAAGTAAAGACAATTACGTGAAGTGACGAAACAGAATACAACGTTAATAAACATTAAATAACACTGTGATAAACAATTGATTACGTGAAATACGCTAAAAACTAAGTGACAAGTGTATATTAACTGGAAAAAACTTATGTAAGCAGTTAAAATTGAACTTGGTGTTGTGTGGAAAAAATATCTAAACGATGAATCATCTTTAACGGCTTCAAAACTATTTGAATGATTTTTCCTCAACCACTTACTAATTAACGTTCGAATAGCCGAAGTAATTAGCGTTGGATTGCTGAGACACTGAGTGCTGGTTCGAATCCCACGAGCTGCGAAACTTTTTGTGTTTCTTAAGATCTCAAATTTAAATTAATATGAACTTCTTTGGGAACATCACACAACGTCGTAATCGAAGAGTCTCCGAAACAAAAAGTGAAGACTTAAATTTAACAAATAATGAACTAGATGGCACCACTAGTAACAGTCTACCCAACATATCAGACGACGAGGACTGCGATGAAATTCTTCAACTAAAAAACAAAATAAAAGAATTGACGCTTCAACTAGAGACTGCACACAGAGAAGTTGAATCCCTAAATATGGACAACACAAATCTCAAAAAGACCATCGAAAAATTGACAAAAAAGGAAGACATTTACAAAAAACTTACAACGGACATTGTAAATAACACTCCAAAAAGGAAAAAATCATCTCAAACAGTTCCTACAATCGATCTTAGCGTTACTCCTAAGTCGACGAAGAAATTTATGAAGCTTACTCCCGAAATGGCTGATAAATCAACTCCAGAAGCTGTACCCCAGATGGTTGATAAGACTACTCAATGTAACATCTATGGAAATAAACGCTCAATACGTGAGAACTTAATCGACAAACAATTCCTGACACAAAACACAATAAAAAACAAACTAACTATAATAAGCGCCAACAATAGAAACGGACTCTGCAACATTATTGAGGATCTTTTTGCAACTAGTTTTGACTTTTGCCACTACTCGTATCCAAATGGTAGCATCGAACAACTCCTACTTGGCTTAGAAAATAAGATTAAACACTACAGTAAAAGCGACTATTGTGTTATTCTAATAGGAGAAAGAGACTTCTTAAGAACTAAAAACTATCACGATCTAATCTACCATATTAAAGATTCCATTGAAAAACTAAGCCATACCAATATAATTATATGTCTGCCAACCTATAGACAATGTGCTGATTACACAACAATATACAACTCGCGGGTTGAAATGTTTAATAATCTTTTGTATCTGCACAACACAACATATGAATATGCTTATTTACTGGACTCAAACGCTGACTTATGTTATGAAAACACAATGTTTTCGGGTCGTCAGGGTCTTTTAAATGACAGAGGCATGAAAAACGTAATCTTGAATCTCAAAAAAACTATTAGCGAAATCCAAGAAGAGAATAATAGTAACACTGACAAAAAGGACATATTTGAAGATACATCAAACCATTTTTTTCTATGCTAATTTATCAATAATGCATCAAAACATCGCAGGATTAATAAACAAGGCAGACCAATTGCTTTTGCATCTGCTTGAATTTCAAAATCGCATAGATGTAATCTGCGTGACTGAACACTTCATGGAAACTGGATATGAAGACTTTCTCACTATACCTAATTATAAATTGGCAGCTTGTTACTCTAGAGACACAAAAAGAGGGGGAGCGTGCATATTAATTAAAAATGAGCATCAGTATAGAGAGCTTGAAGATATAAAGAAACTTTCTATTCAGGGAGCTTTCGAGTGCTGCGCAATTGAATTGATACAGCACAATATTATCATTGTATGTATTTACAGAATACCTAAATCAAATAATCTTGAAATTTTTTACTCTAAATTAGATATTCTCTTGCCCAAGATTTGTTATAAAGCGCGCAAGAATGTTATTATATGTGGTGACTTTAACATTAATACATTGAAAAAAAATAGAACTTCCATTGAGTTTACTAACTATCTATTAAGCTACAATCTAAAGTTGCAAATTGACCAGCCCACTAGGTTACAAAGCAACACATGTATAGACAATTTTGCGCACAATTTTTCACAAAAATGTATCCACGATATAATTGACCTTAACATGTCAGATCACACCGCTCAAATTTTAAAGATTCCCGTAAAAAGGACTTGTACAATAAACAGTTGGAATATAACAGCCCGTGATTATAGTTACGATAACCTAATGAAATTTAGATTATGTTTATACCCTTTATCGTTTTGTGAAGTTTATCAAGCAGATGATCCTAATGTAGCGTACGATAGCTTTATTCAAACATTCCGTCTGTTTTACGACTTGTGTTTTCCCTTGATTAACAAAATAATAAAGTTAAAAAGGAATCCGAACTGGTTAACACCCGGACTAAAACGCTGTAGCAAAAATAAGAGACAGCTTCTTTGGCAACTAAGAGCAAAACCCAATAGCAATAACTTAACTAAACTTAAAAATTACTCACAAAGACTTAATAAAATAATAAAACTGACACAAAAGGCAAAAAATAATCATAGGATAATGACATCAACAAACAAATCAAAGGATACATGGAAGATCATAAATGAAAATAAATACTGTCCTCCCCATGAACACATAACGGAAATACGAAGGAACGGTGTTACAATAACAAACCCCTGCGATATAGCGAACGCATTTAACGATCACTTTGTGGATCAAGCAGAATTACTTGCAAATACCTCAAAATCTGCAAGTTATGAGACTCCAAATTCATGTTGCGAATCAATGTTTTTAGCCCCAACTACACCTGATGAAGTCTATCGAATAATACAGAATTTAAAAAACAAAGTTAGTGTAGGATATGACAATATTTCAACAAAGGTATTAAAATTTGTTTCCGATGTTATAGCTGGCCCCATTTGCCACATTATTAACGTTAGTATCTCTTCTGGAATATATCCTGATAAACTCAAGCCAACAATAATTAAGCCCTTATTTAAGAAACATGATAAAACTGATATCAATAACTACAGACCCATTGCTCTGATACCAGTAATATCAAAAATATTCGAGAAAGCTATTTATCACCGTATAGATTCCTTTTTCACGAAACACAATCTCTTAGTAAAGGAACAGAAGGGTTTCAGGAAAAATAAATCCATAAATCTGGCTATCTATGATTTCCTTAATATTATAATGACAGATATCGATAAAAGAATTCCTATTAGTGCTATATTTATGGACATGACGAAGGCTTTCGATTTAGTTGATCATAATACTCTCCTACGGAAACTTAATGCGCATGGAATAAGGGGAAAAGCACTTTCCCTTATACAATCTTACCTGGACAGTAGAACACAGTGTACGGAAATTAAACGAATTTCTATAAAAGAAAAAAAGGAATTTAAATATGTATCCGAAAAACGTGAAATCATTTTTGGCGTACCACAGGGCAGCGTATTGGGACCGCCATTATTTTTGGTTTACATAAACGACTTCCCAAAACATGTCAGTTTTCCTATGGTTCTTTTTGCTGATGACAGTACGATCATTGTTAGACAAAATAAAAATAGTGACTATGAATGTGACATCAAAGACTCATTGCAACAATCAATTAATTGGCTTGACCATAATAATTTGAAATTAAATTTAAGTAAGACAAAAATTATGCAGTTTAGACAGAGAGTAACTACTCCTGACATAAATATATTAATTGACGATAACAAAATTGAAGAAGTAGAACATATAAAATTTCTAGGTTTGACTATTGACTCTAAACTGACTTGGAAAGAACATGCATCAATCCTCATAAAAAAATTAAGTCGCTTCGCCTTTGCTCTATTCAAGCTTAAGAAAGTAGTAAGTCAGGCAGCTGTTATAGCTGCATATTATGGCTATGTAGATTCCACATTACGATACGGAGTAATTTTTTGGGCAAATTCATGTGAGAAAAATAACGTTTTTAAAGCTCAGAAGAGGTGCATTAGATCGATGTGTAATTTAAAACAAACAGATAGTTGTAAACCTCATTTTAAATCCCTTAGGATATTGACATTACCTTGCCTTTATATATACGAGACTGCATTGTTCGTCAAGAAAAACAGTAAATTATTTAAAAAAGCTTCTGAGGAACGTTATAGATCAACAAGACCGGAATATCGACACGAACTATGTCTAAGAGCCTCAAAGACGGCCCTTATGCATAAAAGCATTATCTGCATGGCACCAAAAATATATAATAAAATACCAAATGCTATCAAAGATTTGAATTTGATACAATTTAAACGAAAACTGAATGATTTTTTAATTGAAAAATGCTACTATACCATTGGCGAATTCCTTCTTGACAAAGTGTAAAAACTGACAATTATATATTTATGCTTGACTAACTGATTGTATTTTAATTTTTGTAATAATAATTAATTGTAGGTATTCTAATATGATGTTATCTCAATTTTGACATTTTTATTTAATATATCAATTCTCTTTTGTTTGCATTTCAATGTAAATCAATTTTGACATTTTTGTTTGTATTTCAATGTAAATCAATTTTAATTTCTGATATTGTTAAAACGTGTATGCCTAGTGGGTAGCTTTTTGAGTTTCCATAAAATTACTGTAAGACCTGTTGTATCACCAAAAAGCACACGAATAAATACTTTGACTTTGACTTTGACTTTGACTTTGACTCATTTGTGGGTGAAACAGGTCTGCCAATGGTGATGATAATGGAGCTTGATCTTCAGTCACTCTCATCGTCAGTTATATTTAGTAAATAAAGCACACTATTATAACATTAACGAGTTCCCAGAGGAAATATTGACATAGTCGGTTATTTCATTTGATTATTAATTTATTTATTTTTTGTTTTTGTCAATTTACAATGACATACGAGTAGTTTAATTATATTTGGATTTTTTTTGTTGTTGACATGATTATTGTATAAAAGTCATTATAACTTATTTTGTTTTTAATATTATGTTTGATTTTTTGTTATTTAAATTAATTACTATATGATTATTATCTTTAATTACACAATTTATTTTTTGTTTTAATTAATAATATTTCTTGATATTAGCACGTCACATCATGTGGCAAAAATGTCTGTACCTAATAATGTTGTCTTTTCGTGTTATGACACATGTTCAAATAGATATTATTTATCTATCTATCTGTAATATATCTTAGCAACCTCTAACAATATCGTGCAAAAGTATTTCTAACGACCTAACCTAACATCACACCTAGTTTCCCCGAGAACTTAGGCAGAGGTGTATCCACATAGTGTCTACACCGAAATTTTGCCAGTTATGTTTAAGCCTCATGCAACAGGGTCCAGGCCCATTGCCATCAACCGGACACAAATCCAGACTACAACCTATTACTGATACATTTTCCTGATGGAAAAACCCAATAACACTTTGCCCGACCTGGGAATCGAACCAAGACTCTCATGCTCAGCAGTAGCGCGACCACTACACAAAAGAGACAGTCAACAATATTTTCCAACATACCTGTATTACTCTCTACCTGATCAGAAGAAAATAACTGCAAACAATCAACTAATACTCAGCCTAATCTCCCAAGTGGAATGAAGAATCCCTCTCGAACAATTGTTCTTTTCGATTGAGTATAGGATCCTGTTTGATTACTTTCCAATTGCACTGCCCCACTTGTTAAGACTAGGTTTAACTCACACGGACGACGTTAAAGTGAAACCACAGAAACGTCGTCGTTGTCTATGGAGAGTAGGACATTATTAATTAACTGGAGTAATCTGAAATGTGCTAGCTGTCACTTTGTGTAATAAAATGGTCATATTTATTGTAATGGTGATCGTTTTGTTTAATTGTTTTATAGAAGTGTAAAATAAATATATAATAATAAGTGTATAAGAATACAATAAATATGACCATTCAATCGCGAGTCATATTTGGATCAAGATACAACCTGATACCTGAGCAGTGCTGGTCCAGTGGTAACGGCCGCGACTTGCGAGTTGTAGGGCGTGGGTTCGAACCCGGACAGGCGCTTTACTTTGTGTAAATTATTTCATCACCACTGCTCTAAAAACGGTGGAGGAAAACATTGTGAGGAAACCGGCATGTCCTAGAACCAAAAATTCGAAGATATGTAACATCTACCAACCCGCACTGGGCCCGCGTGGTGGATGACGGCCCACTCCCTCTCGCAGAGAGGAGGCCTGTGTCCCAGCAGTGGGAACATTATAGGCTCATGTACAACCTGACACTGACCTGCAAATTGCATAAAACGTTAGAAAATTCAAATTTCGTGGGCTACCACTGCGGAACCAGCACCCAACATTCACACGTAGGTTCAAGTACCTACCTACCACCGTTTTCCGACAAATTTGTGTGTTGTAAATTTGTCGACTACTGCGACAGATTGACTACAGCAAAACGACTTTTCTGTGGTTTTAATTTCGTTGGAAAGTGGTACGTGTAAGTTAGAAAGAAATAGGTATTGAAACTTTAATGCATTGGAGAGAGAAAAGCTAAAATTTAAAAGTTTATAGTTATAAGTGAAGTAGTGACTTTGTGGTTAGGTTAGGTTTGTGGTTGCTTATGTGTGTGGTAAAATGTATTTATGTTTTCTTGGGTGCACTGCAAACCTTGTGATCTTCTTTAAAGGTTCCTTGAAAAGTTAAACCAATGGCTTGATTCTGTGGAGCATTGCAGAAGGTAATGTTATATTATGCCTACATTATTTTTATTGGTTAAGATATATCATGTTGCATTATTTTTATTGTTGACTAGCTGCTGCCCGCGGCTTCGCCCGCGTGGCTTTACCTAAAACAAGCACATTTTTTTGTATGTCTAGATAATATATTAATAAAAATAAATAAAAAATCTAAAATAAAAGTAGCCTAAGTAATGAGGAGTACCTGATTACATTAGCTATCTGCCAGTGACAGTCCCGTCAAAATCGGTGCAGCCGTTTCAGAGATTAGCCGGAACAAACATACAGACAGACAATGAGTGAATGAATGAATGAATGAATAAGTGCATGAATGAAATGAACTGACCCCAGCGTGGTTAAACCAGACTCGATTTCTCGAATGAATCCAAGGATTCGCACTATTCCCTGGAGCCTCATGTTTCATGGGACTACAGAGACCATTGCATATCAAAGAGTAGACCTGGGGGCACGGTCCGGAACAAACAGACAGACAGACAGACAAAAATTGGAAAAAAAATATTTTGGTAAATGTACCGTGTGTATCCATATGCATTTAGTAAAAAGTGATTATTTTAAGATTACAAACAGACACTCCCATTTTATTTATCTGTATAGATATAGATAAAACAAGTTATAGTTTGACCTAGAAGATATGAAAACAATCATTGATATGTATATTTTATTACGTCAAAAACGCACTTTTGACAAGGAAACTTTTAAGTGCTCCAAACAATCGACTTTTTATGTTATTATCAAAAATACTTCATAATAATCTGTAGTAAAACAACAATATTTTTATTTCTATTCAGCGCTGCAAAAACATTATACTGTCAACATCAAATAGCATTTCCTCTTAATAAACGTTGATTGCAAAACATCAACAAAATTCTCCTTCAATTGTTTTTCAATTTGCGTAGAAAAATATCTTCAGCTGTTTTTTTAATAATTTCTTTCAAAGAATTCCTCTTCAAAGAAATAAAAATTAATTTAACACTCAATTTTATCTTTGAAGTATGTTTTTAATAAAAACAGTTTTTCTGGGAATTCATTAATTGCTGGTAATTAATGATTTTTATAGTAATTAATCATTATATCGTCATGGTAATGAAACAGTCGTGTTGCTCATTTTGTAGAGGTTTTATCCTTGTTATAGCAGTGAAAAGATGTGTTTTACGTATTATTTATTATAGTCTGAATAACATGAAGCTTGTGTTGATAGACTTTTTGCAATTTTTGGGAAAATTTATTAAATCACATTCTTCATTTTAAAAATCTCAACCACATCTGCGGGGCAATTGGGTATTTTACTATATACGAGAAAAAATCTATAAATATATTATTGAGATGGTTTAGGCAAAAAGGAGTCGGAAAATGATAGTTTTAGTCCATAAAATAAAAAAAATAAATTTTAAAATTCAATTCAACCTTTTCACTTTTTCTAATCTGTTAAAAAACACCATGAAATAGTAGCCGCCATGTTTACCTTTTCAAAAATGGGTGTAAGAACCTATTGCGTAACACACAATCAAAAGCAATAGTTTGCAGTTTGACAATTCAATGACATTCATTGCTTTATTTACGTTGTTGAGCAGACAAATTTTTCGAACATATGAAGCAATGGATTGGCAATATATTTCAAAATCATTCACATTGTGATTGATAGTGTGTTACGCAATTAAGGTGCTGTTCTCGGACGAATTTAGGACGAATTTCAACAATTAAACTAAATGTGATCAGCACGTCTAAACCGAGTTCTATAGCTCTCAGTGTCGTCATTCTCGTGGAGTACTGACACTCTCAGCTCTTGAGCGCAGTTTAGATGCGCTGATCGTGTTTAATTTCTTTGATGTAAGTAAAAAAAGAAAAAGAAAGAGATAGAACCACGCCTTGTTTCCCCGAAGGGTTGGGCAGAGGTGTACCTGTAGTACACCTACATTTTGCCAGTTATGTTTAAGTCTCATGTAATAGGAAGCGAGCCTATAGCCATCAACCGGGCACAAATCCTGACTCCAGGCTGCTACTCCCGGGCGGATTTCCGGCCATCGTAGGCGCTGGCTTGCGGACGGTTAGCAATGGGTAGTTCACCGTCCGGTAAGGACCAGGCCCGGGTTGACGGCGCGTTGTATTCCACGCGCGCCTCAAAGAGATGTAGTCAGCACAAGTGTAGGGGTCCACTAGGGCCGATGCCTGCCGAGGTCGCGGGAAGGTACTAATGGGTCACCGAGGCCCCCGCAACACAGGCAACAGGAAGGAATACGGGTGGGTTTTAGTCAGTAAGAGTCTGACACACCCTCCCGTTCCACCCAGAGCGGGAGAAGTTATTTGATGATTTCCCATCCAAAAAAAAAAAAAGTTTATAGCCACTGGCTAGAAGTTAGGGCACAATCCTTGTAAAACAATATTTTTAAAACACGTTTGACATCAAGCGCTTTAAAGTAAACGTTCACGCTCCATATGGCAGGAATACTTACTCGTACCTATAATATTCTCTGAACATTACACCTGCGTAATATTCACCGTAACGAGAGGTTGTTTGTGAAATGGAATATTGTGTACATGGTGTATACAATGAAATCATATTATTATGTAAAAGTGGTAGATAGGTTACTACCCAACACAATGTCGTATTATTATATGACACGTGGAAGTCTACGATGTAATGTCGTATAATTACGACATTACATCGTAGACTTCCACGTGTGTAGTTAAGTGTCGACTTATTATCGGGAGCGAGAAAGAGACAAGATGACACTTAACTAGGCTAATTAGCCAAGGTTTGACGTGCCACCTGTGGATCATGTACAGCCTTTTTTTTGTCCTGTGGAAATCCTCATGAATGTCATGAATGTCTACATCCTGGGGTATGTGGAGGGGTCTGTCAGACTCTTAATGACTAAAAGTACACGGTGTTCTGCTGCTACCTATAGCCGGGGCGCGAGAATGCTTGCGCATTCCGTCAAGCTCGGTAGCTAGGTGTTGGTTCGCATGAATTCATGCGGACCCCGTCACCCTCAGCAGCCGCATACGGCTGCAATTCCTCTAGAGAGGCGCGCGCAGAACAAGGCGTGCCGCCGTCGCGGGCCTTCCACTGTTTAAGCAACAAACTCCCCAAGTCTGTTGCCTGTAGACCTCTTCCTAAGGCGGCCGGTAACTCTGCTACGGATTGGTAGGGAGGTTATATCCTCCCGCTCCCTTTCCGCCGCCTCTTTCGCAGCCATCACTTCCTCGCAGAAGTAGGTGGTGGCGTCCCATGCGCTCTCACCTCCAACCGGACTGGACCATGTCCGGAGCACCAACCGCCGCGACGAGGCCACGGCGCTGCACTGCCCACGCAGGGCATCCCTCAAGGGTGTGCCGTGCCGTGTCATCGAGGCAGTTGCAATGATGGCAACCGGGTGTCGGTTCCCGATTTATGCGGCACACGTACTTTCCGAAGCATTGGATCATGTATAACCTATCTACTTCTTTTTAACCGACTATGGAAAAATCAAAAGGAAACCCTTCCATTTGGCTTCCTCCCATGATTTGTTACTTATAATATAATTGAGTGTATAGGAGTTATCTTTTAACCCTCTGCCGCTGACGTTACGTCTATCAGACATAGTGAATTCAACTTTTAATTGCTACACCGACATTTTTCCGAAAATCGTTCTGCGGTGCTCGGTAGCTTCTTACACCCGTTCCCGTTTCCTGGCAGTGCTGCGACGGTAACGGTAACGGTAGCAGTACGTAAGGCAAGCGTAGTGTAGAACTCCCCCAGTTAGATAAAAATAATATTGACATGTATACACGCGTATACGGCGTAAGGCTAAGGGGGGAGCTTGTGGCTAAGTAATAACAGTTGCACAGGTTGATCGATCAGGTTAAGCTACGCTTATCACGGTTGGTCCGTGGATGGGTGACCATCTTTACATACCAAGACCACTCCGTGCCACGGAAAGCACGCTAAGCCGTTGGTCCCGGCTGTCATTTGTAGATCTTTGACAGTCGTTACGGGTCGTCAGAAGTTTGAAAGTCTGACAACCAGTCTTACCAAGGGGTATCGTGTTACCCAGTAACTGGGTTGTGGAGGTCAGATAGGCAGTCGCTCCATGTAAAATACTGGTATTCCGCTGTATCCGGGAAGCCGACCCCAACATAGTTGGAAAAAGGCTAGGCAGATGATGATGTATACGACGTAAGGCGTACAAATTGCGCATAGTAGCCAGCTACTAAGACTCATCTAATGCATGAAAGTATCTTTTGTACAGCTTTACGCATCTTTAATAATGATCCGAGGTCTATTAGAAAAATTATTATTACGGAAATGAAAAAATAAATAAAAATAATCTCCATGATACACACTATAATAGACTTCCTATCAGACAAATCACTGCTCCAATATCCCCCCTCAGTCATGATGCGCTTAGTGGCTTAGTGGCCCATTGATGTGTGACCTTAATTCGTTCCGTTTTATTTTTATCTTTTTTTTTAACCTTAATACATATAATATATATACATAAACTCACGCCTTCTTCCGTTGCGGGTAGGCAGAAACTATAGAACGCCACCTGCTACGTCCCTTACATACTCCTTTTGCTTCGTTTACGTTCATTTATCTGGTCATACACGCACGCCGGTTGCGAGTACTACGCTCCTGATCTTTTTGAAGAACATCACCAATGAGGTCACTATATGTCTTTCTGGGGCGTCCCCTCCCGGCATTTCCACTCACATCTGCCTTGTAAATACCTTTTGTTAGTCGCCTTTCATTCATCCTCTCAACATGACCAAACCATCTAAATCTTAATAATTTGTAATAATAATGTAAATTTAATTTCTATGTTCTTGTTATTGTTTTGTATGCTGTAAGGGCGGGACGTAGCTGATCACATGAATTTAATTATTTAAGACCTATATTATGCATCTACCTATGATCCACAATAAAGATATTGAAGCTGAAGTAGATGAAACAGTATGTCAAACCATATCATATTTAATTGAATAACTTTTAGTTAAACTCGTAGTAAGTAAGATTGTGCAAGTTTAGTACCTGTTTTCTAACTAGATGGCATTGGCGTCGAGTTAGCACGCGCTATGGTTTCGTTACCGAAGAAAGTATAAGTAGTTTTAAAAATTATGCAGTTTAGGCCCCCCGACCCTTGTACCCGCCCGTCCGGGCGGAGCAAGTTAATTTAAATAATATCCCCAATAATAATTAGTGGTGGGTCGTTAACGATTTTTGGGTTAACGCTAGACATGGGTCGGATTAGATAAAGACGATACCTAATCCACCTAATCCTAGTATTTAAAAATACCTAATCCATTTACCTAATCCGAATATTTATTCAATACAGCCGCTGGCCTGTTACCGATATTATGTATCGTATGTGGATTGGGTAAGTAATATTCGGCATGAAGTATGGATGATCCGTTTCTGATATATTGTGGAACGGTGGATTATATTTCGATTTTTATGGGCAAAAGGTACTTAAAAGTCAAATTCAAATTATTTTATTTCACATAAACCTACAAGGGCGGGCACCTATGAAACGTCAGAAGTTAGTGCACGGTTCCAATTAAAAAAAAAAAATCTTTTCTTTTTTTCACCAAAAGCCATCACAATACAAGAACTAAAACTAAGAGCATATAATTGGTCGCTTCAACGTGAATACTTTTGTTTTTAACGTCTAATATAGTGATCAAAATTACCCTTCATACTTAAAAAGTGCGGCTGCACGATGTGTTAATGATGGTGCAGCGCAGAATCATAATTATAATGTCGCCTATTAGTTTCTAACAGGCTTAGGACTGTCATCTTGTGTAGATTCACACTAGAGGCGTATTTAATAATTTTGATCAACTTTGTACAAGATGGGTACTTTTTACCATTTTTTTATATTGAATTTTATATTTTTTAGGTTTTTTTTCCTTTTTTTTTGTTATTTTGTATTTTCTATGTTTTTTCCATGCTTAAAAAAAATATATTATTTTGAATTTTGCTGTAGGAACATAAGTTGCTGCAACTTCCTTACACCTAATCTCGTTCGTCTGTCATTTATTATCAAACCTGCTGCAGAGAAAATACGTTCACAAGGGACACTTGTAGCAAGAACGTTCAGCTTTGTGAGTGCTAGGCGGCATAAATAAGGATACGCTTTTTGGTGATCCTTCCACCATTGCAGCACGTCAGTTTTCTCACCAAACATGATGACTTTATCTTCTAGGTGCCTTTGTACCTCTACAATAGCCCGAGAATGCGCCGTTCCTCTAGGCTGTATTGCCTGCATCGTCTCTTGGTAGTGCTTCCACAATGAAGATGTTGATGTTGAGGGCCGTGTAGGTTGAACAGCAGAAGCACTGCTTGTTACACTTCGTTGCGATTCATTAGCATCCAATTCTTCAATCAAAGATGCGACTAAGCTTATCGCTGTTCTTTTTGCTTCGTCAGCAGTAGAGGAGTCCTCAAAATATAGTTTTTAACTTTAATTTAGCTAATTAAACTTAAAACTTAACCCCTACATTTTAAGGTACAGAATATCTTCTGTATAGACTGTGTACGAATATTTTGTGCCATACCTAATCCTCGACGCTTTGGATTAGGTACGGACTCGCATCGAAAAATACCTAATCAACATACCTAATCCAATATTTATGCCTCACGTCTAGTTAACGCAACGAAGCCGTTAATTTCATTCTGTTAACCTGTTAAAAAAGCCGTTAACGTTTTTAACAGGTTTTCATTAATGTAACAGATTTGTACCAACGTAGCAGTTAATAGACGAAACTTTGTTCAAATTGATAAAGGAATTGATAAGGGATATATAACAACGTCAAACTAGAAACCATTAATTAACTACGAAACGAAATCTACAACTTAAACTTTCACTTAACAAATAAAAAAGCGTTGACCTTCAACCTGTCACTCAAACAAACTAATAATTTGATTGTAATGTTTACAAGCAAAAACCTGTTCGTTTCGGCAAGACAGAGCGGCGCGAGCCATGGAGCAAGCGAACTTAGAAACATAGATCTCTCTCACTCTCGCTCGTACAATTTTAAGCTAGCGGTGTCTCGCTCGCTCGCATAGGCGCTCTCGCGTCCTCTCGGCATATTCCGTTTGTAGTCGTTCTTTCAACGCAGAAGAAACAGATTATTTTAACTGGTTTTGCGTTAGCAGCTTCAAAGTTCAGTTAACGTTAGCGGCTTTTGAAAACCTAATAACCTATTATTCGCTTTGCCAAAATCGTTGAATAAACCAGTTGATAGATTTAACGGGTTTTGCGGTAAACAAAAAGCAGTTAATTCGTTAACATTAGATTAGCTGCTAAAAAAAGCCGTTCGTTGAATTAACGCCCACTCCTAATAATAATATAACACAGATAGATACGACAAGTCCCCGCTTGCTCAGTAACCAGTAGCGCCCTAAGCCGAGGTTCGAGTCCCACTATGGGACGCCCTTAGCTGTGCTGCCTAATTTAAATTTAAATAGGTGAGAGGCCCTTCTGGCCCCACCGAAACCCGGTAAAGCAGTCGAGGACCCCCGCGGGACCACTGCATAAAAGCCATTATAAAAAAAAAATGCAGTTTTGGTTGAAATTCTGTATTTAGTTAAAAGTGTAATACGAGTATACTGTGTAAAAGCGCTATATACGAGTTTTATTGAAGACCTTGGGTTGAGTTAACACAGTAATTGGGAAAACTAATTTAAATAAAGTATACAGAAAAGTTATAATTAGATACATAACATATCATCACGCCTGCATTTCAGGAAGGGTTAGGCAGAGATGCACTTATAGGAGACTCACATTTCGCCAGTTCTGTTGAAGTCCTTTGTAATTAGGGTTACCAGACGAAAAAAAAAAAAAGTCCGGAGAAAAGGCCTAATTTCTGTTGAAAAATCCTGAGATTTTTTAGTTTCAGAAGTTTCTCTCAAACACATCGCTAAGATGGAAAAACCTAATAAGACTACCTATCGCGGGAATCGAACCCAGGACCTCATACTCAGCAGTAGCGCTTGCGAACATTAGTACCATGAGGCAGGGTAGTTATTATAATGAATCATCATTCTCCTGCCCTTATCCCAATTTATTTGGGGTCGGCGCAACATGTCGCTTTCTTCCATACTTCTCTATTAGTTGTCATCTCGGTAGTCACCCCCTTTCTAGCCATATGGCTAAAGAAACGATGGATGGACTGTGTGAAAGATGATATCATCTTTCACACAGTCCATCCGTCGTTTCTTGGGTCTTCCTCTACTCTTATAGCCATCGACATTCATACTCAAGACTTTCCTCACGACATTTTCCTTATTCCTCCGCATCACATGCCCATACCATGACAACCGATTTCCGCACAACTTTTCAGTCACCGGTGCCACTTTCAGACTTCCTCTTATGTACTCATTTCTTATTCTATCCATTCGTGTCACACCACACATCGCTCTTAGCATTCTCATCTCAGCTGCATGCAATTGCCGTTCATTCATTCCTTTTATGGCCCAACATTCTGATCCATACAAGACAGCAGGTCTTACCATTGTTTTATATATTTTCCCCTTAAGTTTAAGGGGAATGCGGGAGTCGCAGATTATTCTCGTGACCTGCTGCCAATTCATCCATCCAGTTATTATAATGAATATTTTTATTAAAATTAAACTTAAATTTAAATTACACATTCAACGCAAAACGTAATGCAACCACAAATGCAACACATTCATTTGATTTTGCAATCAGAAAAAGAACTAAAAAATGCATTCAAACCTTCAACGATTTAATACTGCATATTGCTGTTATAAATACGTCTAAGCTATGCGATTCATTTTACATCCCTGTGCTTTCATATGGGTACTATTGGATTTAATCTCGATTCGGAAATCGGTTTTTTAATCACTGCTTTTGACAGCTTCGTGGGTCTTGTATAACAATTTTTGAGCCCCTTAAGCTAGGTTCCTAGAAGAGCGGTAACCCCCACTTAAGGCGCAGATATATGATTTTAGTGACTTTTAAAATAAAATGATTATACCTATATTATTATTATTTCCTTTATATCATTTTCATCCGTATAAATTACATTTTTAAATATTTTTATTTAAAAAAAACATTTAAGAATACAAAAAATAGTGGCCCATCGCCATCAGAAACAGGGTCCAAGCTGACATTGGTCCTCTAGAGAAAGGAACCTCCTCACTATGCGTGCCGTGTCCAGGAGTACTGCTTTCTGAATCGAGCCCTTGACCGAGCCGCGCAATGAGAGTATCCTTTTTTTTTTTTTGAGGGTCAAATCATCAAATAACTTCTCCCGCTCTGGGTGGAGCGGGAGGGTGTGTCAGACCTTACTGACTAAAACCCACCCGTATTCCTTCCTGTTGCCTGTGTTGCGGAGGCCTCGGTGACGCATAAGTACCTTCCCGCGACCCCGGCAGGCATTGGCCCTAGTGGACCCCTACTTTTGTGCTGACGACATCTCTTTGAGGCGCGCGTGGAATACGACGCGCCGTCGACCCGGGCCTAGTCCTTACCGGACGGTGAGCTACCCATTGCTCACCGCCCGCAAGCCCGCGCCTACGGTGGCTGGAAATCCGCCCGAGATTCCCGACGCCCAGGGCGTCTCCTGCAGCGGCTAGGGGCGAGAGGGCGCGAAACGTGCCTTTCCCTCAACCGTCCCGCCTCCTCCTTCGCGAGCATTACTGCTTCGCAGAAGGAGGTGACGGCTGCCCATGCCCTCTCGCTCCGTACCATGGGCTGAACCAGGGCCGGACGCGAGAGGTCTCTGCCGCCGATCGCCTCCACGAGGACACGTTGGTGCTCTGCCCACGCCGGGCAGACCTCCACCGTATGCTCCACCGTGTCCTTCGGGCGATTCACACAGTGGTGACACCCGGACGTTTCCTCCCGCCTTATCCGACACAGGAACCTCCCGAAGCTGCCGTGTCCGGTGAGGACCTGCGTCAGGCGGAAGGTGAGGACGCCGTGGCGCCTCTCCGGCCACTCCTCAAAGAGGGGACTTATCGCCGCAATCGTGGCGTGCCCAGCACTGGGTTGCGACAACCGTACTTTCCCGCCGCTGTGACTTACGCCCCGGCGTTTCGCCTCCTCGCGCCACTCCCATACGTGCGCGAGGACTTTTGCCTCCAGATCCCATGGCGGCAATCCGGCAAGGAGGCTCGCTGCCTTTGGGCCGCGCTCAACCGGCGGGCTGGCCGCAGCGCCAGAGAGCGCGCCCATACAGGAGCCCCGTAGAGGGCCATGGACCGCACGACCCCCGCGTAGAGCCTCCGGCAGGAGGCGTTTGGACCCCCTAGATTGGGCAGGAGCCGCTTCAATGCAGCGCCCGCCCGCTCCAGTTTGGGAGCCAAACGTCGGAAATGCTCCACGAAGTTCCACCGGCTGTCGAGGACGAGAATGAGAGCCTCCTGAGGTGATGATAGAGGTTCTCCGCTATTAGGCCATTAACCGTTACGATTATCGGTACAATAATTGCAGTCCACGTCCCACATATCGACAAGCCCGTGTTCTAAGTCAACATACTTGATTTTTTTTCTTTCTGAGCTTTCACGAGATTCTAATCATTATATCAACAATCATTGCACTTCATTTTTTTTTTATTGGTTTCAATTATGAATAGAGAATTTAGAATAGATGAGAGAAGACCTGGATGAGACTCGCACGGATCTGGGAAGCATGGCATAAAAGGGAGGACGTCTATATTCAGCAGTGGATTAAACAAGACTGCCAATGAATGAATAAAATTTTAATAAAATTAAATTAAATTAAAAAACAAGTTTTTGACTCCAAATACCTTTGTATACATTACCAATACACTTCACATAGGTCTATTGGATTTTGGGAAAAGGCTGCACAAATAGTGAAAAACCCTGTCTCCTAAACTATATAAGTCAGTGTTCTACTGCAGCTTCGTGTACAAAAAAAACCTTTATTTATTTGTGTGTTAATAATAATAATAAATAAATGAATGAGGGATCTTGAATTCGATGCTTGGGTCACGGAGGAAAATGTCACTGGATTTTTAATAGGATTTTTCAGCTATATCTGGATTTGTGCCCGCCCGTATATGGCAAAAGAATCGTCCTTTTAACATGAGACTTGTAGATACTATTATGTGGGTGTGCTATATAAATCTCTGCTTACAAATTCGGGGAATATAGGCGGGAATATAATGTAGTCAGATTTTTTATTTTTTAATAGTGGGTAGATTACACAGCTTATGTCTTCTCATGATATTATCATTTTTCAATATATTCAATACTGTGGCCTCTGTGCGTGGGTATTTTAAAATCTTCTAGTTTACAGTCAAATAGTCGTGTCTCATAACTAAAGTTCACATAATTACAGCCGCCAGCATATCAAGCTCCCACAAACTTTCAAATTTCTCCAATGATTTTAAACCTTAAATTGTTGATGGTTAAGTTCAAAATCGAATGAGAAAATTTGACAGTGTGTAACTTGATATGCTGGCGACTTCCTATGGGAATGTTCTTGAATCTCAAAAGGTTTAACATTGAAGTAGATTAAACTTTGTGTTTTATGACGACTTCTCTCTAGAATACGTACGCACCGATTTACAGTGTGCTTAAGGTTTACCCTAACCTGCCTTAGTTTCGGAAGTGGGAGGAGATCTGTCGCTGCCAGCTGTGATTAGTTCTATTGTCGGTGGCGCAGCGTCGTGGGATGCAGTGATCTCCATTTACGAAAATGTCATGTCACAGAAGGAGGCAGCGGCAAGGGAGAAGGAGATTTCGAGTGCTTTCCCCGCCTGCAGTAGGCGCACCGGGCATCGGCAAAAGGCAGATAACGCCCTCTTCCGGCCCCCCTAAACGGGTCCATGGACGGCGGACTCAGGGACATCTGCCGCCCCTTATCATATAAGTCCCGAGGTGGTGGCGCGTAATGTTCCACGCGCGCCCCTCTTAGACGTCGCGGGGAGAGTCAAACACCTCACTCGGGGGAGTGGGCTTGACCAGACGGAGCCCGCAGAGGCGGGCCAGCACCAGTCGGGGGCTGCGTTGCCAAGTGCTTAAGTGGCCCCGTAGCCTAAGGTGCAAGTGAGCGAGAGAATTAAAAAAAAAACGGGTTCACCATTGCCGGTTTTGGCAGATTTGATAATTTTCCTATCGACTGTGTTTCACCATAACATTTCAAGTCCTTAATCGAAGATCATGGAATTGAATGTAGTACACACCTTACGTGGTGACCCTTTCCCAACGTGTTACTAATATTGACATTTTCAGCTATATTTATAACATAGGATGTTTTCGAAGTTGATATGACTGTTGTGTGTATGCTCTGTTCCAAAACTATCTGATAAAAGTGTTAACAAACTCTAAAATATAATTAAGCTCATTTCAATATTGTTAAATCAAAACATCTTGTTATCTATACCATCACAGTTTACTATTATAGTTATTAGTACTGTCAGAGGGACCATTTACGCGGGGGTCGTGCGGTCCATGGCCCTTTACGGGGCTCCTGTGTTCCTGTGTGGGCGCGTTCCCTGGAGCTGCGGCCAGCCCGCCGGTTGAGCGCGGCCCAAAGGGTCATGGCTATCCAGCTGGTCCAGTGATACCGCAGGGTCTCCGGTGATCCTTCTGCGAAGCAGTAATGCTCGCGAAGGAGGAGGCGGGACGGCTGAGGGAGAGGTAAGTTTCGCGACCTCTCGCTCCTAGCCGCCGCAGGAGACGCCTCGGGCGTCGGAAATCCCGGGCGGATTTCCGGCCACCGTAGGCGCGGGCTTGCGGACGGTGAGCAATGGGTAGCTCACCGTCCGTTAAGGACCAGGCCCGGGTCGACGGCGCGTCGTATTCCACGCGCGCCTCAAAGAGATGTCGTCAGCACATATGTAGGGGTCCACTAGGGCCGATGCCTGCCGGGGTCGCAGGAAGGTACTAATGGGTCACCGAGGCCCCCGCAACACAGCCAACAGGAAGGAATACGGGTGGGTTTTAGTCAGTAAGAGTCACGGAGTGAGAGGGCATGGGCAGCCACCACCCCCTTCTGCGAAGCAGTAATGCTCGCGAAGGAGGAGGCGGGACGGTTGAGGGAAAGGCAAATTTCACGCTCTCTTGCCCCTAGCCGTCGCAGGAGACGCCCTGGGTGTCGGGAATCCCGGGCGGATTTCCGGCCACTGTAGGGACGTGCTTGCGGACGGTAAGCAATGGGTAGCTCACCATCCGGTAAGGACCAGACCCGGGTCGACGGCGCGTTGTGTTCCACGCGCACCCCAAAGAGATGTCATCAGCACAAGTGTAGGGGTCTACTAGGGCCAATGCCTGCCGGGGTCGTGGGGAAGTCCGGAAGGGAGGCCCCTGGCAACACAGGCAGCGCAAGGAACACGGCTGGGTTTTAGTCAGTAAAATTCTGACACACCCTCCCGCTCCGCCCAGAGCGGCAGGAGTTATTTGATAATTTCCCACCCAAAAAAAAAGGGTTTACATTTTAATACTAGTTGATAATTAACCAGCACTGTTTGTAACGGGATAACTTAGGTTCATCTTTATAAGATAATATTAATTTGAAAGTTTACGTAATTTAGTGGTAAGCTGTTTTAAAATTAGAATTTTGGGTTAAGTATTCAAATAATTCTCGCGGGAAGGTACTTATGGGTTACCGAGGCCCCTGGCAACACAGGTAACAGGAAGGAATACGGGTGGGTTTTAGTCAGTAAGAGTCTGACACACCTTCCCGCTCCGCCCAGAGCGGAATCCTCAAATAACTTCTTTATTTGAGGATTTACCACCCAAAAAAAAAAGTATTCAAATAATTAAATCAAAGCACTCAATCTGTAATTCGCACTACTGTGCGTTCCCTATAACTTAACGCGTGACGTGATTGGTAGCACTGAATTTTGCAGCCATGTGATTGGTAGTTTGTCAGTGACCATTTTAAACTGTATTAAAACGAAGAAAATTCAGTGCTACTAATCACGTCACGCGTCAAGTTATAGTGAACACGCTATAAGTATTGACATTCACAGGTACGTCTTTTGATATATATGTAAACATTTTCCTCTGATATCAGGACAGACTATACAAATGTAAACGCTGCTACTTATAAATACAGCTTATTCTTTTATCTCAATTTTACTCATGAGGTAAACTAGAATATGCGGAGGAAATTGCACGGTATTAGCATGTCAAAAGGTGTCATAATCAAAGGCTAACTGCATGCATTGGCATTAATAGCAAGTTTGTAAAACGATTTTCTCCAAAATTAACTTCATTATTAATGTCAAGGCATCGAAGGTTGTTATGAATCCGTAGAGGTAGCCCGCGAAATTCAAATTTTCGCACGTTTTTTGCAATTTGCAGGTCAGTGTCAGGTGATCTCTTCATCTACGTATACGTATATACACATCAAAAAGTCTAAGCCACACGCATCATTTACAGAAACTGTATGTTTTATTAATTGATACTTTTGAACGCTGAAAGTTACGTTAAAATGTCCTCGGGCCTTATGTTAACCCATTTGCACAAAGTCTTGGCTCAGATTTCACGCTGATGCATGACAATGCGCGTTTGCACACAGCTCGGAGGACCAGAGAGTACTTGACAATGGAAAACATCCGGGTATTGCCGTGGCCTTCACAATCGCCAGATCTCAATCCCATCGAGCACGCATGGGTCATGCTCCAGAGAAATGTTCTAGAGAACCTGGATGGAGTGTCGACAACCCAACAACTGAAAGACTAGTTAAAATTCCATTGGGAGCGATTGCCGCAGGATCAGATAAACAATATTATAAATTCAAAGAAACAGTATTACGACAGCAAACTTACATTAATACATTAAAAGATCTTTGTACTAGCAGTCCTACAAAGTCGCAAAGACAAAAAATATTGTCTGCGAGAAAAAGAAATAGACGTTCTATTACTGATAGTCTACGTGTTGCATCCCTAGGCCAAGAACAGCCATCCAGTAACAATGAAAGAGACTGCATTAAGAGCTCAAATATATTATTAGAGTCACCTAATTTTGATGCATCACCTAAAACAGTGTCTGTAGCAATATACGAGGATAAGCAAACACAGACCGAAGCATCTGAATTTACTGAGTATAGCAATTATGTCGAAAAAGAAATGAATAAACACAACAAGACACCACAAGATCAACGGGTAATAACAAAAGACAGTAGGAAAAAAAGAAAGCTATGCATTCTCAGTAACTGCAACCATAGTGGCTCACTAGAAATATTAGAAAACACTTTTGATCGACACTTCGAGTTCTGTCATTACTTGTCACGTAATAGTAGCGTAAAATACATTTTTTCTAATATAGTTAATAAGATAAGAAATTATAGTTTAGATGACTACTGTATTATTATGATTGGCGAGCAAGATTTTAAAGGCACCGGGGAATCAATTGAAATAGTTAAGTTAATTAGAGAATCACTTAAAAGTGTAACTAACACAAATGTCATTGTATGCTGCCCTACATATATACAAGGGGCTCTGATACACAATTATAAAATAGAAATGTTTAATAGATTGCTTCATATGGACATAGAAAATCATAATTATGCTTATTTTTTTGACAGTAATTTTGACCTATCTGATGAAACATTCTCATATAATACCGGTAAACTTAACAAACTCGGTCAAAAACGTATTTATGAAAATATATTCCGTCGCCTGCTTGTTGATATTGAAACCTATCCAACTGAGTATGACTACTGTGATTCTCGAAAATCGCCAAAAAAAGCCCAAAAAACTCTTTTTCGTCCCATCACGTAAAAAGGTATTTGATGGTAAAGACAGTTCTACAGGAAAACAAAAATTTACACTATTACACCAAAACATAGCTGGAATTTTAAATAAAACTGATCTATTCGAAATTACAATTACTGACTTGGCAAATCAGATTGGCGATATAGATTTTATTTGCCTGAGTGAAACTTTTATAAAATCAGGGCATGAAAGTAATCTGGCACTTACACACTACAACTTAGCTGCCAGTTACACTAGACACGAGAAGAAACGCGGTGGAACATGCGTTTTAATAAAAAAAGGTCTAAGTTTTAGCCCGTTACCCATAACTGATGAACTGGCCATCGAATATTGCTTTGAATGCTGTGGCATAGAAATATTGAGTCATAATTTAATTATAGTGTGCATTTATAGAATTCCAGATTCTGATGTGTCCATATTTTTTGAAAAACTTGAATCATTATTACGCAACCTAACCCGCAAAGTTAAAAAAAATATTATTCTGTGCGGAGATTGGAACATCGACATATTGAAAGATAACAAATATTCTAAAGAATTAATATCAATACTAAACAACTTTAATATTTCCCTACATGTTAGGATGCCTACTAGGAAAAATACTAGCATAGATCAAATAGCCAGTAATCTCCCAGCAGTTGATATGAAATGCAGTATACATAATTTAGCTCTCTCCGATCACGATACTGGACAATCATTATCTTTTTACCTTGAAGAGATAAATAATAATAATAAATTAAAAACTGTACAATTCTGGTATGATACAAAGAGAGATTACGACAAGGGTAACATAGAAAAATTTTTAGATTGCTTAGCAGCTTTAAGCTTTTGTGAAATGTACGAAGAGACAGACTGCAATAAAGCATTTTATATATTCCATGATATATTCACGCTCTTCTATAAATTGTGTTTTCCTGAAATACTTGTCAAAAGGACCAATAAACCCATAAAAAACAAATGGCTTAGTAGGGGTCTAAAAATATCATGCATTAAAAAGAGAGCTTTATATTACGCATACCAACACGATGCTATAAGTAAAGGTTACCACAAGAAAAAATACCGCAATTACACTAAGATTTTAAAAAAATGCATATCAAAATCTCAACAGATAAACAACAACAATTTTTTCAATAAATCTAAGAATAAATGTAAAGCGACATGGTCAATCATAAAAAATAACTTAAATAAATCTAATAATAATAACTACATAAATGAATTAATAATTAGTGACAAAAAAATTAATAATCCTATTGACATATGTAACCAATTTAACAATTATTTCATCGAACTGACACAAAAAAATTACAATAATAATCATGACGTAAACAACATTGACATTGACAATAACGTAAATACTTTATTTTTGTCTCCCGTGAATGAAACTGACATTATTAAAATAATCTATTCATTAAATAATACAAACTCTACGGGATATGACGAAGTAACCACTAAAATAATTAAATTAAGCGCAAAAATTATAGCATCACCACTTAGCTACCTAATAAACCTCTCATTTGAAGAAGGTGTTTTTCCGTCGACACTAAAAGAGTCTATAATTAAACCATTATTCAAAAAGGGTAACTGTTCTGACATGGGTAATTATAGGCCCATTACACTGATCCCAATCTATGCAAAAATTTTTGAAAAAGCAATGCATGACAAAATAAATAGCTTTGTAACTAAATATAATCTAATTGTAGAGAGTCAGTTCGGTTTCAGGAAAAATTGTTCAACAACTCTAGCCTGTTTTTCATTAGTAAAATTAATTACCGAAGCTCTGGATAAAAAAAAGTCTGCTTTATCGGTATTCTTAGATATGAGCAAGGCATTTGATTTTGTCTCACATGGGCGACTACTCTACAAACTAGAGAGATATGGTATAAGAGGCAAGGCGCATGATTGGCTTAAAAGCTATTTGTCTGATCGCCATCAAAGAACTGTTATCTCTAAAATAGAAAAAAATACCAGGACGACATATTGCTCAGAATTAAAAATAAATAAATCTGGCGTTCCACAGGGAAGCGTACTGGGTCCGCAACTATTTATATTATACATAAATGACCTCAGAAAATGTTTAAAATATGAATGTATCCAATTTGCTGACGACACGACTCTGACTATAAAATGTACCACCAAAACTGACATAGAAACTAATACTAACATTGAATTAGTTAATGTAATAAAATGGCTCGGAGACAATAATCTTAATGTTAATATTAATAAAACCAAAATTGTTCAATTTCAAACATGCAACATGTCGGTAACACCAACAACAATTCGACATGATAATTCAATTTTGCAACCAGGACCATCGGCTTTATTTTTAGGTATAATAATAGACAATAAACTAAACTGGAAGGAACATGTAGAAAGAGTATGCAACAAGCTTGATAAATTTGTGTATGCTCTTCGCAAGCTAAGACTGGTGTCCAGTAAACAAACTGTCCTAAATGCATATCATGGGTATGTTTCATCAGTATTGCGTTACGGCCTAGTGATATGGGGTAATTCAGTGGATGTGGACAGAGCATTCAAAGTACAAAAAAAATGTATCAGAGTCATGAGCGGAGCAGAATATTTGGATCACTGCAGGCCATTATTTAAAGAATTAAAAATTCTTCCACTCCCGTGCCTGTATATTTTTGAGGTTTGTTTATTTGTAAAAAAATACCCTCATTTATTCATATTGAATGAACAAGTCTCCCAAAGATTGAATGAAAAAAATGCCGGGAAATTGCTAGTACCTCCTCAGAGATTGCAACTATACAGCAGAAATGCCAGTTGTATGACAATCAAAATTTATAATAAATTACCACCTGGCTTGAGAATGTTACCAATAACTAAATTCAAATGTAAAATGTTTACTTGGCTTTTAGATATGTGTTTTTATTCCGTTAATGAATTTTTAAATCATTCTTTTTGACATTGTAATTAATATTCTACGCTATTAGTATTTTGACATTATAATTAAATATTTTGATACTAGAACTTTGATTTTTGACATAACTTTTTTTTTTTTTTTTTTTGTTATGGAACTATGTTGTTTTTTTTTTTGGCATGATTTAATATTTTGACATTACAAATAATCCAATTCAATTAATCTAAATTATTAATATTGTATCAAACTAAAAATATAAATTAATAAACAATTTCAATAATTTATTATAACTCTTATTGTACTCGTAATGTCTATAAGCATATTATTGCATGCACTTAGCTTATTTCATTTTTCTACACCAGCAATGGTAGTATATGTGAATCTATGTTTAAAAAAAAAAAAAAAAAAAAAAAAAAAAATGAAAAATCGTTGCCGACAAGTTTTAAACAACAGAGGCGGTCACTAAAAATAGGTACGTATCAATATCAAAACTTCCCTCTACATTGTTTGCGAGCTAATTAAAATTATCGTGTCTCATTAAAAAATGGATCTGCGCCGGGAACATTTTCGCGCTATGATTTTTTACGATTTCAAGAGTCGCCTGAAACGAGACGATACGATAGACTTCAAACGGCATTCATGGATGAAGGCCCTTCTAAGGCAAGCGTGTACCGTTGTTATAACGAATTCAAGCACAGTCGACTAACTTTGAGGGATGAAGAAAGAAAAGTGGTCACCCTTTGACGGCTGTTACGGAAGAAAACGTACACGAAACGTACGACTATAAGCGAGTTACGCATCAAGAGATTCAGCACATACTGCAGGTTGGATCGTGCGTCTTCGCGTGAGGAGTATAGTTTCACGCTGGGTGCCACATAACCTCAACGATGCTCAGAAGCAGGCGCGGGTGGAATGGTGCCGTGATATGGTAAACAAATTTGAAACAGGCTCGTCTCGGCGTGTTTACGACATCATTACATATGATGAGTCTTGAATTTATCAATACGACCCAGAAACGAAGCGCGCGTCGACGGTTTAAGTGTTTCAAATGAATCAACGCCTACCAAAGCAAAGTGATCAAGAAGCGGGGGAAAGATTTTGATCGCGAGCTTTTTTAATTTGACTGGCTATTTGGTATCAATTCCTTTACGGAACCAAAGCACCGTGTGACTTTTTTATTATTCCCGAAAATAAAAAATCAGCTCTAAGGGATACAATTTTCAAGGACTTGGTTTTTTCAATTCCCCTTAATTGAAAAAAAAAGAATTGTCAAATATCATCTTTTTTCTTAATTGGCTTTAAAACGATTTATTTTCAAATTATAAAAAAAAATTGACCCTCACACCAAGTCCTTTCATTTCAAGTTCAATGTTCAGGTCAATGTTCACCTCTTTCTTAGCTCCTAAACTACTGAGCCTAAAATTTTGAAAGAAATTAGTTCTTTAAAATATGGGAAGACATGTTTTTCAACTACAATGTTGAGTTTGTTCTTTTTAATTCGGACGCATGGAACCTTAAAAATACTTTTCCTACTTGTTTCGAGCCGTTCCAGCATTACTTTCTAGCTAGTAGATTATTTACGAGTACTACCTTAGTAGGAACTCGGGTATTCACGCTGGGAGTGAGAAAAATACCTGTGCATAGAATAATAAAACCGTATAGAAGCGAAGCAAACAGTAGTTGAGTTTTTTTGTGAAGGGAGACGTCCAGAAAAGTACCGTGTGTTTAAGTTTGACAGCATAGTTACGGACACGCGTAAGAGATTACAGCTGGTGGCTAAATGAAAACAGCCGCTCGGGTCGATCGATGGTTAAGCAGCGCATGCCGCGGTTTTTTCGTGGATAGGCGACCATCCATTACATATCAAGATCCTTCCGTGCCTCGGAAGGTCCCAACTGTCATTCGTAAATCTTTGACAGCAGCTACGGGTAGTCACAAGACCAAAAGTCTGATAAACAGTCTTATCGAGGAGTACCGTGTTACCCAATATCTGGGTTATGAAGGTCGGATACATGGAAAAAAAGGATCTCTTCAGCGAAGAATATCAATATTCTCAGAAAAATTGTTTCAATCCAAGTAAATATTTTCTTAACGTAAGAAACAGTCCAAGAAAACCTGTTTACTCAAATTAAGAATAATAAATACTTGGTCTTTATTCTTGATTTAAGCGAATATTTTTGATTTTTGATAATCTTAATTGAAGAAAATATCATTAATATTCTTAAAATTAAACTTAATAATTCTTCATTTAAGTATAATGTCTTCGAAGAAGACAATAAAACTACGACAAAATTTTACTTCATTCAAGAATATATTGTTTTCCCCATATATATGAATCAATATTTGTCTTGACCAAAAGGATATTGTCTTAATTTAAGACATCCTTTTTTTCCGTGTAGGCAGTCCATGTAAAATACTGGTATTCAGTCGCATTCGGTTTGACTTGAAGCCGACCCCTCCATAGGCGGGAAAGATTGATTGGGATGCAATGCACCTGGATGCCTCTGTTATTGCGTCTGATCTGTTACCGTGCCTCGTAGCCCCGCTCCCTGCTGTAGCTACAGCGCTGCCCGTTCAACGCAACCAGCGGACCTGTTGGTCACTGCTCCCCCGAAAAGCCCGTGGCAATAAAGGAAACGAACCGGGCTGATGATGACGGCTTCGTGACGGTGCATAGGAGGAAGCGCCAACAGAGTAGCTGTTAGAACCGCTGCGGCAAGGCTCCTACGGAGCCCAACGAAAAACTGCGTGCTGCGAAGTCGAATTATCCGGTGTATATTTCCCATCTCTACTACACCACCGACGCGGAAGACATGCGTGAAGTACGTGCGCCAAAGGCTGAAGTGAGCGCCGAGAGTGCAGCTGCTGAAGATGCATCGCAACGTCAACTTTAAGGCGTTTGTGGTGCGCATACCAACATGCTACCTACATCAGGTGATGGAAGAAAGCCACAGGATGTGGTATTCCGCCGCTTTCGCGGACAAGTGCCACCGGGGAACGCACAAGACTTAGTGAAACTAAGTGATACTAATATAGTTTTAAGTTTTATTTACTAACACAACTATTATTACACGTATGTGTACTTAGGTTAAGGTATTTATCTATGAGACTTTGTAACCTGATAATAAATGGTTTATTATTTTATTATTGCAGATTTCCATGCGGTGGCAGTGACTACTTACTATCGGTGGGGCCGTCAGTTTGTTTGCCATCATCATTAACGTTAAATTGATATATTACAAAATTGATATATTTGTTCGAATAAACAAAATACAAAAAAAAACTATACCTGTGCGATGCCAAAAAGGCTCATATCTCAGCTTACTGTAAGAGATGTTACCATTCTGACTGCATTGTTAGACGTAAAGAAAAAAAGAAATTTTGTTTATTATTATATAAATTCTCCTGGAGTAGATGTTAACGATACTTAAATTACTTTAAATCGACTACTTCTTTGAGACGCCTAAACGCCTATTACAACAACTTTCTTATCACTGTAAATTAAGGAGATAGAACTATAAAACTAATGTCACTACTTTTTGGGGCTTATTTTTTCTAGATATATAAAATATAAAACAAAAACATGTGCAGGAAACTGGAATTTTATTTTTACAATGTTTAATATGATTCTAAAGGAAATATAATAAATCGTTGACACAATCTTGAGTACCAAAAAATATACCATCTAAAATCTTTTTAAAAGAGTTTGTCTATAAAATCTCATTTGTGGAACTGTAATTAAACGCATCAATGATCACCTGGGATTATATAAAACTCTGCTATACCCTGCCGCTCACCCCGCGTGATCATTGATTGTCATGTGGTTTTTTAATTACTGAACGGTACACCAAATACGAACTACACCTGGGCCTCGCCCCGCAGGTTGGCCCTTGACAAATTGAAAATAGCAAAGGGGAAGTTTGAGTCTATGTTGCTGTGTGGTACTTCTCGCTTATCCAAGTCACCTGTGTCGTCACCTCTTCATCTTTTACCGAAGAAAAACAATGACTGGCGTTCTTGCGGCGATTATAGAACGCTGAACGCTCAAACCATTAAGGATAAATATATTTAATTTCCTACCCATCTCTCACATTGGTTAGCTGGTCCTTCCATCCATGATTGGCACGTCTATACGTTTATATTCTATGGTCCTTATAACGTGTATAAACACATTCGCTGCGGTTCGGCGTACAAAAGGCCGATGTTATTATGTAACTGCGACGCTGCAGAGGAAAAATCGTATTACTGTGCAGATGTTGGAAAGTATACGAGTATTTACGAGGCTGCCTATCTAGAAACAGATGTTCCGAGCACAATGCAACGCACCTAACATTATATATTATGTATTGTGTTTTTTGTTGAAGAAAAAATTTGTAATTCCCAGATAGAATCCCACGATATTTTTTTATGTGTATCTAGCTTTCTGTGGAATTTCGTGAAAAGGGACGGAATAGTGTGTAACAGGAAATTACAGCTTGAGCATGGAAGAAGTCAGTACTTTATAATAGTTTGGTATTAGTGTACTCATGGAATATAACTAATATTTATTTACATAACCAAATTACAAGATGAATATTAACATTAACTAAATTAAATGAAAACTAAGTTAAGTCTAAAAAAGGCCCTCGGGGCATTGTACCGAGTATGCTGGCGGTATTTCCTCGCTGAATTGCAATGCTGGTGCGTTGCGCGAGAAAGCCGCCAGCTTTTCGGTCACCAGTTACATCAACTAGACGTTTCGCGATTTCCGCAAATAACTTCCGCGCACTGGGACCCCATGGACCAAGGGTCTCGACGCCATAGGGCACAAAATTGTACTCTCTGCTAAGGCCTCCATATTTAATAACTTTGGAATTAGTAAGTAATATATAGATATTAAGTAGAGGTCGAATTTCGACCAGTGGGCGACCACTAGTAATGAATAGTTATTCGAATAAATATTTTAGTATTTGGCTTTATTAAATTTTGAGGTTAATTTCTGTCGCTGCTCAGTAGCTTATTACCAAGGTGACATGTCAGGTGTTACACATTATATGCGACTACTGTAAGGTTGGCTCGTTTTTCTTATACATGTTGTAGAATTAGTAATTCTACAATATTTTTTTGCTGTTGATCCTTTTTCTAATCATCTTATTTTCAACCTTATTCGCAATTTCGGTTCTTTCATTATGTTCTTTTTCTTTTGGAATGTTCTATTTTTTCCAAAATTCTGTTTGCTTGTCAAAAAATTTGTTTTGGGGCTCATTCCTCTGTCGTGATCCGTCTTAATCGGTCATTTATCTTTCATTTTGGTCAAAAAACACCGACATCTTTATTGTATAATAGTGCTAAGTCTTTCTTCTTACCTTAAATGTAGACACAAAAACAATGTGGTATATTAATTTGAAGTCCAGTCAGGAGCCTGCTCTATCGAATTACGCGTTTATCTCTCAAGGAACTGGTATGCAAATTTTCTTATATTTTTTTCCATTCTCATTTTAACTTCAAACTTGTGGCTTGATGATTTATTCGCTTTTGTTTTGTTGTAGAATGAAGTTCATCAAGCCAGGATTTTTTTCTGGTTTTATTCCTTATTTCCTCCGACCAGTTAACGTTTGGATTGAGATTGTTTAACGTCTGTAAAAGCTGTGAGATCAGAAGACGTAATTCCCGGAACAATCAACCGGAATTTCAATAACCCGTGGAATTCCAGTGAAGTCTATGCTACATCGCTTCAGGATTCTGATTTAGATAATTTCTTTAATTATTAATATTGTTCATTGTTTAAACCTGTAGATTTCTAATGTTCCTGATTAAATCGGTATCACGACTTAATCAGGAACACACACACACTTAATCAGGACACAGTTTAGAGCTTAGCGCCACTTTTTTAGCATTAACATATAACCCCATCATACAAGCGTATTTCTGGAAAGCGGTTGCAATTTTTAAGGATATTTAAACTTTAAAATATACAGTTCTAGTTCGCGCTCAAGTTTAGAATCTGGTACGTGTAACCAATTTTAAAATAAAATAATCTGCTCAGGCACGAGGAATCTTTTCACCATATGTATTTTTTTAAATTTTACCTTTATTTAATATATTTCATTCATAATTTTGTTTTAATATTTTTACTAACTTATACGTGTTAAATGTCGTGAGTGTTTTTTTTTTAATCCTCCCACACACGCTACAATGTGTACTAAGAAGAAGTAGTGTCAACGTGGAGAGAAAAGCCCCACAACACTACTCAAAAGTTATTCTGAAACAGTTCCCCAACATTAGTTTCTTCGATGAACGATTTATTTTTAAGAATTTCGTCGATAGAACCGGCGAAAGAATCGCCCACACAACTGTTAGTGTATCCTGGCGTTTACCCAAGGTATAAAAGATTTATTTTACATGTCGTACTGTTTTCATTGACTGTTTACACCTAGAGCAAGTTGTGAAACTAGGTGTATACAAAACTTGTAAAAACTGGTCGAAATGTCAAAATTGATATTAAGTAGGACTATTCAATTACAACGAAAATATCCTTTCGTTGACTGAAAAGTGAATCGTTTTGTCAGCGACCGTTCACCGGAGAAACGAGTGTCTGAGAACTGCTTCAGAATCCTTAATGTAATCAGTTGCAAACTCGAGATCAGTAGCCAGAATGTCCGTATAGACGCAACCGATCATAAACTACTTAATAACGCATTAGTAAGACGCGTCGTATACGGACCGCTGTTGAAATACCTACTGGTGCTTTGATATTCTGATTATCAATTGGTGAACAACGAGTAGCGTCATAGATGGTGGCGTGGATGATAGCGTCATGGGCTTTAGCCTATTTTTTTGCAGAGAAGATTCCACAACTTTGAATAGTTGTTGTTTTAATAAGTCATTTGTGGCTTCATTTGGTCTAAAATGAAATTAATTGGCATTTAAAACGCAAATCAATATCGAATAGTTTAGTCCCAAATCTAGATACAAGTATTGCATGCCTCACAACGCTTCAGAGTGTGAGTGCTCTACTCTCGATATGTCTTCTTGTCAAAATTTTCCAACATAAAATCGTTTCTGTACTCACAATTATACATGGAATTCATATTAGCAGGGAAGTTTTAAAAACTAGAGACTTGACATTATAAGATTAATTTATTTTTAGATTGCCTTACCTAAATATAACAAAAAATGTAAATAAAAAATTACGTGGTGCTTTCCGTTGGGAAGTGAGTCTGTCTATCGTCACGATTCACGTTGTCTTACACAATGGATGAATCTAAATCTTCTTCTATAAGTTTTATTTTATCCTTCAGATGAGGCCCTATTGATTTTCGTTATCAAACTCATAACCGTTCAAAAGATATTAACAACAATAATCGATGAATTTTCTTAGATTTTTTTCCCTAATTTATCGTCTTCATGTTTATGTCTATGAGGCGTGCACTTTTGGGTTTTCCAATTAGTTTGAAAATATGAAACTTTGCATTTGTGACTGTCTGTCATGTCTCAAAATATCTTATTCTAAATTTTTATTTTAACATTGGCACACGATATTGGGCTTCTTACAAACACATTCAATCTTAATTTTATGGTCTGACAGCTAACTTGTTACCGTAATCAATAACAAAATATCCTATTTCTTTGGAATTGTTAAACAATATTGAATCTCTTAGAAATCCATCCATTTATATTTTATAAAAATAAATAAATAAATGAAATAAAATAACCTTTATTCTTTTTTTCTCCCTCTCACAGAGAGAGGGCCTGTGTCCCAGCAGTAGGAACATTATATAGGCTAATTATGTTATGTTATGTAACCTTTATTCCGGACAAGTAACATCCACAGCGGGTTAATAAGCAGAAATCTTATGACTATGTTAGTAAAGCTTAATATTATTACTTTGCGACAAGATTATTCTGAGAGATACATCTCTTAATAATGGTGTGCATTATCGATGAGTCGTATCTACCAGCTATGATTTTCAGGATGGAGTTCGGGCTCGCCCGCACTCTGCAGAGCAATGATGCAGATTTCTGTCTATTGATGGCATGGAAGCTTCAACGTGACTCTGCGCGAACATAGCAGATGCACTACAGCAACGGGGCAACTCCAATAGCATCCTGAAATCATTATTATATTGCACTCGTAGGGCACTGATGGCCCGCTGGGTATAATAAGTCCACAGGCTGCACGTGTCGACGACTTGGCATTAAGCTTTAAAAAGTACATCGTACCGCCAGCGCCCTACGCTCGCGCTCAGTATCTACCCGGTCATCAAGGCCGTCAGTAACGTGATGCCCCAGGTACTGTGGTATTTTGCTACACAAAGCCAGATCATATTATATTTATAAATTTACCTTTTAAAAGGCTGTTATGTCCAACAATTCTTGTTACAATCTTTAGAATATAGAAAGAACCAGAAGCCGCGAACACGCCTAATACTGAAGCGTCAAAAACTACTCCTAAATAGAGTAGTTTGACGCGCAGCTGATCAGTTACTCTGTGAACGTCGTATCGCGTAACGAGTTTTACCGTTGCAATTTTATTTAATTATGTCGTCTTGTGGTTTCATACCTGTAAAAATGTAGCGGGGCTAAAAAATAAACAGGATGGGATCACATTTCTTACTTTATACTGTTTCCTTGCTTCAAAAATGAAATCATATTGTTATGTCTCTCACTTTCTTACATATGTTTGAACACTACAGCTGAAAATCAAAACTTTAGTAATTGTTTCTAACACTGAAAACTGTATTTTATGTTATTAATATTCTCTTGTTGTTTTTACAACAAGAGAAAATTGATGACAGATGTCAATTTATGATGAAAGATGTCAAAGGATAAAAGAATATTTTTTATCCCTTGACATCTTTCATCAAATGTCAAAGGATAAAAAAATATTCTAAGATATTATCTTAGAATATTTTTTTATCCTTTGACATCTTTCATCATAAGATAATATCTTAGAATATTTTTTTATCCTTTGACATCTTTCATCATAAATTGACATCTGTCAGGTTTTTCTTTCTCTATGCATTTTAGCTGCCATAATTAAGCTAGTTTCAGACTACATTAAGTTAGGCTATTCACTCATATAAACCATTATTATTGATCCTGGCAGGCATTCAAACAAACAATTTGAATAATGCTTAACAGAAACTTCTAGAACTTTTGCCAGAATCTATAAAAGCGGTCATCGGACCTGAAAAGGGTTCAGTTTGTCTCAGTTGGTTCAGTTTTGTTGAGTATGGTTCAGTTTGGCTCAGTTGGTCTCAGTCTTGTGCAATCTAGTTCAGTCTTACTCAGTCTAAAACCTATTATATGCTAATATAATGTAATGTGTACAAATATAATAATTTAAAGAAACTCGCAGTGTGTGATTTGTGTTTCACCTCCATAACTTCCGGCCCTCTCACTTACGCCTTTAGGAGGCCCCTAATGCCGAAGGCATTATAGTCACGCGGCATGGGATACCATAGCCGATCACTTCTGTGTGTCATGGGAGGTCCAGACACTCGTCCCGTGGAGCGTGAGATGCTGTAGGGCGCCTTCGCTGTCAGTCATATCGGCCGGATTTAGACAACGCCACCCTCTTACAAGTCCACTTCAGGACGGATAGCCCTTCTATTACTAGGAAAAACTATCAACGTGGCGTTTGACACTAACGCAATTCTCTTGCTAGTGTGAAACAACTCACACCAATTACACACCAATACCACCAAACCACCATAAAACAAAACCTCTTGCTTAACAACGGACGATTTACTTCTTGGGACAGAGTTGCCGACCAACTGCGGCTGCGAGATCTATTACGGAGTGTGAAATACCAGCCTCATCTTAGTGCTCGACCTCATCTGCTAGCCCTGTTCTACTGCTGCCTGCCGATCCAATCTCACAACTACCTGCCGATCCTGTCCAGCTGCTGCTAGCTGATCCTGTATCCTGCCGTCCAAGCGTCCCTTACGACTGAACTGTAAGCCTGGAACTCTTTAAACTTTTTAATATATATTATAACTCTATTTTTTTTATAACATGACTTACGACTTGCCCTCCGGCCAATCGTAACGTTACAGTACTTAAATTAATGGACTCGTTTAAGTGGACACGACACGGATGAACACTTGCCACCGTCAGCCTTGAAGACCAGGAACTCGCTTTTTGCGACATTGTACAATAGACCATCCGCCTGAGCATAGGGCTCACAACACGTGAGTAGCTTTCTGAGCGCCCTGACCGTTGGGCTCAGTAGCACCATATCGTCAGCGTAACTGATATTATTGACGCTGACGTCATCAATGCGGCATCCGATTTTCTTACTGCTCCGCTCAACGATCAGGTCGTTAATGTAGAGGTTAAAGAGCTTTGGTGACGTTATCCCCTCTGTCTCACCCCACACTACAGAGCATATGATTTGTATAGAATCAAGTTTATATAACTAAACAGACACGTGTGCTCTTGGGGAGTTTGTTGCGCCACTTCTTCGTCCCAGCTAATGCACTAGGAAGTGGTGAAGGGCGGGCGTTTTTGGGGGACTGTCTTATGTAGTTTAAATAAATGACTTTTAATTTTTGATTTTGATACGGCTCAGAGAACTTATCGGCCCACCTCACACTATTTATCTAGTTGTAGTACGAAAACTGGAGGATACGCAACAGTTCAGCTGGCACTTTATGGGAAACAATCTGGCATTTTCTACAAATTCTAAGTATCATCAAATAACCCCGGTGCAACACACATTATTACAGCCACATCTGGCTATCGCAAATGTGGCCCCAGACCCAACTCTTACAGTTAATTGAGAAAACAATGAAGAAATTAACAATAAGAGTTTTAGGACTATGTTACAGATACAATTAGGGACAGGGGCTGCGTGTGATGATTTTCGGAGATGCGAATCGTAAGGAAATAGGTTGGGACAGTGGGTGTACGAGCACGAAACAGAGTGGTCAATTTAGGCTAGGCTAGGAGAGTGAGAACTTAGTCGATAGCAACAAGACTATGTCTTTGTGGAGTCCGTCAGAAAAGCCTCTACCACACGACAGAGGTAGGTTGGCATCCGGTGGTACCGGAGTGCCTCCCTGATGCAACTCCAGGGCAGGGTATTAAAGGCATTGGCGATGTCTAGAGATACCGCCAAGACGACCCCCCCTGGGCAACAGCATTCTCCGTCGTCAGGGCTCACACGCGCTTGATGGCGTCCACCGTAGAGCGCCCCCTGCGGAAACCAAACTGGCTCTCCGCCAAATCTGGCCCCACCCGCACCAGTTGGCCGACGAGGCGGTCTGCAATGACTCTTTTAAAGATCTTGCCCACCTCGTCGAGCAGCACGATGGGCCGATAAGCGGACGGAGAGTCCGCAGGGCGCCCTGCCTTCTTTATGAGGACCAGTTTCCCCGTCTTCCAACGAAGCGGGAACTGGCCCCTCCCCAAGCATGCGCTTAGGAGCCCCCTAACTCGAGGCCCGAGAGCCTCCAAGACCAGGACCCAGGCCGTCCCAGGTAAGCCGTCGGGTCCTGGGGCGGTATTTTTTGCATAAAGCCTGCGTACCGCCGCTCTCATTTCTACCTCAATCACCTCCGGAGCATCGTCGTCGTCGTTGTCGTCGGCGGTGTGGTCGCATCGGGCACCGCAGTAGGCGGAGCCATGGGCCAGGTGTGTTCCCCTCGCGAAGGGAACAGAGCGCTCACTACGTCCTCTACAAGCTGGGGCCGGAGACTCTGCGTCAACGGGGGAGCCCATGGGTGGAGTTTATCCCGCACCACTTTTTACGGGCGTCCCTACGGGTCCCTGTCCAGAGGCTCCTGCGACTCCTCGCGGGCCAATTCCCTGGCCCGCAGGATCTCCGCTTGTTGGGCGGTTTTCGCCTTTTTCATGATAATATTTCGATACCAGTCACTTCTGTGGAGTTTTTCTAGCTAATTTAATTAAACCATGTAAACTGATCATCAGGCTGATCATTATACTGTTTAAATGTCCTAATAGGTAAGACGACCCAAATTACTTTCGTTTGTTACAAAAGCAGTTATTTTCCCACTCTGCAATCGGCATTTTGTTTTTGTTTTGATTGTTTGTATGTTGTCATTTGCCAGTGTTGCAATACTGAGTAAATATTACGCAATTTAAATTGTCTTTGGTCCCAGGCCTTGACATCAAGCAATGGACAAGATTGTCATTTTTTTTATGGCTTGAATACGAGGCTTTTGTCTACTTTGTATGTGTGTACTTTATGTATGTTTTTTGTATTGTGCGTTTTGTTTGTGCAGAATAAACCATTTTACTTTCTTTCTTTTCTTTCTTTCTTTTTACTTTTTGATTGAGACACGAAAGCGCGTTGATCCATTTGTAATCTATCCTATAATACTCGTTTAATATAAACCATTTGTAGTGACTGCGACATATTGATGGACAGCTAATAATGATAATGGGTGGTGGCACTACTGATACTATACTATAATAAAATGAAAGCCAACAAGCTAATTGCGTAACACTTCTGTCAATCAAAATCCGAGGGTTTTTAAGGGAATTTCTAATCCATTACTTCATAGGTATAAAAATTCTTCTTCTCCACAACGTAAATAATATGTACAATGACAACGCCTGTCACTACTCCATACAAGTTTAGACGTGATCAAAAACAAGCCTACTAAAATTACGTCAATTTACGTCAAGCGCTGATTAATTTGATAGGACTAAACTAAAATTTATCTTCTGACCTTTTCTTAATGAAATAGAAAGAAAAAGATGCACTGAACTTAAATTTAGTTTAGTTTGTGAACAAGGGTATCGGCACCATTGATTGTCATTGTATATGTCTTACGATTGGCTTGGCTTGTGGCTAAGTAATAACAGCCGCACGGGTCAATCGATCAGGTTAAGCTACGCTTGCCGCGGTTGGTCCGTGGATGGGTGACCATCTTTACATACCAAGACCCCTCCGTGCCTCGGAAAGCACGTTAAGCCGTTGGTCCCGGCTGTCATTTGTAGATCTTTGACAGTCGTTACGAGTCGTCAGAAGCTCGAAAGTCTGACAACCAGTCTTACCAAGGGGTATCGTGTTACCCAGTTACTGGGTTGTGGAGGTCAGATAGGCAGTCGCTCCATGTAAAATACTGGTATTCAGCTGTATCCGGTAAGACTGGAAGCCGACCCCAAAATAGTTGGGAAAAGGCTAGGCAGATGATGAAGTAGGTTTGTACAAACACTTTTACACGTCAATCATATTTTTTTAAACTAGATGAGCTCGGCGTTTCCTATCTGACTACTCTGAGAAGAAATGCCGAAACAAACCCAGAGGTCACAGTCTCTTTTAAAGTCCAGACATAATCTTGGTCAGATCATGTGAAGACCATGTCGATTAGTGTCTGAAATGGTCTTTTGACGAAAGAACCACACAGATTGAGTGGACTTGTCCAGTCAGTGAACGCATTTGTCAGTAGTTGTATCTCTTTCCCCTCGCTTTATGTGGGAGTGTTTTCATGAAACGGGACGGAAGTGTGAAAAAGGAAATGACAGCTTGAGCAGGGAATAAGTATGTAATTTTTAGGGTTCCGTAGTAAACAAGGAACCCTTATAGTTTCGCCATGTCCGTCTGTCTGTCTGTCTGTCCCCGCTGAAACTCAGAGACGCTTAGTTCTAGAAAGCTGTTTGCATTAATCTTTAAAGTGCTAATTTTTGTTAGAGTCAAGTGCCCCCTCCCCCCTGCCAGCTAAATGGTTGTGAATGGAGATATGAAAAAAATCATGGCAGGTTTACTTTAATTAAATCTTCAATTCTTCTATCTTTAATTGTTTCTATTAATTTAATTATATGTTTTAACATATAATTAAATTAAAAGTAAAACTATCACAGTTAAGTAGGCTTTACAAGTTAATAGTCCACCAACTTAAATTGGAGAATGGACCGTGACGTATATCGATGTATGGGAAAATATGTTTTTACAACGGTAAGTTGGTTTTTGGGATAAATTCATCCCAATTACGGAACCCCTCATTGTGCGTGGTCCGACACGCACTTGAACGGTTTTTAATAGCGTGGAATTAGTAAGAACTTTATAATCGCATGGAATTAGTTACTCATGGAATTAGTAAGTACTATATACATATATATTATAAGTAGAAGGGGTCGAATTTTGACCAGTGGTAATTAATAAAAATTCAAAAAATAAATAATAAATTTCATTAATTAGTTGCTTTTTTAAATTTGGACGTTAATTTCTGACGCTGCTTATTCTCAAGGTGAGATGTCAGATGTTACACATCATATGCGACTACTGTCAGGATCGCTCGTTTTGTTTTACTCGACTGCAGCGAAACTTAAAAGGAGGGTTAAGTACTTAATTGTTGTGAAAGGCTAACTAGACATTAGTTTACTAGGTATCTTCTTATGGTGAATGCTGAAAGTGAGGGCCGAAGATTTTAGTCAAAATAGTGAAAAGATTTCCTACTAAAGAAATTCTAAAGAATTCTTAGGAAAGTAAACAGCATTCCCAGAAGGATATTTTGCCAACGGCAATTTTGTCATTTATCCGGTTCAAGTATAAAACCTTCCTGCTACTAAGTTTAACATTTTGCATTTTGCTCCACTTTGGAAATAAACTTATGGAAGGATATATTGTATATTAAAGTAGGGCTTGTGGCTAAGTAATAACAGCCGCACGGGTCGATCGATCAGGTTAAGCTACGCTTGCCGCGGTTGGTCCGTGGATGGGTGACCATCTTTACATACCAAGACCCCTCCGTGCCTCGGAAAGCACGTTAAGCCGTTGGTCCCAGCTGTCATTTGTAGATCTTTGACAGTCGTTACGGGTCGTCAGAAGCTCGAAAGTCTGACAACCAGTCTTACCAAGGGGTATCGTGTTACCCAGTAACTGGGTTGTGGAGGTCAGATAGGCAGTCGCTCCATGTAAAATACTGGTATTCAGCTATATCCGGTAAAACTGAAACCGATCACAACATAGTTGGGAAAAGGCTAGGCAGATGATGATATTGTATCTTGAAGGTTATGGGTCTGTTATTACAAGCATTTGTGACATTACAGCAGTGTTTCTGGTATGGCAACGTACCTTCGATCCTTCTACTATTGCAGCCGATCTATTCCGTCTGTCTAAAGCTTAGGTCTACTAACTTACATGTAAATTACCTACTATATTATTTTAAAGTGAAGACTATGTGGGTCATATTTTTTTTTCTCAGCTAGTTTTATTTATTTATTTATTTAACAGTTCAGACAAGAAGAAAGGAATATAAAAATACGTACAAAGGTGATGCTTATTTCTAAAGAAATCTCTCCCAGCATATCTGCGATAGGACATTAGACAAAGAAATGTAGACACCGTGTGTAAGAGTAGAAGAGAAAACAAAATACATAAAAACAAAAAAAACTATTCACTAATTTAAATACACAATAAGAGAATGTACTTACATACATATATACTTCTAAAATAAATATCACTAAAATACATCATAATCATTGTCTGGCAGTTTGAGTAATTTATGCAGCCTACCCAAATGTCTTCTCTTTGGTATGATTCTCTTTGGTATGGTCGCAACATTAAGCTTAAGTTCTGAGTTGAGCTGCACGATTACTGACAAGTGCATGCACTGAGTGAACAGGGGCTGCAATCTCGATATAGATAGCGATCGGTTTACGACCAAATTCGGTCGCAGTGTCTTAGGGGTCCCTAAACGGTCAAAATTTCTTGACAAGATTGTGATTTTTTCGTGCTTGTCAAGGAATTTTGACAGTCTAAAAACCCCATAAGGACGTTGCGACTGAATTCGGTCGTAAAGCGATTGCTATCTATGTCGAGACTACAGCTTTTGGTCCACACAATATGTGTGCTTATTTCCTCAAAACACTATTTCAGACACCTGGCTTGCACACATGATCTGACCAAGATTTTGTCTGGAATTTAAAAAAGACCATGACATCTGAGTTTGTTTCGGC
Source organism: Atethmia centrago (assembly GCA_905333075.3). NCBI lineage: Eukaryota > Metazoa > Arthropoda > Insecta > Lepidoptera > Noctuidae > Atethmia > Atethmia centrago. Next base: position 7,764,747 of record HG995389.1, on the reverse strand, counting down.
CTTTCTTCTCAGAGTAGTCTGATAGGAAACGCCGACCTTATCTAGTTTAAAAAAAAATATGATTGACGTGTAAAAGTGTTTGTACAAACCTACGAGTACTTACAGAAATAAAAATCATTTATCATCATTTATCTTCTAGGTGAAGTGAGCTTGAAGTGAACTCTCAATAGTGTCAATACTTAGCGTCAGGTGGAATGATAGCTCACTTTAAACTTACTTCACATATATCTTTCACGCTAAGATTTTTACAGAATCTATAGACGCAGATGTCCATCAGCAGTGGTGATCAAAATCAAAAAATCGATTGGTCGTTTCCTATGGAGAAGAGCCTGCAAAAAACTCCACGGACAGTGTAGGCCTGTCAAGAAGTACCAGGCACTTAACAAAAAATAAATGGTCTACAATTCTAGTCTTTTATGCATACATTCACAAAATGAAAAATAAATCTATGTAAATATTAGTAAAATAAAAAAACAAACCTTTCACGCCAGTAATCCCCGAGGGGTTAGGCAGAGGTGCACCTATAGTACACCCGCATTTCGCCAGTTATGTTTAAGTCCCATATAATAGGGGGCGAGCCTGTTGCCATCAATCTTCATCATTATTTTTTATAAAAATAAAAACTTATTTAAACCAAATGACATGTTTGCCACCACAACTGTCACAAGTCTGAATGAATATCCTGTCTACAAAAGCCACTAAATAGTTTGGTATCAAAATTGTAGGTTAGTATAATAATGTCAAATAATGAAAATAGTATGTCAAGGTAGTATGTATCGGTTGAGGGAAAGGCAAGTTTCGCGCCCTCTCGCCCCTAGCCGCCGCAGGAGACGCCCAGGGCGTCGGGAATCCCGGGCGGATTTCCGGCCACCGTAGGCGCGGGCTTGCGGACGGTGAGCAATGGGTAGCTCACCGTCCGGTAAGGACCAGGCCCGGGTCGACGGCGCGTCGTATTCCACGCGCGCCTCAAAGAGATGTCGTCAGCACATGTAGTAGGGGTCCACTAGGGCCGATGCCTGCTGGGGTCGCGGGAAAGTACTTATGGGTCACCGAGGCCCCCGCAACACAGGCAACAGGAAGGAATACGGGTGGGTTTTAGTCAGTAAGAGTCTGACACACCCTCCCGCTCCGCCCAGAGCGGGAGAAGTTATTTGATGATTAACCACCTTCAAAAAAAAAAAAAAAGATAGTATGTATAAAAATAAAATAAAATAAGAAATTAACATCGAAATTTGGGAGCAGTTAATAGACATTTACATAGTTATGCCGTTTATGAGGTACCAGGGAAACCGCATGGGCAGAAGGAATTATTGACAAACTTCCTTGTCTTCTTTATTCTTATAACATGCGTTTTTGATAAGGACACGTTTGATGTAGTTTTTGAACTTTCCATCGCTAAGTTCTGTAACCGACTTTGGCAACTTGTTATAAAAGGGGATACTGTTCTAACATTTATTTGCTTGTTTTTGTTAATCTAAATTTGGATATCTAAATTTCATGTTTACGACGTGTATTCAAACGAAAAAACTAAAAAAACGCACAAAAAACGCACGAACGTTTTTTTTGGGAAATCACTTCTTATTTTGAAAAGACCTAATAAATACTCTTTTCAAAAATACTTTCTTAGATGTATAGAGAGTTGGTACATTAAATCACTTATAATCACTTACCAGCTGTTGGACTGTCTGCTAGATGATCACCTGTTAGATTAAATACTTGTAAATCTGTAGGCTTGTTTACATGACATTAGAATGTTCCTGTTTATTCTGTGGCACTTGTAATTAGTCTGTGGTCACTGTCATATAGCTTTTTCTTGACATGCTATCTCGCTCGTCCCTTGGCACGTCCGCCATTTGCGATTTCACGTTTGTCATTCTTGTTTTTTACTTTTTATTATTGAATATAAATAAAAATAAAAAGAGTGACACATCACGTAAACGTCAAACGTCAACTAGTATTGACTAACTGCGCCCCGTGGTTTTATCCGCATATGTCTCGATCCCGTGGGAATATCGGAATAAAAGTATCATATGTCCTAATACCTTGGTGTACCCATGTGCCAAATTTCATCTAAATCCGTTCAGCCGTTTTAGCGTGAAATTACAAACAAACTAACTTTCACATTTTTAATATCATTCCTAACTAGGAAGTGAGGATACCACTGTTATTAACAAAAATCACGTTTAATTTAACACCAGGAAATGACATTAAAGGCAACTAATATAATAAAAGCACAGAGCCACGCATAATAATGAATTTATTCTGCTAATAAATACAATCCTTACATTTATTATATACAAACTTAATTTATTGCTAACTAATATTCTAGATACACTTAATACCCATGACGTGGAATGTAAAACAATACAACACTAGTATTATTTACATTGTAGAGATGTACCGTGTACGATGATTTTGTATCATGTTTTATAATTTTGAAATAAAGTTTTCTTTATAACAATACTAGTTTCTACCCGAGACATCGTTCGCGTGAAATGTCTAGTTTTAACATAAAGTATATTCTACGACACTCGACAATACTGTAGGTTCACATTGGTAAAGTTTACGGACTTCGATCAGTAATACCCCTACGTACAAACTCACAAATTGTATATTTATTCTTAAAAAAAAAACTGGTTCCTGTTATGTATTATTAACAACTTATAAACAATAAAAAAATTAATAAAAGAACAAACATTTTTTTTTATATAACGGATCAAAGAAGATGTAACTAATCTGAATACTAAATATTTTTCAAATATCAAAATCTTCACACACTTCGTACACGTATAACTACTTAACATCGACTTTTTCTCCGAATTTACATAATTATACTACTTGAATTTAATGTACATACACAGATCTCAAAATAGGGGTCTATATAATAATTATTAACACTCAAGGTACTATGTACAAGGAACGTGAAGCCATTGATCTAATTATTATAATATTAATATAATTTATTTTGGCACATTATTGCCGCATTAAAGATATGTTAAATTTTTAAATTCACATTTTATGTCAATTTTGCATTTTAAAGGGTAATTTTAATGATGTTCAGTTATAGAAACCTTTTGTGTATAAAAATACAAATAAAATAATACTTTTTAATAGTTCCAGATTAATTATTAATTAACATTATTACTTAGAAGAAAACAGTAAAAAGGAATGACCAGTAAAACAAATAAAGAGTAAAAGTAGACAAACTTATAATAAAATTGTATAAAATGCATGAAACACCCTTCAAAATACGCTTCTTTAAAATCTAAGAACAATACAAACATTTAAATATAATTCATTGATTTATTAATATTTACATTTTTTCTATTATTTTAATACATCTATTATAATTTTTATAATTGATCGATTTTAATAACACACATTTATTAAAATAAAATGTAAAATAAAAATACATTTTGATTTTAATATTGTCTATTTATGTTTTACTTGCATGTTCTTCTGAATAAGACTTTTTAAAGCTTCTTGTGCTCTGGACTTAAAATAAATTAAAGATGAGTTTTAATCTAGGTCATGAGTTAAACTCATAAGTACATGCACAATGTTTGCCGTGCGCCCTTCCGTAAACAGCGATTTTTCACACCAAAAATAAAAGTAGTTTCCAAGCAATTATTTTTGTTCAATGATACATATTTTGATGTACAGAATGCGTAGACGACAGCTATCTGCCGGGGTCGCGTGGAAGTTCGAAAAGGTTACCGAGGCCCCTGGCAACACAGGCAGGAAGGAATATGGGTGGGTTTTAGTCAGTAAGAGTCTGACACACCCTCCCTCTCCGCCCAGAGCGGGAGAAGTTATTTGATAATTTCCCACCCAAAAAAAAAAGACGACAGTTATGTGACATAGTGTTTTAACACCCTGTACATATTCTGTACATGTTCATCAAACATATAGTAATGGGTATCATAAAAACGGGGTTAATAGGGATGAAGGGGTGAATCGGGACGAAACTTTATAATTACTTTTAACGTTAAAATAATACAGTTTGTTCACAACAAGGAAAGTTAGTCGCTATATTAAACATATAAGAGTCCTTTTTGGCAACAAACTATATTTTTTTCAAGGTTAAAATCCATTTTATAGTTTTGTCCCGATTCACCCCGTTGTAGGGTAATATATAATCATATAACCCATTACTCCACATATTTGTTTTACAGTTAACTATAGTTCGTTCTTTATTATAAAATTATATCATTTTCAATAATAATTCAATACCCAGTATTGAATTATTATTGAAAATGATATAATTTGTCCAATTTATTTTATAAGTTTCATAAGGAATGCTTGTACAACTGGCTCCTTGAACCTTGTATATCGATAAACCGGCCAAGTACGTGTTGGACCACGCACAATGAAGGGTTCCGTAATTGGGAATGTTGGGATGAATTTATCCCGAAAACAAACTTAACATTGTAATTGAAAAAAATGTTACCGTACATCGATATACTTCACGGTTAATTCTCCAACTGCAAATTTAAGTTTGCCGACTATTCGGCGCGACTCAGATTCGGTGTCAAATAATAGAAAATCAATTGTCTCTCATTAGCTGTCCTTGACCAATTAACTTGTAAAACCTAATTAGCTGTGATAGTTTTCCTTTTAATTTCATTACATGTACTACTGCCATGAATTTTTTCACTGCTCCATAAACAACCATTTAGCTGGCGGGGACACAAACAAACACACACACACGTGACTCTCATAAAAGTTAGCACTTTTAAGTTTAATATTACGCAAACAGGTTCTTGAATCGAAAAATTGTGTTCACAGACCCGCAATATTTTTGAACGACCTATTCAACAATACACAATTTTTGAACGACCTAACCAACACCATGGGATAGACGAGACAAAAAATCATCTCCACATTAGGATATAAGTACATATTATGTAAAAGAAGGTACCGTGAAAATATATTTTTTCCAGGTTCTACTATACCACTTTGTCGGTGTGATTAATATGTATACTCATGCCAAATTCCAGCTTTCTAGTATGAAGCATGTCTGAGCTACACCGGGGACAGACAGAGAGACAGACGGACATGGTGACACTATAAGGGTTCCCTGTCTACAACGGAACCCTAAAAACTACACTCTAATTGAAACTACGCACATTCAAACAAAATCCTACAGTTTTGAAGGAAATTTCTAACTTAAATAAGGGTACAACTTAATTTACGCAACCATCTGGCCGAACACTGTCTCTCAAGATACGGACCTCCTAGTTTAAGAGACAGGATTTATGTTTTGTTTATATACATAGATTTTTGTAGCCTTTTAACTTTTCAACAAACAACTATGTATTGTTTAGTATATCTACCATTGTGCTCAACCTGTGTCTATGTATTACTTTGGATAAATGAACATTATTTGTTTTATTTAAACGAAATGAATGTTGTTTAACTGTCAAAATGAAAGGCATTGTAAGTGTGTTACCCTATTACCCAAATGGCTTGTCACTGAAACAAACTTTTTACTAACACTTGACCTATACCAGGCCACTCAGAAAGTACCTATTGGGAAAAAAAGTTATTATTTATGAGAGACTGGCCAGTTATAATCTATTTTGAAAATCGTCCCTTAGCTTACAACACTGCTCAAGTCGAAAATTGACGGTTTAAAATTTGAATGCCTTTAGATGGAGCTGCTCATTGCGCGTCTAACCATTGGTTACATGATATAAATTTCAGCCAATCAAAAGCCGTAATTCAAAAAGTAGCGACTGCGCCGCAAGTTGGTAGGCTTCTCAATACCGCACAAGTTTTTGTTCTCTTGTAAAGTTGGTAAAAATTACATATGCGGTTTGAATGCCATTAGATGGAGCTGTTCATTGGTCACATTATATAGATTTCAGCCAATCAGAAGCCGTAATTCTAAAAGTAGTGAGAGCTCCGTAAGTCGGTTAGCCTCTCAACACCGCACAAGTTTTTCATCTCCTGTAAAGTTGGTAAAAAATAATTATGCGGTGTTGTTAGCTAAGGGACGAAAAATGATTATTTGTAAGTAATAATAGGTAAATTCGTGTCTCATAAAAAAATGGATCTGCGCCGGGAATATTTTGGCGCTATGATTTTTTACAATTTCAAGTGTCGCCTGAAACCGGACGAATCGTACGATAGACCTCAAATGGCATTCATGGATGAAGGCCCTTCTAAGGCAACCGTGTATCGTTGGTATAACGAATTCAAGCGCGACGTGTCATCCACGGTGCGGTCGAGGCCACGTACATTATTTAAAATATGCACGTTAAAATTATCAGTCGAAAATAAAACCAAGTTTCTTAAATGGTAGGTATATGCAAAAACTCGTTGCACAATATGACTTTTCCAATCGAGTTTTCAGCGTTTCAGAAAATATTTTTTTATATTCGTACGTTAATCTTTTTAGCCCAAATAACCCAGTGGCTAAGGCCTCAGCTTTTATGCACGAAGTTGTGGGCTCAAATCCGGGAAAGTACCAATGTAATTTTTCCAATTCATATGTACTTTCTGAGTTTGGGGTGCTCGTGGCTAAGTAATAACAGCCGCACGGGTCGACCCATCAAGTTAAGCTACGCTTGCCGGGGTTGGTCTGTGGATGGACATACCGAGACTCCTCCGTTCCTCAGAAAGCACGTTAAGCCGTTGGTTCCGGCTGTCATTCGTGGATCTTTGACAGTCGTCATAAGCCTTAAATTCTGACAACCAGTCTTACCAAGGGGTATCGTATTACCCAGTTACTTATATATTAGTTATTATTATTATATTATTTTCATTATTGTAAATATGAAGACTATGTGGGTCATTGTTTAATTTTGTTTTATTCTCAGTTAGTTTTTAACCCTTTGACCGCCACGTCAAAAATGTAAAAACGTGCCCTCGGCGCCAAGCTACGCATTATTCCATAGAAATCTGTCATGTAGTCGTGACCGTGGCGTGCTGGGCACATTTTGGTTTGTCATCTTTACATGACTGTGGCGGTCAAAAGGTTAACATGGTCTGGCAGTTTGAGCATTTTTTGCGGCCTAGCCAAATGTCCTTTCTTTGGTATTGTTCGTTGAATCGTTGAGCTCCTGTAGTTCTGAGGTGAGCTGCACAACTACTGACAAATGCGTGCACTGACTGGACAGGCCCTCTCAATCTGTGTGGTTCTTCCATCAAAAGACCTTTTTAGACACAAATCGACATGGTCTTCACATGATCTGACCAAGATTATGTCTGGACTTTAAAAGAGACTGTGACCTCTGAGTTTGTTTCGGCCTTTCTTCTCAGAGTAGTCAGATAGGAAACGCCGACCTCATCTAGTTTAAAAAAATATGTTTGACGTGTAAAAGTGTTTGTAAAAACCTACTTACAAAATTAAAATCATTTATCATTTGTCATTTACTGGGTTGTGGAGTCACTGTATGTAAAATACTGGTATTCAGCTGCATCCAGTTATACCTACTGGAAGCCAACCCCAGCATAGCTGGGAAATGCCTAGACAGATTGATTGATTGATGTACTTTCGGTAAAGGAAAACATCGTGAGGAAACTGGACACAGTCAATATAAATCCGGAATCGCCAACCCGTTTTGAGCAAGCGAGGTGATTAATGCTCGTGCCTTCTCTGTATGAGAAGCGGCCTTTGCCCCGCAGTGGGGCAATAATAGGCTGGTATTATAATAATAATAATAACTCGGCTGTCATTGTGCCGATTGTCGTTACGGCCAATGGCCTGATGGCCAGAAGCCTCAACCATCATCTCTCGAGGCTCTCGTTAGACGGTTGGATTAAGGGCCTGATTCAGAAGGCAGTACTCCTCGATACGGCTCGCATCGTGAGGAGGTTCCTGTCTCTGGAGCCCTAACCACCGGTAGCTTGGACCCTGCTCCCGATACCGGCGGACCACTATTTTATATATTTTTAAATGTTTTTTTTTATATTTTTTCTAAGAAATATTTAAAAATGTATTTTATAAGACAAAAAGTGTAATAAACGACATAATAATAATAATACATTTATTTGTCAGAATATTGTTGTTATATTCTGCTGTTTCCAGCGTGCAAATATTTCAAAGAATTAAAATGAGAGTATTACTAAACGTATTATTTATAAACGTGTTTGTGGTGCAAGTGGGCCTTATTTTGCTTGCCGAATGAATAAAAAACCGGCCAAGTGGCTAAAATCTATAAAAACGGCAAAAAAATCATGTCTGTTGTATGGGAGCCCCCTTATATAATTATTTTATTCTGTTTTTTAGTCTTGTTTTCATAGCGGCAACAGAAATACATCATCTGTAAAAATTTCAACTGTCTAACTATCATGGTTCATGAGATACAGCCTGGTGAAGGACGAACAGCGGAGTCTTAGTAACAGGGTCCCGTTTTACCCTTTGGGTACGGAACCCTAAAACTATTGACATTAAATTTTATTTTATATATTTATTTTCGCAGGTCATTCTAGTTAATAACTGCTCATTGCTGAGTGAACGCTTTCATTTTTCTAGTCCACCATAGAAAAGGTACGAATTTCGTCATTAGTTATTCACGCGGTAAATTCACCGCACCAGCTACTATTAACCTATTATTCCTAATTCCATAAAGGAGGAACCAGTAACAACTTTCAAATAGAAACTAACTGTACCTCTAATAAATGTTACTACTCCGTATCGGATTTTCTAGCTGATAAATTTTAGTTGTGTATCATAGAGAAGTATGGAAGAAAGGGACATGTTGCGCCGACCCCAAATAAATTGGGATAAGGGCAGGAGAATGATGAATGTTGATCAATGTGTGTATGTTTGATGATGAACTGCATCAATGTTTGTATGCCAAAATGGTAGAATGTACAAGGATTCTTTAATATTATTGTAACCATTTTATTGTAAATATCTACATTCTGAGCAAATAAATGAATATTATATTCTATTATATTCAATAATAGGTTAGCTATTAGGTAGGTGTAATTTACTAGCGATTTAGGCAAGCTGTTGCCTTAATACGACAAATCTATACTAATATAATAACTCTGCACAGTTTGTTTGTTTCAACGCGGTAATCTCTGGATCTACCAGTCGAATAATAAAAAAATCATTTGCATTTGTTATCCAATTCTTGAGTAAGGTAAACAAAGGTGTCAAAAAAGTAGTGAGATATAAATCTCACCACTTTTTTGCTTTATATATCATCAACAATTATTGTTTGAATAATATTATTACATTTTACTTGAATAATCATCGAAGAAAATAAGATGATAAAATTAACCTCAATTATGGAATGAAAAACATCTATAAGGTGATTTCAAATTAGAATTTCGGGTTTAAGTGTTAAAAAAGAACTACCTTCAGTAAGAACTTTATACGGAAGAAGAACTATTCAGTTTGAGGGAGCATAGATTTATAATAAATTACCAAAAGACATAAGGGATTCTTCATCTATTAATATACAATATTTAAAAATAGGTTAAAGTTGCATTTGGCCAACTACCTACATTTTGTACTCGATTGTTCGCACAACAAATAATTTGCTACTTATGTTTTTTTTTTATGCTAAGTTTCTCATAATTAAGTGAACTATGTATGTTCTTTTGAGAAATAAATTTCTTTAAACCGAAATGACACTAGAAATTGATATCCACAAGCAGGTTTCTGATCCATTTGTTTACATTTTAATCGAATAATTTTGGAACAGACCATAGTTGGTCGCAGACGCGACTGCCAAGCTTGGGAACCAGGGTCTTTTTTTTTTTTGGATCGGAAATCAACAAATAACTTCTCCCGCTCTGGGCGGAGCGGTAGGGTGTTTCAGACTCTTACTGACTAAAACGCACCCGTATTCCTTCCGTTGCCTGTGTTGCGGGGGCCTCGGTGACCCATTAGTACCTTCCCGCGACCCCGGCAGGCATCGGACCTAGTGGCTACATTGTGCTGATGACATCTCTTTGAGGCGCGCGTGGAATACGACGCGCCGTCGACCCGGGCCTGGTTCTTACCGGACGGTGAGCTACCCATTGCTCACGGTCCGCAAGCCCGCGCCTACGGTGGCCGGAAATCCGCCCGGGATTCCCGACGCCCAGGGCGTCTCCTGCGGCGGCTAGGGGCGAGAGGGCGCGAAACTTGCCTTTCCCTGGGACCCTGGGTACGATGGTGAGTTGAGTGTTATTGAGTTTTTTCGTTAGTAAATTATTAGTAGCAGCTCAGTGTCTGGATTTATTCCCGGTTTATAGCAATAGACCCCTATTACATGGGGCTTATAAGGTAACCGGTAAAATGTGGGCGTACAGGTTTACTTTACACGTTTGCCTTTTGGGAATGCAGACATTTAAAATCACTCTACGACACTTAGGAGCCGAGCAAAAAGAAAAAGTTAAAAATAACGCTAATCAAAAACGTAGTAATAGAGTGGGCGGGCGATGCGATGCAATGCAGTGGGTCAGGATTTGAGGGAGTTTTATAAAAATGTGGCTGTTATTTTTGTATTTTGTTTATCTTACGGTTTCCAAGCGAACGAAGTCGAGGACAGAGGCTATTTACGAATAAACTGGCTGAGTTATTATGTGGAAATAATAATATACCTTCTCACTATTGTACTAGAAATCAAGGTCTTGATTTATGGTATAGTATTTATTTTTAATAGTCCTAGGCTTACTATAATACAATGCCGTAATTTCCATATTAATTCAGCGTTGTTATAAGAAATACATTTTTTTAAAGTGTACTGTGAAATCAAATTGACTAACGAAACTAACACTAAACAATGAAATAAATGATCCTAGATAATATATTAAGTCGAATACACTTTTTAAAACAAGAATACTCATAAGATAAAATAAGAAATATAATATATTCCTTTTTAAATGTAACAACAGTTAACAAAGTACATGTCAGATTTGGCTCGTAGCGGGTCGCTTTACGACAGCGTAGCTCTCGTAGCTCGCGTAGCCGTCAGCTACGACGTAGCAACGTAGCAACAGTTCAACATTTTTAGACTATTTTTGTTACTGCAAAGCCGGGCTTTTACACCGACTTTAAAATGGAGGAGGTTCCCAAATTGTCTTTTATATTTTTATTATTATTTTTATCAGCCTATAATGCTCCCACTGCTACCCAGCAGTGGGGGCATTATAGGCTGATTATAAAACAGGCGTCCCCTCTGCGCGAGGGAGTGGGCTGTAATCTACTACGCGGGCCCAGTGCGGGTTGGTAGATGTCACATGTCTTCGAATTTTTGGTTCTAAGGTTTCCTGGTTTCCTGATGATGTTTTCATTCACCTTTTGAGAGCAGTGGTGATGAAATAATTTAAACAAAGTAAAGTGTCTGCCTGGGTTGGAACCCACGACCTACAACTCGTAAGTCGAGGCCGTTACCACTGGGCCATCACTGCTTTCATTATTATTTACATGTTAAAAATTTAAATTATAACATGGTTGATGTCAGACGCTCTGTTAATTTATTTTTATTTAACAGTTTATGTATACACATATAAACAAACAAGAAGAAAGGAACAGAAAAATATGTACAAAGGTGATGCTTATTTCTAAAGAAATGTCTTCCAGCATACCTGCGATAGGACAGTAGACAAAGAGATGTAGACACCGTGTGTAACAGTAGGAGAGAAAATAAAATACATAAAAACAAAAAAAAAACTATTCACTATTTAAATATACAATAAGAGAATATACCTACATAAATAAATATCACTAAAATGCCTATATATAATTAATAGTATAAAATAATAAATACATAATATGCAACTATGGCAAAGTGGAAAGCTAGTGTTCTTTCACTCTTCTTTTAAAAACAGCAACAGTTTGACAGTCCCTAATGTCAGGCGGAAGTGCATTCCACAGCCGAACCGCGTGCACAGTGAAGGAGTAGGAGAAGAAGTCAGTAGAGTGGGGAAGGGATTTAAGGAGATATCTAAGATGCAACCTGCAAGGTGCATCAGAAGGACGGGCGAAGGAAAAATGTTCCCGCAGAAAGGATGGCTGTTATGCGAGAAAATTTAGACAAAATGTTTGTACTGAATATAGCTAGGTATTGATTTCATATTTTTAATTTCACCCCACTGTGCTAAGTATAGGCTGATCTGTTTTAGTCTGAAGCAATTTTTATTCAACCTACTTTCATGCCTAAATATAGGCTTCTACTGTGGTATTTTAATTTAGACCTTTTTGTTAGAAAAAGTGAATGGTTTAATACTGGCTACTCAAACGTTCGAAGCATTCCTTTTGCCTTCTAATAGGATAAGTAGGTATAATAAGCATAAGTTGGTATATTTATTACTATTTCGAAAAATAGTAATAAATTCAGTGGGTCTGGCACGAACACGGTGTAAACGTATAGTCACAGTCCCATGGCCTGTCGCGGCCTGGCGCGCTGCCACGCCTGTCGAACCCAATGCCGAACATTCCCACCACAGACCAGGCCCGGGTCGACGGCGCGTTGTTTTCCACGCGCGCCTGAAAGAGATGTCGTCAGCACAAGTGTAGGGGTCCACTAGGGCCGATGCCTGCCGGGGTCGCGGGAAGGTACTAAAGGGTTTCCGAGGCCCCACAGGCAATGGCAACACAGGCATCGGTAGGAATACGGATGGGTTTTAGTCAGTAAGAGTCTGACACACCCTCCCGCTCCGTCCAGAGCGGGAGAAGTTATTTGATGATTTTCTACCCAAAAAAATAAGGCCTCATCGGATCGACGGTTCCCACGGCCCGTCGGCTTGACCTAAGGCAATCTGGCCTGTGAGAAAGTGGACCATGGGATCGCAGCATAATATAAATTCGAACTATTTTAAAATTTGAAACACTTGTTTCGAGCATAATATCTATTTAGTTTTATTCGAACTATTTTAAAATTGAAAATATCGTTTTGAGCTTAATATTTATTTAGTTTTAAGGCTTCATTAATATCAATGGGTGATACTAAGGTCCCCTTGCACCACAAATCTATATAAATAAATAAAATTGAAGTGTCTGTTTTTAATTTCAAAATAACAGCTTCTTACTAAATGCATATGAAAGTTTAAACGGCACTTACAACATTTGTTTTGCAAATTTTTGTCTGTCTGTTTTTACAGCTAATCTCCGAAACGGCTGGAGCGATTTTGACGGGACTTTCACTGGCTGGCTAAGCTGATGTTATAAGTAGACTTTTATTTTAGAAAAATCCATGCGGGCGAAGCTGCGGGCAGTAGCTAATCTAAATACGTTAAACGTTAAAAATATTTAAACCATTATTGTTTCACATGATTGATAGAAATAGAACGATTTTTAAATTTATGTAGCGCTAGGCGAAACATATTTCTCTGAGTTTGTCTAGGATTTTGCTAACATCGTGAGGATACCTGGACTGATAATTAATAATAAGTCTGAAATCGCCAACCCCTCTTGAGCAAGCGTGGTGGTCAATGCTCGTGCCTTCTCTGTATGAGAAGAGGCTTTTGCTCTGTAGTGGTACAATAAAAGGCTGGTATTATAAATGTGTTTGTGGTGCAAGTAGGCCTTATTGTGCTTGCAGAATAAATTAAAACCAAAATTTTATAGGGTACGGTATACGTGCAAGGCCTCTGTCCGTACCATATACATACATAAACTTTCGCCTTTTTCCAATGAACCCTCATGGGAAGAAGGCAGATACTACAGATCACCACCTGCTACGATCCTTAAATACTCCTTTTGTTTCGTTTACATACATGCACGCCGGTTGCGAGTACTACGCACCTGACTTTTTTTTAAGAACATCACCAATAAGGTGACTATTATGTCCTAGTATCCTTAAAAAAAAAAAAACAAATGACAGCCGTAAATTCTAAATATAAATTGTAGATTCTTCCGAGTCTTCAACCACAAAATCGTTTGATTTCCAGTGATTACTCACGAACAATTGAAAGTCCTTTGCCTAAATAAACACGGCTGCGACCGTCAAAGGGTTAATAATATACTCTCTAATCTTAGAACAGGTTTTATTTCAATTTCCACCCTCAAATGGGTTTTTTTAGTGCTTGTCATTTGTTATTGGGACCTTTTATGTTGACGGAAATGAGTTAAATCTTTAATGCAATAGATTTTTTGGTTTTAAATCTATTGGTTCAGTCTGGAGGAATACTTACGGTAATTAATATTAACAATTGATGTTGATTATTAACTGTTTATGATACTTAATATTATTTAAAAATAATACAATTATTCACTCCTATGAGGAAAAACATAATAATTATTAAGATAAGTGACGGTTATTAATCAATTAAAAACTTAATTATGCTTCTGCCTGATGAATGGTTTTAAAAAGGTTTTTTTTTTATTACAAAATCCAAACCTTAGCCTGACGATCAAAGAGATGACGTCAGCACAAGTGTCCACTAGGGTCCACTAGGGCCGTTGCCTGCCGGGGTCACGGGAAGGTACTTATGGGTCACCGAGGCCCCCGCAACACAGGCAACGGAAGGAATACGGGTGGGTTTTAGTCAGTAAGAGTCTGACACACCCTACCGCTCCGCCCAGAGCGGGAGAAGCTATTTGATGATTTCCCACCCAAAAAAAAAAAGCCTGACGATACCGTGACAAACATAAAAATACCAAAACATCATAAGATACTCTCTTTAAAAATCCTTAAAACTAATCACAGAATTACTAACCATACAAACATACATAATCAGCCTATAATGTTCCCACTGCTGGGACACAGGCCTCCTCTCAGCGAGAGGGAGTGGGCCATAATCCACCACGCGGGCCCAGTGCGGTTTGGTAGATGTCACATGTCTTCGAATTTTCGGTTCTAGGACATGCCGGTTTCCTCACGATGTTTTCCTTCACCGTTTTGGAGAGCAGTGGTGATGAAATAATTTACACAAAGTAAAGCGCCTGTCTGGGTTCGAACCTACGACGTACAACTCGTAAGTCGCGGCCGTTACCACTGGGCCACCACTGCTCTCTAAATTACTAACCGTTATCAAGAATTGTCACATTTTCTAAACAATATGCTAATTACCTAACTTTCTTATTTCATCATCATCATCATCTGCCTAGCCTTTTTCCAGCTATATTGGGGTCAGCTTACAGTCTAACCGGATGCAGCTCAATACCAGCAGTTTACATGGAGCGACTGCCTATCTGACCTCCACAATCCAGTTACTGGGTAATACGATACCCCTTTGGTATAACTGAATGTCATACTTTCCTACCTTAAACACTTAAAAATTAAACCCATTTCAAAATCTCACATCTAATTTAACTAAATAAAAAGCCACAAAATGGCATGCAAATATACAAAACCGTTAAAGTACTCTTGTGGTCGGGAACCATTCCGGATGCCAGACGGAACCGACACGCGAAATGGAAATAAGGAAACATCGAATATTTCGTTTTCACTGCTAAAATGCAACACGATCAATTGAATTGCGTGTTCCGAAAAGTGTTTGAGTAATATTGTTTTCT
Source organism: Atethmia centrago (assembly GCA_905333075.3). Lineage (NCBI taxonomy): Eukaryota > Metazoa > Arthropoda > Insecta > Lepidoptera > Noctuidae > Atethmia > Atethmia centrago. Next base: position 7,749,341 of record HG995389.1, on the reverse strand, counting down.
TATTTCGAGAAGATTTTTTCTCTGAATTTTAGTCTTTCGTTGTTGTCGCTGGAAGCCGACTCCAACATAGATTGGAAAAAGCGTTATTAGACGTGGGTACCTACGTGGGGACTAACTAAATTCGTTAACCATTTTTAACAAGTCACTTGCCGCAGTTGGTGCGTGGATCGTTGACCATCCATTTCATATCGGGACCGCTCCTCGTTTTTTTGAAAATTATCAAATATATTGTAACGTTGTTGCCTTGCAGGTAGAAAAAAAACAACTTATTGTTGGAAGCAAGGTACATCTGTTTAATTAAAAGTATATAAATATGATTACAAAATATTTAATATTTAAATATGTTAACGTGAGTTCCCGATATCGAGCGCGTGTGAAGTTCTAGCCCACCTAAAGAAAAACCACTATCCTGGTAGTTCCCAGAACGTAGGTGACTGGTGGCAGCCAAGTAGGTAGGTTGGTCTTCCAACGGCGGTTAAGGCAGCTTGTAGGGTCGACCAGCCTCAGCCCTCGCAGCGACGGTACCAAAAAACTCCGGTACGGAAGAACCCTGGAATTTCCGGAATTGGACATTTTAGAAAATGACCGAATTCATGCTACTGACTGCAACATCCTGACAACCGTTGAACGTGGAATCTACGGTGGAAAGCGGCATTCTAGCATCAATTAGGGTACCGTCAGTAGAGACTGGTCATCTCTTAGCTGCCACGGATTATTTTAATTTTTGAATTGTTTTTTGTTAATCTTTTTACTACGGGCGCTTTTACGTTTTGTATCGTTTTCACATGTATAATTTCAAAATGAATGATGTAAATAATATTTTGTAACCATAATATGTTGATTTAAAAGAGTGTCCGTGGAGTTTCTTGCCCGTTCTTCTCCATAGGTACCTACTACGCTTTGGAATGGGCAGCTAGCTTCATCTTTCTGACTGACCGACCACTTGACAATTCAAAAGTGTCTGTAATTGGTTTATTTGAAATAAATGTTTTGAGTTTGAGTTTGAGTCTGCTACTAATCCCGTGAGGCGGTTTGAGGGATAATTTTGACAAATAAAACCTGCTGAAAGAAAAATAATTCAAAACGTACCTTACTGTAACTGGTAGCTTGCATAATCCCTCTGCTGGGAAAAGGCCTCTCCCCATGACTTCCAGCTCTTTCAATCTAAGGCTAATGTGAACAACTGGTCGTTTGTTTTCTTCAGCTCGTCCCGCCATTTTCTACGGCGTCTGCCGCGACGCCTTCTGGCAATGTCAGGGATCCACATAGTGGTTATTATTGCCGACAGTTCATTGGGCATACGGCAAATGTGGCCAGCCCAAACCCACTTCACCTGCCGTGGTCGCGGGAAAGCCCGAAAACCGAGGCCCCTGGCAACACAGGCAACGGACGGAACACGGGTGGATTTTAGTCAGTAAAAGTCTGACACACCCTCCCGCTCCGCCCAGAGTGGCAGAACTTATTTGATAATTTCCCACACAAAAAAAAAACCACTTTACCCTAGCGGTAAAGTGGGTCTTTTTTTTGTGTGGGCTTTTTGAGCAACATCAGTAATCTATGTTTTGGAGCGCACTGTGGTGTTGCGAATATGGTCTGTCAATTTGTGTCCTAAAAATACTGAAAAATATCTCCGTGTACTCCTCAATTTAATTTACCACCTAAGTAAGGTATTATAATTTTAATTACGGTGCCATATTAATCAAGCGTGATACGGTAGCGTTGAAATTAATAGTCTGGTTGAGTGCTATAATGAAAATTCTCTGCGAGCCACTCGATTGCACTTTGTCGACTGGGATCTATTATAGGGGTAGGACCAAGCTAGGGTCACATTGCTTCTATTAATAACTCAGTATTGATGAACGGAGATTGAATGGCGTGGAGAATATTTGTTTTATTTGATAATATATTATGTTAGATTTTTCTTTTTAAAATTACTTTTTCAAACACAATAACACACAAATCATTAAATTCATTTAGCGCTAAATGAATTTGAAATAGCGTTTAGCGTTTAGCGCAAAATGCATGTAGTGATTTGAAGTGCAAGTGAGCTAATGAATATTAATATAATTGAATAAATATGCAATGCAATGTGTATTATTATAAAGTTGAGTCCAGAAGTGACCCTGCATTGCTGTCATTTAATTGGTTTATGAAAAATGTTAAGTTTATAAAGAGCCAAAATGTGTGGTAAAAAAAGAATGCAACCATATTAAAAATACCTACCTACTTGTAACAATGGTTCAATCAATTTGCCTAACCTTTTCCTAACAATGTTGGGCTGCTTTCCGGAGCAAGGAGGAGTCCGTCTGGTCCAGGGACACCGCACGGTCTCCGGTAAGATGGCGAGCCTCCTTGCCGGATTGCCACCATGGGATCTGGAGGCAAAAGTCCTCGCGCACGTATGGGAGTGGCGCGAGGAGGCGAAACGCCGGGGCTTAACTCCGCTGCCGCGAGAAATCACGGCACAGCGGACAAAGCTCCGGCGGGATCTCATGGCAATATGGAGAGTGCGTTTGTCGCAACGCAAAGCTGGGCACGCTACAATTGCGGCGATAAGTTCCCTCTTTGAACAGTGGCTAGAGAGGCGCCACGGCATCCTCACCTTGCGCCTGACGCAGGTCCTCACCAGAAACGGCAGTTTGGGGAGGGTCCTGTGTTGAATAAGGCGGGAGGAAACGCCCGGGTGTCACCACTGTGTGGATCGCCCGGACGACACGATGGAGCATACGGTGGAGGTCTGCCCGGCTTAGGCAGAACACCGCCGCGTCCTCGTGAAGGTGATCGGCGGCGGAGATCTCTCGCGTCCGGCCCCGGTCCAGCCATTGTATGGAGTGAGAGGGCATGAGCAGCTGCCACCCTCTCCTGCGAAGCAGTAATGCTCGCAAAGGAGGAGGCGGGACGGTCAAGGGAAAGGCGAATTTCGCGTCCTCTCACCCCTAGCCGCCGCAAGAGAGTTATTTGATAATTTCCCAAATATATATTGTAACGTTGTTGCCTTGCAGGTAGAAAAAAAACAACTTATTGTTGGAAGCAAGGTACATCTGTTTAATTAAAAGTATATAAATATGATTACAAAATATTTAATATTTAAATATGTTAACGTGAGTTCCCGATATCGAGCGCGTGTGAAGTTCTAGCCCGCCTAAAGAAAAACCACTATCCTGGTAGTTCCCAGAACGTAGGTGACTGGTGGCAGCCAAGTAGGTAGGTTGGTCTTCCAACGGCGGTTAAGGCAGCTTGTAGGGTCGACCAGCCTCAGCCCTCGCAGCGACGGTACCAAAAAACTCCGGTACGGAAGAACCCCGATTTTTCAAAACCATTCGAACCATATAAAATTTTGTTATATTTTTCTCACCTACCCTACATCACTAGTTATCATTTTTCTGCTAGTCATTCATCATGCTTTTAAAATTGTACCACGCTGATGAATGACTAGCAGAAAAATGATAACTAGTGATGTAGGGTAGGTGAGAAAAAATATAACAAAATTTTATATGGTTCGAATGGTTTTGAAAAATCGGGGTTCTTCCGTACCGGAGTTTTTTGGTACCGTCGCTGCGAGGGCTGAGGCTGGTCGACCCTACAAGCTGCCTTAACCGCCGTTGGAAGACCAACCTACCTACTTGGCTGCCACCAGTCACCTACGTTCTGGGAACTACCAGGATAGTGGTTTTTCTTTAGGCGGGCTAGAACTTCACACGCGCTCGATATCGGGAACTCACGTTAACATATTTAAATATTAAATATTTTGTAATCATATTTATATACTTTTAATTAAACAGATGTACCTTGCTTCCAACAATAAGTTGTTTTTTTTCTACCTGCAAGGCAACAACGTTACAATATATATTTGGGAAATTATCAAATAACTCTCTTGCGGCGGCTAGGGGTGAGAGGACGCGAAATTCGCCTTTCCCTTGACCGTCCCGCCTCCTCCTTTGCGAGCATTACTGCTTCGCAGGAGAGGGTGGCAGCTGCTCATGCCCTCTCACTCCATACAATGGCTGGACCGGGGCCGGACGCGAGAGATCTCCGCCGCCGATCACCTTCACGAGGACGCGGCGGTGTTCTGCCTAAGCCGGGCAGACCTCCACCGTATGCTCCATCGTGTCGTCCGGGCGATCCACACAGTGGTGACACCCGGGCGTTTCCTCCCGCCTTATTCAACACAGGACCCTCCCCAAACTGCCGTTTCTGGTGAGGACCTGCGTCAGGCGCAAGGTGAGGATGCCGTGGCGCCTCTCTAGCCACTGTTCAAAGAGGGAACTTATCGCCGCAATTGTAGCGTGCCCAGCTTTGCGTTGCGACAAACGCACTCTCCATATTGCCATGAGATCCCGCCGGAGCTTTGTCCGCTGTGCCGTGATTTCTCGCGGCAGCGGAGTTAAGCCCCGGCGTTTCGCCTCCTCGCGCCACTCCCATACGTGCGCGAGGACTTTTGCCTCCAGATCCCATGGTGGCAATCCGGCAAGGAGGCTCGCCATCTTACCGGAGACCGTGCGGTGTCCCTGGACCAGACGGACTCCTCCTTGCTCCGGAAAGCAGCCCAACATTGTTAGGAAAAGGTTAGGCAAATTGATTGAACCATTGTTACAAGTAGGTAGGTATTTTTAATATGGTTGCATTCTTTTTTTACCACACATTTTGGCTCTTTATAAACTTAACATTTTTCATAAACCAATTAAATGACAGCAATGCAGGGTCACTTCTGGACTCAACTTTATAATAATACACATTGCATTGCATATTTATTCAATTATATTAATATTCATTAGCTCACTTGCACTTCAAATCACTACATGCATTTTGCGCTAAACGCTAAACGCTATTTCAAATTCATTTAGCGCTAAATGAATTTAATGATTTGTGTGTTATTGTGTTTGAAAAAGTAATTTTAAAAAGAAAAATCTAACATAATATATTATCAAATAAAACAAATATTCTCCACGCCATTCAATCTCCGTTCATCAATACTGAGTTATTAATAGAAGCAATGTGACCCTAGCTTGGTCCTACCCCTATAATAGATCCCAGTCGACAAAGTGCAATCGAGTGGCTCGCAGAGAATTTTCATTATAGCACTCAACCAGACTATTAATTTCAACGCTACCGTATCACGCTTGATTAATATGGCACCGTAATTAAAATTATAATACCTTACTTAGGTGGTAAATTAAATTGAGGAGTACACGGAGATATTTTTCAGTATTTTTAGGACACAAATTGACAGACCATATTCGCAACACCACAGTGCGCTCCAAAACATAGATTACTGATGTTGCTCAAAAAGCCCACACAAAAAAAAGACCCACTTTACCCTAGCGGTAAAGTGGGTCTTTTTTTTGTGTGGGAAATTATCAAATAAGTTCTGCCACTCTGGGCGGAGCGGGAGGGTGTGTCAGACTTTTACTGACTAAAATCCACCCGTGTTCCGTCCGTTGCCTGTGTTGCCAGGGGCCTCGGTTTTCGGGCTTTCCCGCGACCACGGCAGGTGAAGTGGGTTTGGGCTGGCCACATTTGCCGTATGCCCAATGAACTGTCGGCAATAATAACCACTATGTGGATCCCTGACATTGCCAGAAGGCGTCGCGGCAGACGCCGTAGAAAATGGCGGGACGAGCTGAAGAAAACAAACGACCAGTTGTTCACATTAGCCTTAGATTGAAAGAGCTGGAAGTCATGGGGAGAGGCCTTTTCCCAGCAGAGGGATTATGCAAGCTACCAGTTACAGTAAGGTACGTTTTGAATTATTTTTCTTTCAGCAGGTTTTATTTGTCAAAATTATCCCTCAAACCGCCTCACGGGATTAGTAGCAGACTCAAACTCAAACTCAAAACATTTATTTCAAATAAACCAATTACAGACACTTTTGAATTGTCAAGTGGTCGGTCAGTCAGAAAGATGAAGCTAGCTGCCCATTCCAAAGCGTAGTAGGTACCTATGGAGAAGAACGGGCAAGAAACTCCACGGACACTCTTTTAAATCAACATATTATGGTTACAAAATATTATTTACATCATTCATTTTGAAATTATACATGTGAAAACGATACAAAACGTAAAAGCGCCCGTAGTAAAAAGATTAACAAAAAACAATTCAAAAATTAAAATAATCCGTGGCAGCTAAGAGATGACCAGTCTCTACTGACGGTACCCGTTCACGAAGATGACGCATGCATTAGCACCATTCAGCTCAACCATTTGAAGGGATCTATATGATCTAACACACGCGCCACCATCAGCGAAACATTAGAGTGAGCACGACATACTCCCAGCCGCCAGGATACATTCAAGTCAATATAACATAGCCGCGGGTAACTGCTAGTCTCTACTTAACCTGTCAAGCCCCCCGCGCGACACCGATTCGGAGTCAAACAATAGAAAATCAATCGTGTCTCATTAGCTGTCCTTGACCAATTAAACTATAACAAAGACAGTTTTAGATTCCAATTAGATTGATCAAAATCAGATACAGCAGTATTATCCATCTTTAAATTGAACAATATAAGATGACAGGTCTATTTACTTAAACGAAACTATCTGGACGCCTTTGGCATTGTGCCAGTAGTAAATGCAAACTGTGATAACTAGTTCGTTCGTCACAAGCAAAATTAAATCATATATATGTAGGTACCTAAATGTAAAGAAAATTAAAGAAATACTCTAAAACTTCATTGACTGTCCACTTAAAGTGTCTAGTCATTTGATTTGGCATAGCAATCATTTTTATTATCGTTGCTACAAGGTTCATAATAAGTTGCTGTCATAGGTAAAATAACTGTGAATGGACTGTAGTGACCATCCATCTTTTCTTAGGCCTTCCTCTCCCTCTTCATCCATCAACATTTATATTAATCACTCTTTTAGTCACATACGTTTCCTCCCTCCACGTCACATGCCCATACCAAGCCTAACGATTTCTTTTCAACTTTTCTGTCATTGGCGCCGTTTTCAAACAACTCCTTAATTAAATAGTCATTCCTTACTTTATCCACTATCGTCAATCCACACATTCGTTTCAACATTTTCAGGTCAGCTCCGCTGCATGCTTAAATAACACGCTGACAACACCTAAACCGCGGTCAATGTCCGATTGCATAGAAAAGAAAGAGAAGCACGATGACACAAAGCTTGTAATTTATTGCAAAATATGAAACAATTATCTATTTACTCAAAATTGAATTGAGTAATCGAAAATAAAAACAACCAAGTTCTGCATTCAAATAAAACGTTCTTGTAATTAATTAAATACGTAACGTATGTAAATATTTAATACAGATACTTTGGATTAGAACTCAAAATAAGAGGTTAGTTTAACGTTAGTTTGTATCGAGACTTTTTTTCAAAACGTGTTTTGGTAACAACCTAGTCAGGGAAATATGTTCAAAATAACATATATTTTTTCAGCTACCACAAACTATACACATTTGGCAAGTTTTTTTCTTAAGAGAAGTCCATTTTGGTCAGTTGGGTCTTGTCAGCGCCTTAACTAACGACGACCTAAAATAAAAACAATTCAAAATATTCTTATTCAGAACTCCAATTACCTACTAAATGCCGTTCCTGAAATACCTACCTTATTTTCCAATATCAACTAAATCTGACCGTGACACACACATTACGCAAGAAGGACAAAGGTCGTTCCAATAATTCCACTTAACAATAATACCACCTATTTCGTGAAGGTATTTCATGATATAGTCCATCTTGACTAGTGTTGGCAAGTGTCCCGTTTTTTTCCGAGACTGTACGTTTCTCTGCTTAGGTGGTTTTGTTTATTTTTAGGGAATTATTGAAAGGCTCTAAAACCTTGAATTTATTCATAAGTGGAATGAAAATAAGTACTCGCCGTGACGGATGGAGTGACAAAGCCTTGGAATAAAAGACAGACAGAAAGATCAGATGAATAACACTTGCAACGGACATGTTTGTATAATCAGATGTATGAATGTATGTTTTACTTACCCTCAAGGAGAATAGATGTAAGTTTATGTGTGTCCTTTTCGATTGATTCCGGCCATTGCATTGATCAGTTCTGATTCAATATTCTGTGAACAATTCGTTCCTTACTGATAGCTAGTCAGTTTGTATTCTTAGTCTGTCGAAACATTCATCCGTCGTTTATTTCGGGAACGTCGGAAAAAGTTTTTGTCTTTTATACGAACACAAAGAGACTTTTTTGTGACTTTTAACCTTACAATAGAGATTGATTAATAAAGGTGATACAACTTTTTGTTAAAAACTAACCTTTTATTTGATCAGATCATTATTTTTTCGAGAACAAAAGTCCGTTTGTGTTCCTTTTTTTTTGTCCAAATATCTGTTTCAACCGAAATCACGGGATTCATTAGCTAAAAATGTCATACTATACCACCTTTTTCACCTGAAACTATCCCAAAAATCTCACATAATCCCGGAATGTGTCATCAAAAAATCCCGTGTCTCGTTTTTTCCCGCACTAGTCTACTTTATTGAGATACCTCTATGGGTGAAAATGTCATTCGAAATATGAAAGTGATTACGTCATACCGACATGAAATATTACGGTGAAGAATGAGGAAGTTACTCGTATCTTGTAAGTGAAAAGTTTCCTGGAATACTTATAAAGTTAGTGGATAATTTGTTTCATACAATTTTGTGGCTTTTATAAAGATTGAAGCAAGTTTCAGTGTTGCCGGGTAAAAAATTGCAAAGTATATTTTTCAGTCATGGCTTAGCTGGCTTCCAGAAGGAATTTCGTAATTACTTTTATCTGTATATTGACGTGCTGACATATGGCAAATCATTTAATGTAATGTTTTGTGTTTCTTTGTTTTCTAATGGTAATTAATTTGTATACTATTGTATATAATCAAGTTCTTCTAACTTAACAGAGAGCTACTGGGGAGTTTCATTCGCCACTTCTTCCCAGCAAAAGCACTAGAAAGTTGTGAAGAGCGGGCATTTTGGGGGACTGTCTAATATAATTACGATGTTCAAAAAGTGCTGATACTCAGCCTAATTTAGATAAATTAATTTTGATTGATTTGATTCATCGAGCTAATGTTCGGACAAAAAGAATCATGTGTTAATTCATTGTATAGTCTATCTGTGTCTTAATTTTTATATTACTCATTTCAGCTGTGTATGTGTCATTGAGTACCTACCAAACATTCTCACAAACTTTTACATAATTATTAGTAAGTACTTAGATATCTTGTGACTTCTGAATAATGGCGTTCAATTATATCTGATTTTGTACAGCATAAGAAACCTATACTCAGCAACATAATGGGCAATCAATCTGCCTAGTCTTTCCCAACTAAGTTAGGGTCAGCTTCTAGTGTAAGCGGATGCAGCTGAATACCAGTATTTTACATAGAGCGACTACCTATCTGACTTCCACAATTCAGTTACTGGGTAACACCATACTCCTTGGTAAGACAGGTTGTCAGTCTTTTGGGCAGGATTAAATCTACATACAATGGTATGTAGATAAGTAGATATTTTAAATGAAAAGTACTCAATGTACCTACCGATGGCTGTGTGAAGCGATTACAACACGTTTATTTTTCTATTTTATATAAATATAAATCAAATCAAAATATTTTTATTTCACATAAACCTACATGGGCACTTATGAAACGTCAGAAGCTAGGTGCACGGTTCCAATTGGTCGTTTCCTATGGAGAAGAGCCGGCAAGAAACTCCACGGTTACTCTTTTAAAGATAATTGGCTTTTACAATGTTTTCAAATTACACAAATTAGGTATGGGAGGACAGTGTAGGCCTGTCGAAAAGTACTTAACAAAAAAAGAGAAAAGAAAACGGTCTACAAAAGACCTAGTCTAATAAGCCTAAAACGTTCTCACATTCACAACGTACACAAGAATCCATGTACAATAATATTAATAATATTAAGTCTGAAATATAAGTTGTAGGTATATAATGTCAAATAGTGAAAATATAATGTCAAAAAAGTATGTCTAAAAAATAATAATAATAAACATCGTAATTTGGGAGCAGTTAATAGACCTTTCCATAGTTATGCCGTTTCTGATGTACCAGGGAAGCCACATGTTGCAAACATTTTGCATACATACCATTTAAAGCACGTGACTGCACAGGTTTTGGGCAGTAAGCCTACGGTTTCTTAGAAGAGCGGTTCAATCATATTATAACGGCCATCATCAAAATCTGCAATTTTCACCGGTCATCATCATCTGCCTAGCCTTTTCCCAACTATGTTGGTGTCGGCTTCCAGTCTTACCGAATACCAGTATTTTACATGGAGCGACTACCTATATGACCTCCACAAACCAGTTACTGGGTAAAACGATACCCCTTGGTAAGACTGGTTGTCAGACTTTCGAGCTTTTGACGACTGTCAAAGATCTACAAATGACAGCAGGGACCAACGGCTTAACGTGCTTTCCAAGGCACGGAAGGGTCTTGGTATGTTAAAATGGTCACCAATCCATGGACCAACCGCGGCAAGCGTAGCTTAACCTGATCGTTCGACCCGTGCGGCTGTTATTACTTAGCCACAAGCCCCTATAATAATATAATACAAAGCCGTGATTTCCATATTAATTCAGCGTTGTTATAAGAAATAATTATTATTTAAAGTGTACTGTGAAATCCAATTGACTTAGAAAAATAACTGAAATAAATGATCCTAGATAACATACTAAAGGTACTGACAAACTGTTGCAGTATTTAAAAGAAGAGTGAAAGAACACTATCTTTCCACTTCGTCATAACCGCGTATGTGTTTATTATTTTAAATTACACTGTAATTTTGTTTTATATTCTAGTGATATTTATTTTAGACGTGTGTATGTTAGTGTATTAGTATATAGTGTACTTAGCCACAAGCCCCTATTTTCACCGGTATTTGGCATTAAGGTGTCAAAAAACGCTCTGCATTTGGATAGCCGTTATTGTGTAACCGTTCACAGCCTTTTTAAGAAATTGAAGCTTTAGAAACTGAGAAAAGAGTCAAATACTTAGTTTTGTCTGGTGTAAATTGTATTTTGTTATGTTTTCTATGACCGATAGCCTGACTAAAGACCGGCTTGTTTCAGCCGGTCTGTGCTTCAGGGGAGTTTTTTGCGCCACTTCTTCTTCCCAGCTAAAGCACTAAGAAGAGTTGTCTGATGTAAATTTTAGTTTTTTATGTTTTCTAAGACCGATAGTCTGACTAAAGACCGGCTTGTTTCAGCAGGTCTGTGCTCCCAGGAAGTTTTTTTGCGCCACTTCTTCTTCCCAGCTAAAGCACTAAGAAGTGGTGAAGAGCCGGCGTTTCGGGGGACTGTTTTATGTAATTTTGACGTTCTAAAATTGCAGATTCTCAGCCATGTTTGAATAAATGACTTTTGATTTTGATTTTATAAGTGAAGTTGATTTGACAGTTACATCTAACGTACATAAATAATTTCAGTGGGCACATTAAACATTCATTGACATCCTACTAATACATTATTATGGTTTTAAACCATTTACATTAAACTAAGCTTTAAGCGTTTTCTGCTTATTTGTAATACTCTAAATAATACATTCTTCTTTGGTTTTAGATTTAACTATGTAACTTAAATAATCTATTAACAAAACTGAACAAAAACATTCTTTTCACAACCGTCTAAACTATTTACTCCCTTCACAACCTTAAAACTAGTTGAAAAGCATCTTCTCAATTAAAAAATAAATATTTTCTTATTTTTTTTCTTTGACATGGAAACGCACTTAGTGCGTTTCTTTGAAGTAAATAGAATATATTTTATATAGACGTCTAGAAAAGTTGAAATAAATACTTAAATAACACGATACTACTGACCTATAATAAGCATGTTTGTATGTATTTAAGTTAGATGCGAGAAGTTTACTGGCGAAATAAAACAAACAATGGTTAACTGTGTGATGTTTTTCGTCATACGTGAAATGCTACACTGCTAAGAAGGTGTATACTGAAAATGGGTTTGAAAAACAAATCGGAACTTATAAAACCTACTAATTACTGGCACATTAAAAACCTCAATACAATTTCAATCTAACACTGTTACACATAAAGATCATAATAAAAAATCTTTCTCCTTAACTTAAGGGTGCAGTCAGACCGCAGCCAATTGACGTTGACCGTCGCCTGATTAAAATTTCACATGATTATATCATAGGTCGCAAAATATGTTAAACTGTCGCCGATCGACGGCGGTCTGTTTGCGCCCTAAGACCAGAAAATATTTGGATAGGTGCCTAAGATCGGCTCCATTTAACGAGCGCAATTAAGCGTACGCTCAAATAGAAGCACCAACTCGCACTGGCTCAGCATTGTGGATTAGAGGAGGCCCATATCCCAGCATTGGGAACATTATAGGCTGATTATGCACATAGAAACGTACGGCGACTCGATCTATGTCGGTCGATGATGCTAGTTTCATATGCGCTTGCACTTGCCGTGCATGAAGCGTGTCTATGTGTGCTTGCGTTTTCGCCAAAGATTTAAATCATTATATTCGCCCTCACCATACCTAAGTATGTCGCGCGAAAAGGGAGAAATACTGAGCAGAGTGACGTCACACATCCCGTTTAATTGATTCCACTAAAATTAAGTTAAGTCGACATTGGTTCCGATTCCCTTGTTCACCAACTAAACTAAATTTAAGTTCAGTGCATCTTTTTCTCTCTAGTTCATTAAGAAAAGGACAGAAGATACATTTTAGTTTAGTCCTGTCAAATTAATCAGCGCTTGACGTAAATTGGCGTAATTTTAGTAGGCTTGTTTTTAATCACGTATAAACTGGTATGGAGTAGTGAATAATTTATTTATCTTCTTTCCTGTTCTTAATGAAATACATAGAAAAAGATGCACTGAACTTAAATTTTGTTTAGTTTGTGAACAAGGGAATTGGTACCAATGTGTGTATCAGAGGTGTCAAAACGCAATGACGTTCTGTCACAGTAGGGCGAATCTTACGATTTAAATCTTTGGTTTTCGCTGTATGGAGCCAAACTTCTGTACCTATTTATTTTGTGCTAAGACATTTGTTCTCTACGCCGTCCCAAAGACAATTTCCTCTGGTCTGGAACACGATGCGTGATGTGCTCGCAAAACATCCGCGGATGTTGACTTGACGCAGTTGTTCATGTGGATGTCTGAGGATGCGTTTGAGTGATGTTGCTCGCGGCGCGGGCGCTGGCAGCAGTAGCGGCGGGCTACGTCACCACAGAGGGACCTGCGGGAGGAAAATGTGGATAAGAAACATATTTATTATATATGGAGTTTTTAAGGAATAAGTAAGGATTGTAGCGCCACCCGCGATCCTTACTTAGTACCTAGTTTGTATTTCTGTAGTTTCTGCCTTTCCTCATGGGAAAAAGGCGTGAGTTATGTAAGTCTTCAAGGGTACATCATCATCATCGTCGTGGCCTTAATTAGATGTACGGGTACAATAGGGCAAGAACAAGGTATTCGGGGTCAAGATTTTGTTCCCTCTGGTAGCACTGGTACGTTTTAGATGTACCTTCCAAAATGTGCTGAAGATAACATCTAGTCTATCGGTCGATACGACCCTGTCTACGGATGAATCCTGGAGTGGAGACCGCGTATCGGCAAGCGTAGTGTGGGCCGCCACCAGCTAGATGGACCGAAGACTTTTAATAGGTGGCTGGGACAGACTGGATGCGGAAGGCGGAGAACAGGGTGTTGTGGCACAGCCTGGGAGAGGCTTATGTCCAGCAGTGGACTGTTATAGGCTGAGTTGATTGATATCAGTCGATAGAGATCTTACTTAAAACCCCCAACTTCTTCCTATGTTTTTTTTATGTACTGGTCGATCCTGAACTATATTCTGGAACAATAACTAAAATTCTGGTCAGCCAAAATACAATCACAAATAATAACATATTGCTTGTAATGAAATCAAGACTTTACGCTTATTACAAAAAGAGCAATGAGGCGATAAAAAAAGGATTAAACATTAGGGAGGTTATTATGATCCGTTGAAAAAAGTAACGGGCAATAATTAAATTTGTCGGTGATTGGTAAATTAGTGTCAGAAAAATATAAAAACAAAATTGGTCAGTTATTTCACCCTACAATGGTGCCGATTCCCTTGTTCACAAACTAAACTAAATTTAAGTTCAGTGCATCTTTTTCTTTCTATTTCATTAAGACAGGACAGAAGATAAATTTTAGTTTAGTCCTGTCAAATTAATCAGCGCTTGACGTAAATTGACGTAGTTTTAGTAGGCGAGTTTTTAATCACGTCTAAACTTGTATGGAGTAGTGACAGGCGCTGATTAATTTGACAGGACTAAACTAAAATTTATCTTCTGTCCTTTTCTTAATGAAATAGGAAGAAAAAGATGCACTGAATTTAGTTTAGTTTGTGAACAAGGGAATCGGCACCATTGTCAGTACAAAAAATACTCAAGTAGCGTAATAAATTAAAGGCCAGTAAAAATGTTGGAATGCCCGTTAAATAAATAGTTCGGCAGTTCATAGGTAAGGTTAGAACTAAAGACCAATCGCGCGCGAGCCGAGCAAGCGAAGCGAGCATTGCCACGGCAGCGACAGGCGAGCGCTACTTGCAAGTTAGATTTCTTACCGACTAATTCCGATTCGTTAACTGCTCGTACGTAACCGTTCAGATTCCGCCCGTTCAGCCATTTTACTGCTTAATTATTTATTTCATTACCCATTTAAATATTTGTTATGAATCATTTTTACTTAGTTTACTGCTCAGTTTTTACTGCCAAACTTGTTATTAAACATGCGTTTTGTAATTTTTTATTTACCAAAACTACAATAAATAACTGCCGCTGTAAATCAGTGCCAAAAAAAAAAAATTTTTAACTTACGTAATACTTTACCCAGTTGCCCTAGCTGTCAAATAGAAGTCGACCTGAATGACCTATAAATTCTAGACGATTCCGGAAATCAACCCCGTTCAGGGTTCAATAGATCAAGTACGGTATTGATCGGCATTAATATTATAGTACCTAGTTACCTACATAGAATTTAGTCACGCGAAATAGTCAGGGATATTGATGTTCAAACTATAAACGCGTTATAGAGCATAAACTATATTTTTATAGCGCGTTGTTTTATACGCTATTATTATAACACGTTGTTACAAAAAGTCGGCCGCAAACTAAACGCGTTATCATTTTATCCCGTAACACGCTAAACGGGTGCAATGATGCGCGGTGAATTATCTTGCAACGTGCTGTTCATGAAATAATTTAACATGAAGCGATATATGAATGTGACGGAGAAGGTAGGTCTCTCTCATTATCATCAGCCATATTTAACTACTGTGGGCGTACAATGGGAAGTGTTGGTTATTGCACAATAGAAAAACCGTTTGCAGTTTAAATCAAATTATAATTTTCGATCAAATAATCACACTAGCTATTCACATACTGTAGGTACACGACACAACTACACGGAACGCGCGACAGTTTCTAAACGTGTTCACTCCTTGACCGCCTCCGATAAACTGACCTTAACTCGGGTCGAGCGCCGCTTTGTGGCGCTGGCGTCATGATTAGTCAAACGAGTGACTAACGTATTTCCAACAAATATAATATCTCATGAAGCGTTAAAGATCAATGAACTTCACTTCATACTTTCAAGGCTTGGGAATGCCTACAATACATTTTAATAAATGTTTTTGCTTTAAGTTTTGAGAGACAATTATTACATATTATAGGCGTATTTTAAAGTTGAGAGACTGCCTCGTTGGTCTAGTGGTTGCGCTACTGCTGAGCATGAGGTCCTGTGTTCAATTCCCGAGTCCGGCAAAGTATTATTGAGATTTTTCTTTTGGATTTTCCCATTCAGCTCGGAGTCCGGATTTGTGCCCGGTTGATGACAAGAGGCTCACCCCACATTACATGGGACTTAAACATAACTGGCGGATTGTGGGTATACTATAGGTACATCTCTGCCTAACTCTT
The DNA here is from genome assembly GCA_905333075.3 of Atethmia centrago. Taxonomy (NCBI): domain Eukaryota; kingdom Metazoa; phylum Arthropoda; class Insecta; order Lepidoptera; family Noctuidae; genus Atethmia; species Atethmia centrago. The sequence goes on along the minus strand of HG995389.1, from coordinate 7,733,403 downwards.
CGGAAATTACAGGCGTGATGGTGTTATGTAGTCGTCATGGCGGTGGTCAACCCCCTTTCTAGCCATACCATCTTTCACACAGTCCTTCCATCTTTGGTCTTCCCATACTCTTATAGCCGTCCACATTCATACTCAAAACTTTCCACAGGACATTTTCCTCATTCCTCCGCATCACAAGTCGATTCTCACGTCTAGTCTACGTCTCTTTATACAGTAACAACGTAATAGCTGCACACAAACTAAACTAATTGCGCCGCAAATCTTACACGTGTAACTACACTATGCTAACAATAGTACAAAATGATCGGTCTAATCTATTGTAAACAACTCCGAGGTAACTTTAACGTTTATACATATTCTAGATTTCTTATTTCAAATTGCACAAAAATACAACTTTAATCATTCGATTTATAGAAAGAATATAATCGTTCTCCATACCGAATTTCGGCCATGGCGACCAATCTCAGCGAAGACCAGCCTTCGGCGCGCGCGACGTGCACTCTCTCGTCCCTCCCACATAATCCGATGGGACTTTAATCCGACACGACCGCAGAGATATCAGGCGCAGGGCCAACGGCATAACGTGCTTTCCAAGGCACGGGGGTATCACACCACCAACTTTCAAACTCCGGGCTGTTACTAAGAAAAACCCAATAACACTTTGTCTGACCCGGGAATCGAGCCCAGTACCCCACGCTCAGGAGTCGCGCTTTTTTTTTTTTTTGAGGCTGGGAAATCTTCAAATAACTTCTCCCACTCTGGGCGGAGCGGGAGGGTGTGTCAGAGTCTTACTGACTAAAACCCACCCGTATTCCTTCCTGTTGCCTGTGTTGTGACCCATAAGTACCTTCCCGCGACCCCGGCAGGCATCGGTCCTAGTGGACCCCTACCTGTGTGCTGACGACATCTCTTTGAGGCACGCGTGGAATACAACGCGCCGTCGACCCGAGCCTGGTCCTTACCGGACGGTGAGCTACCCATTGCTCACCGCTCACCTCATAGCAGTCGCGCTTGCGACCACGAGACCAACGGCAGTCCATAAAATTATAAACTAAAGAACACTCTCAACAACAATAGAATACTCTTTATTATGTTAACCATACAAATTAGAGATACACTTTTCCTCAGAAAAATCGAAACACCTTGCAAGTTTATGTTTTGTAAGGGTTATCAGAAAAATGTGTATATTTGGGAATATATGTCAAATGTCGTTTAATAGTGACTAATATGAGGTTTTCAAATCCTAATGTTAATGTTCCATATTCAAATTAAATTTCGTATTTTGTTTAACTAGTTATTTTTACCCTGTATGGAGTATGAAGGAAATTGATTAAACAACACACGTAAATTAAAAAAAAATCTAAGAAACGTTTATTTAATAACTTGTATTCCCTCCCCGAGCTCTTATTACTGCTTCCATACGGTTCTTCATCGATCGGATGAGAGTCACGATCAAATGTTGTGGCATTCCATTCCACTCCTCTTGGATTGCATTTTGCAGCTGGCTAAGTGTTTCTGGGGCAGGAACTCTTGCAGGAATTCATCTCTTTAATTTATCCCATAGATGTTCAATCGGATTCATGTCCGGGCTCCTTGCTGGCCATTCCATAATGGAGACATCGACTTCGGTAACATAATCTCGTACGACGCTCGCGGTGTGAGCCCTAGCATTGTCGTGCATGAATATGAAACCGTTGCCAATACAATGTGCATAGGGCATCACGTGAGGCTCAAGACACTGTTCGATGTACCGGTGACTGTTTAGTGCAGGTAGACGTAGCCTAGATACAAAGACAAGCTCTGTCTTACCGTCGGAGCTGATTCCTCCCCAAACCGTCTCACCAAACTCTTTTGTCTTAAATTAGGACACAAACCATAAAAACGGAAATGTTTTGATTTTTCTGATAAGAAGTGTATAAATGTAGACATTTTACAAGGGGTGACACAATGGACCATCTTATCGCCAAAAGCGATCTTTTAAAGACAATCTTTGGATGGATTAGGGGGGAAAGAGAGACAATAATGCAGGTTGTCTGTGGTGTAACATTTACATAATATAAACAATAAATACAATCATACGTAAAACATATTATTAAACATATCTATATATAATATATTCAATAACTATGAGAGTAAACAGTAAGTCTAGGTTCGTGGACATAATAAATTTCTCAAACTCTACAAATCAGTACTAGTATTAAAATATTGAAGAAAGAAAGGAAAAAAAACATTTAATTGGGACACGCACAGGAAATACAACAATAAAAAAACCGGCCAAGTGCGAGTCGGACTCGCTCACGAAGGGCTCCGTACCATTATCTATAAAAATGGCAAAAAAATCATGTCTGTTGTATGGGAGCCCCCTTAAATATTTATTTTTAGTATTTGCTGTTATAGCGGCAATAGAAATACATCATCTGTGATGGACAGCGGAGTCTTAGTAATAAGGTCCCGTTTTACCCTTTGGGTACGAAACCCTAAAAAGGACATAAAAGTAACAAATCATGAAAACAATAAAGAAATATTCCTATCTCAGCATGATGCTGAAGAGCAATTGCAAGTGCTGGTTAAGATAAACTTACAAACTAATCGTAAATTATAGTATACCTGACAATTATTTTTATAGTGCAATATGCACGACGAATGATGGTAAAACTTTCACCAACACGGCCAAACACACACTTTTTTTTTTTTTGGTGGGAAATCATCAAATAACTTCTCCCGTTCTGGGCGGAGCGGGGGTGTGTCAGACTCTTACTGACTAAAACCCACCCGTATTCCTTCCGTTGCCTGTGTTGCCAGGGACCTCGGTAACCCTTTTATACCTTCCCGCGATCTCGGCAGGCATCGCTCCTAGTCGACTCCTCAGGGCGTCTCCTGCGGTGGCTAGGGGCGAGAAGGCGCGAAATTGCCACACACACACTGGATCCGTGACAAAGGTCCCAATTCTTTGGACGGATTCTACAAAATATTACTAGCTCCTCCAAGATTTGACGTTGGTTGAGGCGTTCGAGGGTTTGTGATTCCAAAAATTCACCCTGTGGTGGTACTCGTTCATGGTATAATCACGATTGCAGGTCTAGGTCTCGAAATCCGAGTCTTGGCGGTGTTCTCGTTCCGCTTCACCGGAGTATAAGTGCCGACGGGTGGAGGTTTGCACTTGGCGAGATCTTTAGTTTTAGTCTGTCTGCAGCTGCATCCGCAACACTTGTTGTTCATAGTTAGAGAACACAACCTCGCTCTTCGTATGCAGCGACGACACTGCATTTTGGTGGCAGTATTTCACTATTCCACGTGGAACTCGTTTCCTACTTAACTTTACATACAATTAGTTCACTACTAGTTTATTATTGTTATTTAAAGGCACGTAGGTCCTAAAGATTGTTCAGTAATGGAGTTTTCAATAGTACGAGTATAACACCATAAAATAAATGGAATCTTGCCTTTGTTTGATAATTTAAACTTGGCAACGTTCCATCCGTCACTTAAAAGTGCCGGGAACCCTGACAATTGCGATGATCGATACTTTGAACAACAGATATTGCTGTACGATCGCATCGGTAGAGCTTACATAGTCGTGAACTCGTTGCCCGTCTTTGAAACTGTTCATTCAGAGTTTCTTAAAAATCTCAAAACCACCGTATTCTTCAACGGGGTCAGTGACTCAGTGTAGATGGACTGTGTGCGGTGTGTAAATCCTCGCTCAAAAAGTATAATCTAGTTAATTTCATTAGTCAAAGAAAATAGTCAGAAATACTAATCCCTGACTATTTTCTTTGGCTAAATTCTATCTAGGTACCATATTATTAATGGCGATCAATACCGTACTTACTTGATCTATTGAACCTGGAACGGGGTTGATTTCCGGAATCGTCTAGTAACAAGAAAGTGATTACTGATAAGTATCTACTATATTAGTTGACCGAAACTTATCCAGAGGTTCAGAAATCATTGAAAACCTACCCATTATTTTGTCTCATAGACATAATAACATAACAATAACACGCCTGTATTTATAAAAAGGATCAGGCAGAGGTGTATTGTATACACCCACATTTCCGCCAGTTTTATTTTAAGTCCCTTGTGAAATAGGAGATTATTATCGCGCCACTAATCGGCCCCAAAAACATACCCCGGGCTGTTACTGATGGAAAAACCCAATACCATTTTGCCCTTCTTGGAAATCAGACCCAAGAACTGAGTGTGAGGTCTTGGGTCCGATTTCTCCGATCTCTTCTCGAATCTCCTATTTCACAAGGGACTTAAATAAAACTGGGGGAAATGTGGGTGCAGCCGCACTTACAATCTATAGACCAATGAGATAGTACGGATACACGCACTACGAATTAGACATAGGAGATATTCTAAATAAACACATACCTGCAGCAAGAATCCAAGGTTTTCCTGAAGGCTGCCCTAAAATCCCTGTTGAAGTAAGCATAGATGAGGGGGTTCAGCGCCGAGTTGAAGTACCCGACCCAGAAGACGGCGGCAACCACCGGAGGGGGAGAGGGGCACGCATCTCCGCAGAGGGCTGTGATTATGTACCTGTAAGGAAGAGAGGAATTAAAGACTACTGTTTAACCGATATTTGGTACTGATATTTGGCAGCTGATCAAGCTGATATTAGACGCTTCACGCTCACCTGTGAGATGGACTGACTAAATAAAAACCGCAGTCAGCAATCCCTAGTATGAGTGCACTAAAAACACTATAAATCGGAGTAGATGCCGAGAAATCGTGAGACGAATCACATCAGCCCCTGGACAAGAAACTACATTAAGATCACGACCGCTCTGACAAGAGTGCTACGAAGAAGAAGAGAAACTCTTCACTCGAGTGAAGGTTAATTTTTGTTTCATTCCACGTTCACACGACACCGAAATTATACAAGGCGGCATCAACTATGCTACAAGGTGGTATAAACTGTGCTACAAGGCGGTATAAACTGTGCTACAATTCGGCATAAACTATGCTACAAGGAGGTATAAACTGTGCTACAAGGTAGTATTAATCTTGCTACAAGATGGTATAAACTATGCTACAAGGCGGTATAAACTATGCTACAAAGCGGTATAAACTTTGCTACAAGGAGGCGGTATAAACTTTGCTACAAGGTGGTATAAACTATGCTACAAGGCGGTATAAACTATGCTACAAGGCGGTATAAACTATGCTACAAGGCGTATAAACTGTGCTATAAGGCGGTATAAACTATGCTAAATAGCAGTATAAACTATGCTACAAGGCGGTATAAACTTTGCTACAAGGCGGTATAAACTTTGCTACAAGGTGGTATAAACTATGCTACAAGGCGGTATAAACTATGCTACAAGGCGGTATATAGCTACCTATTGATGTGTCGGTCACTACACATACACCTAATACAACACAAATCACTTTAAAATATTAGTAAAATCGTATACTTTTACAATGTTTGTAAATACGTGCGCACATAATTAATTTAACTATCATTGCTTAATTTCTAAACCTTTTTTACCTATTGTGGTAATCTTATTCTAAGTGCATCGCCTTCACATAATTATTATTATATATCTAATAAATGTTTACAACAAATTGTAAAACATTTTAAAAGACTAACGGTGGAGTTTCTTGCCCATTCTTCTCCATACGAAACTACCTTTTAGAAGGGGTTACTTGAATCAATTCATTTTTTTTGTAAATTTAGATGTTCAAAAGTCCTTTAACTTATTTGTGCCTATTTGAAACAAATTATTTGACTTTGACAGAAGATGTCTGTAGGCACTTACAAAGACATAAATAGATAATGGAAATAAACAAGCGTGTAAGTTACCATTTATATTGTTTTCTAGATATTTTTTCTATTCCTAAAATAGAATACACATAAGCTAATCATTATTTGCTGACCGTTACGCGATGACTTTGCGGGTGACCTAAAAACTAAATTCGCCATGTGATCTACTCATAATAAGTTCCAATGCTATGTTTACATCAAAAAATGCTCACGATTAAATGTTAAACAAACACTCCATGTGTATTTATGTACTTCTCGTGAAAGTCACTCCTTTTTAAATACATACTGAACAGAAGTTATATTTAACTAGCATAAAAACGAAACACGGAATGTGGGTCACTCCCGTGTGTCGCACTATTTTTATCTCTTGACAAAAATAAAACTGAAGGAGTTCAGATAAGCTGTCGCTCCATTTAAAATACTGGTACTCAGCCACATCCAGAAGACTAGAATTTGACTCGAACAGAGTTGGGAAAAGGCAGATTAATTGATTTTATAGATAAAAACTCTAAATAATGGAGAAAATCGTCAAAATCTGTGGCGTATTTTAGAAGAATGATACGGTCACACAGACAGATGGTACCCCGACCCCAGAGGGTTTTCGAGCAAGCATATGCAGGGCGAAAAGTTGATAGCTGAGTAGGGGCGGCATGAGGAGAGGACACCAAAAATATATTTGAAAAGTTTCGGATGTGAGCCTAAACACGGGGCTCGCAACTGAAACTTTTTTAGACATTACATTGCCGTGTACTTCCTAGAATTTGATCCTTATTTGTGACTATATCAGACGTTGAAGTAATATGAGGTGTATTTTTATTTTCAAAATAAACAAATTCGATTCTTAGCTAGAGAAATTGATTTATCAAAATGTAATGATGCAGTTTTTGTTTTCATCAAAATCTGCCCCGAGACTCCTTTAAGTACATATTTCGTCTCTCTCTTCAGCCTATAAGAGGTGTTGAGGAGTATTTAATAAAATTCACAAAAGCACATAGAATTAGGGACGATATCAGTAACGATACCGAGTGCAGAGCTTCGTACTTATAATAAAACCTTGAATGGGAAAGTGTTATGAATGTTAGTAATTGTGGTTTTCCATCTTTGCCAGATTTATCAAAAATTTTACGGTAGCCTCTGTATATCTTTTAAAAATTGTGGACAGTTCGTTGGATAGCTCACAAGATGAGGATGTTTTTTTTTTCAAATAATTTGTTTTCTTAGTTGCATAGTAAAATTTTGAAACAATTAACCCTGTTTATGGTGGTACTCCGACGATATTTTAATTGCTAATTAACTTTTAAGCATTATATTCTTTTGAAAATTGTCCTGATTGAGTTTTTAAAGTCGTCAGGTAACGGTCCAGCGAGCCACCCGTGTCCCGCTTCGCCGTACCAACTGTCAAACATTGGACCTTGACCGGTTAGGGAAAGCCCACAATTTCTTAATCAGATTTGGCTGTTTAAGTCGTTATGCGACAGCCCGACTCACTCATACTTTAGTATCAAAGACTCTGAAGATCACATTATTTTGTCTATTTTGAAAATCTATAAATGGATTCCTGACCACAGTGGTCGTATCTGAAACTATTCAAATATATTTTGGTGTTCTTTCATCAGGCTGCACCTACTCAGCTATCTATTTTTTGCCCTGCATATACTTGCTTGCTTGGCTTATGGCTAAGTAATAACAGCCGCGCGGGTCCACAAATCAGGTCAAACTACGCTTGCCATTTACTCTATGGGTGGGTGACCATCTTTACATACCAAGACCCTTCCGTGCCTCCGACTACGTTAAGCCATTGGTCCCGGCTGTCATTTGTGGATCTTTGACACTCGTTACGGGTCGTCAGAAGCTCGAAAGTCTGACAGCCAGTCTTACCAAGGAGTACCAGCCAGTATTACCCAGAAACTGGGTTGTAGAGGTCAGATAGGCAGTCGCTTCATGTAAAATACTGGTATTCAGCTGCTTCCGTTTAGACTGGAAGCCGACCCCAACTTATTTGGGAAAAGACTAGGCAGATGATGATATACTTGCTCAAAAATCCTCTGGGCTGGTACCAAGACACGAAAAGCGACTATAATACACAATATGATGTATAGATTAAATAGTCTCTTACCATAAAAAGAAGGGCAACCAACACGCCAAGAAAGCTGACATGATAATCCCGAGTGTCCTGGCCGCTTTTCTCTCTCGCTTCATCTTGCTGCTGGCCATGGGCTGCATCTGTATGCTCTGTCTCTCTCTCATGACCTCGCCCATCGAGATCCCGTTGATCTGCAGGTGCTTGTCCAGAAGTAGGGCTGCTACTTTACTCCTGAGGACAAAGGAAAGTGTGCTGTTATTTTCTAGAAAATTTTCCAAGGTCACGTGCGTAGTGCTGGTTACCGGCGTGCGTGTATGACCAGATGTATGAACGTTAACGAAGCAAAAGGAGTACGTAAGGAGTGTAGCAGGTGGTGTTCTATAGTTTCTGCTTACCCCCAAGGGAAGAAGGCGTGAGTTTATGTATGCATGTCAAAAACTTGAGACCTAATGTGTTTGGTAATCTGGAATCGCAATAACAGGCTGATTGATGATGTGACTCGCCTAAAACTATACCGTATTCATCATAGCCCGCGACGTGATCATGGCTGTCACAGAGAAGGAATATTAAAGCAAATCTCTTTTAAGGGTCGGATAATCGCCGTTAACCCTGGAAATCTCGTTAAATGCGTTCGTTTTCATAAGAAATAATTATTTTTAGTAATGAAAATAAAAAATTAAAAAAAAATATTTTTAATTCATACAAAAAAACAAAACCTAAAAATATCATAGGTAGTTTGAAAGTAATAATAATATTGTTTTTTTTATGTTGAGGGTAGACAGTATTTCCTGAATTTATTTCATAAAGTATTTTACTACTAGTACTGGCGGCTTTCTCGCGCAACGCATCAGCATTGCAATTCAGCGAGGAAATGCCGCCAGCATCCTCGGTACAATGCCCCGAGGGCCTTTTTTAAGCCTAACTTAGTTTTAATTTAATTTAGTTAATGTTAATAATCATCTTGTAATTTGGTTATGTAAATAAATGATATTAAAATTTTACTACAATACTTAAATATTCGCAAATAGAATTTATGTATATGCATTCTTGTTTAACATACATTTTTTTCCTAAAGTTATGAAAAAACCGCTTACACGCTTATACGCTTTCATATAGTACAAGTAAGTACTAGCATTATATGAAAGCGTATTATGAGATTTAAAAGTCACTAAAACATTGCATTTTTATGTGGCCAAGTACGTTGGAGGGTATCGCGTAATACAGAGCAAACAAAGGCCATCGTTTTTTAGGGTTCCGTACCGGAAGGGTGCCAAACGGAACCCTTTTACTAAGCCTCCGCACGTCCGAACGTCCGTCCATCCGTCTTTCTGTCAGCGGGCTGTATCTCATGAACCGTAATAGGTAGACAGTTGAAATCTTCACAGGTTGTGTACTTCTATTGCCGCTATATCAGTAAATAATAAAAATTGAATAAGTTAATAATTAAAGGGGGTCCCCATACATACATACATACCTACATATTTTTTCGGCATTTTTGCTCGATCTTAATACGGTACGGAACCCTCGTGTGTGTCCGTGTCACAATTGGCCGGTTTTTTTTATTTTGTCTGGGATTACTTGATGTCTTACGGCCGAATAGTAATAAAAAAATTCACCGGTCATGTGTTCAACTAGTACCTTTGAGTACTAGTTGAACACATTACCGGTTTTTTTACTACAAACGAACCAAACAAAATCCCAAAATACGCCACAAATAATAATCAAAACGATCTTCCGTTCACTAGTTCATTCGGCCGTAAGCACTATCAGAGTAAATGACAAGAAAAGGCCACTCCGATTGTCAAGAACTGAACGATTCCAAAGCCCAATAGATTTTATCACTCGCAGAATCCGATATGATAGTAATTCGAGCCGACCTTTGAGAAAAAACTGATCCAGTGTAAGTGCCTACTGGAAAACATTATGCTTTGAATGTAGATTGTAGGTACACATATCTGGAGTTTTAAGTGTAGTGCTGTGTAATTAAATAATCTTTAATAGGAAACAAGATGCAATAATACTGCATCACAGCCAGCTTATGTAACTTCTACGGAACTCTTCACTGAGCGTAGTCCGACTCGCACTTGGCCAGTTTTTTATTTTTAATATTGCTACCGTTAGACTCACTACTCTGCTGGGGTCGAGGGAAAGTCCGAAAGGGTTACCGAGGCCCCTGGCAACACAGGCAACGGAAGGGACACGGGTGGGTTTTAGTCAGTAAAAGTCTGACACCCTCCCGCTCTGCCCAGAGCGGGAGAAATTATTTGATAATTTCCCACCCAAAAAAAAAAGCCTGCTTATCTGAAATATTTTGGATTGTCTTTGTCCATTTTATTATTTTGTATTCTACGCTTTAGTTAAAACTTGCAACTTTGAAACTTTATGACAAAAAAAGTGTTTGGGAATGGTACAGTGGCGGCATCTATTTCGCCACATGCGAACTACGCATCACACTGACGTCACGCAAAATCCTGCATCGCGCAAGCAGAGTTTACCGCGCGACTAGCATATATACAACGTCCTGTCATAAATCGTCGGGCTTTAGCCCGCCAGACCAACACCCGTCTGGTCGGAGCATCCACCCTTTTCTATAGAGGATGCTCCCTGTTTCCCACACGTTTACACTGGTGACCAGCGCAGCTGTCGTGCTACTACATCAGCGTAACGTCATCATCACATCCTCGAGATTTGGAGCAGTGACTCACACAGCCAGCCAGCACCCACGCCTTCAACGCGTATCCTGACTACCAGCATGCAGTGACCGCGCATACCTGGTTATTATCACCCACAGCCTGCATCAGCAACCTTTTCTATAGAGGATGGGTGAACTTTACACCCTGTTCCTCATACCTCTATAGTACAATTGAAATTAACTTTTTCTTGACTAGCGACCCGCCCCTTCGCGTGGTTGTTAGACTTTTCCAAACATTTCTTTATTATAAGTAGGTAAGTTTAAACTTACCTACTTATAATAAAGAAATGTTAATCTAAACTATATAATAATTCATCATCCGAAAGTGAGTTTGTTTTTTACGCGTTCACGCTAAATCGGCTAAACGGATTTGGATGAAATTTAGCACATGGGTAGACCATGACTTTGGTTAGGACATAGAATACTTTTATCTCGATACTCTTACGGAATCGTGACTTATGCGGGTAAAACCACGGGGCGTAGCTAACTAATTACACCTTCAAAAATAATATATTTTCTAAATGATGTTGAAAACCGTAATAAAACCCATTGCGTAGTTTTGAAGACCATCGACGTTAATTTATAATATGTATGACGCAGAAGGTACGTCTCTCTCGCTATCATCAGCCATATTTTGATGTACAATGGGAAATGTTGGTTATTGCACAATAGAAAACCCGTTTGCAGTTTAAATTAAATTATAATTTACGATCAAATAATCACACTGGCTATTCACACACTGTGTGTGCGCGTTCCGTATATTTGTGTCGTGTACCTAACACGGCACAAATATACGGAATGCGCGACAGTTTCTAAACGTATTCACTCCTTGACCGCCTCCGACAAACAGCACTTAACTTCGGTCAAGCGTTATGTTGTAGACTCTGTCGAGCGCCGCTTGATAGCGCTGGCGTCCCGATTAGTCAAACGAGTGACTATACTTCCGACATGTATATATTTAAAAACTACAAATCTGTTACATCTAGCTACAAAACCAACTTAACTTAAAGACGTCTTCATAATCTTCAAGCAAAACAGTACACAACTAGCTTAACAAAACCACTAAAACCGTCAATCTACAACTCCAGTATACCAGGTATAAGAAACAAACCCTACTAGGCTAGAAGTAGTGGGTACCTCAAAGAAACAAAGCCAACATTGTATTCCGCGTTCAGTCGTACCGCTTTGTGAATCAGATGCTTGACCCGGCCGCTAACGAGAGCCTCTTTAGATGTTGGTCGAGGCTCTTGCTCATTAATATTAATTGCTTGAAATATTTAAAAAATCTGGTTCTTTCCAAATTATGTCGTTACACGAAACCGCTATTCATTATTATTTTTAAGGCATAACTCAGTGGTTTAGTTGTCTGCGATTTTATTTTACTAATTCATTCGTTTACGGGAACGAGTCACATTTTATCGGTCAGCTTATAATTCAAATTGTGTTTCATTATAAGTTTTTAGTTTAATTTATAAAATAAAGGAGTATTCGTTTAGTAGAAACATCGTAAATTATACCGTTTTACCGTTTTTCTTTCAGTCCTTTTGCTCATTTCTGAGCGTCGTAATATGCCCGATTAAACTAATGATACTGTGATGATACTGTACTGATACTTATGTCAAATATTCCAAATAATACGTCAAGAAACAAATGAATTTGCTGTTAAAATAAGGTTTTAAAGGTTAAGGCTCTTATTCATAAACGTCCATCAAATTTATTTTAGTTAGAATACTACTAAAGTTCGTTTGCCCTTACCTATCACTTTGTTATTTGTGTTTGTAAGAAAGTGACAAAAAATATTTTAACTAAAATACGAAAATGTATGAAAGTGATGTAGCTGTGTATCTTTGTGTTGCGGTGCGGCCCGCCCAAATCTGCATCACCCCAAATCCTAACCAAAGCTATCGGTAGCGCGAATAAGTTTTATATTGATGTTTAAATGACGACATTCCGTTATTAAAAACAAACAAATCTTATACGAGGTGCATAATTTTCTATCAGTCAAGGTACGAGTATACCCAAATAAAACTGTTGAATAAGAAAAATATTACTTTCAATAAAAATAACTCGTAAACGTTTTATGAAACCGATATAAACGTGAGGACACATCCTGTATTTTATGTGAGATAACAACATAAATGGACCTTTGTATGCCAGTCTTTACGTAAATATATATAAGTAGCATATGTTTTTGCAACAGACTGTGTTTTCCGGTTTTTCAGATGAGGGGTGCGCATTTGAAAAGCGGCGTCAAAAGCTTATGAAAGTGTTTTATGGGTGTAATCTTGACAGTTATAAATTATACTTTGGTAAAAAAACGGTAGAAGATATTTTGAATGACTAAATAGAAAGGACTGAGGCCGGTTTGCGCCCGAAATCACAAATAAACTCAAAACATTTTTCTGTATATGTTAATAGTTTGAAGTTAGTGATGTTTGAAATCATAATATATGTTTAACGGTAAACGTATTTGGTGATTTGTGGTGCAAGCGAGCCTAAATATGTGAAGATATATTAAGATATTAGAACCAAATGGATTGGTACGTGACAATGGGAAGACACCAGATGGCATGACGTTGTTGCCTTTTTTTTTTGGGTGGGATATCATCAAATAACTTCTCCCGCTCTGGGCGGAGCGGGAGGGCACCCCGCGACCCCACGGCAGGCATCGGCCCTAGTGGACCACTACACTTGTGCTGACGACATCTCTTTGAGGCGCGTGTGGAATACAACGCGCCGTCGAACCGGGCCTGGTCCTTACCGGACGGTGAGCTACCCATTGCTCACCGTCCGCAAGCCCGCGCCTACGGTGGCCGGAAATCCGCCCGGGATTCCTGACGCCCATGGCGCTCATACGCTCCGTACCATGGCCTGACCCAGGGCCGCGCGCGATGACGTTGTTGCCTTGCAAGGCTTGGTAGGCCTTTAGTGTGGGACGCAACTTGTGTCGAAACCCCTTGCGCCATCTCATGTTCCAAGCGCGGCTGGCTGTGCTGGCGCTGCTGCTGCAGCTGCTGAGACCCTTATGGGTAACTACAGTATAAGGGACTTTATAATATGTGTTAACAAATACACTGTGACTAAACTGGGAACATTAATATATAATGTTTTTTTTTTTCGTAAATAAAACTAATAGATACAGAAATAGGGTTCTAATATTCTTTGACGAACATACACATTTAAGAAATACCCTACAAAATGTGACCATATGTGTATGTTCGTCAGAGAATATTGGAACCCTATTTATGTGACTATTTGTTTAATTTACGATTATGTTTGTGCTTGACACTGCCAGGGGAGATTGTTTACCTTCATCATTTAAAACTCCTTTGGTAAACATGGGTCAGGGTTTACCCTTTTTTATTTTGGATGGGAAATTATCAAATAACTTCTCCCGCTCAGGGTGGAGCGGGAGGGTGTGTCAGACTCTCACTGACTAAAACCCACCCGTATTCCCTCTGTTGCTTGTGTTGCCAGGGGCCTCGGTAACCCTTTCGAACTTCCACGCGACCCCGGCAGGCATCGGCCCTAGTGGACCCCTACACTTGTGCTGACATCTCTTTGAGGCGCGCGTGGAATACAACGCGCCGTCGACCCGGGCCTGGTACTTACCGGACGGTGAGCTACCCATCGCTCACCGTCCGCAAGCCCGCGCCTACTGTGGCCGGAAATCCACCCGGGATTCCCGACTCCCAGGGCGTCTCCTGCGGCGGCTAGGGGCGAGAGGGCGCGAAATTTGCCATACCCTCAACCGTCGCGCCTCCTCCTTCGCGAATATTACTGCTTCGCAGAAGGAGGTAACGGCCGCCCATGCCTTCTCGCTCCGTACCATGGCCTGAGCCAGGGCCGGACGCGATGACGTTGTTGCCTTGGAAGGCTTGGTAGGCCTTTGGTGTGGGACGCAACCTGTGTCGACACCCTTGCGCCACCTCATGTTCCAAGCGCGGCTGACTGTGCTGGTGCCGCTGCTGCAGCTGCTGAGACCCTTATGGGTAATTACAGTATAAGGGACTTTATAATTTGTGTTAACAAATACACTGTAACTAAACTGGGAACATACATATAATGGAATGTTTTTTTTTTCGTAAATAAAACTAATAGATACAGAAATAGGGTTCTAATATTCTTTGAAAAACATACACATATGAGAAATACCCTACAAAATGTGACCATATGTGTATGTTCGTCAGAGAATATTGGAACCCTATTTTTGTGACTATTAATTTAATTTAGGATTATGTTTGTGTCACTGCCAGGGGAGATTGTTTACCTCACCTTATTCATTTAATACTCCTTCGGTAAACATCGCTCAGGGTATACCCTGAGCGATGTTTACTGAAGGAGTTTTACTGATAATTATATCATTTAGCTGCATATTTGTAGTAGAAGCCCTCTAATTCTGTTGCACTTAGCTAATCGTAGTCTTGATAGTGCTCTACAGGTTTATATTTAATTCGCTTTATCCTTCATTTAAACCAGAGTTGCGCTTCGACTTCGTAGGTTTATTGCGTTTTTTGAGGATACTGTACTATTATTAATCCTGCAAGAATCCATACATAGCAATTTATGTTTATCTATTTTATTTTGTTGAGAAGTAATTATTTGTTGGAGCGAATTATTTTCCAATTTTAAATTATCCAACTCGTTCTTGGTTTTTTTCTAAATCCATTCGTAGTTTAATTATTTCAGTTCTCAATTTTTCTACTTCATGGTTTCGCTTTATCCTTCATTTAAACCAGAGTTGCGCTTCGACTTCGTAGATTTATTGCGTTTTTTTAGGATACTGTACTATTATGAATCCTGCAAGAATCCATACATAGCAATTTATGTTTATCTATTTTATTTTGTTGAGAAATAATTATTTGTTGGAGCGAATTATTTTCCAATTTTAAATTATCCACCTCGTTCTTGGTTTTTTCTAAATCTATTCGTAGTTTAATTATTTCAGTTCTCAATTTTTCTACTTCATGGTTAAGCAATGCCTTCGATAAATCTAGCAAGCTCGCTGCGGTGTCTGACAGGTATATGCTTGAAGACGCGGTTATGGAAATTATCAACATAACTGCTATAACCTTTAGACCTTGTACGCCTCTGCGTGTTGTTTTTATTGCAAGAATTCACGATTTATTTCAGTTCAGTGCTTTTTTTTTTAATCTAAGGTTTCTTTCAGTTTGTAGCTATATCTTTCGACCTCCACAGACGCAACAATAAAGTCACGACTCCGAAAGTGCGTTAGATAACAAAAAATAACTTGTTTGTTAATTACGGACCGGCTCTTGTTGCATGCTATTATCGCGGTTACACTGAGTTCATAACCGATAATCCCTTACAATACGCACTTTTCGTTACAATGAATAGGCACTTTTTGTTCAAGTGGTTGTATTTTTCTCACTAAACAGACTTGTTATATAGTACACATTCACTGTTTACGCTTTTTATACAGGTTTTAGACAGTTATTGACACTTAAATTGTTCTCAAACTATGTACTTTTCACATTTAAATAACTACGGAGTGGTACGGCGACAGCTTTGTCAGTTTGAGGCGCGTCTACGAAGTCAATTACAATGTTAAAGGACAATGGGCAGTTCTGGGCGGCCATCAACTAATTTAGTGTCAAATGAAAGTACTATTATTTAGGAACATCTTTTACTATGGGCGTTTCACTGTATTCCATTTAGGAAAAAAAAAATCGAATGTCAATATAACGTAATTGCATAAGGCAATATCGCATAATAATTATGTTATTATTATATTTAATGTTTTATACCCTAACTTCTAAACGTTTTATGACACGGTAACAAGGCCATCAACACAACAAAACTGGTTCGACTCGACTACCTGCTCACGCGGAGGACCAATCAGCTTCGACTAAACAAAGCAAGCAAACGGCGGGGTGACGGGCGGCGCGCGCGCTTCCTCCATGCAGTCCATCGGTTACGCTTGTATCGTTGTGTACTGTGCGATTCTTCATCGATTTATCTTGCTCGTCTATAAACCTTTTGACCTCGCGTTGCATACTGGACTTTGTTTACTCCTAACCTGATCACTTGGCTTTCGTTTTTGGACTTTGATTCTATTGTGAACTGGATTTTGTTGACTATGGCAGAATATCGACCAGTTTGTGTTTTATGCCATCGGTCAGTGGTTAATAGAAGAAGATTCGAGATAACCCATACATTTTTTGAGGAAAATGCCGCAATTACTCAATATATTATTGAAGCTGTTGCTCCACAGCAAGTAAGTTCTTTTAACATTGTATCTATATAAATCAAATTGATTTTATTGCTTTTGTTAGTTTCTAATACTTTGTAGATGGTTCTCACGGGAAGAATTCTTCTTCAACTTCCTATTTTTAATTATACTACATATGTACATACATGAACTCTCGCCTCTGTACCACGGGGGTAGGTAGAGACAACGGACAATTGCTAGGATCCTTACTTACTTCTTTTGCTTCTTACATGTTCATGCATCTCGTTATACATGCTCGCTGCTTAAGAGTACTATGCACTTTGACTTTCGAAAATGTGTCAGACCATTTCGGAAGACTTCACTGGTAAGATCCGTGTATGTCCGTCTAGGGCGTTCTCTTCTAGCATTCCCAAATACATCCGCGTCTAACGTCATTGACTATAAAGGTATATACCTTTTTAGTCAATCTTCTATCGTCCACTCTCTTTTCATGACCAAACCATCTATTATTACCTATTTATTTATATATTATTATTAGTTATATTAATAAGAAGTTAATATTTTTTTTAGATTGAGTATAACGGCTTGGAATACGTTTGTTGACCATGCTGGCAGCGAGCTCAATGTGCTGTACAGCCTAATCCAAACCCTGCTCCGCACGAATGTGTACTTCAGATTGAAGAGTATTCTCGAGTGCCTAATAATGCAGCGTCTTGTATGTTTGAGAGATGCAGAAGTATTACACGTCATCGGATTCCAGAAAATATACGGATATCACTTTTGCTGGATTCCAACTTATATATACCAGAAGAAGCCAGAGTATGTGAAACACATTTAAGATCCAATGACTGGGATGAGATTATAGATAGTCGGAATCTAAGACATGATTTTAATAGTATTCATTTTATTCACATGATGAGTCTTATGAAAGCAGCTGTGTCAAGAAGAGCTATTTTAGATTTTGAAAATTTTTAAAATATGGACACCAATGAAATATATATTCGATTGGGTCTTAGCCGAGAACAATTCACAGATATCTTGGAACAGACACCTTCCTTGACTAGTTTGCATTCCAAAACCGCTCTAGCAATATATTTAAAGAAGTTGCGGAGCGGTGAATGCAACGAGAGACTAGCCACGCTCTTTCAAATGAGTAGAAGAACGCTGGAACGGCATTAAAAAAAAGCAAGAGATTGTTAATATGCTGAGTTCGTGCCTAGGCACCTAGGGTTCGATCACGTCGACAGAAGAACGCTTATTATACGCAACCTGTACGTACCGAATGCTTTATTTGGAAATCCAAACTCAACATTAGC
The DNA here is from genome assembly GCA_905333075.3 of Atethmia centrago. Lineage (NCBI taxonomy): Eukaryota > Metazoa > Arthropoda > Insecta > Lepidoptera > Noctuidae > Atethmia > Atethmia centrago. The sequence continues at coordinate 7,715,343 of HG995389.1, read as the reverse complement.
AGACAGAAAAGCAATTGTAATAATGGAAGGCACATACATCTACATACAGAAGAGTTCGAATTATTCTTTTCAGAGGAAAACGTATAGCTTACATAAATACTTAAACCATTTATTATTGTAAGCTGCGATGGTTATATTTTAGATTTTTGTGGACCATATGCGGCTACTGACTCAGATGCAACTATTTTACAAAGAATGATATATAATGACGAAGGTACATTTCATTGGTTTTTTCGTCAAGGTGATGTTTTTATATTAGATCGTGGGTTTAGAGACGCCCTTCCCGATTTGTCCCAATTTAATTATTCTGCTTACATGCCTGAAAGTAAAGGACGCGGTATAGATCAACTAACAACCGAACAAGCGAATAGGTCTAGATTAGTCACCATATGCCGCTGGGTGGTAGAAGTAATAAACGGTCGATTTAAGCGTGACTTTAAGTTGTTCCGCCAGGATTATTTTAATCGGGCTTTAAACCACATGTTCGAAGACTTTAAAATAGCAGCTGCATTAATTAACACTTTCCAGGAGCCGATACACGATAGCGTACATGCAGCTACATTTATTGACATTAAAAATGACCGCTTAAATCGACCCAATCACCTGGCGGACTACGTTGTTCGTCATAATATGAATAGACAAAGAGCAACGTTCCAAAGCATCACTAGTGACCACGTTATTTTTGACGATTTTCCAACTCTTTCAGAGGATGATCTTATTTTGTTTGCTCTCGGTACGTATCAAATCAAGGTAGCCCGTAGTTATTATGCTGAGCACCTAGTACAGGGCTTGTATAATATTGAAGTGTACCGAGAGCAACAAACAAGTCTTAGCGAATATAATAGCAAAGCAAGACGTTTGGTTGTTACGTGTTCGAATACAGTCAAGGCACGTAAGATCTAGGACCTATTATTCCTACATTATTATTGACCGACAAAGGAACGGAAGAGAAGCTATCGCCCATTACTATTGTTCGTGTCTGAGTGGTAGGCGCACGGTCGGATGCTGTGCACATGTTATGTGCGTAGTATGGTATATAGGCTGGGCAAGAAATCAACCCGAAGGGATCAGATTGCCAGCAGCAGAATTAAGTGTGATTTTAGAGCATGAGTAGGAGGAACTAGGCTAAACATGCTCTAAAATCACACTTAATTCTTTTTAAAAAAAAATATGTCTTAATCATTTTTAAACATGTGGTCCTACAATACCTATACCTATTAATATAATAATTATGTAATAAATAATTAGATATAATAATAGTTTAATAAACATAACTTTTTTTATAACAACATAAAGGTTTCATGTAGATTACAATACATAGTATGGTAATTGTGCTTACTAATAATACATTATGTGATTTAATATATAATAAATATCTTTGAGACTATCTAGATTTGTTGTTTCACTTTCCTTTTGTATTTTGCATTGAATATAAGCCAGAATAATAAGTAAAACGATATAAAGGTTCAAACACAAAAATGTCTTTTATTCATTTTAGAAGTACACCACAGTAATAAGACTTGTCCACAATAATTGTAGGACTAAAGCACACCAATAAATTATAAAATCATTCTTGGCCGCGGACCGCCCACGCTCCATACAAAATTGCCCATTGTCCTTTGTTTTTGGTTAAATTCATCCAAACTACAGAACCCTTCTTTGTGCGTGGTCCGACACGCGCTTGGCCGGTTTTTTTTTCCTTTTGAGGTCCCGTACCTTCGTAAGCTTCTTTGGTTTTTAGGGTTCCGTAACCCTAAAAACCAAAGTTACTTCGGCCGACCTACCCATATTAAAAATAAAGTGTGGGGCGGCCGTAGCGGTAATGTTCAATAAGCCGACGTTATTCTCGTAATAGTCGTCGTATTTTTGTAGTACCCTCATTTTCTTTCAGTATTTACCTTCCAGGTGTAATATTGCAGGCTGTATTTGGTTCAAGTTTCTAGAATTTGATGTAGTTTTGTTACTTCTTCTCTAAACGAAGTTTTTGTTTTAGAATTTTGTCTAGAAATTGGTATTTAATAGGTAACTTAAACAATTCTTTAATCAGTGTTGGTCTGCGAATACATAAAATAATTATCAATAGTTTACCCGTATCGTGTTATACCTAAATATCAGATAAAGACCTCAGTTCTGATATTTTAAATAATCATTATAATACATTTTCTAGTTTTAAAGTATTGCTGTTAACTGTGTTCCTACTAATACTACTTCACCAAAACATTCAGTTAATGTACATATCCAATTTCCAAACTATTATTATTATTATTACTTCTTCTCTAAACGAAGTTTTTGTTTTAGAATTTTGTCTAGAAATTGGTATTTAATAGGTAACTTAAACAATTATTTAATCAGTGTTTGTCTGAGAATACCTACTGTAAAAAACATCATCACAAAACATCAAAACATCAAATAATTATCAATAGTTTACCTGTATCATTCCTAAATATCAGATACAGACCTCAGTTATGATATTTTCAATAATCATTATAATACATTTTCTAGGGTTCTATAATTTAAAGTATTGCTGTTAACTATGTTCCTACTAATACGTATACTTACTATTTCACCAAAACATTCTGTATAAACAGAGATTAATGTATATATCCAATTTCCAAACAAATAACAGACATTAAATCCCTTGTTTAAATTACGTACGAACAATAAATAAGTCTGTTCTAAAACAAGGATTATGTGTTGTGACTTGTTTTGTGTTCATAATCTTTATTCTACACATATATCATTGGATTACTCCTTTATCTTGGGCCGTGAGTGTGTTTTGTTTATTTTAATTTAATGTGATGTAAAGAAAATCTCGGGCTGACTGATGGAGATTGTACGGAATCTTTACGGGAACTTTATTTAAAGACGTTAGCTGATTATCTCGCATAACTCATACCAGACCTATACTAGAGAATAAGTTTTAAGGAGTTACTTTTGCGAAAAGGCCTAAAAATTTATAAAAAATAAAGATTACATTTGTCTAAAATTAATTTCAGCTAAATGGTGTCATAAAACCTCTGGACTGTACTGGATTGGTTGTAGTTCTGGTGCTGGCGCTGGGGTAGTCAGATAGGCAGTCGTTTCATGTAAAATACTGGTATTTAGCTACATCCGATTAGACTAGAAGCCGACCCCAACATAGTTGGGAAAAGGCTAGGCAGATTGATTGATCAGACTACTCACACCTATGTAGGTACTTACATCGGTCGGTGGTTATGTAGGAGGGATTTAATAACCTTCGCAAAGAACATGTATATTGCCTCTTACCAAATTCTCCATCAAATAGTCCATCAATTGAATGTCGAAATAATGCTGAATATAAATTGAACATAGAAATGTTAAAGGCTTTTCAATATCAGTCTAATATATTATTCAAATTCTGAATTCGTATTCCATAATTCCTTTTGTCGATGAGCTTTAGGCTCCTGTCCCACCACCGATGAGGAAGCGAATAACTATTAACGATTTTCTCGCTTAAGAAACGTACAAAGATTTTGTAAGTAAAAGAGATACATATATTGGTCGATGACCAGTGACTGTTCACACCGCCACCGCCGCCGGCGAGTACTGGGTTGTTGCAGCGGCGAGAGATCAAAGAGAGCTCAGCGACAGGCAGAACACTCGCTGAGAGACTCACGCTTGTTACAAACGGCAGCATCGACCTCTGTGGTGCCAACCTTTTAGTTTACTTTTTCTAGCTGGTTTTCAATTTTAATATGACTCGATCAAGCTTGTCAATTCAAAAAATCTGTTTCTGACAATTGGAAGTTAAATCATGTCATATTTTTTTTGGACCATGACAATGTAAAATTGTATCAGATTAAAATCTAATGTATACATATATCCAATATCGTTTGTTGGATTCTGCATTGCTGTTACCAAATAGCATAATATTTCTTCGAATTTGGTATAAGACCAGTTGAAAAGGCCCCTTTTAGCCTGTCTTACCGAGGTACTAGTTTTCGACCAAGCGGTTTGTTTTACCAGCCGCATTGCTTGGAGTTCGACACCAACTTGTACGTTTCAGTGTGTTGTCTGTAATGCTATCTAGGTGGGCTACGCCTGAGGGTACAGTTTGCTGTACGTGTAACCTACGGTCGATCGAGGCACAGGATGAAGTCCATGAAGTCCGTCAGGAGTGGCTTATTCTAACCATCATACTTGCTTATTGTAGTTATCAGTACTCGCAGAGTTTATATTTTAGTGTTGTTAATTTTTAAAGAGTGCTATTGCGGGACAACTTAGGTTCATCTTTATCAGATAATATTCATGTGTTGTTTACGTATTTAGTGGTCGCGAACCGTAAACCGATTGTAATCGATTCTCTGAAGTTAAAAAGAAAACTATCACAACGAAGTAGGCTTTACAAGTTAACGAGTAATAGTCGACCAACTTACATTTGCAGCTAGAGAATTGACCGTGACGTATATCGATGTATGGGAGAACTTATTTTTCAACTACAATGTTAAGTTTGTTTTTGGGATAAATGCATCCCAATTACGGAACCCTTGATTGTGGGTGGTCCGACACGCACTTGGCCAGTTTTTTATTTTTTTTTCGCTACAATATGCACTACAGTCAGTCATTCACCCGTCGCCGTCGCGTACTCACTGCTCGTTGCTCGCCAACTCGTTTTTAGTAGCTAGCTCTACTCACTTCTCGCCAAGCGCCAGCCGTGGGACAGGAGCCTTATTTGACATCTTTAATGTTTCATCTATTTAATCTATTAACTAAATTAGGTCACAAATTATACCCTTAATATAGGTAAAACCTTTATTGTTATCCGTACAAAAGACTCAACAAAAATTAAATCAGAATGTACCTAAAGTATTGCAAATTTCAGGACAAATCTTTATGAAGACATTGTAATTCACAAAATTACGACGGAATTTATAACGTCGTCGGCATTTCGTTTTGTCTTAGGATTTTCAGGTTAACGTTATTAAAATCTGGGCGTAAGATACAGAATTTATTAGGAAAATAAAATATCTAGTCTGTGTGTTGATATTTTTTTGTAAAAGGCGGTTCTTTTCGCACTAGGCTGAAAAGTAAAACGAAAAATGGCAAGTCGAATTCAAAATCAAATCATTTATTCCAAGAAAGTCATTGAAAGGCTTTTGAACGTCAAAGTCTACAAGAAAATAGAACTGATTCTACCTATTGTAGAATTATCATTTTACATTAAAAAAAAATGTAATATTCCTCTTTCGTTTCAAAAAGTAATCAACCTTTTTTTTAAAAAGGTCGGTATTTTTTGCTTTTGAATATTAGAGTTTGATTTTTTTTTGTTTGTGACGGAATCATGGAACGTCAATTTTTTTGTCACTTGGGCGTGTCATTCCAAATTCCCACCTGTTTCAACAAGAGCTCATATTTTTGAACTCCTAAATGCCATAATTATGATATAAATCCATTTTTTATCTCTGTACATCATATTACCATGTGATACTAGTGGCGCTCTGCTCGTTAGAATGTGAATTTGACTGACGGAACTTCGTTCGTATTCAAGAGTCGACTGTCTGCTCTATTGCGACAAATATTAATCTCCAGGAACTGAAAAGTTCACCGTTCTACCAACCCAGCCTGTTTTTGGCTCCATGGATCAGTGGCGGTACCTTCATATAAGCCCAAGGCATGCCTTACTAAAATGCTCGATAGAGAATTTATTGTACCTAACCAGTAGTTTATGAGAAAATTGCGATGATACATACGTAGATACGTAGGTACCTACATACTCAGTCGAAAACTGAACTTTCTTTTTTTGAAATCGGTTAAAATTTTATTGGGCTTGCGTTATTTTGAAACCCTAGGCACGCCACTGCCATGGATGTGGCAGAATATCTAGATGATCATCGCGCTTGAGATGCAGAGGAGTATGCTATAATCTCCACCCGGTGTTCGTGTCCCGCCTACGCTGTGCCGCTTCGGAATAAGATCCAGATAATTCAATTTTATTACATAATATACATATTCAGCCTATAATGTTTCCACTGCTGGGACACAGGCCTCCTCTTTACGAGAGGGAGTGGGCCGTAATCCGCCACGCGGGCCTAGTGCGGGTTGATAGATGTCACATGTCTTCGAATTTTTGATTATAGGACATGCCGGTTTCCTCACGATGTTTTCCTTCACCGTTTTGAGAGCAGTGGTGATGAAATAATTTACACAAAGTAAAGCGTCTATCTGGGTTCGAACCCGCGAACTACAACTAGTAAGTCACGGCCGTTACCACTGGGCCACCTCCGCTCCTGATTTTATTAATTTCCTTAAACTTGATACCTACTTAAACTTGTTAGTTGCTAACGCGTGCCAGTAATGTCTTTTCCTTGTGAATTAAGTCCGTACTACGATCACGGTTTAGAGCTTAGCGTCGAGTTTTAGGACTTATATGCATCCTTATTTTTTAAGGCTCCAAAAAAATTGTAATTCATTTAAGTGCCAAAGTATATGTTTTTACAACAAACTCCCAAGCCATGTTAAAGAATTGAGCCTCAATAAATTTAAATCATTTATTAAACAGAAACTGTGTCAAAAAGGTTTCTATAAAGTTAAAGATTACTTGGACGACAAAAAGGCTTGGGATTAATTAAGCTACTCCAATGTATAAATAATTTTTATACTGTGTGACAGTGATGATTTTTTTTATATACACTATGACATTAATATTTACTTTTTGAAGTATCATATATTTTTTTTTAAATTATTGTGAATGTGAAGACTTTGTGGATTATTGTTTTTATTATTTCTCTCAGTTTTCATCTTGGTCTGGCAGTTCGAGTCATTTAAGCAACAACAATACCAAAGAAAGGACATTTGAGTAGGCCTCAAATGTCCTTTCTTTGGTATTGTTCGTCGAATCGTTGAACTCAGAACGAGTTGAGCTGCACGATTACCGACAAATGCGTGCACTGACTGGATAGGTCCACTCAATCTGTGTGGTTCTTTCCTCAAAAGACCATTTCAGACACCAATCTACACGGTCTTCACATGATCTGAACAAGATTATGTCTGGACTTTAAAAGAGACTGTGACCTCTGAGTTTGTTTCGGCCTTTCTTCTCAGAGTAGTCAGATAGGAAACACCGAGCTCAGCTAGTTTTTTTTTCTAAATATGATTGACGTGTAAAAGTGTTTGTACAAGCCTACTTACAGAAAATAAAATCATTTCATCATTTCATTTCAATGGAATCTAAAACATTTGATTACGCACCTCTTTCTTATATTATTTATATCCTATTTTTTTACTTTTATTTATAGCATTTCTATTTTTCGGTTTTTTTTTTTTTGTAAAGTACAAAATTATACGTTTTCAAAATGTGAATATTTTTTTATTTAATTACGCTACACTAGGTAGTAAGGTAGTCTCATATGGAGAAGAAAGGGCAAGAAAAGATCCCACTTTTGCTGGTCATTAGGTAATTTTCGTTTCAAAGGGCGTCAATGTTGTCTTATGGCTGAAAGATGAAATAATACTAAAAGATACTGAGAGGTCAAGAAATCTGTGTAACTGCTGACAATTAATTATTTGACAAAACAGAACGGTTTTGTTAAATAATTGTCAAGTTATTTAAGGCGCTGACTAGTCGCAAATGACCAAAATAGGCTTGTCTTAAGAAAAAAATTGGCTAATCTGTATATTTTGCGGTAGCGGAAAAAATATATGTTAATTTCGAACATTTTTCCCAGAACTTGGTTGTTACCAAATAACGTTTTAAAAAAAATCTCGATACAAACTAACGTTAAACTAACCTCTTACCTTGAGATCTAATCTAATATATCTGTGCTAAATATCAACATATGTTACGTATTTAATTAATAACAAGAACTTCATATTTGAATGCAGAACTTGGTTGTTTTTAATTATCGATTACTCAACTCAATTTTGAGTAAATAGATAATTGCTTCATATTTTGCAATAAATTACAAGCGTTGTGTCATCGCGCTTCTCTTTCTTTTCTATGTAATCTGACAGTGACCGCGGTTTAGGTGTTGTCAGTGTCTTAAGTGTATGACATTTGTGTGCGTAATCGCATCTCTGAAATACTCGTAGAACACCAATGTATAGAATATTCTTGTTTATTGTAGCACTTGCTTCTGCCTTCGACTTCGTTCACGTGGAAGTCGTAAGACACCACAGTATATGTAATGTAGCATAATAGCATAATCAGCCCATAATGTTCCCACTGCGGGAACACAGGCCAAGAGGCCTGTGTTCACCACGCGGGTCCAGTGCGTGTTGGTGGATGTCACAGGTCTTTGAATTTTCGGTTCTAGGACATGTCGGTTTCCTGACGATGTTTTCCGTAACCGTATTGAGAGTAGTGGTGATGAAATAATTTATACAAAGTAAACCGCCTGTCTGGGTTCACGACCTACAATAACTCTTTAAGTTGGGGCCGTTACCACTGGGCCTCCACTGCTCTCATAACATGCATATAATAATTAACTATAAATAAGCCATAATAAGAATATGACAACAAGAATTAAAGTTCGTTGCATAAATTAATCCCGACTATCTACCACTTCTAGGTTGAAATCCAGGCTGAAGATTAAAACGTCAAGTCGTTAGAACTTCGTCTATAAGATAATAAGAGAAGAAACGTTGATAAAGGAAGGATGAACTTAAGCCTCAAAATTGTTCACCCGGACGAAACTTTGAACTATGTTGTTATTAGTTAGGTAATTAAAGACTTTGAGTAATTCAATTGATTCATCAATAAAGGGGTCTTTCAGTACCGGGATTTTAATATAACATCACGCCTTCATTCCCCGGAGGCAAAGGCAGAAGTAAACTTACAGTATACCCACATTTTGCCATGTCAGCGAAAGTTACAGTTACGTTTTAAGTCCCATGTAACAGGGGTCGAGCCTATTGCCATCAACTGGGCACAGATTCAGACTCCAGTCTATTACTGAGAAATTCCAAATCGAAACACCCAATTACACTTTGCCTGACCCGGGAATCAAACCTAAGACCTTGCGACCAACGGTTGCAAGACCAACGGCTAAAGCACTAGGAAGTGGTGAAGGGCGGGCGTTTTTGGGGGACTGTCTTATGTAATTTTGACATTCGAAAAGTGCTGATTCTCAGCCTTGTTTTAATAAATGACTTTTGATTTTGAGTCACACCGGTATTTATACAAGGTGTCGTTTTGCATCCTCGTCAAATTCAAGGAGGTAACTATGCTAATGATTCTCGACACGAATTCATAATAAAATAAAGTAATTTTATTTTTCTTATTTTCGGAAATCGGCATGTGTGAGACACGCATATTAAAACGCGGCCCGTGTGATACCGCCCTGTAACTGCCCTTTTTCACACTACCGCATACAATGGGGTGATTCTGTTATGTGAAAGTGATGTATTCTAAAATACTGTCAAACTTAAATAACTAAAAAATCAAGTATGTATTAATTATTGAGCAGGTATCGTAATTTTATATGATTATATATGTCTTTCATCGCAGCCTCCTGAAATTTGACGAGGATGCAAAATGACACCTTGTATAGAGGTACTTAGTATTTTAATAATGGATATTAAAATAATAACATTTAGTTGTTACGAGATTGTTCAGTGTAAGTTTTGTCATATATAGTGCTTCTATTTACTTAATGTCTCTCGGCAGTTGCAATGGGCAACTGATACAAATCCGACGACTGACGAAAGACGAAGTTTGCCGAGAGGCATTAAGAAAATAGAAGCACGGTGCTTTGGTATCCCACGAACCTAGATCAAATGCTACTGGGCTGAGTTAGATGGCAAAAGTAAAACCTATGTCAATCAAATCAAATCAAAATATATTATTTCACATAAGCCTACACGGGCACTTATGAAACGTCAGAAGCTAGTTGCACGGTTCCAATTGGTCATTTCCTATGGAGAAGAACTGGCAAGAAACTCCACGGTTACTCTATTAAAAATAATTGGTTTGTACAATGTTTTAAAATTACAGTGTTAATAGGTACGGGAGGATAGTGTAGGCCTGTCAAGAAGTACCAGGTACTTAACAAAAAATAAATGGTCTAGAAATCTAGTTCAAGCCTACAACGTTCTCACATTCACAAAATATAAAATAATCTATGTAAAATATTAAAAAAAAATAAAAACCTATTTAAGCCAAATTACGTGTTTGCACAAAAGCCAGTAATACATAGTTTACCCAGTAGAACAAGATCAACTGATCATCAACATTTAGCATGTATCAGAGAGGTGTTGTGTTCAGTTTGATGATCACACCTCTCTGATACATGCAAGCATAATCAGCCTATAATGAAACAACAGCTAACAAAGTACACGTCCGATTTGGCTCGTAGCGGGTCGCTTTACGACAGCGTAGCTCTCGTAGCTTGCGTAGCCGACAGCTACGACGTAGCCACAATGCAACATTTTTAGACACTGCAAAACTGGGCTTTTACACCGGCTTTAAAACGGAGGAAGTTCCCAAATTGTCTGTTTATATTTTTATTATTATTTCCAAAATCAGCCTATAATTTTCCCACTGCTGGGTCACAGGCCTCCCTGTGAGAGGGAGTGGGCCGTAATCCACCACGCGGGCCCAGTGCGAGTTGGTAGATATAACATGTCTTCGAATTTTTGGTTCTAGGACATGCCGGTTTCCTCATGATGTTTTCCTTCACCATTTTGAGAGAAGTGGTGATGAAATAATTTACACAAAGTAAAGTGCCTGCCTGGGTTCGAACCTATGACCTACAACTCGTAAGTCGCGATCATTTCCACTGGCTCACCACTGCTCGATACATGCTATACAGGGTGAAATAAAATGAACTAGCGAACTCCGCAGATGTGATGGGTGTCGATATCTTAGCACGACCTAAACGCAATTTTTATAAGTTTTATAATGCCTTAAAGTATATGATCCACTGCAGTAAACAAAATCAGAAAAAACAATAACATAGAATTCAAAGGCACAAAATAGGTAGCTACAGAAGGCTGACTGTGCCGGCTCCACGCAAAGAGCAAAAACCGATGCACGCACACATAGACGCGTATGGTCTGTTGCAATAATACCTTGGTGAAAGTTTAAACAACTCCTGTTCAGGTTACATTCTTACGCAATCATTTACTAAAGGAAATTAGTAACATAATTATCTGTATTTAGATAATTTCAACTTTATTCATAATTCACCATTCTTTTCAACGGTTATTGTTTAAGGGGACTACAGGACCTAAACGCAATTTTTATAAGTTTTATAATGCCTTAAAGTATATGATCCACTGCAGTAAACAAAATCAGAAAAATATATGATATTCTTAAGGATATATGCTAGGTAGATAGTGTGTTCAAAACATAATATAACTATTTTGATACGATAGAAAAAAATCACGAAGATACCTCTAAAAATGTCTTGTAACGATTAAAAACCATACTAATATACATGCAATCATTCTGATTTTTTGTCAGATTATTCTACAAGCAACATATTGTTTTTTTTTTTTTATACAATCTATAGCGTTTTTGTAAATCGATAATTGCTTCATATTTTGCAATAAAGTACCAGCGTTGTGTCATCGCGCTTGTCTTTCTTTTCTATGCAGTCCGACAGTGACTCGTGTTCTAGGTGTTGTCGGCCTCTTAAAAAGATTTGCTAATTTTTTTTGGCGTTAGCGGCTGCTGATGGTTTTGTTACTGGAAGAGTGAGTTGAAAAAAATCAATTTTTATTTTAATTTTATCACGTTTAGTTGTCACTATCCATCTCGTCTGTGAAGTTTACTTAAAAAAAAAAGTTTTTTAAACTTATATATTACACTACCGACTATTGACGGCCCCAAAAAAAAAAAACTCCTCAAGTTAATTTCTTTTTGTCTTAAGATTTTTAGATATCGACCCATCAAGTCTGCCGAGTTTCTTTAGCTAATTTTATTTGGGGGTATAAACCGAAAGAGGACATGAGGTCAGAAGTGTGATAGAAACTTAATAATTATTATGTTGGTTGTCATCCTACTGGGTAATAAGCATTGATATATAAAAAACCCTAGTATATAATATAAACATAACATACGAGTAACATCAAGTCTTGTTTCCCCGAAGGGTTGGGCAGAGGTGTACCTGTAGTACACCCTTATATCGCCAGTTATGATTAAGTCTCGTGTAATAGGGGGTGAGCCTATTGCCATCAACCGGGCACAAATCCAGACTCCGGGCTGCTACTGAGAAATTCCAGATAGAAAAACTCAATAAGCACTTTGCCTGACCTGGGAATCCAACTCAGGACCTCAATCTCAGCAGTAGCGCTTGCAACCACTAGACCAACGAAGCGGTTACCGTAGTATATCAATGGTAATAAGGCATATTTTATGACAGCCATAGCTGTTGGGCTCTAAAAGTTTTGTTGTGGTATACAGTTACCAATGGCTATGAACACGTGCAAATCCAAGGTTGCTATCGCCTTATTGACTTAAAAATAAAGATGAAAGTCGTTCAAATTTAATGACTTCCTTTCGAGCCAACACAGTTGGCGTTAAATAGGTATCTATGCTAGTAATGGGCTACCTACTTGCCCAGAAGAACTCCTCACACCACTTCAATCAATCAATCAACTCAGCCTATCGTGTGGAAGTCCAAAAGGGTTACCGAGGCCAACACAGGCAACGGAAGGAATACGGGTGGGTTTGAGTCGGTAAGAGTCTGACACCGTCCAGCTCCGCCCAGAGCGGGAGAAATAATTTCCCACCCAAAAAAAAAAAGAAAGTATGGTAGTAGTTACGTGTCAAACAAATTTTAGATATTATTCCAGAATATAGTTTAGTATCGACCAGTACATAAAAAAAACATGGGAAGAAGTGGGGGGTTTTAACTAAGATCTCTATCGACCGATATCAATCCACTCAGCCTATAACAGTCCACTGCTCGACATAGGCCTCTCCCAGGCTGTGCCACAACACCCTGTCCTCCGCCTTCTGCATCCAGTCTGTCCCAGCCACCTTTTATAGGTCGTCGGTCCATCCAGCTCGGGGGAGTTCCACACTAAGCTTGCCGATACGCGGTCTCTACTCCAGGACTGATCTGCTCCACCGGCCATCGGTCCTTCGACAAACATGACCAGCCCACTGCTATTTCAGCTTGCTTACTCTGCAGGCTATGGCGGTAACTCCGGTTCTCTTCCACCACTTATTCACTTCAAAAATCAAAACTCATTAAGTAATTCTAATTAGGCTCAGAATCAGCACTTATTCTTCGTCAAAATTACATAAGACAGTCTCTCCCTTCACCACTTCCTAGTGGTTAAACAGGGAAGAAAAAGTGGCGCAACAAACTCCCCACCATCACAGCTATCTGTGTAGTGAGAAGAACTTGATTCTATACAATAGTATCTTTTAAACTCAAAATCAAAGCATTTATTTCAAATAAACCAATTACAGGCACTTTTGAATTGTCAAGGGGTTGGTCGGTCAGAAAGATGAAGCTAGTTGCGCATTCCAAAGCGTTGAAAGCGTTCCAAAGTTGACACTGGCAACTTAATATAAATACATATTTTTAATCTATATTCCGCCTATATATGCCTATTAAGTTGCCAGTGTCAACTAGCGGCTAGGATGATGCATTATCATAGAACCTCTACAGTACCTATGGAGAATAAAGGGCAAGAAACTCCACGGACACTCTTTTAAATCAAAATATGGTTACAAAATATCGGTTACATCATTGATGTCGAAATTATATATGTGAGAACGATGCAGGGCGTTAAAACCGTTCGTCAAAAAAAAAAACAATTCAAAAATTAAATTAAAATAAGCCAAGAACATGCCAAATGGATTAGCACCATTCAGCTCAACCATTTTGAAGGGAGCTAAATGATCCAAAATACGCGCCACCATCAGCGAGACATTAGAGTGAGCATGACATACTCTCAGCCGACAGGGCACATTCAAGACAATGAAAGACGTACACAGTAAATGGTAGCTTTATAGCGGTATATAGTACTCACACATTTGCTCGGTAATACAGAAATAAAGACGTTACCTACTCATCGATAATAGACACGTTTGACAGATTCCGTACGCCAGTTGGTTCAAATATAACATGTTATCCAATAGCAATATCGTGAAAGCTTTTGCAATGCAATATCGTATTTGATGTCTGTTTCGGCAATATTTTTTAAGACAGACGAATAAACGAAATAAATTCCGGCTGAAGATCGAAAAAACTATTTTTTTGGACACAGTTTCTCGGCAATAGATATTTTACCTATGTTGGTGAAATAATAGGTATTTATAGAATCTCCAATTACCTATGTAATTGGAGACTCTATAACCAACATTTTTAGATTTAATTATCTGTGGATTGGCGCGCACTTCGAAATTCAAATAAATTTTATTCGAAAGCCGTGTTAATTTAATTTTAAATTCAGTCATTTTTTTTTAGATAGTTTTTTGTTTTTGTGAAATTGTGGTAGTTTTAGGCGCCGCCGTGGATAAACTGAAAATTCCTACAATTTTTGAAAATGAGTTCCTAGGTGGAAATACCGCTGCGCAAACAACACGAAAGATTAACGACGTGTACGGGCCTAACACTGCTGGCATAAACACGGTCCATTATTGGTTCAATCGTTTTAAATCTGCAAATTTTGAGTTGCAGAACGAGCATCACGGAGCCGGTGACCATTGTCGACAACGACGAATTGAAGGCGATAGTGGAAGCGGATCCAGCTTCCTGCGAGCCTTGGAGTTAGTGTTAAAACAACATTGAAGCACTTGCGTCAAATCGGAAAGATAAGCTAGTTAAGTGGGTGCCACACGAACTACACGACCAACAGCGAGACTTACGCGTCGAAGCATGCATAGCACTACTGAATCGGCACAGAAACGAAAGAATTCTAAATCGAATTGTTATCTGCGATGAAAAGTGGATCCTGTACGACAACCGTAAGCGTTCGTCTCAGTGGGTGGACCCGGGTACAGCACCTAATCAGTGCGCTAAAAAAATGATTACTCATAGGAAGATGATGGTGAATGTCTGGTGGACCAGTACTTGTACATCACAGCTTCTTACCGAATGTCACAACAGTGATGGCAGATGTCTATTGCTAAGAATTGCAAACGATGATGGAGAAGCTCGCAATTCAACAACCAAGACTGGTCAATCGCTTTTCCCCATTGCTTCTCCACGACAATGCGCGAGCTCACACTTCACGACAGACCATCGCAAAGCTACAAGAGTTACAGCTGGAAGCTCTCCGTCACCCAGCGTACTCACTGGACCTTGCCCCAACAGATTTCTATTTTTTTCAAAATTTAGACACTTTTTCAAGTGGGAAAACATTCAACACCCGAGAGGTAGTACAAAACACTATCGCTGACTTCATCACCTCCCGTCCGGCAGACTTCTACAGTAAAGGGATAAACAAACTGCCATCAAAATGGCAAAATTGTATATATAATTTGGGCCAGTACTTTGTTTAGCTGAAATAAAAAAAATACCAACATTTTTATATTTAAAACTTTTCTTAATTTTGAGTTTCTGTGTTTCTCGGAGAGCATACTTAGCCGTTGGTTCCAGCTGTAATTTAATGATCTTTGAGTCGCTACGGGTAGACAGAAGTCCAAAAGTCTGGCAACCAGTCTTACAAAGGTATCTTGTTATCAAAAACTAGGCTGTGAAGGTTCTCAAGTCGACGCGCAATTCTTTTTTTTTTATTCTGTCTACGCATAAGTTTTTACGGCTTAGTCCGATTTTGACGATTCTTTCAATTCGTAAAAAGCTTGAGTAATATTGAGCTACATCGAAGGGGTCAACTTAAAGCGCCATCACCTCCGACGAGATACTCGCAGCGATAGTCACGCAATGTCTTCAAATGATCGCCGCGGCAATATCACCGTGTGGAGATTGATTCATAGAGCTTCTATTGATTTTGATGGCACAGCGAGACTATTACCGTGATTTTCTCGTCCGTGGAAATGGCGTCTTTGTAATGCTTAAGTAGAGTTTGACAAGGTCTCAACGTCAAATTCTCAGTATTCAGACACCGGTTGATAGTCCATATTTGGATGTTTTCCAGTTGTTGTTAAAACTAACTTCAGTTCTTAATCAACCAGCTCGTCAATTGCGTAATACACTTTTTCAATCACAATCCGAAAGCATCATCCTATAATATTCCCACTGCTTGGACACAGGCCTCCTCTCTGTGAGAGGGAGTGGGCTGTAATCCATCGCGCGGGCCTAGTGTGGGTTGGTGGATAATCCGCAGTTTGATGGAAATTGCTAATCATATGTTTTAAAAATTTGTCTGCGCGCCAACGGTAATGACGCAGTGATTGTTGTTAAATTGTCAGAATAAAATGCCTTGCTATTGTATTGCGTCATGTGGGGTAACGATCGTAGTTATATGGCATTTAATAATCTTATCAACAGCACTTCTAATGAATTAATATTCAGACTAATTGACACATAAATTAATATTTATTCAGAGTTCAGCATATTTTATAAAATGCAAATAATTCATTTAAATTCAATCGGAAGCGAGTGTTGGAATTTCAATTTGCATTTTATTTCGAAACTAACTGAATATTAACTTAGTTATTGAACATTGGGAATTGTTATGGTTGATAAATTAAATTATTCTGAAAAGTTGCATTGCTGCCTCGTTGGTCTAGAGGTTGCATGCGCTACTGCTAAGCATGAGGTCCTGGGTTCGATTCTTGAGTCGGGCAAAGTGTTATTGGGTTTTTCTGTCTGGAATTTCTCACTAGCAGCTCGGAGCCTGGATTTGTGCCCGGTTGTTGGCAATAGGTTCGCCCCCTATTACATGGGACTTAAACATAACCGGCGAAATGTGGGTGTACTACAGGTACACCTCTGCCCAACCCTTCGAGGAAACAAGGAGTGATGTTATGTTATGTTAGTTGCATTGCAATATTGGAATTGCATACAAAGGTATTTTGTGTCAATAAACTTATTTTTATTTTATTTATTATTTAATAATAAAATGTCATATCCAGTCACTTATACGATGCTTTTTCATTCATTCATGATGATTTGCACGACACATACAGTAACAAGGTTTCATCGGTCAAGGACAGCTAATGAGACACAATTGATTTTCCATTGTTTGGCACCACTTGGGGTACGCGCCAGGCTTCATAAGTTAATTCAATATAGGAATACTCGTAATATCCTTATCAATGAAATGAAAATGAACAGGGTAAGTGAACAATATCCAGATTATTTTGTAAAAAATGCTACCGTGTATCTAGATTAACTTGTGAAAATATTATGTTAAAATATCAAACTGTCAGAAATAATGAACTGTCAAACTGGTTCATATGTTTTGTTGGCATGTTTAAGCAGTACTCTATATTTTGAAGCAATAAAAAAGAATTAAGGGACTACAGGACCTAAACGCAAATTTTGTAAGTTTTATAATGCTTATAAATATACGATCCACAGCAGTAAACAAAATCAGAAAAATGAGTGAAAAGAAAAGTGTGTTGAAAATAAAATACAACTAATTTGATACGATAGAAAAAAATCACGAAGATACCTCTAAAAAAATATTTTAACGATTAAAACCATAAATGATAAATTATAAATGATTGATTTTCTGTAAGTAGGATTTGTACAAACACTTTTACACGTCAATTATATTTTTAAAATAAAGCTTGATGAGGTCGGCGTTTCCTATCTGACTACTCTGAAAAGAAAGGCCGAAACAAACTCAGAGGTCACAGTCTCCTTTAGAGTCCAGACATAATCTTGGTCAGATCATGGGAAGGCCATGTAGATTGGTGTCTGATATGGTCCTTTTGAGGAAAGAACCGCACAGATTGAGTGGACCCGTCCAGTCAGTGCACGCATTTGTCAGTAATCGTGCAGCTCAACTCAGAACTTAAGGAGCTCAACGATGCGAGGAATAATACCAAAGAAAGAACATTTGGGTAGGCCGCATAAGTTACTCAAACTGCCAGACCATGATTAATACTAAATGAGAAAAAAAAAACAATGACCCACATAGTCTTCACATTCACAATAATTGAAAACAATATAATACTTTACACGTAAATATTTAATTCCACACAATATATTAAACTCCACAAAGTAAATATGTCATTGTGTTTTGAATAATCATTAAATGTCAAAAGTTTATATAAATAAAATCAAAGGTTCAGTATGCAATAATTGGAGCAGCTCAATCCCAAGCCTTTTTGTCCTCAATATAATCTTTAACGGTATAAAAGGCTTTCTGGCTCAACTTACTTTTAATAAATGATTTAAATTTATTAAGGCTTAGATCTTGAACGTGGCTTGGAAGTTTATTATAAAAACGTATACATTGACATCTGAATGAGCCACCTATTTTCTTGAGCCTTGTTGTAGGTACAACAAATTTGTGTTTCTAGTATTTATATTATGGATATCACTGTATTTTTTAAACAATTTTATATTTTTATGGGCATATAAAAGATTTTCAAAAATATACTGAGAGGGCACAGTCATTACATTAATCTCCGTTAATTTCTTTCTGAGAGAGTGTCTTGGACTTAATTTATAAATTGATCGAACAACTCTTTTCTGCAAAACAAAGATAGTCTGAATGTCAGCGGCATTTCCCCACAACAGAATACCGTACGACATTACAGTATGAAAATAGCTAAAGTACAATAAATGTCTCTATATCAGTTAAATTACGAATTTTTCTAACAGCGTATGCTGCGGAGCTTAGCTTTTTCGACAATTTATCTATATGTGGACCCACTGAAGCTTAGCATCCAAAGTTAAGCCCAAGAATACTGTGCTAACTTCAGGATTCAATTCTTCGCCCTTTATCAACACATTAGTTTTCACCTGCCTAACGTGAGGTAGCGTTCAAGATCTAAGCCTTAATGCTTTTGGTTTTTTTTTCATTAAGAAGTAAATTATTAACATTGAACCAGTGAACTACTTTTGAGATTGCACTATTTCTATCGTCAGTAACCAAATGCTGACGTTTAAGTTTAAACAAAAGTGAAGTGTCATCCACAAACAACACTATATCATGATTATCCTTTATGAGGTACGACAAATCATTAATATAAATAAAAAACAAGAAAGGACCAAGAATTGAGCCCTGTGGGACTTCCATTGTTACTATAAATCCGGGAAATCTTTCCCATTAACGTCAAAGCTTTGAATCTGTAAGAAGATCCAGAGCGGTGATCCGGATCCCACAGTGGCGGAGTTTCCTGATTAATGTTTCATGGAGAACGTAATTTCATTTGATTTGTCCAAGGCATTCGGCCTTGGATAAATCACAAAAGATGCCCAAAGCATCGCGTTTATCTTCCCATGCATTATAAATTTGTCCTAAAAGTTCAACACCAGTAGTCGAACGACCCCTTATAAAACCGAACTGTTTATTGTGCAATAATTTATGTTAATTAAAAAATCTTTGGAATTGGTCCAAAATTATTTTTTCAAAAATTTTATAATCGGTACTGAAATAGGTCTATAATTAACAAACTAATATACATGCAATTATTCTGTTTTTTAGTCAGATTATTCTACAAGCAACATAATAATAGTGTTTTATTTTTTTTCTACAATCAATAGATTTTTTGTAAATAGATAATTGCTTCATATTTTGTAATAAATTACCAGCGTTGTGTCACCGCGCTTCTCTTTATTTTCTATGCAGTCCGACGGTGACCGCGCTTTAGCTGTTAACCACGCCTATTAACTACGTGTACTCGGAATTTCTAAAGTAAAATTGCTATGCTTGAAAATTTAATTCGAACCTCGCTGATTACACTGACAAATAAACAATGTCATTACCAAATTTTGTAGTAAAAAGCAAGATAAATGACAATAATTTATTTTAGTCAAACTTTTGAAAACTGTAGACAAAATTTGTATTTGTTGATATGAATGATGTATGTGAGTACTAGTTGCGCCCCGCGGTTTCACCGTAAGTCTAAGTCTCGATCCCGTAGAAATATCAGGATAAAAAGTATCCTATGTACTAATCGAGGTCATGGTCTATCCATGTGCCAAATTTCATCCAAATCCTTTCAGCCGTTTTAGCGTGAAAGCGTAACAAACAAACAAACTCACTTTCATATTTATATTATAATATATTATTATTATAGTAAGGATACCTAAAGTAGCGTATACAAAGGGAACTGAATTGCTCATATGATTGGTCAAGAATGACGCTACGAAATTATCCACCAAGATATCAACAACAAGATGTAGCAATTGTTACTTATTATAATGCGATATGAAACAACTTAATAAACCTGGCAATATACTAAACAGGTTTATAATATCGAATAGAATAGAATAAAATAGAAATACTCTCTATTATATACACCATAGAGTTACAGACATAAATGTTCAAATTTTACATAGGGTGATACAATGGGCGGTTTTATCGCTAAAATCGATCTTTTACAGACAACCTTTGGATGGATTTTGGAGAAGGTGAGACAATACTGCAGGTAGTCAGTGGTGTACCATTTACTTAAACAATAAATACACACATACATAAAGCATAAACATATACAATAATAATCATGAAACAAGAGCAAGAAACTATATTATGATGGTGTTTAAGGAGAGAGGAAGTGTGTGTGTATGTGTGTGTGTGTATTTGAGGAGTAATTAAAGGTAATATTGCCGAAATAATTGAAGTTTTTGATGGCATAAAACGCAAAGGGTATTTACAAAGCAGATGTGAGTGGAACTGCCGGAGTCGCGGGAAAGTCCGAAAGGGTTACCAAGGCCTCATGCAACACAGGCAACGGGAGGAACACGGGTGGGTTTTAGTCAGTAAGAGTCTGACACACCCTCCAACTCCGCCCAGAGTGGGAGAAGTTATTTGATAATTTACAACCTAAAAAAAAAGTCATAAACCTTGATTGCTCTACTAATTCCACTGCCTAACAGCAACTGTTGTCGGGCTAAACTTGCAATATAATAAACATGTACTCGTAAGCGTAACTTTAAGGAAACTAAATTGAGTGTCTTTTGTTTCCTCCTAGGAAAGTTCTGACAGTGTATATTGACTGATATGGGAAAAGTCAATTTATAGGACCGTAAATACGTTGCGACCTCATTTTGTTCTGTTTTATTTCCTGTCTTTGTTATATTGGTTGTCTGTATGAGATGAGGTTTTTGACCTGGGACAGTTACAGGCTCGTATTATTTATTTATTTGCCCCTGCTTCGCAAGGATGTGATGGAGACATGTCAAAACATCGAGACTTGATTTTCTTCTAGATCTAAGTTAAATATTATTGTATTAATACACGCAAATCTTCCAGAATATTTATGGTGGGAACCACACCAAAATCCATTATGCAGTTTAAAAAAACGTAAATGGTCACACAGGCAGACATGAACAGCGGCCTTGTGTTTACCAGACTGTCCCAGTAGAGGAGTTATGTTTTTGGAGTGTATGTATGTCTATTTCTTGGGCACGCTCTGAAACGTCTAAACGGCTTGATGGAAAAATAAATAAATGCAGTTGGAGGCACGGATGTAACGAATGCCTTAAAATTTTCCTCCGACTGCATTTATTTATTTTTTGTAATTAAAGGATAGGTACTCGTTTTTTCTTTTTCGTCTTATTTCCATCTTTTCAGTTCGTTATTTTGCAGTCGAATTTTTTGTTATTTTAATATTTTTTTTCGTATACAAGATTTGAGTAATGATTTATACGTAATAAAATAGATGGCTTAACAATCTACACGTATTTTCAGTACAGATATGTTTAGATTGGAAATTCATGCCACGAGTTGGCGCCAATTTGACAAGAGGTCTTCCATTTAGACAATTAATATATTCACATTTATTCTTTTATTTATTATTTTACATTTATTCCATTTAGACATAAAATATACGATGACGTTCTACATTCGTTTCATTCATTCGTTCATAATTCAGTCACGACTAAAGAAAATATAGGCGCTTTGACACTTTTGACAGGTGCCCGAACCTGACGTCTCAGTGTTGCCATCTAGTGAACGCCAATTTAGAAAATATTCAATGAGTGTTTTCTCAAATATAAAAAAATGTTATAGGGGGAAGTGTAGAAAAGGTAAACAAAAAATCTTTCAGCTGTTTCCACTGCAGGCTTCTCTTACAAAGAAGAAACGGGCTTTGATCACTACGTACTGATTTCAGACATTTTCAAGTCTGGGTTTCTTAAATGTCGCGTGATACACCATTGGTGCATAAGAACTTAGGTATCCGGAGTCTGGCGTTCAACGGGGGTACTTTCTTTCACCTCACGTAAGTAATAACTTCAAATAATCTTTGGTGCTATAAATTACTAGCGACCGGTCCCTGCCTGGCAAGGATTTTACAACTTGACAAAGCATCGAGATTTCTTTATTACAAATGTAATTTTAATAGAAACGTATTACACACAAATCCTACTGGAATAAATTCACTAAATGATGGTGAAAACAAAATCCGTTGCGTAGGATAGAAAAATTACGCGGTCACACAGACAGACACGAAAAGCGACTTTAATTTTTAAGTGATTACGTTGATTCCCGCTATGTTGTTTAGTTTTCACTAAGAATGAACCCTAAAGTTTACGTAATTTCGACAGAAACAAATAATGAACTAGAAAGCAACATCAAAATATTTACAACCCAGAGAAGTTAGGTATATTTTATCTTTTTTAATTTTCCAGCCACATCTGGTGTTTCTGGAGTCTGACCTCAATATAGTTGTGTAATGGTGATTGATGTCCCTAATGACAGTGGAGTGTTTCTTGCGTTCGGTTGCTCAGCTAAATCTGTAGCTAGGCTTCCGACAAATATTATTTTTGACCAACTGATAAATGCTTAATATTTTTGTATGTTAATAAAAAAATACGGCCAAGTGAGTGTCGAGCCACGCACAATATAATTATAATTTATCTCAAGAACAAACTTAAAACTTCTCTTTCTACTTTGGTTTTAATGATAATGTGGCAGTATGAGTTATTTATGCGGCCTACCCAAATGTCCTTTGGTATTGTTCGCCGCATCGTTGAGGTCCTTAAGTTTTAAATTGAGCTGCACGATTACTGACAAATTCGTGCACTGACTGACAGGTCCACTCAATATGTGTGGTTCTTTCTTCAAAACACCATTTCAGACACCAATCTGCATAGCCTTCACATAATCTAACCAAGATTATGTCTCGACTTTAAAATAGACTGTGACCTTTGAGTTTGTTTTGGCCTTTCTTTCTTTGTTTGTACAAACCTTCTTACAGAAAAACAATCATTTATCGTTATCATTTAGCATTGTAGTTGAAAAACATGTTCTACCATACATTCCAAGTGCAAATGAAAGTTTGTACTAACAATATTGACAGATTTACCGTGTTATTTACCGTGTTATTTACCGTGTTATTTACCGTGTTATTTACCGTGTTATTTACCGTGTTATTTACCGTGTTATTTTAAGACCATAGACGTCTTATAAGTATTCCTGTAATCTATTAAGAATAGAACTATTTTTTTTTTCGAAATTTTTGGATTAGTAGTTTCGGAGATAGGGGGGAATGGTCAATTTTCATCTATTTTTTTTTAATAAGTATTAAAACTATTTATTTTAAAAGTATAATAAATAGATTTGAGACCTCCACAGTAAAACCTTTTATTTGATATGTCACACGGTACAGTTTGCAAAACTTTTTTTAAGGTTCTAATTTTTCCCCAAAAGTGAACCCCATATTCAAAATGAATTTATTTACGTTATACATACATGTTTGGGTCACAAAAAATATTATGTGTACCAAATAACTTATCAGTCCATTAGATTCGGAGAAAATTGGCTGTGACAAATGGACAGACAGACAAACGAATATCTTATAAGGGTTCAGTTTCTTGATTCGGACGCCTAAAAAGTTTTTTAAATAACTTTTTCACTTTGTAATATTGTTTAAGCTTTGGGTGAATGTGACGCGTATTTTCCCCCATGTTGTACTTTTTGTTTTTGTGTTCTTTCTTTGCGTGATATTTACTGCAAATAAGTGTATTTTCTTTCTTTTCTTCTTTATTTCTTTCTTTTGCTCTGTCCGATAGTGTCCACAATGATCATATCTTTGTAAAACCTACCACTTATGTTGACATTTAGAAGCAATAAATATATTGCGTATTGTAAGCACTAAAGTTGGCAAATTGTTAGGTTTGACACAATTAACTGGTTTTTGACCTTTGACACATTGCTTATAGATATAACATACGTATGCTTAGATATATTATCTTAAGTACCGTAGGCTTTTCTTATTTAGGTATTATCATTTTTCCAAAATTAATTTAAAAACAGATACCAAGAGGCACCACTGGAGCGTTAGCATCCCAGGCCCAAAATTGTAATGTCTGACCCTGTTATCACACTGACATGGAGGTCGGTGTAATAGTCCCTTCAAACCAGAACACAGAAAGGCTGTTTAGCGAAATAAATAAGCAAAAAAAGGCGAAGTTTTTTTTCTAGTCTTTATTTGTTTATAAGGTTTTGATCAGTATGACTATTTCACCCTTTTTTTTTTTGGATGGGAAGTCATCAAATAACTTCTCCCGCTCTGGGTGGAGCGGGAGGGTGTGTCAGGCTGTTACTGACTAAAACCTACCCGTATGCCTTCCGTTGCCTGTGTTGCGGGGGCTTCGGTGACCCATTAGTACCTTCCCGCGACCCCGGCAGGCATCGGCCCTAGTGGACCCCTACATTGTGCTGACGACATCTCTTTGAGGCGCGCGTGGAATACAACGCGCCGTCGACCTGGGCCTGGTCCTTACCGGACGGTGAGCTACAGTGACTATTTCACCCTATGAGGGTGATATGTTAAAGGTAGAGGATTCTTAAGTATGAAGATTGTAGGTGTATACTTTTTCTGGACAAGCTCCTTCACAAAGATCTCCACTACTACTGGATTTTCAAGCACTACCAATCAATAAATCATATCCACATAATCTTCATTACATTAAAAGGAACCGCACTTTATACAACCCATCCCTAATTCTAAAGATACCAACGCAAGCACTCTAGACGGCCCTTGATCGTGGGTTCAAAATTACCTTTTCCCACTCAATTGATCTTTACCGACCTTAATCTTAGCTTTGCCATAGAGTACAAAAACTGTACAGAAGCGAAAATTATAAATTTTTCTGTACTGCCTTTGATCAAGAATATTCTAGATAGGTACAGTTTCACGAACAAAAACCCATTGCTCAACTGGCCGCGATTATTAATGTAAAGAACTAAGAACTCGCTTGGAGAAATAAGTACAAGACATTAATTAACCTTAAACTTAGATTTTAAGTTTATTTTTAGAATAATTATTTTTATTCAATTGGGTTGATATGTTGGTAATTGATGGTTGTTCTATTTTTGATCGGACAACATTTTTCGGGCCGTTTTTGATGCGCTAGCCGTGACTTCTAGTGTATTTTTGATCGAAGTGTACTGCCGTAATAAACACCTACTACACCCACACCCTTCTTTCTTCATACAATCCTAGTAAATTATTTAAATCGGACACAGACGCTGGAAGAAATGACACAACCTTAAACGTAGATGAACGTAGCTTTAGCTACGGTTTCCTAGAAGAGCGGCGACCGCCATGTAACGGCCGCCACATAACGGCCGCAGTGACGGCTGTCATGAAAACGATGGTCCCGAGGTTTGACTTTACGGTGTCAGAAAACACACCAACTTACAAATAACGTTTCCGTGACGGCATTGGACTGTAAATTGCGGACGCTATGTGGCCACCGCAGTCTTCGGTAACCTTAGCTTTATCCAATAAGTGCCAATGGAACCTTACTAGCTTTTTTTTGTGGGAAATTCCGTTCTGTTCCGTTGCCTGTGTTGCCAGGGGCCTCGGTAACCCTTTCGAACTTTCCCGCGACCCCGGCAGGCATCGGCCCAAGTGGACCCCTATACTTGTGCTGATGACATCTCTTTGAGGCGCGCGTGGAACAAAACGCGCCGTCAACCCGGACCTGGTCCTTACCGGACGGTGAGCTACCCATTGCTCACCGTCCGCAAGCCCGCGCCTACGATGGCCGGAAATCTGTCCGGGATTCCCGACGCCCAGGGCGTCTCCTGCGGCGGCTAGGGGCGAGAGGGCGCGAAGTTTGCCTTTCCCTCAACCGTCCCGCCTCCTCCTTCGCGAGCATTAATGCTTCGCAGAAGGAGGTGATGGCTGCCCATGCCCTCTCCCTCCGTACCATGGTCTGAACCTGGCAGGACGCGAGAGATCTCTGCCGCCGATCGCCTCCACGAGGACACGGCGGTGCTCTGCCCAATCCAGGCAGACCTCCACCGTAAGCTCCACCGTGTCCTCCGGGCGAACCACACAGTGCTGACACCCGGGCGTTTCCTCCCGCCTTATCCGACACAGGAACCTCCCGAAGCTGCCATGTCCGGTAAGGACCTGCGTCAGGCGGAAGGTGAGGATGCCGTAGCGCCTCTCTAGCCACTTCTGAAAGAGGGGACTTATCGCCGCTTATAGCACTGGGTTGCGACAACCGTTCTCTCCATGTCGCCATGAGATCCCCCCGGAGCTCCGCCCGCTGTGCCGCGATTTCTCGCGGCAACGGAGTTACGTCCCGGCGTTTCACCTCCTCGCGCCACTCCCATATGTGCGCGAGGACTTTTGCCTCCAGATCCCATGGCGGCAATCCGGCAAGGAGGCTCGCTGCCTCACAGGAGACCGTGCGGTATCCCCAGACAAGCGCGGCCCAAAGGGTCATGGCCATCCGGATGGGATGGCCATGACCCTTTGGGCCGCGCTCAACCGGCGGGCTGGCCGCAGCGCCAGGGAACGCGCCCATACAGGAGCCACGTAGAGGGCCATGGACCGCACGACCCCCGCGTCACAGGAGGGCTGTATCTTTTTAACTGTATAGGAAGCCAGTTGAATTTTTTTACAGAGTGTTGCTACCTACCTACGTGTAAAGCACCTGGATATGCGAAGCACAGGACCGATGGTTGTGGCGACGCTTGGGGGAGGCCTATGTCCAGCAGTGGACGTCATTCGGCTGAAATGATAATGATGACGACGTGTAAACTCTTTCATGGAAATTATAATTAATTTTCCTGTTTTTAGTGTTAGTACCTCACACAAATTCATGTACCACTACAAACTATGTGAAGTTAACATCAATATAGAAACAATCATCAATGTAGACGAACTGGATTAATAATCTATTATTGAAGCTAACTCAAAAACTGATCAAGCTTATTTAATAAAATTGATATGGTACTACCACGCGGGCGTCTTCTACTATAAGAAGCACGTAAATTGGCTTAGTAATTGCGGAGAAATGTGAACATCCTATAAGAAAACTCGCTGATTGCTTAAACTCCTTCTTTTGAAGTCGGTAAGACTTCGGAATAGTAGAAATTAGAGTAAATAGTATGGAAATTAGAGAAGATTTCGCAGTCGCATTTGGCCGATTTAGAGCAGTGATGGCCCAGTGGTAATGGCCGCAACTTACAAGTTGTAGGTCGTAGTTTAGAACCCGGACAGGCGCTTTACTTTGTGTAAATTATTTCATCACCACTGCTCTCAAAACGGTGAATGAAAACATCGTGAGAAAACCGGCATGTCCTAAAACCATAAAATTCGATGACATGTGACATCTACCAACCCGCACCGGGCCCGCGTGGTGGATTACGGCCCACATCCTCTCACAGACAGGGGGCCTCTGTCCCATCAGTGTGAAGATTATAGGCTGATTATTTGGCCGGTTTTACGCCTCGAAACTGTAGGCATTTATGTTGTCGGTGAGTTTCACTTCTATTCATTGTTATTCTATGCCATTGCCTTAGGCTCATCTTAAATTAAATTGATGTTTTTGTGGTATAATATATCTTACATTTTAGAGTGGGTACGAGAGGACAAGACAACCGGTATATTGATAAAGTTTTTTTTATGCGAACACTTAAATATTATTTTGTTTGGGTACGATTTTAATGATGTTTGGTTTTTTTGCAAGACTTGATGAGGCAATAAACAAGTGTACTATGACAAAAAGCCATACAGTGTCACAATAATAAGCAAATATTAGATAAGCAACCAAACAAAAAAATCTGCCTAGCCTTTTCCCAACTATGTTGGAGTCAGCTTCCAGTCTAACTAGATGCAAACGAATGCCAGTATTTTACATGGAGCGACTGCCTATCTGACCTCTTTAATCCAGTTACTGGGTAATACGATATCCGTTGGTAAGACTGGTACACTACCCGTAACAGTCAAAGATCTACAAATGACAGCCGGGACCAACGGCTTAACGTGCTTTCCGAGGCACGCAGGGGTCTCGATATAGATGGTCGCCCATCCACGAACCGACCGCAGCAAGCATAGCTTAACCAACCTACCAATCCACCCACCAATTACCCAATAATTTATTGCAGTACCCGGGCGTTATTAATTACGACTCAGAGCTTTAGAAGCCCAGAGCGGGAGAAGTTATTTGATGATTTCCCACCCAAAAAAAAAACAGAGCTTTAGAAAGAGACTGTCAAACTGGTATGAGTAACAGAGACGACACTACAAACTCAATTTAAACTTTACATGCCATATTTACGGCCCCGAACTATATCCACTTGAAGAGCCAAATAGTTGTAGTTTGGTGGTCCAATAGAAACAGCCGCGACTTACGAATCGAGGTTCGAGGCAGACTAATTTACACAAAGTAAAGTACTTTGTGTAAATTATTTCATCACTACTCTCAAAATGGTGAAGAAAAACATCTAGAGGAAACCGGCATGTCCTGGAACTAAAACTTCGAAGACGTGACATGATTACGGCTCACCCCTCTCATAGAGGAGGCTTGTGTCCCAGCAGTGGGAATATTA
Source organism: Atethmia centrago (assembly GCA_905333075.3). NCBI lineage: Eukaryota > Metazoa > Arthropoda > Insecta > Lepidoptera > Noctuidae > Atethmia > Atethmia centrago. The sequence continues at coordinate 7,686,543 of HG995389.1, read as the reverse complement.
TAGGCTGATTATGCTGTATCTACTTCATCATTCTCTTGTCCTTAACCCAATTTATTTGGGGTCAACGCAACATGTAGTTTGCCATATTCTCTATTAAGACGCTGACAACACCTAAACCGCGGTCACTGTCAGATTGCATAGAAAAGAAAGAGAAGCGCGACGACAAAACGCTTGTAATTTATTGCAAAATATGAAGTAATTATCTATTTACTCAGAATTAAGTTGAGTAATCGAAAATAAAAAACAACCAAGTTCTGCATTAGAATAAGACGTACTTGTTATTAATTAAATACGTAATGTATGTTGATATTTAATACAGATATTTTGGATTAGAACTCAAGGTAAGAGGTTAGTTTAACGTTAGTTTGTATCGAGATTTTTTTTTCAAAACGTGTTTTGGTGACAACCAAGTTCTGGGAAATATGTTCAAAATTAACATATATTTTTTCCGCTACCACAAACTATACAGATTTGGCAATTTTCTTTCTTAAGAGAAGCCTATTTTGGTCAATTGGGTCTTGTCAGCGCCTTAAGCCTTTTGTACACACACGTTTTCCTTGCTGTAAAAACTACGGTTTATTTGCCGTATGTAGGCACGGTCGTCAGTATTGTATGGATCACTATAATAATAATAATAATAATAAATAGTCTATTGACACAAAGATACATGCATTAGTATACACTGATTAACAAGATGCTAAGTACGCTACAGAAGTCTGTATACAGATATTGTGAGCCCTGCCTCTCAAACTAGGTATACGCAAGGTAACGTAATTTTTCATAAAATTTGCGCGTCAATGAATGAAGGCTCGTGCCGAACCTAAATTGATTGGCAACGGGCGTTGCCAACTGCGGTGCAAGTGATATTTTCACCTGGCGTGGCAGGCAGCGCGCTATTTCCTATGAAGTTTTTATAGAAATTCTACTACTAATTTCGCGTCGCGCCTGTCTGCGGGAGCGTTTATAAAATCACTAAAAATAATACAACTTGAACGCCAGGTGAGAATATCAGTTGCATCGAAGTTGGCAACGCCCGTTGCCAACCAGTTTAGGTTGAGTTACCGTCACCCCGTGTGAGAATGGGCTTACATAACATACATACACACATAATCAGCCTATAATGTTCCCACTACTGGGACACAGGCCTCCTCTCTGTGACAGGGAGTGGGCCGTAAGCCTACACAATGGCAGTGGCGGAATGGGCTTATTGTGTTGAAACTGCATACTGCGTCAAGTCAGCTCAAAGTCAAAGTGCTACCTCTGACGTGCGCTACTATGTATGTAATCAGTTTTTTTTTAATATTGATATGTTTACACATCTTCGAATTTTTTTAGTTATAGTTTTGGTTTTTGAATTTTAAAAAACGGTATTGTACGCTATTCTTAACTTTTTAAAGATTTTATTATAAAAAAAAAAAACGCTGTACGTAAACGAACAATAATTTCCTACGCACTTCTCAACAAATTACAATACGTAAATAGTTTTAATTTAATTAAAATATAAACTGATACTCCAACATCCTAGTTTACAGCTGTTCTGGAACATTCTCGGCATACATGACAATAAACTGGAACGTGCGGCGGAAAGTCCCGAGTTCGAACTCCAATAATTATGTTAGGCTTTAGTAGTTTGTGAAAGTGGGTTGGTTTTACGATGGTTGAGTTCATAGTACTACCACAAACAACCACGACTAGCTAGGCTGTGGTAGCTAGACTGCAAATTGGAAATAAGTTACTATAGCATAATCAGCCTTAAATGTTCTTACTGCTGGGATACAGTCCTCCTCTCTGTGAGATAGAGTGGGCCATAATCCACCACGCGTATCCAGTACAGGTGGTTGGATGTCACATGTCTTCGAATTTTTGGTTCTAGAACGTGCCAGTTTCCTCACGATGTTTTCCTTCACAGTTTTATGTATTTATTTATTGGTCTATCTACAATCGTTACACTATTCAACCAATTAACATAAGCCAACATACAACCCAAGTACCTAATATTAAGCGATATACACCATTAAGAAACAATATTATATGAAAATAAAAATAAAACAATATACTTAAGTAAAAAAATTACCCAAAATATTTACAAAGTTTTAATACAAATAGTTGACAATAATAGTTGGAAAATGGTGCGTAAAACTGTTCTTATAATGGTTATCTATTTTGGTGGTCTTGAAGCTTGAATTTTTGTGACGTGCAACAAAAAATATCAATCCCTTCGTCACAATTGTCTAGAAGTCTGCAAAGTCTTGGAACTGGAGAGTTAGACACTGAAACAGTTTTGCGGAATAGGGAACGTAACAGTTGGGAGCAGTCTATTTTACCGTGGAGAATTTTGAACAGAAATATTAAATCAATATTATCTCTTCGTTTTTCGAGTGAGGTCACGCCAAATTTTTCGAGACATTTTGCGTAGCTTGGAACTTTCTTATCTATTCTCGCAGACAAGGCATGAAGATATAAAAGTATTTTCTAAATTAACTCTAACCTAAGACTATGTGATGCATTGTGGGGACGCCATACAACTGCGCAGTACTCCCATACGGTACGAAAGAGGCAATTGAATAAGTATATTTTTGTTTTAGGTTTGCGAAAACAAAAATTGCATTCCGCATGACAAAACCAAAACCGAGTGTCTTCGAGGCTTTTTGACAATATTATCCATGTGGGGAAAAACAATCTTGCAGTCAAGAAGGAACTCCAAATCGCTGATTACATCCACCTAACTTAGGCACGTAACGTTCATACTATAATTGAAATCCATAAAATTTGGCTTCCGAGTAAACGTTATTTGAGAACATTTTTTAACATTTAGTTGCATATTATTATCCTTAAACCATTTCAAAAGTCTATTCACGTCTTCTTGAAGTAATGCCGAATCGACTTGAGGGTCTATGACACGAACAATTTGTTTTTAAATCATCGGCGAATAAGAATGTCGTGGAGCTAATGAAGCAATTAGGAATATCGTTAACAAAGATAATAAACATAACAGGACCTAGGTGGGAACCCTGCGTAGCCCCAGAGGTTATAGTCAGGGTTTCGGATTTAGAACCATTGACAACCACATAAAAGGATATGTCCGTTAGATAGGAGTGAAGCCAGTCAAGAAGAAAAACAGCAAAGTCGTACGTAGCAAGCTTCTGAATATGGACTCTGTGGGACACTTTGTCGAATGGCTTGCTAAGATCAGTGTATATGGCGTCGACTTGCTGCAATATTTTCGACTAAATTGACAAAATTACTACAGGTTGAACTTGCAGCATTAAATTTGCAATGAAATAAAATGAAATGAAATTGTTTATTCTGTAAATAGGATATGAGAATCACTTTTATACGTCATATTAAAAAATAAGCTAGATGGAGTCGACATTTCCTATCTGACTACCCCTGAGAAGAAATGGCGAAACAAACTCAAGGGTCAAAGTCTCTTTTAAAGTCCAGACATAATCTTGGTCAGATCATGTGAGGACCATGTAGATCTATGTCTGAAATGGTCTTTTGAGGAAAGAACGACACAAATTTGAGTGGACCTGTCCAGTCAGTGCAAGCATTTGTCAGTAATAGTGTAGCTCAACTCAAAACTTAAGGAGCTCAACGACTCGACGAACAATACCAAGGAAAGGACAATTAGGATGTCCGCATAAAGAACTCAAAATGCCAGACCATCATTAAAACTAAGAGAAAAAAAAAACAACAAGAAATAAATAAAAATGACCCACATAGTGCTCACATTCACAATAATTAAAGTAATATAATACTTTTCAAGGTACATAAATATTCACTTAATTTTGCTTATAATATTCATCAATGTCAATATGTACATATCGTTGTATATAATGATGATTTTGCATAATTTAAATATCAAATTTTATGGTTTTAGCACAAAGCTTATCAGAGCGAGCAGCTCAACCCCAAGCTTTTTTGTCTTCTAAATAATCTGAAATTTTATAGTACCCTTTTTTACAAAGTTTGGTTTTAATACAGCTTTTAAATCGTTTAATGGGTAAATTTCGAATAGCAATAGGAAGTTTGTTGTAAAAGCGTATACATTGACCCATGAACGAGTTGCCTACTCTGTGGAGGCGAGTGTGAAGTACAGCAAGATTATGTTTATTCCTGGTATTTAAATACCAGGAATAAACACTACTGTAACAATACTGTGGATATCGGACATTTTCTTAAAATTTGATATATTTTTGTGTACATACATAATATTATCAAATATATATTGAGAGGCTTGTTATGCGCCGGCCTTATACCTATATCGCTGACGGCGCATCAACGGTGGAAACGTACCATCATGACCCACATACAAAGAATTGGCAAACTGACGGAAACGCTGACGGTGCGGCACGTGTAAGCGACGCGCGGCGCGGTGGCCTACGTGACCATCAAGCTCGTTCATTCCGATTCCTACTTCGAATCTGAACACTAGATTTTCGTTCTAATTTTAAGTAAAGTTTGTAATACTTATTTTAATTAAATCATTATAATAAATTTCGGTTTTTTTTGAGTCCTCCGACAGCGTTCGACATAATTGGCGCAGTCGGTAGGATACTCGCGGGCCGGTTCGCGATATAGATTCCCGAATATTGAAATTAGGCGAGCCGCCCGGGTGGCCTTAGGCACCTCTAACGAGTATCCCGAATCGTCGAAGAGCTGCGGAGATCCAGACATTGATACTGCTCAGGAGAAGCCGAGATGTACAAGTAAGTGCACGAGAATCTTTCTAGTGTCGCTTTCCCTTACCCTTAACCCTTGATACTTTATTTCAAGATTTTTTACCCTAGGAATTTAGGGACCCGCGAGACTGTTTCTTATAGGCAGTCGAGACGGGAAGATTTAGTGGATAGTAATAGGAACATAGATATAAATATAGATAGTATAATGGCACACGACCCCGATGGCATTTTGAAGGCCATTCGCCTGGTCCCGGAATTTGATGGGAACCCCCATATCTTAACTCGATTTATTAGAATTTGCGATAAGTTAGTGGATGCGTATATACGTGAAGGTCCTGAGCATGACTTAAACAATTTATCCTTGATTAGTGGCATATTAAATAAAGTAACAGGCAATGCTGCTCGAACTGTTAACTCTAACGGTATCCCCGAGAACTGGAATGGCATCAGAAGCGTGTTAATAAATAACTTCGCTGATCGTAGGGATGAAACCACCCTCTATAATGACCTCTCGTTGCAGACACAGGGTAATGATACGCCGCAAGAACTTTATGATAGGTGCCAAACCTTATTTAGCACTATCATGACATATATTACACTTCATGAAACGTTGACTACGACTATTAACGCTAAGCGCGATTTGTATAAAAAGTTAACAATGCAGGCCTTTGTGCGCGGGCTCAAGGAACCTTTAGGTTCGCGCATACGATGCATGCGACCAGATTCTATTGAGACAGCATTAGAGTACGTACAAGGGGAATTGAATGTAATGTATCTGCAACAGAGAAACGACAGTTTACCTAAACTCACTAACACTCATCCCAAGTCTGCAACCCAGCCTAACCAGTCACCCATGCATGCAGGCTTCCACAGTCCACGCAATAATAACGCTATGCCCGTACCTAACCCGGTCATGCCCGCTTATATGCAACCACGCATGATGCAACCACAGCCACCAAATAACTATAGATTTAATGCAGGTTTTAATACTTTTAATGCACCCTATAATCAGCCCCGTATGCCTTCGCATACGCAACGAATGTTTGGCGCCCCACCTCCAAACTACAATCCGCGAGGTAACACGTTCGGTATGGCTCCAAGACCCCCATCACAAAATCAAGGGGCCAAGCCCATGAGTGGTGTGAGCAATTTCGTTGCTAAGCCACTACCTCCTACTCGTAGTAATTGGGATTGGTCTAGGCAAGGCAATCCGCCACCCATTAATTACTTCAGAACGCGCGATGTAAATGTCAACGAATGTTCAAGTTTCGAAGACTTCTCCTACCCTGAGTATTATGGGTATGAGCAGGAGCCTAACTACTACGAAAATTATTATCCTATGGATTACTACGGCAATTATCCATGCGTATACGATGGCATTCCGCAGACTGAGGTGTCGACTGACATGACAAATGACGGTAGCACTCAAGTAAGAGAACAGCCCCAGCCTTTCACCAGCGAGGAGGATTTTCAGGGGGCCACGAAATCAAAAAGATTAAAATAGAATTAAACCTTCAAACACAGCGACAGTTACCATACGTTCATATTGCTAACCCTAACCTAAACCTATTAATAGACACCGGCGCTAATCAATCCTTCATAAGCCCGGATGCTGTGGAGAGATATTTTGCACATTTACCATTGAACCATGATCCATTCGAGGTCACGAACGTACATGCAACAAGTAGACATAGTCACTCCATTAATATACCATGCTTCTCCGAATTCAGTGATCCAGAGCCTGTAAAACTATTTGTGTATAAATTTCATAATCATTTTGATGGTCTTATAGGATTCGACCTACTTGCAAAATGGCATGCTAAATTGGACCTTAAAGAATTGACGTTGACCACGAAATCCGCAGTAAATCGTATTAAAATATACAACTCCAGCAACTTAAATTTGTATGAAAATATCATCCCGGCACACAGCAAAAAACTACTAAGATTACCAATTAACGCACAGGACGGACAAGTTTTAGTTAACGAACAGATAATTTGTAACTGTATTATTCATGAATGCCTAACAACTGTTTTAAGTAACCGTGGTATAGTAGAAGTTGAGAACCCAACTCCTAATGATATGATATTCTCATTAGACCATCCGGCACAGGCATCAGTGTTTAATATTGAGTACACTCATTCGACACAATCTTCGCCCCGTGTAAAGGAAATTATATCAAAGTTGCGCACTGATCATTTAAATTTAGAAGAGAAGGCCAATCTGGAATCACTGTGCGCTAAATATGCTAACATTTTTTATATCGAAGGGGAACCATTAGCTTTCACCAATAAAGTAAAGCATTGCATTAGAACTACCGATGAAAACCCCGTATATACCAAAAGTTACAGATACCCATTTATTCATAGGGAAGAAGTTACTAGCCAAATATCAAACATGTTAGAACAAGGGATAATTAGGCCATCGGAATCAGCATGGAGCTCACCCATTTGGGTAGTACCAAAAAAAGTTGACGCTTCAGGAAAGCAAAAGTGGCGTCTCGTCATCGACTTCCGTAAACTAAACGAGAAGACGATCGACGACAAGTACCCAATACCGAATATTAATGACGTACTCGATAAATTAGGAAAATGCCAATATTTTACAACCCTTGATTTGGCTTCAGGATTTTTCCAAGTTGAAATGCACCCCAACGACATTCCCAAGACCGCTTTCAATGTAGAACATGGGCATTTCGAATTCTTACGAATGCCCATGGGACTTAAGAATGCACCCTCTACGTTCCAGCGTGTAATGGACAATGTCCTCAGAGGACTCCAGAATGTTATCTGTCTTGTATACTTAGACGATATTATCGTATTCAGCACGTCATTACAGGAGCATATGGATAACCTAGAGAAAGTCTTCCAAAGGCTGAGTGAATCCAACTTCAAAATTCAGCTAGATAAATCGGAATTTTTAAAATTGGAAACCGCCTACCTTGGTCACGTAATAAGCAGTGAAGGCATCAAACCTAACCCCGATAAGATAGCAGCCGTAGAAAAATATCCCCTACCGGAAACCCCTAAACAGATAAAGCAATTTTTAGGACTTTTAGGATATTACAGGAAGTTTATTCCCGACTTCGCCCGGATTACAAAACCCCTAACACAGTGTCTAAAGAAAGGGAAAAAAATTACATTTGACCCCGACTACATTAACAGCTTTGAGAAATGCAAGACGTTACTGACTAATGACCCTATCCTGAGGTACCCTGATTTCACAAAAGAATTCGTACTGACGACTGATGCCTCCAACTATGCAATAGGCGCGGTGCTATCACAAGGACCCATAGGATCAGATAGACCCGTATCGTACGCCTCACGTACTCTCAATGAAAGCGAAATTAACTACAGTACAATAGAGAAGGAACTATTAGCGATTGTCTGGGCCACTAAATACTTTCGGCCATATCTTTTTGGGCGTAAATTCAAAATCGTGACGGATCATAAACCACTACAGTGGGTTATGAACATTAAAGAACCAAACTCAAGGTTAACTCGATGGCGGCTAAAATTAAGCGAGTACGATTTTACAGTCGTTTATAAAAAGGGCAAAAACAACACTAATGCCGACGCCCTATCCCGCATCGAGCTAAACAATGAGGAGACTAACTCGATGATAGCCAATCCGACTGTCAAACCCCCAACCTTAGATAACTCAAATACCCTCACCGCACATACCGACAATGAAAACCCTATACTAGAAATACCTATCACTGACGATCCACTCAACAAATTTCATCGTCAATTATGTTTGACCATTGTAGGGGACATTAAAAGACGACCGACAGTGACTAAACCCTTCGACACTCACCTCCGAACATCTGTGCAGCTATCCGAGTCAAACCTAGAGGAAGATCTAGTTAATGCAATAAAAGAATATGTTAACCCTAAAATTAAAACAGCCCTCCTAATAAATCCGCCTTTAAGCATGTACAAAATTGTGCCCATTTTACAGGAAAAATTCAGGAATTCAGCCATGAATCTAGTAATAGCCAAAACGGAAATTGAAAATGTCAAGGAGTACCTTAGACAACAAGAAATTATCCGTCATTACCACAATGGGAAAACCAACCATCGTGGTATTAACGAGTGTTACTTGGCTTTATCACGTAGGTATTACTGGCCAAAAATGAGGGAACATATTTCTAAATATATCAATGACTGTACCATATGTGGACAGGCAAAATACGATAGGAACCCTGTCAGACCGATGTTCAATATAGTTCCACCAGCCACAAAACCGTTCGAAATTGTCCATATGGACTTATTTACAGCACAAAATGAAAAGTATGTAACTTTTATAGATGTATTTTCTAAGTACGGACAGGCATATAACCTTAAAGATGGTACCGCACTAAGCGTTATACAAGCACTACTAACATTCAGCACTCATCACGGCTTGCCACTCACCATTATAACCGATCAGGGTACAGAATTCACAAACCAAATGTTTTCGGAGTTCTGTAAAACACATAAAATAACTCATCATAAAACATTGGCTCATGCGCCGAATGATAACGGCAACATCGAGAGATTCCACCTAACCTTGCTAGAACATTTGCGCATCCTAAAACTACAGCATCGGGACGAATCTGTCATTAACCTAATGCCATATGCCTTGATAGGGTATAACAGCTCAGTCCACAGTTTCACGAAATGTAGGCCATACGATATTATTTTAGGACATACAGATCCAAGAGATCCATTAGATATTGACCTAACAGAACATCTGCTACAGCAATACACAAATTCACATAGGGAACAAATGAAGAAAGTCTACGAGCTAATTAATGAAACATCTCTCTCTAATAGAACTGCAATAATGGATAATAGGAACAAAGGTCGTGAATCAGATGTAGAATATCAGCCACAACAGCAGATATTCGTCACAAACCCAAGTGCTAGCCGTCAAAAGCTCGCACCGAGATACACTCAGGATACGGTTCTGGCAGATCTCCCAATTCACATATACACCTCTAAGAAACGTGGTCCAATAGCAAAATCGAGACTTAAACGAGTCCCTAACAGTGCCAAATTGTTACAGGATTCCACTACTGATGTTGGTCCTGCACCTGATACAGGCGCAAGAGATAAAACTTGAGGGACTCAACGATGGACCAGGGATTCTACCTTTTAAATTAGGACCTATGAGACTTACAACTCATTACCATACATTTTTACAATACATTGAACTTAAAGATATAAATAATAAAATTAGCTCCGTACGAACACAACTAATCGAAATCAAAGACACCCTAGATAACTATACTTATGCCCTGTACGAGTTACAGATTGATCATTTAACAAGTAAATTAAACAAGGCTTCGCTTCAACTAAGTAGCTTAGAGCCTAACCGCCCCAAAAGAGGTCTTATAGACGGTCTAGGATCCGTAGTAAAAAGCATAACAGGAAATCTGGACTATACGGATGCCATGAGGTACAATGATGCCATTAAAATTCTCAAGGATAATCAGGATAAAGTAATTGCTGAACAAAACCATCATATCAGTCTCAGCAAACACTGGATGGGCCACCATACCGAAATTATAACCAAAATTGTTGAAAATCAGTCCCGAATTAACAACACTCTGCATGACTTACTGGACAAACAAAAGTATGCTCAATACAGTCTATTAAAATTTGCGAAGTTCGCGCAAATCCTAGGTATAGTTAGCGATAATGTAGATAAGTTACTAGATGAGTTACATAGAATTGAAGATGCAATAGCCTTCAGTCGTGCTGGAAGCACGCACCATTCTATGATAAAGTTAGAGACAATGACTAGTATGTTAGGAAAACTTAGTAGTATTTACGATAAGGACCAGCTGTTAGATCTGGAAGCTAGGGAATATTATAACGTCATAAAGCCAGGATCATTTTATAACGGTCAACATATTATCATAGCATTTCAATTCCCTATCCTATCTCCCTTTAAATATACTCTATATAGACTAGCTATAGTACCGAACGAAAGAAAGCAGATCATAGTTCCCCCTTACCCCTTTATAGCTATCACTAGAAACTTTCACGTGTACATAGAGGCTGAATGCCCGAAGTTAACCGAGCAGTACTTATGCGAAGAAAAACTCAATCATCAGTTAAGATCGCAACCAGATTGTATACAACGTATAATAGATGGCAAAACGACGGATGACTCCTGCGTGAAGACAACCATTTCACTCTCAAGACAAGCCATGGATAAGCTGGACGACCGCCACTACGTAGTCGTCTTCCCAAAACCTACGAAACTGCAACTCACCTGTGAACGAGATGAATTTAACACATTAACCGGCAGCTTCCTGGTTACCATCCCACGTAACTGTCTGCTACGAACACATGAATTCACCATAGTTAACATCAATGATCGAGTGAATGGTCAGCCAGTGAAGATAACCGAAATTACTACAAAATTGTATGAAGATCACGTACCTCAACGCCCGCTCCAGATAAACTCTATCAACCTAAGAAACCTACATAACTTACAAGATGAGATTAATCTTCAAACACCTGTGCAACTGGAAAGTCTGGAGACGCCATCACTCTACCATACAACCATACCATTCTACGTAATCTTATTTGGTGCACTTTTACTAACTACCATCATAGTATTGCGTCACCGCTGCAACGCCTGGAGACTCAAGCCACCTGCAGAGCAATCATTACCCAACGTTGCTGCTGCAAATCAAGATCATCCTTATGAAGTTCCAGAACCATCTCAACGCCAAGGAAAAACTCAGATGCCAGCAACATTTTCACTAAACGTCTTAAAATAGTTGCTGAGCTACGGGGGGAGGTGTTATGCGCCGGCCTTATACCTATATCGCTGACGGCGCATCAACGGTGGAAACGTACCATCATGACCCACATACAAAGAATTGGCAAACTGACGGAAACGCTGACGGTGCGGCACGTGTAAGCGACGCGCGGCGCGGTGGCCTACGTGACCATCAAGCTCGTTCATTCCGATTCCTACTTCGAATCTGAACACTAGATTTTCGTTCTAATTTTAAGTAAAGTTTGTAATACTTATTTTAATTAAATCATTATAATAAATTTCGGTTTTTTTTGAGTCCTCCGACAGCGTTCGACATAATTCAGTCAGAATATCTATTTCTTTGAATTTTTCTCGAAGGGAATCTCTTGGACCTAGGTTGTAAATGGCTCGAAGAGCCCTTTTTTGTAAAACAAAGACGGTATTAATGTCCGCACAGGTTCCCCAGAAAAGAATCCCATATAAAATAACTAAAATAAACAATTCTGGCCGTATCTACATCGGTTATCTGTCGAATTTTTTTAACAGCATAGGCGGCCGAACTTAGCCTTCCTGACAATTTTTCTATGTGTGGGCGCCATTGTAATTTAGCGTCAATAGTTATTCCAAGAAAAACTGTCGACTCAACAGGGTCCAACTCTATTCCATTAAGTTGAACATTGGTAGTTAGCTGCCTGACATTTGGCTTTGAAAATTTAATAAGTTTAGTCTTTTTTTCGTTCAGGAGAAGATTATTTACATTAAACCAATGGACATCTTTAGAGAGTGCATCGTTAACATGTTCAAAGTTGACCAGCAGTCGTTTGATTTTAAAAATGAGGGAAGTTTCATCTGCGAACAATACAATCTTGTGATTATCCCTTATGTGATAAGGTAAGTCATTTATATAGATTAGAAACAAGAATGGACCTAGAATTGAACCCTGCGGAACGCCCATAGTGACCGCAGATCCTGCAGATCTCTTGCCATTTATATCAACCCTCTGAATTCTATTATTAAGATAGGAAGTCAGAAGGTCGAGAGCCCTGTCCCTAATACCATAGTGGTGCAGTTTCCTGATGAGAGTATCATGATGGACGCAATCGAAGGCCTTAGACAAGTCGCAGAAAATGCCAAGAGCATTCTGCGACTCCTCCCAAGCCTCGAAAATGCTCTTCAGCAATTTCACGCCCGCGTCTTTAGTTGAACGAGCCTTCGTAAAACCAAACTGTTTCAGATGAAATAAATTACATGAATTGAAATGTCCTAACATTTGTTTTAAAATTATTTTTTCAAAGATTTTACTTAATGTAGGTAATATCGAAATAGGCCGAAAATTCGTGGGATCAGTTGTGCTGCCAGATTTGAACAGTGGAATCACTTTGCTAAGTTTCATCAGATCAGGAAATATACCAGATGCAATACAAGAGTTAAAAACAATTGCTAAAAATTGCTATGCTGCGCTGGTAGTCAGAAAGATACTTTTATAAATATTGTTGAATGTCCGGGATTAATGCGTCAAAAACCTTCGAAAGGGTCGGAAGGATAGAGATATGATAGGTGCCAACCAAATTCTCAGCGTCTATTTTACGAAGCAGAACCTCCTTGGCCAACTTCCATTTTTAAGAAAGATTCCAACGCTGAGCGATTTGTTAAAAATTATGTATAGGGGCAAGCTATTTCATCAGCGCACGTTGCTATGAAGTTGGGGGAAATTTCATGGCTGCCAGAACCCTTAGATAAGTCAATTTTTTTTTTGAGATATTTGACTATCATGTCCTTAGGAATCTGAATCAATCAAAAACTGTCGGAGATGTTTACTAGGCTTTCAATAAATGGAGAAGTTTGAACTATAATATTACAATATTAAGAGATAAAAAAAACAAGGCAAAAATATCTGTTTGTCTGTCTGGTACCTATGTTTACTACCAATAAAGTCTGCTAAAAGTCAGAAAAAAAGTTAAAAAAGGGGGAAAATATTAACAAAAAATTCATTATCACCCGATAGATGCGTATAAATGGGAATTAAACCCAAGACGCAAGCAGGACGGAAGGATCGTAGCAGGTGGAGTTCTGTTTCAACTATGGCTATGCTCACCCCCATGGGAAGAAGGTGTGAGTGTATGTGTACATTTCGATCTCTGCAAGCCCAAGCTCAAGCTAGACGAGAACAGTGAAGATAAAACCCTTTGCTAAACAATATGCTAAGAGAATAAAGTTCTTTTCCTTCAATTTATGCAGACGTTAAACAGAATTTTCTTGTACACACGGGGAAATATTTAAGTGTGTAGACTAGCCTCGGTTTAGTCTTCATATTTAAAGATTTCATTGACTTAAACCCCGTTACTTATAAACGGTGCTTAAAGTTAAGGACGTTTAAACGTCAAAAAAATTATTAATAAACAGCCATTAATCATTACTTAACTTTAAGCAACGTTTACAAATAAGGGGTGTATACCTTAGAATGATAGTGTAGCCCAAAATTGTATGCAATGGGTACCTCGCCGTCCGATAAGGACCAGGTCCGGGTCCACGGCGCAATGCGTTCCACGCGCGCCTCAAAGATATATCAGCCTTGTGTTGTAGGAGTCCGCTAGGGCCAATACCTGCCGGGGTCACGGGAAAGTCCGAAAGGGATACCGTAGCCTCTGGCAACACAGGCAATGGAAGGAACATGGATGGGTTTTAGTCAGTAAGAGCCTGACATACCCTCCCGCTCCGCCTAGAGAGGGAGATATTTACTTGATAATTCCCCACGCAAAAAAAAGCCTTGAATTGTATGGCTATCAACGACAAAGATCCATTCGTATCAACGAGTTTCGTATACCTAAGGCAATTTTTGCGTTGTATCTTCTGATCTAATAATAACTACAAACGGAGAGCGTTTTCTTGCCTTATAGGTACTTGCCGTAATAATTAACTTATCCAGTTGGAGAGACACTTTTTAAAATGAATACACCTCTAAAAACTATGTCCGTTTCTAATGATGCACATTTTTTCTAAATAATTGGATTTTTTTTAACTTTCTGGTCTTTCTCATGGTTGGTCGCAGTAACTAAGCTAGGGTACCCCGATAAAATGGGTTAGGTTAGAACTGTGGCTAACCGCACGCATGCGGCAGCGAGCGAAGCGAGGGGTGCCGCGGAAGCGGCCGGAGCAGCGGGAGCGCTACATTCAAGTTGGTCACAGTTACTTGACTATTTAGTACCTATTTTAGGATAAATGGGATTTTTTTGAGGTTCACAAAAAGAGGCGCATTCATTATATTAGACGTTCAATTAAATACATGGCGTTGGTAATAATATATTCGGTAAATTATTGTAGCGACCACTACGAATAATTCAACAACAATTTTATGATAGATGTAGCCTTCATACTTAATTTCTTTGCCAAGTGTACTTCGACGGAAAAGAGCAAAGGTTTTATCTAATACTATGCAAATTCAACCACCACTTTAGCAGTTTGTTTGGACATTAATTAATGTTTGCTGGCCTCCTATCGAATTTACTTGGAAAATTTCTTCAAGACTTTTAGTCTGTTTTGCATGTTGGGCTAAATTAAATGGTGCTTGCATAGTAATACTAGATAATAATAATATACTACTAGATAATAATAATATAATAATAATAATAATCTTTATTTATCCAAAAAACATACAGAGTTTGAAATACAGTTTGATTTTTAGTTTAGAAGTACATTTATACTGTTTATGTTGCAAAATCTGTACAATAATAATACTCTACCTCTTAAGCTAGGGTATACCTGTATATTTAAGAGGTAGTTTACGGTCAATATTAACAAAAACTTATCTCAAGTGGACTGTGTCCACGCGCACGTATGGGAGTGGCGCGAGGAGGCGAAACGTCGCCGGCGGGGCGTAACTCCGCTGCCGCGAGAAATCGCAGCACAGCGGACGGAGCTCCGGCGGGATCTCAAGGCGAAATGGAGAGTACGGTTGTCGCAACCCAGAGCGAGAGGGCATGGGCAGCCATCACCTCCTTCTGCGAAGCAGTAATGCTCGCGAAGGAGGAGGCGGAACAGTTGAGGGAAAGGCAAATTTCTCGCCCTTTCGACCCTAGCCGCCGCAGGAGACGCCCTGGGCGTCGGGAATCCCGGGCAGATTTCCGGCCACCGTAGGCGCGAGCTTGTGGACGGTGAGCAATGGGTAGCTCACCGTTCGGTAAGGACCAGGCCCGGGTCGACGACGCGTTGTATTCCACGCGCACCTCCACTAGGGCCGATGCCAGCCGGGGTCGCTGGAAAGTACCAAAGGGTTACCGAGGCCCCTGGCAACACAGGCAATGGAAGGAATACGGGTGGGTTTTAGTCAGTAAGAGTCTGACACACCCTCCCGGTCGGCCCAGAGCAGGAGAAGTTATTTGATGATTTCCCAGCAAAAAAAAAAAAGTGGACTGTGTCATTCTACTGTATGTTGTGTTTGTGTGCGTGAGTGGTGTGTGTGTAGGTGTGGGTGCAGGTGTGTATGTGTGTGAATGTATTATACAAGATAGGTGAGTAAAGACTCCGTATACGAGTAATCCTTAAGGAGCAGCCACTCTATTACTTTATAGTGTAAACGTAATGTTATAATTAATAGTCTAAACCTCACAATCACTAGATACGTTTTACATGCTTTTAAATTCTCATAAGTACACATGTTTTTATTAAACTCAAATCTGGTCCATCAATAGCACAGGATAGGCAGTTCCTAATAACCGGCTGGTGTAAACTGTTAGGAGAAGGAAAATAATTATTTAAGACTAATTAAGGCGATAGTTAAACGACAATGCATGAACATAATTCGAATGACCAAAGTGTAAGCATAAGCATAACCAGCCTTTGATGTTCCACCACTGCTCTGCAATGACCAAAGAGTTCTTTTATTCTAGAAACTTCTAAGTATATGAAGGCCCGTACACGACTGACTATCCCTATTAGGTACCTGTGGACATTATTATAAATCTAGTGTTATCCATAAATTTATCGGGATACTTAATGACTTATTTAGCTTAAAAATTTTAAAAAACCCCCGACACTAACAAAACATCTAAAAAGTAACAAACTAATACGTACGTACTAAACTTTCAGTTTAATAAAAATTTAGGTAATATTTTGAGCCAAGCGTCGTCGAGTTGGGGGACGGCTAATGAAAATAGGAAGTTAACAGCGGCTATTCTTTCTACAATAGCATACGTACTATCGGCCAATCTTCCGCATGCTCACCTCTAAGGCGATAATCGTATAGCACGGCTCACGACTCGATCGCCCGATGCAAGCGTTTTGGCCAATGGGATGCATGAAGCGTATTTTAGCCGTGTTTGTATTAATGTAATTATGTATAGTGTGTGTGACAGTCACACTAGGCGCGTGCTATGCTCACTTGTTTGTAAGACATTTTTTTAATGGGCACGGCCAGCGAGAGCTCTTTATGAATTGTTATTGTTGACAAGAAGTAATTTCGTACTAATATCTTCCGTTTGGTTTAGAAAATGTATTATTGGTATTGCTATACGCGTACCCTAAAAAAACTTTATTTAGCATTTTTGTTTACCACTTTGCCAAATTACAGCTTTCTAGTAAGAGTCTGTGAGCTAAGCCGGGGACAGACAGACAGACAGACGGTCATGGCGAAACTATAAGAGTTCCTTGTTGACTACGGAACCCTAAAACGAAGCAAGTTACGTAGTTTTGTTAGAAATTGTCATTTGCTATCTCTTTCTTTTATTGCTGTTTTGATTAAAATAGCAAAATTACTTACAGTAGTATTTGAACCATTACTTGGCGCAGTTTATACAATGTTATCAGATTTTTTTATTATTGCTGTCGCAACTTTTGCAACTGCAATAAAAATAAGTTCATTATCTAAGCACCATTGTTATTCAGTGGGAACGTCAGAACATCTGGTTAAACAATAGATCGGCTTTATAGAACGGCCATAAAATACGGTCGCAAAAAATTACGCAATATTTCTTCAACACACTTGCTTGTAAAGTGACTCAGAAATTCAGCTTATTATACAGAAGTATTTTTACTTTACATTTCTTTTTTCAATATACGCAGTTTTTGTCCAAAAACAATGAATATTTTTGAGAAAAAAAAATTCGTTACATCAGATAAATCAATCATCAAAATTATCATCATTTCATAAAATTATATATTTTTCACTACATATTAACCTTAATTTGCTTATTCAAAACATTATTTTGTTTATTATATTTTTTATATAGGCTGTTTAGCGGTTTTTCCAGCGCCTTTATTTACACCTGCGGCGCGCGAGATAAACAAAACAAGCGCGGTATTTTCCAGAAATACTTGTTAACGTTTTCATTGTGTGGTTAATTATTATCAAAAATGTTGACTTCAATTAGGAAAGAAGAGCGAAGAGCAACGCGTAGATTTAACCCCCCGGAAATACTAATCTAGGCACGAAACGCTAGTGACAGCCTGTTGCCTGCAAAATCTAGAGAGAAATACCTAGCGGCGTACGAAACTAATAACAATACCAGTCTCTTTTTTTCCTCTCAAGTTGAAAACCGTCGTATGAAACGCGCACACACTCGACTCCCTTATCGCGCTCGCTCGCCCTCGGCTCGCGCGAATAATACCGGCTCGAGTGCAGTGAGTAACCAACATACCACACCTATTTATATTTTTTGTTACACGCCCTATACTCACACAAATTCATATTGTCTCTAATTGGACGAAACCAGGAAGGTGTGTGGTTTGTCACTAGCTGCGCTTGCCGCAGAAATATTTTCTAAAGTGAGCATGCTTAAGTTTTGCCAATAGTACATTCATTATTGCTAGGTATAAGCCTCGTCTGTTTGACATTTTCTTTAGCCATCCCCCGACTCGAAGACGCTTAGCTCAAAATATTACCTAATTTTTTTTTTTTCTCATGAAACACAGTAAAGTAGATGTATTTACATAACTATTAAATATGGAGGCCTTGGCAGAGAGTACAACTTTGTACCCTTTGGCGTCGAGACCCTCGGTCCGTGGGGTCCCAGTGCGCATAAGTTATTTGCGGAAATCGCGAAACGTCTAGTTGATGTAACTGGTGACCGAAAAGCTGGCGGCTTTCTCGCGCAACGCATCAGCATTGCAATTCAGCGAGGAAATGCCGCCAGCATCCTCGGTACAATGCCCCGAGGGCCTTTTTTAAGCTTAACCTAATTTTATATTAAACTTAAAGGGTACCTCAATACGTATTAGTTTCTTACTTTTTAGATGTTTTGTTAGTGTCGGGGGTTTTTTTAATTTTATATTCAACTTTTATTATCTATTTTTTTAACTGTACATATTACTAGTAGGTCAGACACGCTGCCATCGATATGTGCCTCGCTGAAATCTGAGCACCTGTAGGTAGTTTTCCCAAAGTGAAGGTACTTACTAATTTACTCTCATTTCTCTTTCCTTCTCCATCATCAGACTCTGATCACCATCTAGCTATAACCTATTTATTGAGACCAGTACAATGAGCCCAAACACGATATCTGCGCTGTAAGTTGCTGAGCGAGTTCAATACAGGTTGAAATTGAAAACTTGCGACAAACTGAAATGGGACATTGTATACATCATTATTAACAACTTTTACTAAGGGACCAAAGCTGTAATCCCAAAAAAAAAAAATCTGCTTTTCCTACATTTTGATGAGGTATTGCGAACATAAATGTAGGGGACAGCAGTTTTTTTTTGGGATTGTAGCTTTGGTCCCTTAGTAAAAGTTGTTCATAATGATGAGTACAATCTTCCATTTCGATTTGTCGCATGTTTTCAATGTCACCCTGTATAAACTAGAAAAGAGCTGATAATCTTGAAATTACTAAACTGATTTTCTTGAACCATAGCTAAGAACACTCTCGATTAAGTCACCTTTAAAACAAAAACAAACAAAATCAAAATCCGTTCATGATTTTGAGAGCTAGGATGCCACAGACAGACAGACACACACACACAGACAGACAGACACGTTATACTTATAACACCCCGTCGTTTTTGCGTCGGGGGTTAAAAAGCTTAAGGCAATATTTTATTTACAAACAGATTTTTTATAATAAAAAAAACGTTATTGGATTTGAATGACAATAAATAAACACATTACTATAATTGTTTCAATCTAATTCTAAGGTCACAAACCTTATTCTTAAGGTCAAATGAGACGATTCGATACAAATCAAAGACTTACTTTTGATTTCTCTTTGAGATTTACATACAAACAAACTAATATTTTTTATTGGGAGTATAACAAAAGTAATTTGTGGGGAAAAATATATCTTAGTAGTATCCGATATTCAGTTATTTTTCTTAGTAGAACCTTGAAGTCCTAGCTTTGGCTTACTTAACCTATCAGGCTAAGTAAGCCAAAGCTATAAAAGTATTTGTTGCTTTGACTGTAAATAAATAAATCGCACAAACAAATATATATTGCCTTTATTGATGTGTTTTTGTAGTTAAACTCTGGAATATTTTTTATGTATTTTCATATTTGTTTGTAGTAGGTACTTTTACTTACGATGTTATTGTAGAAATATTTGTATGTTTTAATATTATTTGTCGTGATTAAGGAGTCGTCTCTCATACACGAAGGTGGTAGCTTCAAATCCAAGGGCAAGTATAATAGATAATAATAGATACCTGAGGTCATCGGAAAACTTAAAACTAGAGATGCCGATGCATTCCACCAGCTTTTATGACAAATCTTTTACAGTTCAAGCAGTACGGTTATGGAATGCCTTACCCGTGTCGATAAGGCGTGCACAAACTTTGTCCACTTTTAAAATTCAGGTAAAAAAACACTTTCTCTCTCCCTAAATATCATCATTACTTATAGTTATATAGTTCTTGATTTTGTTTCATGTTTATGGCATATATATATATATATATATATATATGTATGTATGTATGTATGTATGTATGATATATGTTATGTATAGTATATGCTTTATGTATTTATTGTATATATAACTGGTACACCACTGACTACCTGCAGTATTGTCTCTCCTCCCCCTTTAATCCATCCAAAGGTTGTCTGTAAAAGATCGCTTTTAGCGATAAGACCGCCCATTGTGTCACCCCTTGTAAAATTTCAACGTTTGTATCTGTAATTTTTATGGTGTACATAATAAAGAGTATTCTATCTATCTATCAATGGTCCTGTCGGGGTCGCAGAAAAGTCCGAAAGGGATACCGAGGCCCCTGGCAACACAGGCAACGGAAGGAACACGGGTGGGTTTTAGTCCTGTAAGAGTCTGACACACCTTCCCGCTCCGCCCAGAGCGGGAGAAGTTATTTGATTAATTTGCTGGTATAAAGTAGGTACAAGTAGGATGGCATCAAAATGCCATCCCAGTGGTACCTATTTCCTGAGACGAGCTCTAACCCAAAGACCGTACTATCATCACTAACAATCTGCCTCGCCTATTCTCAACTAGAAGGAAAAGAAAGAAATAAAGAAAAAATGATTTATTAGTCACAGAAACACGTGCACATAAAAGCTATGCTAATTCTTATAAATAAGAAAACAAAACAGATTTATGCTTATGAACACAGAACATAAATACATATCGCACACCGGGTGCAATAACGTCATAAATGCTAAAATTGGTAAAATGAGTTTTTGATCACAAATGATGTCAAACATGCGTCTACAACCGGTGCAACAATATCATAAATGTAACTTTTAAAATGACCCACTGAGGGCGTAAATGTCGTTGTGGTTTTGGCGGTTTTTTGTAAGCGCTAGTGCGAGAACGTTCTAATTGGTCAGTTGCGCGCGGCCCCCCGCAGGAAGTGTTTGTATGTAGGAGCAACAACGCCATAAAGCTAATTATGACAAATATTTCATACAATTAAAAAAAAAAAGAAAAGATAATTGTGGGGCAAGAATGTCACAAGTGAACAGTTCTGACTTTGTGGTTCTATTTTCTATAACAAGCAGCAAGTGTTACTGTCATTTGTTACAATTAAGTCAATATTCTTCCAGAAATGTACTAAACCTGACCTATAAACCGTTGTCATTATTTGTTTTTAATGAAGTCCAGATTAAATTTTATTTCATTGTAATGATAAAATATGGGTGTTACGGTACTTACGTGTACGTTACTTACAAAATGTAATCATTTTATTCTTGTTTAGCTATAATAAAATTATGGAAGGACGACGAAAAAAATTAGTGCGATTGGTTCAATTAAAAAAAAAAGCCATGACGAAGGTGAATTCGGTAGCATAGAGCCGAGTACTTAGTACCTAATTAATCAAAAATTCTAGCATTCTTAAAGTTTTTGTAATGACAAAAACTTTAAGAATGCTAGAATTTTTATGAACAAGTAAAGCCTAACTGTACTAATTTATAATAATTCTAGCTTAGGTTTTTTTTAACATAACATGCATACAGTACCTACTACATGCATGATCTTATGGTAAAAAAAGCTTTGATTGTTTTCCTACAAACTTAATTTCTAGCCTGTTAATTCCTCATACAAGTCTAAATACGGGTACTTAAATGTAAGAAATAATTAATGATGTTGTTAGATTTTCTAATTCCATTTATTTTAATAATAATGTTGATTATTTTTACCCACTGAAAAAGTTAATTGTAGGTGCTATTTTATAAATTTAGAGTGTTGATGTTTTGTTTAGTTCGGCCTTTATGACGTTTTTGCACAGACAAGATCTACGTTAATTTAACTTTCTGCGCATCAACGTCATTAATGTAGGTATCATAATTAAAAGCAATAAAAATATGCCACTTACCTAACATTTTGATTTCTGAAACTACCTCAATTTTAAAATATAGAAGATAAACAAACTTTTGGTCATCGGTATATAATAGGATTTTATATACATTTCACTTTAATAAAGCAACAACTTTTAAATCGATCTCCTGAAAAAAACGTCATTTGTTACTTATGACGTTGTTGCACCCGGTGTACGATATAGTCGGCAACTGCACGCTGACTTCGTTGGGGCTAGCTTCCAGTCTAGCCGGAAGCAGCTGAATACTAGTATTATACATGGAGCGACTGCCTATCTGAAATCCACAACCCAGTTACTGGGTAACATGATACCCCTTGGTAAGACTGGTTGTCAGATTTTTGGGATTCTAACTACCCGTAACGACTGTCAAAGATCTACGAATGACAGCCGGGACCAACGGCTTAACGTGCTTTCCAAGGCACGGAGGGTTCTCGATTTATGTAATGGATGGTTACCCATCCATGAACTGACCGCGACAAGCGTAGCTTAACCTTAGATCGGCCCGTGTGGTTTTTATAATTTAGGCACGAGCCGAGTGTAGGTACTCAAACTCAAAGCATTTCATAAAATTAAACCAATTACAGGCAATTTTGAATTATAGTCGGTCAGTTAGTCAAAAAGTTGGCCACTCCAAAGTGTCGATCCCTATGGAGAAGAACGGGCAAGAAACTCCAAGGACACTCTTTTAAATCAAGATATTACAAAATCTTGGGTACATTATTCTTGTTGCTTCACATATAATATGTGAGAACAATCATCATTCTCCTGCCCTTTTCCCAATTTATTTGGTGTCGGCGCAACAAGTCCCTTTCTTCCATACTTCTCTATTAGTTGTCATCCCGGTAGTCACCCCGTTTCTAGCCATATCATCTTTCATACAGTCCAACCATCGTTTGTTTGGGTTTGTGAGAACAATGTAAAAAATAAATAAATTAAAAACAATTCAAAATATAAGACTAAAAATAAACCCTGACAGTTAAGAGATGATCAGTCTCAACTGACGGCGCCCGTTCACGAACATGACGCATGGATCAGCACCATCCAGCTCAACCATTTTGTAGGGAACCGAATGATCCAACACACGTGCCACCGTCTGCGAGACATTTAAGTGAGCATGACATACTCTCAGCTGCTAAGCTTTTTTAAGTCAACATACAATAAGATGTATGTTGACTTTATTATGTTATGACATAATAAACAGCTCATTGGACACCTATTAGTTGCAATTTTTCAATTTTGTAAAAGTGAGTAGGTACCATCCTACTCACTTTTACAAAATTGAAAAACAGCAACTAATAGGTGTCCAAATAAAATATTCAGAATACATTGTATATTACCACACACTGTATATTACCTCTCATACTTTTATCTCTCTATAGCTCAAAGGCTTTCTGCGCAATTTATTTGTTTACCAGAAGGAACAAACTAAAACGGAAACTCATTATTTCACAGAAACACGGCAGTACACGAGTAAGGTGTAACTACTGACACGTGTCGCTTGTTTACATAAAGGCAGGCGCATCGCGACAATGCGAAGCGACTCTAATAGAACCATTTTTATGAATACTTTAGAGAAATTGTTCTACCAGAATCGCGTCGCACCGTCTTGTCACGCTTGTCTGCGGGTAGCCTTAAGCACATGCATATTTCTTCACGTTTCTGCGCCACAGCAGCAGGTAAATTCAATTTAATGTCTTTTATCTATTTGCTAAAATATTTACCTTCTATAGTAAACACATTACGTTGTTTGTGGTATATATATAAATAATATTGAGGCATCGTCGATTAAGGAAATTCGAATTTCGGGAATGCGCCGTTGATCTTGGTCATACAAACGCGCGTCGCGGTCACGCCGCCCGCCGCGCGCCGCCGCGCTGATGATGCCGTTCGGTTTCAAAGGGAATATCTATTTTTAGTAACGAACATATGAAATTTGAACAATATCACAAATATAATTATAGATAATAAACAAGTCCATAAATAAAAAATAAAAATATCTTATGTAGTCCGAAAGTAAAGTCTTTATTAAAAAGGATATTTTACTGCTCTTCGCTCCCATAAACCGTTGACGGGCCATCCAGTTCCTAACCATATACCTACCCTCTTACCTAAACTTAACTCACTGATCTTTTGTAAAGGCAGATCAAATCAAATCACTTTTATTTGTTAACACAGGTAAAGAAATACAGATCTTGAGTTTGGTGAACAGAACGCTATATTATGCCAGAAGGCGTACAAATATGTATGGTGTGCATGTATCTAAATATTATGATTTAAAATTAAAAATAAAAAGATGTTTGAAAATCATGCATAATTAAAATTTCAAAATAAATCATAACAAAATAAAAATTGAACGATGTCAGATTTAAATGAGGAATTATTTAGTTACAAATGTCTAGAAAAAGAAAAAACCAAGTCAGTATAATCGAAAATGTCAAAAATTATTAAATGTCAAAAAAAAAAAAATAATTTAAGTTTTTCATATAACATAGAAACATTATATTGAGCCATCATTTAAAAATTCATCCAGTGTTTAGTAACATTTGTCACTAAGCAAGCTATTAAGTGCTTTTTTGAATTTTATTAATGGCATATTTTTAATGGCATCCGGTATTTTATTACAAATTTTTGGAGCGTTGCCGAAAAGGCTTTTACGCATTAAGGCTGTTTTACATTTAACATTTTATAGTTTGTTACAATATTGAGTACGCAATGGATTTCTTCTGACTGCCGACAAGCTGACAAATAAATGCGGGTTTTTTTTTACAAACAATGCAGTTTCCATTATATACCAATGTATATAATGGAAACTGCATTGTTTGTAAAAAAAAACCCACCCGTGGCAGTGTCAATATCTTTAGTTTTTTGAAATACGGAATACAGCTATCCGTCATTTTTAGACCACACATAGACCTCACACAGCGTTTCTGCATCGAAAATACAACCTCCCTATTAGCTGACTGCCCCCAGAAAATAATAAGTTTGAATAGTGCATACGTAGATTTACTTAGTCTTTTACATATTAAGTCAGTAATGAATGTTCCAAGTCAATTTATTATCAATAGTCATTTCTAAGAATTTAGCACTATCAACTTCTTGAATTTTATGGTCTTTATAATTGATAGGCGCCACGGCGTCCTCACCTTCCGCCTGACGCAGGTCCTAACCGGACACGGCAGCTTCGGGAGGTTCCTGTGTCGGATAAGGCGGGAGGAAACGTCCGGGTGTCACCACTGTGTGGATCGCCCGGAGGACACGGTGGAGCATACGGTGGAGGTCTGCCCGGCTTGGGCAGAGCACCGCCGTGTCCTCGTGGAGGCGATCGGCGGCAGAGACCTCTCGCGTCCGGTCCTGGTTCAGGCCATGATACGGAGCGAGAGGGCATGGGCAGCCGTCACCTCCTTCTGCGAAGCGGTAATGCTCGCGAAGGAGGAGGCGGGACGGTTGAGGGAAAGGCACGTTTCGCGCCCTCTCGCCCCTAGCCGCCGCAGGAGACGCCCTGGGCGTCGGGAATCTCGGGCGGATTTCCAGCCACCGTAGGCGCGGGCTTGCGGACGGTGAGCAATGGGTAACTCACCGTCCGGTAAGGACCAGGCCCGGGTCGACGGCGCGTCGTATTCCACGCGCGCCTCAAAGAGATGTCGTCAGCACAAAAGTAGGGGACCACAAGGGCCGATGCCTGCCGGAGTCGCGGGAAGGTACTTATGGGTCACCGAGGCCCCTGGCAACACAGGCAACAGGAAGGAATACGGGTGGGTTTTAGTCAGTAAGAGTCTGACACACCCTCACGCTCCGCCCAGAGCGGGAGAAGTTATTTGATGATTACCCACCCTCAAAAAAAAAAAAAAAGTATACATATAATTCAATTAAATTAAACGATTACCATAACATAAATATAACTATTTTATTACACAAAGAGACAGCCAGTAAATCTCAAATTACTCCCGTGGATTAATAATTTGATTTTAGTAGTCTACTTGCCATGCTAAGGCTCGTGCAGACTAGTGCGATATCGCGGGTGCGACAGGCAGCAATATGCCTGTCGCGCCCACGATGTCGTTGCAGTCTGCCTCTACCTCTATTTCTGATTTACATCAATGATCTCCCAACAATAATTCAGCATAAGATGTTGGCGCGAAACTTGCCTTTCCCTCCTCCTTCGCGAGCATTACTGCTTCGCAGAAGGAGGTGACGGCTGCCCATGCCCTCTCGCTCCGTACCATGGCCTGAACCAGGGACGGACGCGAGAGGTCTCTGCCGCCGATCGCCTCCACGAGGACACGGCGGTGATTATATGTATACTTAAATGTAAAAGTCTAGAATACAATAAATATATCCAAACTATTACACAAAATGACAGCTAGCACTTGTCAGATTACTACAGTGAATTGATAATTTGACTTTATACAGGTGTATAAAACAGGGTAAAACTAGTGGTGGAGTCTGCAGATACATTTACAGGTTTATGAACGATTGATACCAACACTCAGTTTCGTTCCTGTACGAAATTCCTAAACTTTCATCCTGTATAGTGAGGCATCATTTGTGTAATTCGAACGCCAAAGTGAGGTGTCGTTTGTGTAACTTAAACTCCATGGTGAATATAATAGAATATTATTTATTGATGCTGTATCTGGTTTAAAATTAGAGATGGTAGTAAATTTAAAAAGAAGTATCTCTAGAACATACCTACCTCTAGCTAAAGTGTATAATAATCATCATCTGCCTAGCCTTTTCCCAACTATGTTGGACTCGGCTTCCAGTCTTACCGGATACAGCTGAATACCAGTATTTTACATGGAGCGACTGCCTATCTGACTTCCACAACCCACTGGGTAACACGATACCCCTTGGTAAGACTGGTTGTCAGACTTTCAAGCTTCTGACGACCCGTAACGACTGTCAATGATTTACAAATGACAGCCGGGACCAACGGCTTAACGTGCTTTCCGAGGCACGGAGGGGTCTTGGTATGTAAAGATGGTCACCCATCCACGGACCAACCGCGGCAAGCGTAGCTTAACCTGATCGATCGCCCGTGCAGCTGTTATTACTTTACCACAAGCCCCTAAATTGTACAATAATAAGAAAATAAATAAAAAGAATATTCTAAGATCTGAGGTGTCGGTTTTGAAACTCGAATGTTTTTTTTCTCGTCTCGTACTATCTAACAATGAGTGCTAACATGCATACACTTCCCACATAGCAAGCACAATTTACTTCGCCAAAATCAATTTCCTAAAACCCCTCTGCATTTTGGTGTTCATCCGACCACTGCACAAAGTTTGCTCTATCCGTTCACATAATCCTTTAACACTTAACTTCCCTCGAACTGAACCATTTAGAAAGTTCTATCGCAACTGTTTTCACAGGTGGTCCAACTGCGCGTTCAATTGAAGTAAACGCCATCTATTTATGGCAACCTGAACTAATCCATGCAGACGAGAAAACTTTTAATTTAATCTAGCAGAATGGTAATAGTTTTGGGTTTATTTTTAGTTAGGTATTTGGGTTGATTTTGACGAAATATTGATATGAAGGAATATTTTATGACACGACACGAGTTTAGCTCAGGTCGTGACGTTTTATTTTATTATACACAGTTCATATAGGTACAGTAGCCAGCACATCAATTTACCACAAACTGTCAAATTTCACCAAATGATTTGCAACCTTAAAATATTGATGGTTAAGTTTAAAATCGAATGAGAAAATTTGACAGTTTAACTTGATGTCCTGGTGACTACGATCCGGTCAAGTTTGTAAGTAGGTAGGTAGGTTGGGCTTGCGGACGGTAAGCAATGGGTAGCTCACCGTTCGGTTAGGAGCGTCAGTCCAGATCGACGGCGCCTTGTGTTCAACCCGCGCCTCAAAGAGATGTCGTCAGCGCAAGTGTAGGGGTCCACTAGGGCCGATGCCTGCCGGGGTCGCGGGAAGGTACTAAAGGGTTACCGAGGCCCCTGGCAACACAGGCAACAGGAAGGAATACGGGTGGGTTTTAGTCAGTAAGAGTCTGACACACCCTCCCGCATCTCCGCCCAGAGCGGAAGAAGTTATTTGATGATTTCCCATACAAAAAAATAAAAATAGGTAGGTAGGTTATGAATTAAATTCATGAAAGGAAATAGGTAACATTTTTTTTCTTAAATTGTAATTTATTATAATATTAACAGTAATAATAATTACATCCTGTATAGTGTATTATGTAACAAGCTGTCAGAATTGAAAGGTGTACAGATATTCTTCATTCACAAAGCAATCGTCATATCAACGATCAATACTACTCATTCACTAGACACTTAGTAGAAAGGGAGTTAGGTATTTTACTCAAATAATAACCTGTTCAATGACACCATTAAGGCACTGACAAGACCCAATTGACCAAAATAGGCTTCGCTTAAGAAAAAAAATTGCCAAATCTGTATAGTTTGTGGTAGCGGAAAAAATATATGTTAATTTTGAACATATTTCCCAGAACCTGGTTGTTACCAAAACACGTTTTGAAAACAAAATCTCGATACAAACTAACGTTAAACTAACCTCTTACTTGAATGCAGAACTTGGTTGTTTTTTATTTTCGATTACTCAACTCAATTTTGAGTAAATAGATAATTGCTTCATATTTTGCAATAAATTACAAGCGTTGTGTCATTGCGCTTCTCTTTCTTTTTTATGGAATTTGACAGTGACCGCGGTTTAGGTGTTGTCAGCGTCTTAATACCATATTATTCAAAGACACAAAATAGGTAGCTACAGAAGGCTAAAAGCATCGTCTTTGTACATATTTTTTGTTTTTTACTTCTTGTCTGTAGTTCATTAATGGTTATTTATAATCAGCCTATAATGTTCCCACTCTGCTAGGACACAGGCCTCCTCTCTGTGAGAGGGAGTGGGTCGTAATCCACCATGCGGGCCCAATACGGGTTGATATATGTCACATGTCTTCGATATTTTGTTCTAGGACATGCCAGTTTCCTCATGATGTTTTCCATCACCGTTTTGAGAGCAGTGGTGATGAAATGATTTACACAAAGTAAAGCGCCTGTCTGGGTTCTAACCACCTACAAGTTGTATGTCGCTCCCGTTAAAACTGGGCCACCACTGCTCTTAAATAAATGGTTCATAATCAGCCTATCGTTCCCACTGCTGGGACACAAGCCTCTTCTCTGTGAGAGGGAGTAATAAGTAAATGGTTAAATAAATAAAAATTAATAAATATATGTATTATTGAAAATCATCGGTGAAAATGAATGAAAAACACCATTTACTAGTTAGCTATCAGAATTGAAAGGCGGACAGATAATACATAAAATATATTATCTGTCCGCATTCAGTGGAAGTAACTTGCTACTAGAATCAATAGGCACATTAGCGCTATTAATAACATAGAATTCAAAGGCACAAAATAGGTAGCTACAGAAGGCTGACTGTGCAGGCTCCACACAAAGAGCAAAACCGATGCACGCACACATAGACGCGTATGGTCTGTTGCAATAATACCTTGGTGAAAGTGTAAACAACTCCTGTTCAGGTTACATTCTTACGCAATCATTTACTAAAGGAAATTAGTAACATAATTATCTGTATTTAGATAATTTCATTTTTATTCATAATTCACCATTCTTTTCAACGGTTATTGTTTAAGGGGACTACAGGACCTAAACGCAAAGTTTACAAGTTTTATAATGCCTTAAAGTTTATGATCTACTGCAGTAAACAAAATCAGAAACTATATGATATTCTTAAGGATATATGCTAGGTAGATAGTATGTTGAAAACATAATATAACTAATTTGATACGATAGAAAAAAATCACGAAGATACCTCTAAAAATTTCTTTTAACGATTCAAAACTATACTAATATACAAGCAATCATTCCGATTTTTTGTCAGATTATTCTACAATTATTAGGTTGCTTGTATAATAGTGCATAATAGTGTTTTATTTTTTTTATACTATCTATAGCTTTTTTGTAAATCGATATTTACTTCCTATTTTGCAATAAATTACCAGCGTTGTGTCATCGCGCTTCTCTTTCTTTCTATGCAGTCCGACAGGGACCGCGCTTTATGTGTTGTCGGCCTCTTAAATAACATTACTAAATTTTAATTGAAAAATCATCGTTGTAAATGGTTATAAAATTAATCTCAATTGTCAAATAAAAACAAAAAAACATCGTGAGGAAACCGGCATGTCCTAGAACCAAAAATTCGAAGAAATGTGACATCTACCAACCCGCACTGGGCCCGCGTGGTGAATTACGGCCCACTCCATCTCACAGAGAGGAGGCCTGTGTCCCAGCAGTGGGAACATTATAGGCTGATTATGTGTTTGTGTCAAATAAACAACATCTATAAGGTGCTTTAATAATATATTTCGGGTTTCAGTATTCAAATAATTAAATCAAAGCACTCAATTTGTAAAGGGATTCGGCATCTACAGGGACATTTTCTGATCCACTTGTTTACATTTCCATCAGATACTTTTGAAACAGACTATTACAAACGGCGGTCTCGAACTATCTCAAACAAATGACAGTCGCGAGTGCACTTGCACTCGCTGTGCGTGAAGCTTGTCTAAGTGTGCGTGCGTTTTCACTCGTTGTATGGAGCTAGCATTCTGTACCAAGGTATCTATTTTGTGTCATTTCATAGTAACTACTGATGAAATTGAAGCGTTTTTGCTAAAGTGGGTCACCCACCTTTTCGAGAATCAGGTCATTTATTATTAAAAGGTGCTATTTTTGGAATTGGACTTACAAGTTTCGTGATTTTTCAATTGAAGCCTCTTTAAAATATTCATATTTTTTTCGACGGCGTGATAGAATTGAATGTTGGATTTTGGCCTTAAAAATATTTTTGGAAAAGAAGTTAAATATAATATGTTTTTTTACGTTTCACACAATATTGTTATGTTGCTCCAATAGAAATTGGTTGGTATAAGAAAATAGTACTTTATAAATATTTTTAACTGGGTTATGCCCGCGGCTTCACTCGCGTGGAGGTCGGAAACTATCCCACAGGAACGTAATACCGAGATGTAAAGTACCTATATTATGTCCTAACCCAGGTTATGGTCTACCTGTGTGCCACATCAACATCCGTTCAGCCGTTAAGGCATGATAATGTAGCAGACAGACAGAGTTACTTTCGCATTTATAATATTAAGTAATCCATACTTAATTAATCTATACTTAACACTACCAAATTTCACACAAATCCGTTCATCCGTTTTTTCTGTCGTAGTAATAGCAGAAGAAAAGGTCATTGACTCCCGCGCCACCGTCAACCATAATTATTTTGTTACACGTAATTTTGAATCTGTGATATCTTTTAAAGTATTCATTCAAAATGGTATGATATCACTGGTATGATATCATGATGGCTTATTGTTATCTAAATTGAATGCCTAATTTAAATAACATATTTTATTGGAAAAGGGTTGATATAATACCAGTTAAAATAGCTTCGGAAATAACAAATAATATTTTACCCAATTCTAAAAGATAAAAATGGTGACTGTGGGTCATACTTAGAAGATAGACATATGCTGTCGCGGACTTTTTTGTTGAACTTTTTAAGGTGTTCAATCCTGTACTACATTAATTTTATGAATCTCTTACGGTTTACGCGGCGCACGCCAGTAAAACTCCCAGTCGGCATATTTTTTCCGACATATTCAACAATAATCGTCATATTTCAGACAATTTACACAAAACCTTAATATATTACGGGGACTACAGGAGCTAAACGCAAGTTTTATAAGTTTTATAATGCCTAAAAATATTATATGATCCACTCCAGCAAACACAATCAGAAAAAAATATATGATACTTATTCTTCAGGATATATGCTAGGTAGATAGTGTGTTGAAAACATAATTTGATACAATAGAAAAAATCACGAAATTACCTCTAAACATTTCTTTTAACGATTAAAAACCATGCTAATATGCATGCAATCATTCAGATTTTGTCAGATTATTCTACAAGCAACATATTAGCATAATAGTGTTTCATTTTTTTTATCCAATCAATAGATTTTTTGTAAATAGATAATTGCTTCATATTTTGCAATAAATTACCAGCGTTGTGTCATCGCGCTTCTCTTTCTTATCTATGCAGTCCGACAGTGACCGCGCTTTACGTATTGTCAGCCTCTTCACTTCACACTTCAGAATCACTTCGTCCATTGATGAAAACCGTTTGAAAATCCGATTCATAGGTATTGAGTTTATCGCGTTAAGAACTTAAGACAGATATGCAGCGGGGGTTTTATAATACGTAAGGATAATAATATTACACAACAACATGCCTGTAATCCCCAAAAGGTTAGACAGAGGTGTACCCTTTTTTAATTAACATAAATAGTGTGGATTAATAAATCCTTAAACAAGATGAATGCTTTATTAATTAGAGAGGTAGGTTTTATATACTCCTTGATATTAGTGAAGATACGATAATGTTACAATTTCAATCTCCTAATTGTTTTGCAGTAGGTATTAAGACGCTGACAACACCTAAACCGCGGTCACTGTCAGATTGCATAGAAAAGAAAGAGAAGCGCGATGACACAACGCTTGTAATTTATTGCAAAATATGAAGCAATGATAATTGCTTCATATTTATAGTAGTTCATGTTTTTAGTATTTACTCAAAATTGAGTTGAGTAATCGAAAATAAAAAAACCAAGTTCTGCATTAGAATAAGACGTCCTTGTTATTAATTAAATACGTAACGTATGTTGATATTTAATACAGATATTTTGGATTAGAACTCAAGGTAAGAGGTTAGTTTAACGTTAGTTTGTATCGAGATTTTTTTCCAAAACGTGTTTTGGTAACAACCAACTTCTGGGAAATATATTCAAAATTATTTTTTTTCTTAAGACAAGCCTATTTTGGTCATTTGCGTCTTCTCAGCGCCTTAACGTGTGGATGTATAATACCTGCATTTCATATTAATGAACAATAAGCATATAGAATATTGAAAAAAAAAAACAAAAACCCGACTGCGACAAAGACAATTATTTTAATTGGTCAAGGACAGCTAATGAGACACAGTTGATTTTCTATTGTTTGACTCCGAATCGGTGTCGCGCGGGGCTTAACAGGATAAAAGTAATGCACTTAAAAGACCGAAACAAGTTTGAGAATGGAAAACAAAATTAAAATAAACTACAAACTAAACTCTACTTCGGTTTAACAGACTATAGCATGAGCAGCAGGCTTAGCATGACACTCTCTATTTCTTCGAAGAATAGACACGGCTTTTTCCATACAAAGTGACATTTCGTTTCTCCTTTTTTGACATCCCACCGTAGAAATCCTTCTACATCAAAAAGGACCTAGACAAAGATCGTTAGAATTGAAAGACAAGATGACAGATTGTAGAATGATTTCTACGGTGAGATGTCAAAAACTGAGAAATGAAATGTCACTTTGTATAGAAAGAGCCGTGTCTATTCTTCAAAGAAATAGAGTGTCATGCTAAGCCTGCTGGAAGTCTAAGTTAAATACCTGCATTAAATTTGGTAGCAAGCGGAATCCATTAATTTTCTTTTGGTTTATAATTTGCAATTGTGTCCCGCCTGCTAGTAAACTGGTTTAGTTAATTTTTATTTTATTAACGTATTATTATTTCGCGCCAAAAAACCGCCATTTTGTTTTTTTTTAGAGCTATCTTACGACACTTAGGTTTTTAAGACGGATTTCGACAGTTAAGGTATCGTTAAATATACCTTAACTGTCGAAATCCATTCAGCCATTTGGAAGATACGAGGTAATAATTAAATTAACAAACAAATAAACAAATACACATACAAGATACGCGCGAAAAACATATTCTTCCCTGTCAGCCGGGTAAAAAATAACTTACAAAATTACTATTAAATAAATGTTATTACTCCGTAGCTGACTTTTTTGCTGATAATTTACTATAATTAAATAATTTATTTCGATTTAGACCTCGTACGTTTATTTTTATTTTGTATAGCTATAATGCTTAAAATATTTTTGCATTCCTTAAAGGCAGAATGTACAAGGACTCTAGCATTATAATTTGTAACATCTGATTACATACGTACATTCTTAGCAAATAAATAAATTATATTATATTCTATTCGATCGCCCTTATCCAATTGAATAAGCTTCAGGCACTGCACAGCTGTCCTATTGTTAACCGGTTTACGCTTTGTGGCTTGAACTATTGTTTATCTGTCTACGGCATTCACCCAATCAGTATCAGAAAAAGAAATCGATCTAAATAGGTGAGCTAGATTTTATATTATGTCTATAATCTTGATAATACCTCGAATGAGGGGTCGCGGCTAAATGATAACAGCCGCACGGGTCGATTGAAGGTTAAGCAAAGCTTGACACGGTCGGTTTGTGGATGGGTGACCAGCACATATCAAGACACTACCGTGCCTGGGAAATCGCGTCAAGCCGTTGGTCCCGGCTGTCATTTGTAAATCTTTGACAGTCGTTACGGTTAGTCAGTAGGCCAAAAGTCTGACAACCAATAAAGTCAGTCTTACCAAGGGGTGTCGTGTTACCTAGTTACTAGGTTGGGCAGATCAGATGTGCAGTTGGCATCCGGTTACACCGGAAGCCGACCCCAACATAGTTGGGAAAAGGCTAGGCAGATTGATTATTCTATGATCTCGATTACACATTCATCTCATTGTACGGAAATCCTATACAATGCCAGATCAGCTTAAACTGGAAATGTATAGCTTGATATGTAGCCGTGTGTACAAGTCGCATAACTTCCTTGTGTAATCGAGATCGAAGCTCGAAAGTCTGACAACCAGTCTTACCAAATGGTATTGTGTTACCCAGTAACTGGGTTGTGGAGGTCAGATTGGCAGTTGCTCTATGTAAAATACTGGTATTCAGCTGTATCCGATTAGACTATAAGATTATAGAAGCCGACTCCAACATAGTTGGGAAAAGGCTAGGCAGATTGATTATTCTATGATCTCGATTACCTCTCATTGTACGGTAATCCTATACAATGCCAGATCAGCTTAAACTGGAAATGTATAGCTAAATATGTAACCGTGTGTACTGGTAAAGATTAGCAACATTTTTGATTAATTCCTATAAGATTTAAATCGTTGGACCCACCCTACCTCATCAAAAGATGGTCATAGTATTGTTTCGTTTTGACTTAAGTGACTGTCATAGAAAAGCAATATTTATTTGAAATGAGAATAAAAATTACGTAATATAACTTCATAATGACTTCATATTAAATCTTCATTCATTTAAAATAATTTATATACACACGAAAATCACACTTCTAGCTATGTTAGAATTTCTTGAGTTGTTAGAACACTTCCTGTTGGCACAAGAGAGCATTTGAACAGCTGTTTGTGTTGACTTTACCAAAAACAATGACATTTCTCAGGCGTCTCTTACGCGCTGCTTTCTATGAGCGAATAATTTGGGATGTGTTAGCTCACTCAAGTCACTATTGACACTTCTCGCGCGACATAAGTACCTACAATGAAATTTGTGAGAACAAATCTACCGGTTTTAAATCTTTTCGGTTTTATGTATATATATTTATGTAGATACGTATAGGCTTTATGTATGTATGTCCTCTGTCTCTGTCTCTCCTTCTTCCTTTAATCCATTCAAAGGTTGTATGTAAAAGATCATTTTCAGCGATAAGACCACCCATTGTGTCACCCCTTGTTAAATTTCATCATTTATATTTGTAATTGTTATGGTATACATAATAAAGGGTAACGGTGATTTAACTGGTGACCGAAAAGCTGGCGGCTTTCTCGCGCAACGCATCAGCATTGCAATTCAGCGAGGAAATGCCGCCAGCATACTCGGTACAATGCCCCGAGGGCCTTTTTTAAGCTTAACTTAGTTTTAATTGAATTTAGTTAATGTTAATAATCATCTTGTAATTTGGTTATGTAAATAAATATAATCAAATAAAGGGTATTCTATTTTATTCTATTCTATTCTTTGTAGTTAATTTCTGATAAACAAATCTGCTTAGACAAATCATATGTTATGAACAGGATGTAGCTGGAGGGTTGGAGCTAATAAAATACTTGCACGAAAAGTACCTAATTAACGTCTGTCATTTTAAACAAGGAAAATACGTCAGTGTACGGCGTCGCCTCATAACTGACTTCATTCCCTTCTCTTGCTACTAGATAAAAACAAGGAAAAGAAAAACAAAACAAGCATGTTTAAAATTAAAATAAGAACACCGCTGTACGGTCTTCAACTGTACATACTTTTTGATGACACTGCGGTCGGCACGAGCGCGCGTCACCTTTGCCTAACTATAAGTACATTGTTGCAACACACACAGTTCAGTGTGCGTTTGTCATCCATAACATACTTAACTTAAGAGAAAGGAACTGCCAATATCAATAAACTTGTGTATTACTACCAAAATATAACTTAACTTGTGTGACAACAACTTTGTGTTCTCTTCTCTCCACACTCAAACAACTAACTACAATCTGCAAGTGTACGAACCGTACATTTTATGGTCCTTCGAGCCGGATATTCTCAGTGTGTAGTATATCTATATACGATAGCGAATCGGTTCAGCTGGTCTCCCAGAAGCGGGTCGCCCCAGCTGTATTGAGAAGGCGCACATATCGTAGGTAGAGTACGACCACACGGAGTATCCCAAAGCGACTACTGGAAGAGGTCTGCAAACTGCGGTCTTCTGGTCGCTAACGAACGTTCGTCAGTCGCCGTCAACTACGTGACTACGAGCTACAACAACTAACGAACGCTCATCAGTCGCCGTCAACTACGCGACTACGAGCTACAACAACCACGTCAACTAACAAGCGGTCATCTGTCACCGTCAACTACGTGAGTTATCTTCACACTTTTAACTAAAAGTCATCGAAATAGATAAACTGGAACTACAGTCAACATGCTTCGATAACATCAAGACCTTGTGTGCCAACTATCGCAAGGATTCTTCATCCCGTAAAAACGTGGACTATCTGAACAAACGCTTGTCATCGCTGGAAAACCAATGGAAGGATTTCGACAGCAGGCATGTAACTTTAGTACTAGAAGTAGAAGATAAAACTTTGTTCTACTTCACGGATGATGTCTACGGAAAAACAAAGGAGTTGTACTTGACGACTAAAACAGACATTGTGAACAGATTGTCAGACTTAGAAAAACCGAAACAAAACGTAAGGTTTGATTTAAGTGGGACGTCAGCGGATACTGAACTTCCGGTCGATGATAACATTCAACTGTTAATGAACAAACAGGAATGTAATTTTAACGCTATATATCGCATAATGTCGAAGATCAACAACTGCGCATCTATTTCAGAAAAATGGGAATTAGATGATCATCTGACCACCTTGAAATCAAAATGGGAGCCAATTGATAAACTGCACTGGGAAATTGATTTCAAAGTAAAAGGTACTAATGAAAAGTACAACAAGATGTTTGCGGATGTTGAACAACAATACGATGAGTTAAAGAAACTTCTGAACTCCAAAATTTGGGCCACGGTCCACTACGAGAAGTCTGCACCCAAGATCGAAATTCCGGAATTTTCTGGCAGCTACAGTCAGTGGATTTCATTCAAGGACTTATTTGTGGAGGCAATTCACAAGAATCCTATGATCAACAGCGCGCAGAAAATGCAGCATCTTAAAACCAAGCTGCGAGGGGAAGCTGAGCGACTGGTGCAACATCTTACCATTAGCGCCGAGAATTATAACTCTTGTTGGGACATTTTAAATCAGCGGTATGACAATCGTCGTCTCCAGTTTACATCCTTCATGAACAGCATGCTCAATCTTCCCACCATACAGCATCCAGACTCCGCTAACTTGAAGAAAATGCATGACGTCCTTACCGAATGCTTGAACGGTATATCAAACATCGGTATTGATACGTCATCGTGGGGTCCAATTATTGTGCATATTATGTCACAGAAGCTAGACTCTAAGACGCTCAGTGACTACATGAAGGAACTGCAAGATCATAGGGAGCTACAAACTCTACAAGATTTCCTGTACTTCCTTGAGACTCAATTTATGGCATACGAAACAATGAAATCTGCCAAGAAAGGGTGTCAAACAACTACAACTGACAAACCTTCTAACTGGAAATTGAGCAAGCAAACCCCAATGAAAAAATATAGCTATTACAATAAAACTAATAACTATCACGCAGGGCACAAAAAATGCCCACATTGCAACGAAAGTCACGTTTTAATGCAGTGTGACAAATTTCTAGAAATGGACTTTGGAAAACGGAATGACACAGTTTCGAAACTACAGCTGTGTAAAAATTGTTTATTTAGCCACGGAAACGATGTGTGCAAATCTACAAAAACTTGTCGAGAATGCAATTTGAAACACCACACATTATTGCACAATCCAGACAAGAGAAACTCAGCTATATCCAAGAGAAAGAACAATACTGAACAAAATTCATCGTCATCTCAACAGCAAACGTCTAATCATATAACAAGTAATATGGAAGTTTTACTTACTACAGTACAGCTCAAAGTCAAATCTATAGATGGGACTTATGTCAAACTTCGAGCACTGCTAGATCAAGGTTCGCAAGTGAATCTTATTACTGAAAATGCTGCGCAACTGCTGAGGCTACCTCGTAAAAAGGTCAACGCATGTGTAACTGGAATCGGAACTGTCTCTGGAGAATGCAGGGGACAACTGAACTTTACTTGCACATCGATACATTCCGATTACAATTTTACAACCCATGCACTTATTATGAAGAAGCTTACAAGTAACTTACCAACTACAACTTTTGAGAAGGTTGAATGGCCGCATTTGAAAAACTTGAAACTTGCGGACCCAGAATTTAATATCTCTCGCCAAATTGATCTCCTACTAGGGGCAGAAGTATATTCAGAGATCATTCTGGATGGTGTCCTGAAAGGCAATAACCAATCTCCCGTTGCACAACAAACGCAAATAGGATGGATTTTGTGCGGGAAGATGAAAACTTTTAACTGCAACGTAACTCTATTCAACGTAGAAGATTTGACTAAATTTTGGGAAACGGAAGCTATACAACACTCTCAAGATATACCCAAGGACGACCAGTGCGAAAAATTTTATACAGAAATGGTGCAACGATCACAAGATGGGAAATACATCGTGAAAATGCCCTTTATTCCAAATTTTGAAGAAAAACTGGGATCTTCTAGATCAGTGGCCATTTCACAGTTCCTACAATTGGAGAGGCGACTCGACAAAAATCAAAAACTTTCAGATATGTATAGGAAATTTATTAAAGAATATATCGATCTCGGTCACATGAAACTCTCGTCTCATATAACAGC
Organism: Atethmia centrago; assembly: GCA_905333075.3. Classification (NCBI taxonomy): domain Eukaryota; kingdom Metazoa; phylum Arthropoda; class Insecta; order Lepidoptera; family Noctuidae; genus Atethmia; species Atethmia centrago. The sequence continues at coordinate 7,647,008 of HG995389.1, read as the reverse complement.
CAATAGCTGCTATTTACTACATCACGGCGTTTTGCGGGAAAATTCAACAACAACTAAATTGAGAGTCGTATTTAACGCATCGCAAAAAACTTCAAGTGGTTACAGCTTAAACAGCCTTATGAATAAAGGGTCAAATCTACAACAAGATATACAAGCTCTAATCCTGAAGTGGCGAACGTACAAATACGTTTTCACGGCGGACATCGAGAAGATGTATCGTTGTATATGGATGTCAGAAGAACAACAAGATCTTCAACGGATAATCTGGCGAGACTCACGGGATGAACCGCTTCGTGACTACCAGCTATGTACAGTTACATACGGAACAAAATGTGCACCTTGGCTCGCTATACGTACTTTGAAACAGCTAGCCATAGATGACGGGAACCAACATCCAGAAGCGGCCAAAATACTGCAAACAGAATGTTACGTCGATGACGTCATAAGCGGCCACAATTGCATCCAGGAAGCGCAACACCTACAACAATCCTTGATTGAACTACTGAGAGGTGGGGGAATGAACTTGCGCAAATGGACGAGTAATCATCGAGCCTTGCTAGAAAACTTAAACGAAGATCAAATTGCAAGTCAAAATACCTTTGATTTTAAATCAGAAGAATCTAACAAAACATTAGGACTTGGTTGGGACCCTAACAACGACACCTTTTACTTCAACTGGCCTGTGAATCAAGCAAAAAATCTTACGAAGAGATCACTACTCTCAGAGATTTCTAAATTCTACGACCCACTGGGTTGGCTTTCTCCAATAACAGTCAAAGCCAAATTACTATTTCAAACACTTTGGATTAGTAAACTTGGTTGGGACGACAAAGTGCCAAGTGACATCGAAACTAAATGGCTGAAACTAAAGAATGAACTGCCGGACATCAAGAACATAAGGCTTAACAGATGGATCGGTGATACGAAAAAACGGGTGGAATTGCTCGGCTTTTGTGATGCAAGCGAGAAGGCGTATGCCTGCATGATCTACAGTCGGGTGATGAATGAGGATGGCCAACCAGTGATATCCTTACTCGTGGCAAAAACAAGAGTGGCACCACTAACACAAAAAACAACATTGCCGAGACTTGAACTGTGCGGCGCTCAGTTATTAGCTGACCTAATAGAAAAAACTAAAGAAGCACTATCTGGGTTTGACATATCTGTGCAGGCGTGGTGTGATTCTCAAGTCGTTTTAGCGTGGATTCAAGGTGACTCATCAAGGTGGGAAACATACGTAGCCAACAGAGTAACTAGAATCAAACGCGTAATTCCTGCACCTCAATGGCATTATGTGAAATCCGAAGAGAATCCCGCGGATTGTGCGTCAAGAGGATTACTGCCAAGCAAACTCATGAGCTTCAGTTTATGGTGGCAAGGGCCCGACTTTTTGTCAAAACTAGAATACTTTGAAAACATTATTTCTTTCAAAACGGATATTGGTTGCATAAATCATACAAAAGCCAAACTAAACATAGATAATTATGATAATCAGCACAACTTAATGAGTGAGTTATTGAATAAATACAGTTCAATGACACAAACAACTCGAGTCATCGCATGGATACAACGCTTCATAACAAATATGCGCAACAAAGCGAAATCGAAGACCGCATACTTAACATCAAGCGAACTAAGTGCAGCGAATTCAAGTATTGTCATTCATGTGCAACGAACACAATTCGATTCCGAATTTCATCAACTTAACAGGAATGAAACTTTATTAAAGAAGAGCTCGATTTTCAAGCTGAATCCCTATTTGGATGATGAAGGAATTATTCGTGTCGGAGGTCGTCTGAAAAACTCTAGTCTGCCTACTGAAATGAAAAATCCAATAATCATACCACATACGGGACGGTATACTCAACTTTTGATTGAACAAGCACACGCACACACGCTGCACGGAGGAGCTAGACTAACGTTAGCTTACATTAGACAGCGATACTGGATCGTTGGTGGGAACAGAGCAGTAAAAACTATATTGCGCAAATGTGTCCGCTGCCACCGATTCAACAAAACAGATAGCCACCAACTGATGGGCGATTTACCACAGCAGAGGATCACCCCGAGCTGGCCTTTCACGCATACAGGAGTGGACTTCTCCGGATACGTGGAGGTCAAACACAACAAGGGTAGAGGCGTCAAAACGTCAAAAGGGTACATAGCGATATTTATATGCATGGCCACGAAAGCCGTCCATATTGAGCTAGTATCGGACCTTAGCACAGAAACTTTTATAGCTGCTTTTCAAAGGTTATGTGCAAGGCGTGGTACACCGAAGCATATGTACTCGGATTGTGGAACAAACTTCGTGGGAGCAGCAAAGGTACTTCGCCAGGAATTTGAACTATTCAAACAAGTATTGTCACCGGAAATTTTCAGCGAGTTAGCAAAAATGGAGGTCGTGTGGCATTTTAACGCTCCAGCTTGGCCTAGCGCAGGCGGTCTGTGGGAAGCCGCGGTTAAATCAATGAAGCATCATTTGCGACGTGTTTTAGGCAACCAGAAACTAACTTATGAGGAGTTTGCTACACTCTTGGCAAAGATCGAAGCTTGCTTGAACTCAAGGCCTCTATGTCCTCTTACTGAAGATCCGGAAGAGTTCTATAATTGCCTTACTCCAGGACATTTTATAACAGGAAGCTCGATACTGTCAATGCCACTATCCGATTACAATGATGTAAACAACATTGACTTACGTCGACGGTGGCAATTATGCGAACATATGTTTCATCAATACTGGAAAAATTGGTCTAACGAATATTTAGCGACATTACAAACTCGCAGCAAGTGGAATAAGCCCACAAGAAACATAAAAGAAGGGGATCTAGTACTGGTGAAGGAGGATAATCTTCCGCCTGGAAAATGGGCTATGGGACGGGTCTTGGAGACACATCCTGGCTCGGATGGCTACGTTCGAGTCACTACTATCAAAACTCAAGCGGGAACCGTCAAGCATCCTGTAGTCAAACTATCACCGCTACCTCTGAATTACGAAATTCAAGCTGAGCGGGATGACGACAAGAAGAGCAAGGAGTCTTTGAAAACGAAAAGAAAACGGCGGACGAAAGGAATCAAATTTACATCCACTTCACTTTTAACTATACTATTATCTCTGTTTACATTTGTATCCGGAACTTATGGTGCCATTGACAATGCGCGCAACGCATCATGTGCTCATATTACAAGTTTGGAACCGGAGCGCCCTGTTTACTATGACACAATCGGTGAAATGCAAATAGAACATGATGAATGGATATTAATTATGTATTACAACTTAACTGCCTACTGGGAAGGCATTCGTCGCATTGAAACTTACTTTGAGAATTTGAAAAACGCTTGCTACCATGCGAAACTACAACATTGCAGAACTACAATGGACCAGCTCGGACATGAAATGGAACTGCTTAGCTATTACAACACTATCCTGATCAATCCCCATAAGCATCTCGGTAACCGTAAGAAACGAGGCTTAATAGATGGAATCGGGTACGTAGCTAACAGTCTGTTTGGGATACTAGATCAACGCTTCGCTGAAAAATATAAAAACGACATTAAGTCTCTTCAAACAAATGAGAACTATCTACTGGATTTGATTAAAAACCAAACATCTATTGTAGAACTGGAGAATCAAGTCTTGAAGAAAAGCGAAAATAACATCAAGCGGCAGTTTGACATTATTGATAGCTTCGTCAATCAAACTAACTTGAATCTAGCTTCTATCGAAACGGAAATGGAAATAATATCTGCTACGACTTATATTAATTCAGCCTCCTTAACAGCGTACCTACTGATTAACAGCTTGCGGACGTTTCAAGAATTGCTGTTTAACACTCTCACCAACGTGTACCGAGGACACATAGATGTCCATTTAATCAGTCCCACGCATTTGATTCAGCAACTAGGGGAGATATCTGGAAACCTCCCGAAGACTGTGGCATTTCCAATTAAAAACTATAAGGAAAATATCAAGGATCTCTACAAGCTAATTAATGTAAAAGCACGGGTCACAGAAAACTATTTCCTTTTCGAAGCACACATACCACTGGTATCTAACGAAGATTATGTTATTTATAAAACGATACCATTACCCATAAGGATAAGCTAAACAAGCTACATATGTACAAATATCAACAAAGTACATTGCTGTTAATCTCAAACAAAATTTTTACAGCTTATTGACCGAAGATGACTTCCAGCATTGTATACAACAAAGGTCAACCAACTTCCTGTGCAGAAAAAACTTACCGACCTACAACTTGCATAATAACAATGCTCCATGCGAAGCAAAACTGCTGTCGCACCATAATACCACGCCTTGTGACGTAGAGCGGGCAGCATGTAAAGACGCATGGATCGAGTTACATTTACCGAACAGCTGGTTGGTGATATGTTGTAATACGTTTACGGGCAATATGCAACAATGACATCACATCGTATACTATGTCGTCATCAAGCCTAGTGACGTTATCTCAGGGATGCGTACTGCAGTCAAAGGATCTAACTATCTATGCCCATCGTCAGTACAATAGTCAAGTAAAAATAGACTATAAATTAATACCTGCTACTTTCGATACATCTATAAACCAGCTAGTGAAACTGAAGTACCGTTACGCTCCGAACACGCTTCAGTCTACAACTACAGATTTAGAAATTACGAAGATTGAAGATAAAATCAAGACGCAAAAGGAAAATGAAGCTCTACCAAGTACAATTTCAACACACGATGTCCATCTATACGTGATCAGTTATACTCTGTTGACATCAGCCATCGTGGCGGTACTTGTGGTGGTTTGGAGGAAGCGTTGTCCCCACTGTTACAAGAAAAAACCAGAAAATTCAACTATGGGACAACAGCATAATGATATTGAACTTCAAATCATGAGTAAAAGCAATTACGAACAGAAGGAAACAACTGAAACAGCATCGCCAAGCAAGGAAACCGGCGTGGAGCCTCACCCCGAGACATCTCGCCAACGTCTCAAAACCGGAGCTAGGAACATAGCATTCAGCTTTGACTAATTAGGATTTATTTTTTGCTTTGTGATGGCTTTTCCTACTCTCTTTGGTTACTGTTATCCCTCTGGGGTTGCCAAGATGTACGGTCTTCAACTGTACATACTTTTTGATGACACTGCGGTCGGCACGAGCGCGCGTCACTTTTGCCTAACTATAAGTACATTGTTGCAACACACACAGTTCAGTGTGCGTTTGTCATCCATAACATACTTAACTTAAGAGAAAGGAACTGCCAATATCAATAAACTTGTGTATTACTACCAAAATATAACTTAACTTGTGTGACAACAACTTTGTGTTCTCTTCTCTCCACACTCAAACAACTAACTACAATCTGCAAGTGTACGAACCGTACAACCGCCTTTTCAGAACTGTCTTAGTTTTAAATATAAAACTGTTATTGTTCTTTGTTCAAAGTCAACAGAACCAAACAAGAGACTAATGGAGCACTGGCGTTCCATTTGTAAATTTCCAAATAAACAAAGACACGATTTAGAAGTAAGATTCTGATAAACAATTCACTTCAGTTCACTTATTGAATGAATTTAAAAGTAATTAACTGGTGCCAGATTAAGAAATTAAGAATTCATTTACTTTGCCCGTTCGGTTCGTTGTTGACCTGTTTTGTATAAGAAATAACGACTCACGCCTGCTTCGCTCGGTTTTTAGGACTTGAGACTTGACTAAACATCGAGATTTCTTTATTACCTAAAGTATATGTTTATTATTCATTTACTTTACAGGGAGGGGCTTGTAGCTAAGTAATAACAGCCGCACGGGTCGATCGATCAGGTTAAGCTACGCTTGCCGCGGTTGGTCTGTGGATGGGTGACCATCTTTACATACCAAGACCCCTCCGTGCCTCGGAAAGCACGCTAAGCCGTTGGTCCCGGCTGTCATTTGTAGATCTTTGACAGTCGTTACGGGTCGTCAGAAGCTCGAAAGTCTGACAACCAGCAGTGCTATTCTGTAACCTTCTCACCGTGAAAACTTAAGTGAAGTAAACGTGGAGTGAATTGTCAGTGTCATTCCACCGGATACTAGGGATGGACCAAGCATTACATTTACAATCATAATCGAGATTTTAATAATATTTTTATGCTAATTCTATTGATCATAATCAGTTAACTGATTAAATAAACGCAATCCCATGACTCAACCGCGATGTGTTTTGAAGAAGCGACAGTGGATTGAGTCGAGTAAAGACTATGCGACGTTATTCGGCGTTGTTATTAACCCAAATCTATTCAATAAGAAGAGATACCCGAGTGTGTCAAGTGATCGAGTGCTAAAAGTGTGCCTGGCTGACGGGCCATAGAATTTATCCCCTCACAAACTATGTGGAAACCTAACTAACGATGTGTGTGTCTGTATACATGCCATTTGAATAAAAAACGTGCGGATTATTTAATAAGTACCTTTCTAATATTTTATTTTAAGTAGGTAAATTTATACCGACCTACGCGTTGCCAATAATAAAATAATATTCATAAAATCAACGTCATCAATACTGTAACAAAATTCAACAGTTCAACTGACACTCGCGCAGCGCGCGCACCGGCCCACAGTGGATCGTCCCCATACAAGAGGTCGGACATAGAATTAAAAATTGAAAAAGTATTTAATTGAAAAAAATACAGTTGCATTACTCTATTATGGAACTACAAAAAATGTTACTACAATTTTTTTATTTGACCAGTACTTTATGAGCAATTCGATGAAAACTGTTATTTTTCTATGGAAATGGTCACAAAAATGTCTGTATCTCATGATTCCCTCCTTGTTTCGATTTGCGGTTTTCACTACTGTTATTTACCCATTTTATGCCACATTTTCTTCAAGGACACATGGTGCCCCCAGCGACCCCCTTCCGAGATATTTTGCTTTTAGTAACTATACTTTTTATTGTATAACTGATGAAATGGAGGTACATTAAGTATATTCATTACTGAGAATAAGTCATCCCTAAGTAGTTCCTTAAATAACAGGTGCATTTGCGATTACTTTAATTACTTATGAACGCTTCTGTTGCCATACAACAAAAGCGTTAATGAGTCCTTAAGCAAAGATTACCAGTACTTGCTTAATCTAATTAGTTATTGTAATTACTATGTTAACAGCCCTTAATCTCTGCATTGTGATTGGATAATGTCATCATTAGCTTAGTAATGACTGAGTCGAATTTACAATAACACATCGAAAAGAAATAGAGTTTTATGATCAATAAGAAAATATGTAGGTATAAATATATTTTTTATTTAAATAATATAACACTGTAAAAATAATTTAAAAATAAAACAACTATGTACCCTAAAACAAACTAAAAAATTAAACAACTACTAAGAACTAAATTATAATAGGAAATTAATTAATTAACACGACCATTTAGTTACTAACAACAATAGAAAAGAAAGAAAAAAAAAAACATTTATTGGCCGATGGGTGGCATAACACAAAACAAAAAAAGAACAGAATAAAAAAAAAATACACAAAAACAATAAATTAACAAAGAAACTGCTTGTTAATAATAATATTAGGTACTATAAGACTTAAACTATATTTTCTTCATCTTCATCAATAACGACATCATGATCATTATTATCGTCATCATCTTCTTCAACGTCACTACATGCAGCAAGTGTATCAGTTGAAACGTCAATGAACTCCAATTCACTCTGATCAACTATGAGTAAATCGTCTAGTTCACTAAATGAAGACTTTTTGGCTTTATTTGTCATCTTCGGTCGTAAGCTGGTGAGAAGAGGATCGGAAGATAATAGCAGATTATGAAGAATGTCTTCATTAGTGGCGATGCTACTATGCTTTCGTGTATGATATTCCTAAAATCCTTGTTTCTTGCTTCAGATGCTTCTTCAGACAAAAAACCTATAGGTACTACTGATAAGTGGTCCACTATCTGTGATCCATGAATCAGCAATTTGTGTAAACTTGCTGGCATGTTATACCATGGATATAATTCCACGAATAAATTTGCTGTTTCATCACAATATAATTTAAATTTTTGGACTTGAATTTTTTCGCCTGAGGAAATGCATTGCAAAATAACGGCGAGTCTTCTAATTAAATTAACGTCTAATTTAGTAATTTCCGCAGTCGTTTCAGGGTTTGCAAAAAACCTTCTTGCAGCATTTCCAGTGTTTGTATTGCCACTACCTTGCTTAACAACGTCTAGAAGTAAGCCTGTGCTTCTTCGGAAAGCTTCTTGAATGGCTTCTTTCTTATCTTTAACTTTTTTTTTATTTTCGTCACCTTTTGCTTGCCATGATTTTATGTCCATTCTGTAAGCAATGTGTAATAAACACTCCATAGACCGAATCCTAGCATGCAATGAACTAAATCCATGCTTGTATAAATCTGTATTCACGGGTTTAGCTCTCACTTCTTCCAAGTTATTCATTTCGCTTGGGCGAGCTTTGCACAAATCAGACACTGCTGCCGATGTACCAGATATGATTGAATGTACCTTACCATCAATCATGGTTAGCCATAGATTGTGAGTAACAGTAGCATTGCCGCAATCAGTCGGGTTCAGTTCACGACTCCATCTAGCTTATTTTTTAATATGACGTGTAAAAGTGATTGTCATATCCTATTTACAGAATAAACAATTTCATTTCATTTCATTTCACGAATCTCGGTCTCAAATATTTCCATTTCAGCCTTAACATTCGCTTCCGTTTCTTTCATAAATGTAAATGAAATCGGGCGACAATATGTGGTTGACGATGGCCGATCATTCTGCCACACTATACTTCCACTAGAAGTCACTAACTTAAGCGGTACAAGACTTGCCATAAATACACTGGATAAGTCTTGTTCACTTGTTGTTGTCGTTTGATGGTAAATGCTTTGACTTGAAGCTCTATCAAAACCCCATTTACTGTGAAGCACAAGTGGTTCACCAGCATCAAAATTTGATTCAAGTGAATCGATCAGCCTCCTAACTGTGAGATCAAGGAGGGCTTGGATCCGTATCTTTGCGGAAGTTTCAGTCACAGTTATGTCTTCTTTTGCCGGGTAGCATTTAAGCTTTTCTTTAACTAACAAGTAGTAGCTTGGGTATTTCGCGTGACCTTCTTTTAAACTAAAGTCCCGAAGTGTGATGTAACGCCACTTGGATAACTGCAAGTAAACGTAAAGAGCAAGTGCTTTGTGAGTAGGAACTTCACGAAGCGAAGGATTCTGCTTAGTTTCCAGGACATTTAAAACTGTTGAGACGTGTTCAGGATTTTCCAGCAAATTTTTCATTATTCTGGCCATATCATTTTTTCCGGCAGACTTAAGTATACTTTCAACAGTATGCAAAAGCTCATCCGGACGACTGCAACTAGCAACATTTTCATTAACACGTCTTCTTTTGTGTCTAGTCGATAAATCTTCAAAGCGTTTGCGAAGAGATGTATATGTTGAAGTTGATGCATCTGATTTTGATGGACTGACTACCTCTTCTGCCTCATTTTCATTTGCTTCTTCAGTGTCAACAACATTTTCTTTAAAGCAATCTGGCCAAACGATATCGGAATTTAACCACTCTCCGTTCTTGTTAATGAACCTGTCGACTGTCCTTCTTGATTGCACCCATTTGGTGTAAACCCTATAGCAAAATCGTCGACACCAGTTCTTGAGATCCGTCACATCACTTTCACTTAACTGGACGTTAGTACTCGACTTCAATGTGTTAAATAAATTGTCATAGTCACGAAGATCTTTATGATTACGAAGAGCAACGTAAAGATCTAGATAAGTAGAAAACCCACGGAAAGCCATAATGACAAAACTTGATAGAAGTTATAATTACAACTGAATTACATTTGCTAAACACACTCAAATATATAGGGCAGCAAGTAGGCAACTAGCAATGAATTTGATAAGCTTATGATGACATTAGACAATCACAATGCAGAGATTAAGGGCTGTTAACATAGTAATTACAATAACTAATTAGATTAAGCAAGTACTGGTAATCTTTACTTAAGGACTCATTAACGCTTTTGTTGTATGGCAACAGAAGCGTTCATAAGTCATTAAAGTAATCGCAAATGTACCTGTTATTTAAGGAACTACTTAGGGATGACTTATTCTCAGTAATGAATATACTTAATGTACCTCCATTTCATCAGTTATACAATAAAAAGTATAGTTACTAAAAGCAAAATATCTCGGAAGGGGGTCGCTAGGGGCACCATGTGTCCTTGAAAAAAATGTGGCATAAAATGGGTAAATAACAGTAGTGAAAACCGCAAATCGAAACAAGGAGGGAATCATGAGATACAGACATTTTTGTGACCATTTCCATAGAAAAATAACAGTTTTCATCGAATTGCTCATAAAGTACTGGTCAAATAAAAAAAATGTAGTAACATTTTTTGTAGTTCCATAATAGAGTAATGCAACTGTATATTTCATTTTTTTCAATTAAATACTTTTTCAATTTTTAATTCTATGTCCGACCTCTTGTATGGGGACGATCCACTGTGCGGCCGTCGGGCGGCTAGGCTCCCTTCACCCAGCCCAAGTGAAGTGATGTTGCTATGGCAACCAGAATCGATTGAAGTGATAAGATCACGTCACTCGCGCCTCGCGCTTACCGACTCACTTCACCTAGACGGCGCGAGTGGTTACTATGGTTACGAGAATCGGGTGATGTGATAAGATCACGCCGCACTTGCGCGCGTGAAGAGCTGTTAATAATAAGTTTTTTTTTAAAGGCATTTTTTATTTTAAATGCGCGGCAAACAAAAATTTGGTTTTACCAAAATCCATAATGAAAACCATGAAAAATGTTTGTAGCCGCTACAAACATTTTTCATGGTTTTCATGGTTTTCGGGGGTGTTACAGCCGATACTGAGGTCAAATCTAAAAAGCAAGATGGCGGCTGCGAAAATGTTCAGATTTTTCATCATGGGTGTCGTTTTCGTGGTTTTCAGGGGTGTTAAAGCCGATAGTGTGGTAAAATCTAAAAACCAAGATGGCGGCTGCGAAAATATTTTGATTTTTCATCATGGGTATCGTTTTCATGGTTTTCGGGGGTATTAAATCCGATAGTGAGGTCAAAATTAAAAAGCAAGATGGCGGCTGCGAAAATGTTCAGATTTTTCATCATGGGTGTCGTTTTCATGGTTTTCGGTGCTAAAGCCGATAGTGAGGTCAAATCTAAAAAGCAAGATGGCGGCTGCTAAAATTACCAATCCTTTTGGAATAAAAAAACCAAATCGAGTTTTTGACTGAATTTCTGTTTTGCTATTTTATTTAAAAAAAAACCCTAAATAGTAAGGTTTCAGCGCTTAAATACTAATTTTGAAATAATATAAAATTATCAATAGAATTAACATAAAAATATTATTAAAATCTCGATTATGATTATAAATGTAATACTTGGTCACTCCCTAGCATCAGTGGGATGACACTGACAGCTCACTCCACGCGAGTTTTCACGGTGAGATTTTTACAGAATCGATATGCAGTCTCCAAGGGGTATCGTGTTACCCAGTAACTGGGTTGGGGAGGTCAGATAGGCAGTCGCTCCATGTAAAATACTGGTATTCAGCTGTATCCGGTAAGACTGGTAGCCGACCCCAATATAGTTGGGAAAAGGCTAGGCAGATGATGATTCATTTACTTTACAAAACATCGTCACGCAGTGAGAACCAGAAGACGGGCGTCGACGCCGAAGGAAACAGAGAACACGCTGGCGTGATGACTTACAGGGAGATTGGTCAGGGAAGTCAACACACAGGGAAGAGTGGAAAGCTGTGGGGAGACCTTTGCCCAGCAGTAGGATAATAAATGTTGAAAAATAAAACACAAACCTTCCGCAATAAATACTCTAAATCAGGCATTCCCAAACTATTTTGGGCAAGTTTTCCAAAATGAACTGATACCTCAGACCCCCATAGCCAATTTTTTCATCCTGTACGAACTTCAGCACGCTTATCGACTTGTTGAGTTTTTTAAAAGTACAACAATGATACTTCCTACTAAAATATTAGTCATTCTTATAACAAGTTGGTACTCGTTACACATCTTATCTTGAAAGTTGAAGTTTCAAATAAGAACTTGTGTTAATTAATAGGGGTCGATTTTTAGACCTCGTCGACCCCCAAAATCAGTATTCGTTTATGTCGACCTCTGGGAAACCGATAACGACCCCAAGGGGGCCCTGTTCCTGCCGGGGTCGTGGGAAAGTCCGTAAAGGATACCGAGGCCCCTAGCAACACAGGAAACGGAAGGAACACAGGTGGGTTTTAGTCAGCAAGAGTCTGACACACCCTCCCGCTCCGCCCAGAGAGGGAGAAGTTATTTGATAACTTCCCACTCAAAAAAGGGGGCCTGCTCTAAATGATGGTGAAAACCGCATCAAAATCCGATGCGCAGTTGAGAAGAACAGCGTGGTCACACAGGCAGACACGATAGGCAACTTTAATTTATAATATTTACTAACTTTTGCCCGCGGCTTCGCCCGCGTGAATGTCGGAAAATATCCCACGGGAACGTGCTACCGGGTAAAAAGTATCCTTATCTAGGATACTTTAACGAATAGGCCCTGACCTGGATACATTATACATATATTCAGGTCAAGACCTATCCGTTAAAGCGTGAAAGGAACACACAGACAGACAATAAATGCAAATCATCTTCTTTTTTTTAAAGTAAATTAAAAGGTAACGAAAGCGATCGCATACCTTATCATCCTCACCAGAACGGCAGCTTCGGGAGGTTCCTGTGTCAAATGGTGGAAATATTCCATTCCCGATAATTTTAGTGCAGCCCTCGTATTTATTTTTAGTAACGAAAATATGAATATGTGGGAAATACGTTAGTCACTTTAGTTTGACTAATCGGGAAGCCAGCGCCACCAAGCGGCGCTCGACAGAGTCTACAACATAACTCTTGACCCGAGTTCAGTACAGTTTGTCGGAGGCGGTCTAGGAGTGAACACCTTTAGAAACTATCGCGCGTTCCGTATAGTTGTGTCGTGTACCTACAGTGTGTGAATAGCCAGTGTGATTATTTGATCGTAAATTATAATTTGATTTAAACTGCAAACGGTTTTTCTATTGTGCCAACACTACCCATTGTACGCCCACAGTAGTTAAAATATGGCTGATGATAACGAGAGAGACGTAACTTCTCCGTCAAATATATGAAAATAAACACTCAGAATTATAGATAATTAAATAGTCTGTTCTTACAAACAAAAATGATGAAAATAATGCGCCGAAGGCTGGTCTCCGCTGAGATGGGTCGCCATGGCTGGCTATAATTATAGCTACCCTACATTTCAAACTCCAAAACTAAATGACCACTTAAAAAGTAGTCAAATATTCAATTACACAGTTAAATACTTAAGCGAGTAATTAAATTAACTGCGAAAAAAGTAATTAACGGTCACTGGGCTAGGGAATTAAGAATTCATTTGCCGGTCAACAGATTGACGTGACGGACGACCCGTTTCAGGTTATTTTTGAAAAGCGGTCTAATTTACCAGTTCCTACGTGATTAAAATTGTAATTTGAACTTTGATGGGAACGGGAACATTTACCTTATGTGAATACATTGTTATTCTGTATCCGAATTGAAACGTAATCAGTAGCAGGATGATTATAAACTATAATAGCTAACTTAGTATTAAGGCGCTGAAAAGATGCGAATGACCAAAATAGGCTTGTCTTAAGAACAAAATTTGCCAAATCTGTATAGTTTGTGGTAGTAGCAAAAATATATGTTAATTTTTAACATATTTCCCAGAACTTGGTTGTTTTCAAAACACGTTTTGGAAAAAAATCTCTATACAAACTAACGTTAAACTAACCTCTTACCTTGAGTTCTAATCCAAAATAACTGTATTAAATATCAACATACGTTAAGCATTTAATTAATAACAAGAACGTCTTATTTCATTGCAGAACTTGGTTGTTTTTTATTTTCGATTACTCAACTCAATTTAGAGCAAATAGATAATTGCTTCATATTTTGCAATAAATTACAAGCGTTGTCTCATCGCGCTTCTCTTTCTTTTCTATGCAATCTGACAGTGACCGCGGTTTAGGTATTGTCAGCGTCTTAAATGATATCGATACGTTTAGTACCTATCTATAGTCAATTTTGGGTTTCGCATAATAATAATAATAATAATTCATTTATTTTCAGACAAAGCCCATAAAATTAAATTAAATTACAAAATTTATAAGAAATCACACATACACAATAAAATAATATCACACATTCCAATCAAATAAAATTAATAATACATACACATGGCATTCAGTTCAAATCAAATATAAAATACACATAAATGTCATTCAAATATACAAGTAAAATATTAAATGTTACATAATGAGAGGGGAGGCGCCACTATGAAGCTGCATCCACCTCTGAAACAGGCGCAGATCCCTCCAAAACCTTCAGGACGCCGTTCGAGCTGTTTTGTAGCCGACTTAGAAGCGAAGCGCTCCGTTTAGGCTTTTATTTAGGTATTAAGTTCTGTTTTCATTGTTTTGTTGGTATATTGGCGTGTGCTAGCTGACATATGGCAAGTAATTTAATGTAATGTTTTGTGTATCGTAGTGTTAATTACTTTGCATAAGATTTGTATAGAATCTAGTTTATCTAAGATAGCAGTGCTGCTGGGGAGTTTGTTCCACCACTTCTTCTTCCCAACTAAAGCACTAGGAAGTGGTGAAGGGCGGGCGTTTTTGGGGGTCTTCTGTAATTTTGACGTTCAAAAAGTGCTGATTCTCAGCCTAGTTTGAATAAATGACTTTTGATGTTGATTTGTTATTTTTAAATTGGCTTAAAGCAGGTAGGCAGGTAGGCAGGTTGCATAAATATTTCGGGTCACTTGCAAAATACAACTTCAAATTGACTACATAGTTTTGCGTCAGATACTATTAAATATCATCTACGGTATTTACAACGTAAATAATGCATTAGTTGTTTTATCATGTTGAGATATTTTATTTTATTTTATTTATTTGGGAAAATAAACGGTTACACATTAAAGTATTACACAAAATTTGAGCTACAAAGTGAGTAAATGTTTAACCTACGACATTTTCCACATATTATAAAGACAAATTATAAAATTAATGCGATGTGCGCTTACATTTAGATTGGTACAATTAAATTACATTATGTGTTAATGATAAAACTAAACATTAAACAGGCATGCAAATAAAAAAGAAAAACAAGAAATTATGAAGATACATTCTAAGACTCAAAAATATTACGGAGCAATATCCAAAATAGTTCCATGAACAAGGCCTCTAAATTGATTAGCTGGAAAAGCGAAGATGTCAACATTTTGGAAGAGATTATTATATTGACCAGTAAGACGACGTATGGGTGCTCGTAAGCCTGCGTTTGTACGACTAGAAGATACTGCAAATAGAGGTCGTGCGCGCACCCCTCGGCTTATGGTTGTTCTAGGTACTACGTAGCTAATCTTATTAGTGATATCCATACAATCACTTGCGTTATTACATATATAAAAAAGAAACATTGTCTCTAAAATAATACGTCTGGCCTTAAGTTTATGTAGCTTATACCTATTCAGAAGATCACTATAAGATGCATAAGTGCGAAAACAACGGAAATGCATGGCTTTCAAAAACTTACTTTGAACTTTTTCAATCGCATCTGAGTATTTACTATAGAAGGGATTCCATACTGCAACAGCATACTCTAACTGGGACCTGATTAACGATTTGTAAAGATATAAATATGTATATGGGCGGACAAATTCTGTGGCTGATCTCATTACAAAACCGTACATACGGAAGGCATTGTTTATAATTTTATCAATATGAACGTCAAGATGTAATTTATCATCCAATAGAACTCCAAGATCGCGCACTAGTGTTTCTCTAGTTAAAATTACATTATTTAAAGTATAAGGATGCGTGATAATATTTTTGTTTTTAGTAATACAGCAACATTTAGATAAGCTAAGTTGTAATTTATTAATTGAACAGTATGCAGAGAACCTGTCCAAGTCTTCCTGTAAGAGTAGACAATCGTGCAAATTTTTAACAGGCTTATAAATTTTGAGATCGTCTGCGTATAGCAATAATTTTGAATTTTGAAAACATGTATTGATGTCATTAATAAATATGATGAATAAAAGAGGTCCTAAAATGGAGCCCTGAGGTATGGACACCCATGATGTCTGCAAAGTTTAGCTAGCTAATTTAATTTGACCCTGAATTTTATGTGATATGGTGTGATGGATAACTACAAATCCCAAATATATTATTTATCTTATTTGTCAAAACGGATATAGTTATAAACGAATCCAAATCAAATCAAAATATTTTATTTCACATAAACACGGGCACTTATGAAACGTCAGAAGCTAGGTGCATCTAGCTTCTGACGTTTCATAAGTGCCCGTGTTCCAATTCCAATTTCCTATGGAAAAGCCGGCAGGAAATTCCACGGTTACTCGTTTAAAAATAATTAGCTTTTACAATGTTTTCAAATCACAGTGTTAATGAGTATAGTATAAAGAGACAGGAAGTAAGTTATCTTCATACAAACGCACCGCGCGCGGCTTGTATGTGTGCGCCAAAGTATCTATGCGTCGCCGTATGCACACTTAAACAAAATCTCAACCCGTTTCTGAGTGCACCAGTCGGGGCTAACACCGCACGAGGTTCGCGCGTCACTAAATTTTGTTATACTTATACACTATGACATTAATATTTACTTTTTGAAGTATTATATTCTTTTTTGAATTATTGTGAATGTGAAGACTATGTGGATTATTGATTTTATTATTTCTCTCAGTTAGTCTTCATCTTAGTCTGGCAGTTTGAGTCATTTATGCGGCCTACTCAAATGTCCTTTCTTTGGTATTGTTCGTCGAATCGTTGAGCTCCTTAAGTTTTGAGTTGAGCTGCACGATTACTGACAAATGCGTGCACTGACTGGATAGGTCCACTCAATCTGTGTGGTTTTTTCCTCAAAAGACCATTTCAGACACCAATCTACATGGTCTTCACATGATCTGACCAAGATTATGTCTGGACTTTAAAAGAGACTGTGACCTCTGAGTTTGTTTCGGCCTTTCTTCTCAGAGTAGTCAGATAGGAAACGCCGAGCTCAGCTAGTTTTTTTTTTCTAAATATGATTGACGTGTAAAAGTGTTTGTATAAACCTACTTACAGAAAATAAAATCATTTCATTTCATTTCATCATTAATAATACATAATTCATCGATTCCAGAATTTATTGTCTCTGTTCAGATTACCTATTGAACAGGAAAAGTAAGCAACTCACCTATTCTAGCATACAATTTTTACTTGCTGATGAGATACCTACTTACTTATTTTTTGTTGTATTAGTTTTCTATCAGACAGAGGAAGTAGGCCTACTTTACCACTAGAATGTATTAGGTACTTTTGATCTGTCAATTGATTTTTAACTATTGCTTTGTTTACGTTTAGTTATGCCGATTTCTCATTATTGTGGGTATATTAACTAAGTACCTACTTACAGTTATAAAATCGCAATTAAAAATAAGTAATAGGCCCCGTGCCGCCCGTCTGCTGGCCCGTCGCTCTTTCTTTCATCGTGAAAGGTTTCATCATCGTTTAGATAAACCCGACATCACAAACCCTGTACCCAGACAATACTAGTAAAAAATACAACTTCCCGACCCTTGCCAATCTATAGGCACTGAATTAAAATTAACTTAAAAGTGACAACCCTGAGACAGTAGGCAATTAATCGCGGATTGAGCTTGATTGGGATTTATCTCCGATAGCCTACTTCCCTTTTTATACTATGGCGTAGGCCTGTCAACAAGTACCAAGCACGTAACAAAAAATAAATGGTCTACAAATCTATAATCTATTACGCCTACAACGTTCTCACATTCACAAAATATAAAAGAATCTATGTAAAATATTAATAAAAATAAAAACCTATTTAAACCAAATTACATGTTTGCCATTATTATTATTTTTTTTTTTATTTATTTATTTGGTTAACCAACAATTGTATACACTGGTATAAGCAAATTAAACAGAAGCATCAAATCAGAATAAAGTGTAACAATCACTTTTAGGTAAACTCTGCATGCACATAAAACGTTGTTGTAACTTACAAAAATGAAATAGAAACAAAAGACTATATTATAAAGTTGCACTGAATAGAACCTAATAAATAACTTAAATTAAGTTAAAACAAAATTGAAACTAACTAATTAAAACAAAATTAATTTCTACTCAACTATAATAAAGTTATACTACGCATAAAAAACACACCAAAAATTCCTACGGCCCCGCGTCCTTTCTAATTATCTCCTGATAGGAATTAGCTTCATTATGGACGGACTCAAAGGTCGCTCCTCCAGGGACCCTGTTTCCTCTATTAGTGAAGTTTACTGAACTGCTGATGTATATAGTGTGGCTTAGAAACGAATGGTGATTATTTTATTTGAATGTTTTGAGGTTAACACTGTGTGAGAAAGTAACCGCCCCCAGACGTAATAACAGTAAAAAATCTATTATGCCTCATTCAGTCCTTCAAACGGTTATGGGATACCTAAATAAATAAATATAACTTTTGTGACTGAATTAAAATGTCGGCAACACTGAAGATACTGCTGAGCTTTAGGTCCTGGGTTCGATTCTCAGGTCGCGAAAATATTATTGGGTTTTTCAACCAGGAATTTCTCAGTAGCAGCCCGGACTCTGGATTTGTGCCTGGTTTGTATTTCATGGGACTTACACATAACTGGCGAAATGTGGGTGTGCTATTGGTACACCTTTACCTAACCTTCTTGGGGAAAACAAACGTGAGTTTATGGTTATTGTATTAATTAATTTATAAATCCTTTAGCTCTGTATGCATACACGTGATAATATAACCAAACAAACCACAATTCCTCAAGGCATAGAAAGAAAGAAGGATACATTTATATAGCTGCACAGCCCGCCTCCTTCCTCATTATCTCCTGATAAGAATTAGCTTCATTAAGAGCGGTCAGCCCGACATACTTCTTATACAAACGCTCGTACAAGATTATGGCGTTGTAACACATCTTTCTTTGAATGTTTTGAACTAATAGGTACCTTGTGTGCTATATAGTCAAATTTCTATCAAAGCAAAAATAAAAATTTGAAAAACCTAATTCAGTATTAACCTGCTTTTTGCACAAATTGTACGTGAACTTTGGCAGTTCATAATGTACTCATAAATTGTAAAAGTAAAAAAAAATTCTGCATAGAAACCTCTCATATGTAATGGAGATTCTAAATGACCAACAATGTTTCACAAACTTGTAAGGCTTACTCAAAAACACGTATCTTCTGGAACAAGTTTCATGTTTCCGCACATTATTTTTCGTTCAATGTTATCGCGTTCTCAGTTGCTTGTTAGTAGTTCTCATTTGCACTGGATGAAACAACAAGCTTTTCAACTAGGCTCGCGTTGATGATAGACGAACCGGGAATGTTTGTCTTAAGGGTCGGGTAATCGCCGTTGACCTTGGCCATACATATGCGCGTCGCGCTCACTCCGCCGTTCCGTTTCATTCCCTATGAAACGGAACGGCGGCGGCGGCACGTCGTGATGATATATATTTTTAGTAACGAAAATATGAATATTTGAAAAAAACACAAATAGACTTAGTAAATTAGTCTGTTCATACAAAAAAAAAATATGGAAATATCAGAAGTAGTTTGAAAGTAATATCTTTTTTATGCTTTGGATATTGAAACACGGGATAGCGAAAACACAATTTTGTCAATTGTAGGTATTTATTGTATTAATTATAATCGAACAGAGTTTCGGCTTAGGCTAGGTTCTAGATCAGAATAATCCCACCAAATGCGCTGCGCGACCTTTTTATAAGATTACCCCCTACTCTAAATCGAGGAGGGGATCGCCGCTCAGTAACGCCCATCGCGTTACGTTGACAAGCGCACGTGACGTGCTAGTCAATTGACTTCCTCTTTGCTGTGGCTGCCGTGGCGTACTTGGTTGTCATGGCTGTGGCTTTGGCTGAGGCTGTGGCTGTGGCTTTGGCTGCATCAAGACGACACGGCATGGCATGGCTTTGGCATGGCTGGCAATCGGGTGACCGTTACAGTCGGCCATCCTGAAACAATTGCTCCCGCAATGGGAAAAGGGAACACAATTAGCTTTCCAGTAAATCAATTAGGTCCTCTGTCTCTAACTGCTCATCAGAGCTGCTGGCACTGTCAGATACAGGAGCTACACTTTGGTAGGGTCGCAAGGAGTCAGCAGATACTAAACCTATAAAGTTCTTATATCCTCTCAAACCTTTTATACTCCTGATCCTGTATCTGTCCTTACCAACAACTTTTGTGACAATATACGGCCCTGAATAGAGATCATCTAGTTT
Source organism: Atethmia centrago (assembly GCA_905333075.3). Classification (NCBI taxonomy): domain Eukaryota; kingdom Metazoa; phylum Arthropoda; class Insecta; order Lepidoptera; family Noctuidae; genus Atethmia; species Atethmia centrago. The sequence continues at coordinate 7,626,594 of HG995389.1, read as the reverse complement.
AGTACTGACTTTAGCCGCGCTACTTGTAGGAGCCTGTTTCCAAAGCACTAAATCACCTTTCTTATATGTGTGACATGGCTTACGACGCTTATCAAAATGGTGTTTCATTTTAGCGCTAGCTTTTTCAATGCGATGCCTAGCTTTGGTGCGTTTCACGTGAGTCGATTCGACTACCCGCCCCGGAATAGAAACATCACATGCCGGCCTACTACTCCGTGAAAACATCAAGTCGTAAGGTTTATATCCGGTGGTGTCGTTTAAAGTGTTGTTTATACCCCAGATTACGTCAGGTAAATTATTAGACCAATTGTTCGCGGCTTCACTAGGGTCGGTAGCTCGTAACGCGTTCAAAATGGTTCTGTTGGTACGTTCAACTTGGCCATTAGCTCGAGGACAAGCTATAGCAGTTAAAGTATGCTTGAACTGTTTGTCTGTAGCAAACTTCTTAAAATATCTGCTAGTAAAGGCTTTTCCGTGATCCGACACTACTCTATCCGGGTATCCAAACAAAGCGAAAATTCGTTTTAATAACCTGACCGTCTCGATTGAGTTTACTGTCCGAGTTGGTTCCGCAATTACAAACTTTGTAAATGAATCGGTTATCACTAGCATGTACACGTAGCCTTTCTTCGTCTTACAGAACGGTCCTAAGTGATCTACATGTACTGTTCTGAACGGTTCAGTTGGTTTGGGAATAGGATGCAACATACCCTCCTTTTTCCCGTGCTCCCCTTTTCCGTAAGCGCAATGTAAACACGCCGCAACATATTTCCGAATAAACCGCGTCATTCTCGGAAACCAGTAGTCATTTTTAATAAGCTCGATGCAGCGCTTGAACCCTACATGGCCTATTTCATCATGGTGCATTTGAACAATTTTCCACCTAGCTGGTCCCGGCACTACAAGACGATTACCGCACAGAGTTTTCCGGTATAACCTATCATCTATCAGTACGAAATCCTTTGTTAAGTCGCGCTCTGCTGAACCAGAATTTAATCGATCAATTATGTTTTTGACTTTGTCATCTTGATACTGAACTGTAAAGAACCAATCAGATACTTCTATGCGATTAACATTAAGCGCGTCAACAGGATTTCGACTAAGTGCATCGACATGTCTCATGCGCTCACCCGGCCGGTATTCTACACTTATATCGTAATCTTGGATCATCAACCACCATCTGGCTATCCGCGGAATAATGTCACGTTTTGTCAAAGTGGAACGCACCGCGGTACAATCCGTAACAATTTTTACATGTTTACCAATTACATAAACGCGAAATTTTTTCAAAGATTCTACAACCGCTAGTGTTTCGAGTTCGTAGCTGTGATATACGCTTTCTTGTTTAGAAGTTACACGACTGAAATACATTACCGGTCTTAAAGTACCATCAATTTGTTTTTGAAATAATATACCCGCTATGCCTAACTTACAAGCGTCCGTATGTATTTCTATTTCTAGCTCGGGATCGTATATCGCTAACACCGGTTTGGAGCACAAACACTTTTTTAATTCGTTAAAACTCTCTGATTGTTCACTACCCCACTCCCATGCAACGTTTTTCTTTGTTAGATTTGTTAAGGCACGAGCAATTTGAGCAAATTTATGAATAAACTTACGGAAATAGCTACATAGCCCGATAAACTGTCGAACTTCGTGTACATTTTTGGGCACCGGAAACTGTGACACGGCGGTTAATTTTGACTCCGCCGGTTGCAAACCACCTTCAGAAATTTCATGTCCTAAATACGTTACTCGAGTTTCTAAAAACGTACACTTTTTCATATTTAATTTTAGATTCTCGGTTTCGAATTTATTTAAAACAACCTCTAACATGTCAAGACCAGATTTAACGTCGACTGAGGGTACCAGTATGTCATCTAAGAAGGCTAAAATCTCGCATGAATCGCTACTACCGCCATTTTGGGAAAAATGGATGGAGTTTACTATTTTGTTAATTAAACGCATGAAAACTGACGGAGAATTAGCTAAACCGAATGGAACACGGACATATTCAAATTGACCGGCCTGACAAATAAATGCACTTTTATGAGTATCTTCGGGTTTTAGCGCCAATTGATGGTAACCTTGAGACATATCTAAGCACGTAAAATATTTTTTACCGGCTAACTTAGAAATATGATCTTCAATATTAGGTAACGGATATCTGTCTTTAACGGTTATGGCGTTAAGTGCGCGATAATCTATGCACAGTCTGCTATCACCGTTCTTTTTTTTTACCAATATTACTGGAGAAGCATAGTTGGACTCTGATTCTTTAATAATACCGGCTTCTAATAATTCAGAGACTTTAGATTTTACTATTTCTTGTTCACAGTGCGATAGTCTATATGGTTGTCGATAAACGGGCTTATCTGTAGTCAAAGTAATTGGCATTTGAATTAAATTTGTGCAGCCGAGATCTTTAGTGCTGACTGCGAAACTTTGTTTGAATCTAATTAGCAATTTGATTAAATCTTTACGTTCCATTTCACTCAAATTGCCTATTTTTATGTCGTCTAACAAAACTCCACCTATGCTCAGATTTGAATCTTTATCCACAGACAAAACAAAAGGCATATTTTCCGGCACAGTTAATTTAGGCAAATCACATGAAATAGGCAGATCAGCAGACTTTAAAGGCAGATATGGCTTGGCTTGGCTAACCTGACTTATGGTGGGTGATGTGTCGCAGCTCTCGGCGCGTGTGAGGACCCGGCCAGCCTCCCACACGATGTCCTCAGCCCCGGTGTTGATGACCTTGATGTGTCCGCTGTCGCCTCGAAGGAGAGTGGCGGGCAGGGAGTAGGAAACTCCTTGAAGCTCGTAGTGGCGTGCAGCGGTACAGATATCGTTGTTCTGGCGGTTGCCCACTATCAGGACCTTGATGATTGAAGCTCCTGGTGGCAACGTTTCTCGCATTGTCGTTACAATCTTGAACTTGTGGAGCTCTTCAACCACATCTTCCTTTGGCATGGAGTCAGATTCGCGTATCAGTGTGGCTGTTCCGTTGCTTACGACGAGTGCAGTGTCGCTGGCATTGATGATGGGTTGACCGATGAGTAAATGAATGTCACCCATCTCGATGTCTGTCAGATACGCATCACAAGTAACTTGAATACCTTCTATTTCCAGATTAAATTTTACTTTTCCACGGGAAGTAATTAACCCGCCGGCAAAGCCTTTTAGGATCGTACTCGTAGGTATTACGTCGAGAGATAATAATTTGGAGATCCGACTGGTCATGACGTTCACCTGGCTTCCGGTATCGATGTAGGTCTTCACGTGGACTCCGTTGATCTTGGCTATTTTCTTGTAGGTGTCATTGTAGTTTTGGATTATCTTAATGTCTCTGATGCTGTTGTTCACATCAAACGATTTTTGAAGGGTGGTTGCAGATAAATTATTGCAGCGGGTGGCGATGTGGCCTTGCTTACCACATTTAAAGCACACACGTTGATCGGGAAGCGTACAATTTCGCAACATGTGACCCGTCTTCTTACAGCGTGGGCACGGATCATTCTCCGTAAAAATCTTCTTTTCGGCAGGCATTGGGCGAGGATCCTTACTCGCTAGGTGAATTTCTGGTGCGGGGCCGCGGTAGTCGTCGAGGGCACAGAGAAATGCTTCATATAGTTCATCCGGGCGTTCACATTGGAAAGCACGTGCATTTGGTTGCAAAGATGAGGGTAGGCCTCGAATGATGCACGAGACACTGGCGCTGTCTGATAGCTTACAACGGAAGCACAAGGATACTTTATCCTGATAGTACTTGGTCATTGTTTCGTTAGTCATCTTCCGTCTTTGCATCATCTCGTCTAACAATGCACTGTAGTCCCGATGTTTTGGAAAAGCACGCAGTAGCATCTGTTTCCACTCGTCCCACGAGTAATTGTACTCGTCGAGTCGGTTGTACCATTTGCGAGCTTGTCCCCGTAGTTTGTCTTGTAAATGGAATGCCTTTATCTCATCGCTCCAACGATGTATGTCGCAGAGTTGATCGATTTTTCTTAACCATACTGATACTGTATAATCTTCGCCATCCGGGTCGAATTCAGGAATGAGGGACGCAGCATGATGATTTTTGGATGTACCGATGTCTGAATCCAGTTCGCGGACGGCCTTGTTGACCTCATTTTGCAGGAGGTGCTTCAGAATTTTTCTAGCGGGCGGTGGTGTGGAATCGCCGTCTTCATCTTGCTCGGTGTCGCTCGAGGGGTCCCATCCGGGTGGACGCACCCCACGTCCATGAAGTTCACGGCGATTTCGCTTCATCCCACTTCTGAGTGAAACACGGGATAGCGAAAACACAATTTTGTCAATTGTAGGTATTTATTGTATTAATTATAATCGAACAGAGTTTCGGCTTAGGCTAGGTTCTAGATCAGAATAATCCCACCAAATGCGCTGCGCGACCTTTTTATAAGATTACCCCCTACTCTAAATCGAGGAGGGGATCGCCGCTCAGTAACGCCCATCGCGTTACGTTGACAAGCGCACGTGACGTGCTAGTCAATTGACTTCCTCTTTGCTGTGGCTGCCGTGGCGTACTTGGTTGTCATGGCTGTGGCTTTGGCTGAGGCTGTGGCTGTGGCTTTGGCTGCATCAAGACGACACGGCATGGCATGGCTTTGGCATGGCTGGCAATCGGGTGACCGTTACAATATACATTACTTCCTGAATTTATTTAATAAAGTATTTTACTACAATACTTAAATATTCAACTATAGAACTGATGTGTATGCGTTTTAGTTTGACATACATTTTTTGCACAAATTACTTGCATTATATATGAAGGCGTGATAACAGATTTCAAAGTAACTAAAATCATATCTGCGCCTTAACGTTCACTCCAAAGGTCGCTACTCGAGGGAGCCTGTTGCCTCAATTAGTGGAGGAATTAAGCTATTGACGTATAGGTGATTAAAGTATTTGCATTTATTTAGGTCTAGGCAGAAACTGTGTTTAGTGGTATGATTTATTAGAATAGAATAAACTTTATTTACAATTTACACAAAGCCTTTTTTTTTTGGGTGGGACATTATTAAACAACTTCTCCCGCTCTGCGCGGAGCGGGAGGGTGTGTCAGACTCTTACTGACTAAAACCCACCCGAGTCCCTTCCGTTGCCTGTGTTGCCAGGGGCCTCGGTAACCGTATTGTACCTTCCCGCGACCCCGGCAGGCATTGGCCCTAGTGGACCCCTACACTTGTGCTGACGACATCTCTTTGAGGCGCGCGTGGAACACAACCCGGGCCTGGTCCTTACCGGACGGTGAGCTACTCATTGCTCACCGCCCTACACAAAGGCTAGTACTATGACAGTGTCGTTTTTTTTTTTTAATAATAATAATAATAATAAATCCATTTATTTTCAGGCAGTACAGGGCCATAGATAAATACGAGTACCTTAACCTAAAACATACATATTTTTTGTTCTAAACTAAAACAAAAACAAAACTTGTGATAATAAAAAAGACTTAATTAAGACTATGTTAGTAACACTTCACTTTGCAACAGCTTAAGACGCTGACAACACCTAAACCGCGGTCACTGTCAGATTGCATAGAAAAGAAAGAGAAGCTCGATGACACAACGCTTGTAATTTATTGCAAAATATGAAGCAATTATCTATTTACTCAAAATTGAGTTCAGTAATCGAATCAAATAAGACGTTCTTGTTATTAGTTAAATACGTAACGTTTGTTGATATTTAATGCAGATATTTTGGATTAGAACTCAAGGTAAGAGGTTAGTTTAACGTTAGTTTGTATCGAGATTATTTTCAAAACGTGTTTTGGTAACAACCAAGTTCTGGGAAATGTGTTCAAAATTAACATACTATTTTTCCACTACCAAAAACTAAACGGATTTGGCATTTTTTTTTTTTCATAAGAGAAGCCTGTTTGGGTCATTTGGGTCTGATAAGCGCCTTAACTGAGTGCTGTCCAGTGGTACTTGTCCGCGGTTGCATAAATCACTGATTATTACCTCCAGCACCTAAGCTACGAAAACGTCATTTTTGTCTACTCTTCTGTCGACAAAACGCTTCTCGACGGCTCTTGTGCTAAGCCTGCTGGGCTCTCTATTAATGAAAATATTCCAATTTATACAAACAAGTAAGGAGTCACGTTGGGTTAGTAGCTATCGTTTAAGTACAAAAATAAAATTAAGTTAATAAAAGAAAAATACCAGACTACGTTGAAGAAAACATGCGTAAAAGGAAGGGTTATGTGTTAACGAAATATGTGGATACTTAGATAAGTACGAGAGAAAGAAAAATACCAGACTACGTTGAAGAAAACAAGTAGCGTAACCTTTTACGCTACTTGTTTTCTTCAAAATGAATACAAGTAGCGTAAAAGGTTACGCTACTCTCGTACTTATCTAAGTATCCACATATTTCGTTAACACATAACCCTCCCTTTTACGTATGTTTTAAATTAGATATATACGTCACGTCAGTAGCGTAACCTTTTACGCTACTTGTTTTCTTCAACGTAGTCTGGTATTTTTCTTTCTCTCGTACTTATCTAAGTATCCACATATTTCGTTAACACATAACCCTCCCTTTTACGCATGTTTTAAATTAGAGATATACGTCACGGTCAGTTCTCCAACATTAAATATATGTAAGTTGCTAGACTATAACTCGTTAACTTGTAAAGTCTACTTAGCATTGATAATTTTCCTTTTAACTTCGTTTATATACTATCCATATAGCCATGAATTTTTCATTTGACTCTAACAAAAACAAGTACTTTAAAGCTTGTTATTACGCAAGCGGGTCCCTGAATCGAATAATGGTTTTCACAAACCCTCAATATGTTTGAACGGCCTATCCAATGATCTCCACACCATGGGATAGACGAGAATAAAATTATCATCTTCCAAGACTTTACCACTTTGTCGACGTGATTAAGGCGCTGACAAGACCCAATTGACCAAAATAGGCTTCGCTTAAGAAAAAATATTGTCAAATGTGTATAGTTTGTGGTAGCGGAAAAAATATATGTCAATTTTGAACATATTTCCCAGAACTTGGTTTTTACCAAAACACGTTTTGAAAACAAAATCTCGATACAAACTAACGTTAAACTAACCTCTTACTTTGAGTTCTAATCCAAAATATCTGTATCAAATATCAACATACGTTACGTATTTAATTAATAACAAGAACGTCTTATTTGAATGCAGAACTTGGTTGTTTTTTATTTTCGATTACTCAACTCAATTTTGAGTAAATAGATAATTACTTCATATTTTGCAATAAATTACAAGCGTTGTGTCATCGCGCTTCTCTTTCTTTTCTATGGAATTTGACAGTGACCGCGGTTTAGGTGTTGTCAGCGTCATAATATGTATGTATAACCATGCCAAATTACAGCTTTATAGGACTAAGACTACTAATAGTCTCTGAGCTAAGCCGCGGACAGATAGACAGACGGACATGGCGAAACTATAAGGGTTCCTTGTTTACTACGAAACCCTAAAAAACTCAATTGTTTCACTTTTTAAATCAAATAGCTGTTGCCCGCGACTTGCTGCATCTGTGTGTCAATTAATCAATCAATCAACTTAGCCTATAACAGTCCACTGCTGGATATAGGCCTCTCCCAGGCTGCGCCACAACACCCTATCCTCCGCCTTCCGCATCTAGTCTGTTCCAGCTACCTTTTTAAGGTCGTCGGTCCATGTAGCTGGGGGGCGTCCCACACTTCGCTTGCTGATACGTGTATTTAATGTTTCACATTTTTTTTTTCAAATATTCTGGATGAAAAGTTGCCTACGGTCTACTCCAGGTTTGTCAAATTTCATAACGGTCGGTTCCGTGATTTAGGTGAGAAAAGGTAATAGACAGATAGACAGACAGAGGGCTACTTACACATGTCCAATAACAGTATGGATGAATAGTATGAATGGTTTTATTTGGTGTCGCCTGATAACAGTGACGCTCTCAGGCGTCGTTTTTCCGACGCCTGAAGGCGTCACTGTGATCAGGGGTACTACTCTCTAAGTCCGTCAACGAATATACGGGCCACTCTGAACAAATGACATATTCAATTTTTCGAACGGGTACAAACAAATTGCGAGTAGGGACTACTGTCAAATTATGTTCTCATTCATTTTTAGTTCGGGCTCCAAAGTAATCTTATGTCCGTAGGTGATACGAAGTAGGAAACGCATATAACTTCGGCCGAAACTACGGATTTAGTGCTTAGGGACTAGATCCCCTGCAACGTAAACATAATATTATTATTGTTGCGTAGGTACGGGAGTGAGAACACTCAATAAACACTAAAGTTGAATTATTCATTCACTGGAGTAATTTGACATGTGCTAGCTGTCACTTTGTGTATTAAAATGGTCATATTTATTGTAATTGTGATCGTTTAGTTTAATCGATTTATGGGTCAGGACCAAATTTTTGACGTGTTGCACAACGGAAATCACAACGGAAATGTATCACACTGGAAAATAAATGCGCGCAATATAATTATTAGAGTGTGTGTAAATCGTCGGAATATTTTAGGCAAGTGTAATTAATTTGATTACATCTGCCTAAAATATTCACACAACCCTAATAATTATATTGCGCTGCATTTATTTTCCAGTGTGACACATTTCCGTTGTGATTTCCGTTGTGCAACACGTCAAAAATTTGGTCCTGACCCTTATAAAATTGTAAAATAAATGTATAATGATAAGTGTTAAAGTCTAGAATACAATAAATATGACCATTTTATTAAACAAAGTGACAGCTAGCACAAATGTCAGATAACTCCAATGAATAAATAATTAAACTATGTAGTTTACTTTAGGTATACAATACAACAATGCCTACTGGTGCGTATCTATGACAGTATCAATATTGTGGCTTCTTATCATTTTTATTTGATTTATGATAACAACATAAATGGTACCTACTTGCGTCAACAAAAGTATGATTTTCCTAGAAACTGTCAAACTCAAACTCAAACTCAAACTCAAAGCATTTATTTCAAAGAAACCAAATACACTTTTGAATTGTCAAGGGGTCGGTCAGTCAGAAGGTAGTTGCCCATTCCAAAGCGTAGTACGTTCTATAGATAGAACGGGCAAGAAACTCTACGGACACTATTTTAAATTAAAATATTCTTACAAAAATATTGGTTACATCATTAATGTTGAAATTAATCATGTGAGAACAATGTCCAAAAACGTGCACGTTAAAAGTGTCCGTAATAAAAAGATAAAAACAATTAAAGCTAAGAAATTACCACCGAGATATTACCAACACTGTGTAAATGATGCCTACCTAACATTTATTTATTTATTAATTTAACAGTTTATGTACACACATATAAACAGACAAGAAGAAAGGAACAGAAAAATACGTACAAAGGTGATGCTTATTTCTAAAGAAATATCTTCCAGCATACCTGCGACAGCACAGTAAACAAACAGATGTAGACACCGTGTGTAAGAGTAGAAGAGAAAACAAAATAAATAAAAACAAAAAAAAAATAAAACTTTCACTAATTTAAATACACAATAAGAGAATATACTTACATAAATACATACTTCTAAAATAAATATCACTAAATTACTTATATATAATTAATAGTATAAAATAATAAATACATAATATGCAACTATGGCAAAGTGGAAAGATAGTGTTCTTTTACTCATTCAACATTTTATTCTTTTAGTGCTTTTTTTTTCAAGTGAAATTTTCTTTAGCCGCGTTGAGCGATGAGGATTTTATTAGGCATAAAACTTATGGGTTCGCGTCACCGACATGCTAATGTGACATTTTGCGGTAGTCTGGTGACGCGCAGCGGCCTGTGTACATATATGTTTTAAATTTTCACTTCTGTCATGACAGCCAATTTTGTTGTTATATTTTTTCTGGTGTACAATAAAGTATATAATATATAAATAAATAACATATCATGAAGAATAAAATGAGGGGCTTTTGGCTAAGTAATAACAGCCGCACGGGGCGATCGAACAGGTTAAGCTAAGCTTGCCGCGGTTGGTCCGTGGATGGGTGACCATCTTTACATACCAAGACCCCTCCGTGCCTCGGAAAGCACGTTAAGTCGTCGTTAAGACGTCCTGACTGTCATTTGTAGATCTTTGACAGTCGTTACGGGTCGTCAGAAGCTCGAAAGTCTGACAACCAGTCTTACCAAGGGGTATCGTGTTACCCAGTAACTGGGTTGTGGAGGTCAGATAGGCAGTCGCTCCATGTAAAATACTGGTATTCAGCTGTATCCAGTAAGACTGGAAGCCGACCCCAACATAGTTGGGAAAAGGCTAGGCAGATGATGATGATGAAGAATAAAATGGAATAGTTTAAGTAAAATATTATTGCAATGTTTTCGAACAGAACAATTGGAATTAATTAGATATTCAGTGATTCGACAAGTTCAACACAAAACGGATTTCAATAATTAAACTAACGTTTTGATATCAAATTCTGAAACCAAGAACCACTAGGTAACAAACCGAAATGATGAGCAAACCGTAATGCTCGATATGTTTAAACAGCCAGTATTTTGGTTGCTTAATTTATATATACATCGAAAATCCCACTATGGATTTATTTAAGCTGATATCAGGGACTTCCGTTTTTGTTTCATTCAGCATCATTCACTCAAAGAGAAACGTCTGAATATTTGTATAAAATGCATCAACAGTAAAAAGTGAATTCATTAACACAGCGATCGCGCCGCAGGAGACGCCCTGAGCGTCGGGAATCCCAGGCGGATTTCCGACCACCGTAGGCACGGGCTTGCGGACGGTGAGCAATGGGTAGCTCGCCGTGCGATAAGGACCAGGCTCGGGTCAACGGCGCGTTGTGTTCCACGCGCGCCTCAAAGAGATGTCGTCAGCACAAGAGTAGGGGTCCACTACGGCCGGTGCCTGCCGGGGTCGTGGGAAAGTTCGAAAGAGATACCGAGGCCCTTGGCAACACAGGCAATGGTAGGACCACGGGCGGGTTTTAGTCAGTAAGTTTTAGAAGAAGTTATTTGATAATTTACGGAAAAAAAAGCGATCCAATGAAGTTGAATTTTGGAACTCGGTCTCTTGCACTCGTGTTCCGAAAAATCGAAACATGAAATGAAATGAACAGATATAAATTAATTCCTATGTAATCTTGTCGGCGTCGTGTGAACATGTAATGACACTTCACTCGAGTGAAGTGTCTGATATCAGATTTAGACTAGTCGTACAATGCTGAAATCAACACTAAGCAAAATCTGTCATATTAACAGTTATACAATCAAAACCCATCGGTAATAAAAAACATTATTGTTATAAAAAAACATGAGTATCTCACCTGTACAACATCCTCTCCTGCCTCTCAGCCTCCAAGTAGATCCTGTAGTACATATACAGCATGATGACACCCGGGATCCAAAAACTAACACTACTCGACACCACAGCATACACCTTGTTCACTGTGAAACTACACACATTTGGGAACCTCTTCCGAAAGTTCAAATGGTCTTCTGTTGTATACCAGCCCATGAATATTGGGAGAAAGGAGACCAAAGCTGGACTGCACCAGACTACAGCTAACATGATTCCAAGTTTAGCTGTCGTCATTATCAATGGGTAATCCAAAGGCTGGACTATAGCGTAGTATCTATCAACACTGATGCAGCATAGATGGAGAATAGAAGCTGATGAAAAGTACACGTCCAAAGAGTTCCAAACATCGCACATGAAGTACCCAAACAGCCATTCTCCGTTAGTTATTTCTACACTGAAGTTAAAACACATTGCCCATATAGCGACGAGCATATCAGCCAGGGCCAAAGATACTACGAAATAGTTCGTGATCACTCGCAGTTTTCTGTGCCTCATCACAGACACAATCACTAATAAGTTCCCAAATATTGCCGCTAGAATTATGAACAGCATTATCAAACATTTTAATACCACTAAAAACACTATTAAAGGATCATCTTCGAATTGATTAGAGTATACCAAGTCATTGGTCGTTTCATTGACTTCCAAAGTCTTGTTCACATATATATCCGTCAGATACATCGAAGTTGATAAGTCAGCGAGGTCCAAAGTAAAATTGTCAGGTTCAAGGACGATTTCAAGTTTCATGTTTCACATTTTTTCAGGTCGCATTAACTTTTATTCTGTAAGCGTTGACGTGTGATTTCGTGGAGGTGATTTCCATTGTCGTTACCTGAAAAAGAAAAGAAAAGTTAAGTTTTTCTTTTGTCCCCGAAATGGCAAAGGTTTGTCGTAAAGGGTGCTACACACTTCTCCGGTTTGGCATGATTCGGCATAGCCGGGCGGAAAACCAAAATATTTAATATACATGAGCAGTGGTGGCCCAGTGGTAACGCCCGCGACTTCATGAGGCTCGAACCCAGCCAGGCGCTTTACTTTGTGTAAATTATTTAATTACCACTGCTCTCAAAACGTTGAAAGGAAAACATCGTGAGGAAACCTGCATGTCCTAGAACCAAAAATTCAAAGACAAGTGCCAACCCGCACTGGGCCCGCGTGGTGGATTACGGCCCACTCCCTCTCACCGAGAGGAAGCCTGCGTCCAGCAGTGGGAACAAAACGCTGACTGTGAGATTATTATGAAATACATGATCGTGAAAATACGTTCGGCTTAACCCGCATTGTACCGAGTGGACCCTAACGTGACTCAGCAACTAAGGTAGATGCCGAACGAAGTTTGCCGATCGTCACGAGCCAAATAGTACACATATTCGCATTAAATTGCTTCGGGACAACTTTGTTCTTCAACAATTACTGCCGAATCGAATGTGCCGACTTTCTTTGTTAACCTATAGTTATTTTTAACCGAGTTCCAAAAAAGAGGAGGTTATATGTTCGTCTGTATGTTTGCTTTTTTTTTATCCATTCTCACCGATATCTCCGTCAATTATGGACCAATTTTGAAAATGTTTTTTTGGAGAGGGTATGCTCCCGAGGTTGTCCCATTGTCACCAAATCAAAATCTGATGAGGGGATCCCATGGAAATCGAGGGAAATCTTCAAATGTTATAGGCACACCTATAGCGATTTGGGTGTTTTTTTTGCATTTGCTCTCGGAAGTTGTGAAGTTCCATTAGGTGAAGTGGAACTGATGATGTAGACCACAGATGGCCACTGGAACTACTTAATAATAAGCATTTAACGGGTCGCGATTTGATTAGTTACTTTAATATAGTTGCTGAGCAATTTGTGCTCGTCACAATGCTTATGGTGAGTGGCAGTTCTCCTGTTTAGAACCAGGAGAACTCAACAATGAACGTCCCTGCATCGGATAAGCAATATTTTGTAAAAGGTGATGAGTTGACATTAGGCTATTGTAACTTAGATGAATTACAAACTGAACCACTAAAAAATGAAAAATAAAAACTTAAAAAAACAACTGACTTCCAAAAAAACACTACAAAGGGAAAAATTACTTTATTTCAGAAGTCTGTGTCTTTGGATCTGTATTTTAGTTTTTTGCCACCGACTTCCGAAATTAAAGTTATATTTCACTTTGTAGTCTATTTTTGGAAGCCGGATGTTTTTTTTAAGTTTTTTTTTATTCTAGGTACTACATCATCTTCAATATGTTACAATATGTTATAATATGTTATATATATATAATTAATGTGTACAAAATCATCAAAATCATCAATCATTATATACCTACAATTTATATTTCAGACTTAATATTATTAATATTATTTTACATGGATTCTTGTGTACGTTGTGAATGTGAGAACGTTGTAGGCTTAATAGACTAGATCTTTTTTTCTTTAGACAGTTTCCTTTTCTCTTTTTTTTTTGTTAAGTACTTTTCGACAGGCCTACACTGTTCTCCCATACCTAATTTGTGTAATTTGAAAACATTGTAAAAGCCAATTATTTTTAAAAGAGTAACCGTGGAGTTTCTTGCCGGCTCTTCTCCATAGGAAACGACCAATTGGAACTGTGCACCTAGCTTCTGACGTTTCATAAGTGCCCATGTAGGTTTATGTGAAATAAAAATATTTTTATTTTGATTTTGATTTTAAAACATTCAACATTATTCACATCAACATTATTGACGTGTAAAAGTGTTTGTACTACTTACAGAAATTAAAAAAAAAATATCATTGACAAATATTTTAAAAGAGTAACTATGAAGATACTCCCCATTCTTCTCCATACGAAACTAACCTTTGAAAGGGGGGACTATAATCATGCAGTCTTTGTGTAAATTTTGACGTTCAAAAGTGCCTTTTATGTGCCTAATTGAAACAAATGATTTGGCTTTGACCCGAACATGTGTGTAGTACCCCTAAGGTTTTACGTCGTTTTGACATCAAACAGTTTTTGTGCGTGATTTTGATCAAAGAGAAATCCCCGTTTTCTTTTTAAAAGAACTGTAGCGCTCTGTTCTATTGTGTGATGTGTGGACGTGAGGAAATGTTACAAAATACTTTGTATTTTCTCGAAAGGTTACATCCTACTGGTTTTTTCGGAGGCGATGTAATTTAATGTTATGTAAATACATGCTTAAAGAACAATTGGTGGTTAAAAACGAATAAATGATAAAAAAAAATCAGCCAGGTGCGTGTCGGACCCACAACAGTGAAGAGTTCCGTATTTAGGATAAATATTTCAGCATGCAGTATTGTTTTATCGACCGCTAAAACAAGTTTGTATTTTGAAAAAACTATGAAAAACAAAGTTATTTCTGCGGTTGCAACCGAAATAGCAGAGAGCAGGGGGTGGCCGAGTGGTAACGGCCATGACTTACGAGACGTGGGCATAGGGTCGAACCCTGACGGGCACTTTACTTTGTGTAAATTATTTCATCACCACTGCTCTCAAAACGCTGAAAGAAAACATCGTGAGGTAACCGGCATATCCTATCCGGCATAAACTTGATTCTATACAAATCGTATGCAAAGTAATTAACACTACGAAACACAAAACCTGGGCCCTGCTTAATTCCAGTTCTAATTCAGATATCCGTCTCAAAGCCAATTCGTGCGTGTCACTACATTCTTGAAAATTTCATACAAGTTGACGGAGGTGTTGATGCTGGTCAAGTATGTCCATATGCTGTATAAGTTCAGCCAATTGGTTCTTAAGCTATTTCATTACTTTATTATATTTGTATTGGTTCTTGTTATTAATATATTGAACTTCCACCTCGCTGTCTTCCCTTTCCTGTAGCAGCTGATTGCACTGTTTTTAACTAGATTCCAACTCTTTCAATGTAGCCCTCAGTTTTTCCTCCAAGGATGCAGCTGTACGGGTCAACATATTGATAGGCCAACCCTAGAGGCACTCTAGAATGAAAGAAATGAAGCCTAGTGAGTAAAGGAATAAGAGAGAGGGATAAGATGAGGATTAGGATTAGGATGAGGATGTACTAGGATGAATGGAAAATTGTTTAGAATTTAAAGATAACAAAGGGATACAAGTTAAGAAGAGGGTGAAATCTCAATTATGGGATGATACACTTATTATTCACTGATATGTCTTAATTGAGATGGTAATACTCGTATTATAAAAATAAAAGGGACGGCACGGGAGAGGACGCCCCAGAAAGATATATAGTGACCTCATTAATGATGTTCTTCAAAAAGGTCAGGTGCGTAGTACTCGCAACCGGCATGTGTGTATGACCAGATGTATGAACGTAAACGAAGCAAAATGAGTATGTAAGGAGCGCAGCAGGTGGCGTTCTATAGTTTCTGCCTACCCCCATGGGAAAAAGGCGTAAAGAAGTAGTAAATATGTATGTATGTTAAAGGGAAAAAACAACAAAATTAAGTTTCAAAAATGATTGGGGTACTACTGTTTTAAACTGATTGTAAATCCGTTTTTTTACATTAATTTCTTGAACTGGCACTAATGCTGTGATTTAACAGAACACAGGTATATCTAGTAACAAAGTGTAGTGATTTCTATGGGGTCTCTAAAGTGTTTAATGGGATTTTATCCTAATTATGCATGACCATAATGTCCAGAACAACAAAGAGAAGTTTAAGGTTTTTTAGGACGCAGCTCACAGGGACGAGCAATATAAACGTTAAAGGGGAAATGGTGTAATAAGAACTAACTGTTTTGATATAAATATGCTTAAAATTAAAACAAATACGTCCGTTGGATGTGAGCTGGTACTAGTTCATTGATTTTGTACTAAAATTACAAACACAAATCCTTAATATTTATAACTCTAATTAACAAAACACTTTTATCAATAATTATACACGAAAAATATTAATTTTACAATCTAATTCTAACACGAAAACTTTTGACGGCCGGCTGCTAGTATTGCCAGTCTAAAATCGACCTCCATAACCCCGTTCCTGGGTAACACGATACTTCTTGGTAAGACTGGAGCAGAATAAATTAAATTACGAAAATTGGAGTACTACGACAACTTCTTGATATTGCGTGGGTTGGATTTGATAGACTTCGCCCGCCTACAGGCAGGTAGACAGGTAGGACAAGCCACGCTACTTACAAATAGGTCATCTAAAATTTACTTCTCGTGACATTAACTGTCTTATTAATTTTAAGTGGTGTCGTGCAAATAATCATAACTTGATGTAAAATTTATTATCAGTAAAAAAAAAACACTCGTCATTTGATATTAAGTATTCAAAAGTAGAAAAAACCGGCCAAGTGCGAATCGGACTCGCGCACGAAGGGTTCCGTACCATTATCTAGAAAAACGGCAAACAATCATGTCTGGGAGCCCCTTAAATATTTATTTATTCTGTTTATTGTTGTATTTGTTGTTATAGTGCCGCTATAACAACAGAAATACATAATCTGTGTCTAACAATCACGGTTCAAGAGATACAGCCTGGTGACAGACGGACAGACAGACAGACGGACAGCGGAGTCTTAGTAATAGGGTCCTATTTTACCATTTGCAAACGTAAGTCGTGTACACACTGATTTCCATGGTGCCATTGAATTGTCTGTGGAAAAGCATAAATGTTTGGACGATGCAAGTCATTTGATGCTTCCATTTTTAGGGTTCCGAACACGAAGGGTGCCAAACGGAACCCTATCACTATACCTCCGCTGTCCGTCCGTCCATCTGTCAGCGGGCTGTCTCATGAACTGTAATATGTAGACAGTTGACATTTTCACAGATTGTGTATTTCTTTGCCGCTGGAATATAACATAACACATATTGAAAATAAATTAAGTTAATAATTTAAGTGTGGCGTTTTTTGCCAGATCTTACTACGGTACGGAACTTCGTGTGCGAGTCCGACTCGCACTTGTCCGGTTTTTATTGTATGCAACAGGCAAGAAACTTGCATGGCGTAAATGGGGCTTAAGTCATCGTTTCATCAATATGGAATCCGAGCAACCAAAACAATTTAAAATATTTAAAAAAAATCAACACTTTTAACCACTGTTTTTATTACAGCCGCTCTATTCTGTACAAATCTCACCGTGAAACTTTAGGTAAAGTGAACGTGAAGTGAGCTCTAATTCCTCCTTATGCTAGGGGTGACACTATTGACAGCTCACTTCACTTAAGTTTTCACGGTGTTATTATTACAGAATAGCACTGCACCTTTTGGCTATTTAACACAACATTTTAAACAAATCCCCCAATCATTTGTCATTCAGTTATCATTTTATTCAATCCATCGGGGAACACAGGCACGAGGTTATATTATACAGTGTGTCCCTGGATAAAAATCACAAACGAAAATGGGTGAAACTAAACCATTATTACCAGCCAAAAAATAAAAAAAAAAATCGAAATTTATTGAAAAAAAATTTAAAAGAAACGTATTTTTTTACTTGATGGCTTGAAGGGGTTTCTTTGTATTTATGCAGCATCAATTATCAGCCAACATTATTGTTTTTATTTTAAAGAAATTCCCTTATCTAATAAAAAGTTATTACATTTTCAATACAGACGTCTTTAATAGGCAATAACAAAGTAAAAAAATCTATAATAATTATTACGATTTTTTTAAGATTTTTTTTCTAATTTTTTTGTCGATTAATTATGGTCTAGTTTCACCCATTTTCGTGTGTGCACTTTATCCAGGGACACACTGTATTGTGTTAACAATAAAAAAACCCACTCAAAGTTTATTGACTGCAACGTAAACCGAAAAATTACTCGTAAGTACTTAAATTAATATTTAATCACTTCATCCCGAAAATATGACACACACACACACACATGTATATATCACACGGGTCATAATTCAGACTGTACACAATAAACTCGGCATAACAGTCGTTCTCATGAATATGTATACTTCTCTTTGACATGACCCCCGCATTCGCACAGATTTTTAAAATTGCCTCAAATCAGTGGTAGGATACGGTTTGGTGGATAAGTGGAGCGTTTAGCGGGTAGCGGGGTTTTTGAATTGAATGTTACTTGTTGATAAATAAATGTAAATATTTTATCCAGCATTAAACGAGAAGTGGATAATCTCAGAAACTTAACTACATTATAAAAAAATAACTACAACAGTAAATCAACAATACAACATCAGAGGTAATACGTCTTACACTATAAAAATCGCTTTTACTGCTACGATATAAAGGCGCTGTCAGGGTCAAATTGTTACCACTGATGTGCGGTTGACTGTTGTAGTTATTTTCTGAATTTAGATCTTGAGTTCTAAAAAATCGTTGTTTGAGTAAAAGTTTGCAAACTAAACGACAACATAATTTGTAGATTATATCTGATTTAGCCAAACTGGTATTCATTGAAAAAATCCTTTAGATTTAGTAAAATAACAACAAATTCAAATCAGCCCTAGCAACCTGCTACACCGCTTTTTTTTGTTTTTTTTTTTTTTTTGAGGGTGGGAAATCATCAAATAACTTCTCCCGCTCTGGGCGGAGCGGGAGGGTGTGTCAGACTCTTACTGACTAAAACCCACCCGTATTCCTTCCTGTTGCCTGTGTTGCGGGGGCCTCGGTGACCCATAAGTACCTTCCCGCGACCCCGGCAGGCCACCTGCTACACCGCTGCGAAGTTTGCTACGCTATTACGCCGTCCGCTACGCCTCCCGCTACGCCTCTATGAAAGCGTAGGTCTAACCACACAACCTTTCATACTTGTACAGATATTATAAAATGAGAACGTTGGCAATACCGGTGTGCCCTGATAAGCAAATATAGCCTTTTTTTGTAAAGGATTGGTGTAATAATGGGCATTGTGTTAAATTAGGTTAAAGAACTCCAGGTAGTATATGAAAATGGAGTAGGTATATAAAAATATAGAATTATACGGAACTAGCTTTTGCCCGCGACTTCGCCCGCGTGGATGTCAGAAAATATCCCACGGGATTAAAAGTAGTAAATCCTATGAGTTAATCCACAAAAAATAATATGTAGGTAACTAATAGACTCAGCGTAGGGCCGTTCGCTTCCTCGTGGAGGCGATCGGCGGCAGAGATCTCTCGCGTCCGGCCCTGGTTCAGGCCATGGTATGGAGCGAGAGGGCATGGGCAGCCGTCACCTCCTTCTGCGAAGCAGTAATGCTCGCGTAGGAGGAGGCGGGACGGTTGAGGGAAAGGCAAGTTTCGCGCCCTCTCGCCCCTAGCCGCCGCAGGAGACGCCCAGGGCGTCGGGAATCCCTGGCGGATTTCCGGCCACCGTAGGCGCGGGCTTGCGGACGGTGAGCAATGGGTAGCTCACCGTCCGGTAAGGACCAGGCCCGGGTCGACGGCGCGTTGTATTCCACGCGCGCCTCAGAGATGTCGTTAGCACATAGGTAGGGGTCCACTAGGGCCGATGCCTGCCGGGGTCGCGGGAAGGTACTTATGGGTCACCGAGGCCCCCGCAACACAGGCAACAGGAAGGAATACGGGTGGGTTTTAGTCAGTAAGAGTCTGACACACCCTCCCGCTCCGCCCAGAGCGGGAGAAGTTATTTGATGATTTCCCACCCTAAAAAAAAAAAGGTCTGTTCGCTCACACCGCGGCATTGTTCTTACTTTTAGCTTAACTTTTAATACACGTCGTAACTTCTAAACGAAAGGTCTGGTTCGAATAATTTAAAGAAGAATTGACATGTAAATAAACAACCTTGATTTGAAACGAAAACATTTAGTTGGATGAAGATTCATATCATGATATGAATGTCATTTGCTTTCGATTCTACCCGTTTAATTTACCCTGAGTAATTTGAACAAAAAACAGTCATTGTGACTTAACTGACTGATTTTTGCGTTACGCTCCTGAACGGGTGCTGCTTGTGGTGACTGGTCGTCTTGCTGACCATTCTTTTGTTTTGTTATTAGTAATTAACTGTTTATTTATTTTACTTTGATGGTCCTAGTTCATCATTTGTGACTGTTACAGCTATAGCTATATGTAAGCGGGCACGCCCTTTATTCTTGGAGGCTTTTATTTGGGCATCAAGTTCTGTTTACGTTTTTATCTGTACTTGAGAATGTATAGTTTTCGGTGTTTTTCTTTTCTTTTTTTTTTTTGTTGGTATAGTGGTGTGCTAGCTGACATATGGCTAATAATTTAATGTTTTGTGTTGCACTTAATGTAAATTGTTTTGCATACTGTTGTATAGAATCCATTTTTTTTCTCTAACTGAACAGACAGTGCTGCTGGGGAGTTTGTTGACCACTTCTTCTTCCCAGCTAAAGCACTAGGAAGTGGTGACGGGTGGGCGTTTTGGGGGACTGTCTTATGTAATTTTGACGTTCGAAAAGTGCTGATTCTCATCCTAGTTTGAATAAATGACTTTTGATTTTGATTTTGATTTTGAATAGTTAGACATATAGCTTCGCGTACTTTTTTGTAAGTAATGATGAGTACTATAAACATGTAGTACATTATTTTATGTATCATCAATAGTTTTCGCAGCGCACGCCAAACAATGACTTAGGCGAATTTTTGAGGTTACATTATTGTAATTTTCGTAAGGATCTCATTTTTTTTAAATAACATCAACATAACATTACGCTTATTTCCCTCGAAGGGAAATCAGCAGAGGTGTACCTGTAGTACACCCACATTTCGCCAGTTATGTTTAAGTTCCATGTAATAGGGGGCGAGCCTATTGCCACCAACCGGGCACGAATCCAGACTCCCGGCTGCTACTGAGAAATTCCAGATAGATCAACCTAATAACACTTTGCCCAACCTGGGAATCAAACCCAGGAGCTCATGCTCAGCAGTAGCGCTTGCAACCACTAGACCAACGAGGCAGTCCAAAATTTTTTTTGAAAATAAAATATAAATTCTTTAGATATCGTATCTTTATATTAATACTTCGGTAATGTCCGACGTATATGTGTTCTGTTCACTTGTATCGAGGGTGCAGGTTTAATAGAAACGACCAATTACGACTGTAGTTTATTTGCGACTGAACCTCTCTGTATCACGGGCGCAGCCGTGCGTCACCAATAATATATTCGCTGAGTAAGCTTGTACATAAATTGTGTCCCTACAGTAGCCCCCTTCTTAAAAGAAGTACACACTAAGTACATACATATTTTTTTCAACAACAATCTTTTCAAAAATTATATCTAATTACATGGTTTTTTTTAAATCTAAACACCATTATACCTTTGCACAATCCAATTTTATTTTGAAGGAGTAAATGACACATGACACAAAATCACTCAACCTTAATACACGTCTGGGTTACGGGGTACAGTCGGCGGCGGCGCTGTTTGCACCTTTACGACTGGCAGACTCCAACCGGCCGCGACTGCTTCCTTCTGAAACCAGCCTCGTGCCCGCTTCTTGCATTGGCCTTTGATTAAATACAGAATCAAAATTCCCATGAGTACGGCGCACACAATCACAATGATTTCCAAAGTTCCAACTCTTTGTCCCATCATCTCGTTAGACACCGTTTGTGCTATAGCGACATTGTTCTGTTGTGGTTTACTTTGGCCCCAACCCATTTTTAATTACAGAGATATTTTATTTTAAATAACAGTTGTAGTTCGTAAGGTCTTATTCCAGCAATGGATAAATTGCGTTTGGTATTTTAATTATTATTTGTCTAAACTACTAGAACATTTTGCCTTAACTCTGAATAATCTTAATTAACACTTTTTTATGAAACTTTGCATTTGGCTGGCCTGGATAAACATCATTTCATATGCCAGAATTGCATTAATTCATTGTTTAATAAAGTGCTTCTTTATTGACAATATGCAAAATAATTTAAGTGTTACCTATTTGCTGATTATATAATAATATCTAAAACCTATATTTTTCTCTTAATTGCATTAATTAAATCGTAGTGTTGTTTTTAAGCAGGAATCGAACCTGTACCTTTGTAACACTATGGCTTACTGTACTATTAGTTGTAACATACATAGTTTTTATTGTGCAAACCTTATCGGTCGCCTGACCGTTCTACCGCTGTGTGTGGTATAAGTTACACGCTTAGTACTACTAGTATTATCATTAAACAGTCTATTATTAGGATTAGCTACGACACAATCTTTTTCTTGCTGTTTTAGTGGAAGGGTTCCTTCATTAACTACGTATGCCGGTTTTAACCTATCGATTGATATCTTCGCACGCTTATTTGCTATTTGTAACAAGAAATACTTTTCTTTTCTCTCTAAAACCTGATATGGACCATCATAGGGAGGTTGTAAGGATCTTTTCACCAGATCTACTCTTACAAAAACATGTGAACATGTCTTCAAATCTGAATGAACAAATATAGTCCTTGCATCTCTCTGTTTAGTTGGTCTTGGCCTAAGGCTTTCGATGATGTTCCTAATTTTGTTTACATATTCGTTTGAATCACTAACGCTTATGTTGTTGTCACCGTAAAAATCCCCGGGTAACCGTAATGTCTTCCCGAATGCTAATTCCGCGGCACTGACACCAGTGTCGCTTCGCGGTGTTGCGCGTAACCCAAACATAACTGTCTGCAACTCTTCAACCCACGTGCCACTGTCCCTTCTGGCCATCAGTGCTGCTTTTAACACGCGATGGAACCTTTCAACAGTGCCGTTCGCTTGTGGGTGATACGCTGTAGTTCTTAATTTATTTATTCCTAGACATTTCATTAACTCATTAAACAAGCTGCTTTCGAACTGTCTGCCCTGATCTGTAGTAACCCTTACCGGACAACCGTACCTCGAAATCCAACCTTCGTATAACGCCTTGGCTACCGTACTAGCGTAAATGTCTCTGATTGGAAAAGCTTCCGGCCAGCCTGTAGCCCTATCTACCACCGTAAGACAATACCTATAATCATCAGGTGACGTAGGTAATGGTCCTACTAGGTCAACATGTATATGCTCGAATCGCCCGCTACTTTCGTATTGTCCTAGTCCTGATACCGTGTGACGTATCACCTTCGACTTTTGGCATTGCACGCAGGTTTTGGCCCACTGTCCTACGTCTATGTTCATACTTGGCCAAAAATACTTAGACGACACTAATTTCCGAGTAGTACGAACTCCAGGATGACACAAACCGTGTACCGCCTGAAATGCCCTTTTCCTAAAAGCTACTGGTAGATATGGCCTTGCAACTGAAGTAGACAGTTCGCACATCACCCCACTTTGATAGTCGGGTAAAAGAATTCGCTTAAATTGCATTACTTTGTTTTCTTTTGATAAGAGCAATGTCAGCTCATCATCCGTCCGTTGCGCCAATGCTAATTCGCTGAAATCGAGCGCTGTTGGACATGTGATAGCTTCAACCCGAGATAGTGCATCCGCGGCTGTATTATCACTACCGACAATGTGCTGTATATCTGTCGTGAACTCACTGATAAACATAAGTTGTCTAACGCGTCTAGTTGTCTCTTTGTCACTGGGTTTTTTTGTGAACGCATAAACTAATGGTTTATGGTCCGTGTAAATTACAAAAGATCTGCCTTCTACCATATAACGAAAATACTGAACCGCCGAATAGATAGCTAGAAGCTCCCTGTCGTATGTGCTGTATTTAAGTTGTACATCACTGAGTTTTTTAGAATAATAACCTAAGGGGCACCAGTGTGAGTCAACCTTAACTTGCAACACGGCACCAACACAGTCGTTCGACGCATCCGCCCATATTGCAAGCTCGGCGTTCATTACCGGATACGATAGCATAGTTGCATTCTGTAGGCTAGTTTTGCATTTCGCGAATGCAATGTCTGCTTCTGGCGACCAGTTAATTATTGACTTGTCTTTCTTCTTTGCCTTTTGTAAATACGTATTTAACGCCGCTTGATATTCCGCTGCCCTAGGTAAACTGGACCTATAAAAATTTACCATGCCCAAGAAACGCCGTAACTGATCTACTGTCTTGGGTTTTGGGAAATCGATTATTGCCTGCACTTTGTTTGGTAATGGTTTGATTCCTGATGACGTGACCTCGTAACCTAAAAATTCTAGATTTTCTTTTCCGAAACTACATTTCGCCATATTGATAGTTATACCGAATCGGTTTAATCGCTCAAATATCGCCTTTAAGTGTAACTTATGAAGCTCGGGCGTCTCACTAGCTACGATGATGTCATCTATGTAACAGAAGTAGAAATTAGACTCTAATTGACCTTCCGCACCTAATTTGAATTGTGCATCTATCCCTTGTAATACCACGTTATTCATATATCGCTGAAATGTTTGTGCGGCATTCCGTAAACCAAAGGTCATACGCGTAAACTCATACAACCCAAAGGGAGTGGTTATGGCTGTTTTTTCGACGTCTTCCGGTGCAATTACAATATTGTGATACGCTCTATTTAAATCTAAACGCGAGAATATGTACTTATTGCCTAAAATATACGTAAAGTCGTTTATCCGCGGAATAGGATACCTGTCGGGTATTGTTATAGCATTCAAGGCCCTATAATCACCGCAAGGACGAATCTGCCCATCCTTTTTGGGTACCACATGCAGCGGACTGGCCCATGGACTTTTCGACGGCCTGCATATTCCCATTTCCTGCATGCGCCAAAACTCCTCCTTCACCTTGATATATTTCTCTGGGGGTAACACCGCATGTGGGGGTTCCTCCTTAAAAGACACTGGTTTAGTGATCTCAGGAAACTCGGCTAGTATATCCGAATAAATGCAAGTGTTATCAATCGTAGTTAAGGATGGTCCCTTCCACTTTACAATTAAACCTACTGCACTTAAACTAGTTACTTCATCTATGAGTCGTCGGCCACTTAAATCTACTAGTAATTTATACTTTGTTAAAAAATCTGCGCCTATTATGGGCTGATTTACATCTGCTACAATGAAATGCCAAGTATACGGACGTCTTAATCCCAAGCTTAGAGTTAATGTCTCAATACCGTAAGTTTTTATGATTGTGCCATTAGCGGCATATAATGTAAAGTTAGACCTATTGCTATCGTAATAACTACGCGAACGATTTCTCTTCACAGGTATTACAGACACGTTAGCTCCCGTATCAATTAAAAATCTCATACCTGTTTTCTTATCACATACTACTAGGCGGTTGTGTATCGTGCAACGTTCCGCCGTCGGCTGCACCGGGTCTAGTTTCCCGCCGACTTCTCCTGCCCTTTGCTCCAATTACACGGCTTCACGCACTTTGTTGCATTCTCCCTGTAACGATAGTGGTAAAAACACAACCAATTAGCACTTTTCCTCTCGGCACCCTCATCACCATGCTTCGATGCCGATCTCGATCGCCGGCTGCCGTTGTCCCAACGCTTTCTGCCTCTGCCACGCTCCAGACCTGCGAGACGCAGGTTGATCTTCGCTAGCTCCCCCAGGATGTGACTGATGCCTGTTGATACATCACTCCTTTTCCCTGTAGTTTTTTCCTGGACCTCCACTGCTTTGATCTCTGCTACTGTTGATGAGCCCTCTCTCGTACTTTCCAGTACCTTGTCTGCTATCGTGGCGAGCACATCCAAATCCTTCGAGTCAGACACTGCCAGCACAGCCCGCACTGATTTCGGTAGGTGTGATTGCCACATCAACTTTAGGGTATCGTCAGGCACTTTTTCTCTGGCTAACTCACGCATTCGTCGCAGCAAATGTGATGGCCGCTGGTCTCCCAACTCCATTTCGCTGATCAACTTCTGCAATTTCCTTGTCTCCGACTCCTCGAACACCTCCAGTAGCCTTTCCTTCAGCGTCTGATACTTCCGAGACTCGGGCGGGGCAAGCAACAAATCGCTCACCTGCTGTATAGCAGCCTTGCTTAATTTAGTAACAACCAGATTCTGTTTGGCTGCATCACTCAGTCTTTGATTTTCTACCGCGGCCTCGAACTGGACAAACCAGAGTCGCGTTTGGTCTGTCCAAAACTCGGGAATACGCGATGAGACAGTTATGCTGGCCAGCGCCTTTTCGTTGGCATCGCCGGACATGTCATCTTTCACACCTTGCGCACGTGGCGTAACACTTTGTTGAGGATTCATTTCCATTTCAGTTTATCCACGCACCTCGCCAAAATGAAATTTTCACAGGGGTCACCACTTTAGATATCGTATCTTTATATTAATACTTCGGTAATGTCCGACGTATATGTGTTCTGTTCACTTGTATCGAGGGTGCAGGTTTAATAGAAACGACCAATTACGACTGTAGTTTATTTGCGACTGAACCTCTCTGTATCACGGGCGCAGCCGTGCGTCACCAATAATATATTCGCTGAGTAAGCTTGTACATAAATTGTGTCCCTACAATTCAAATTCAAATAATTTATTGTGGATCATCATCATCATCTGCCTAGCCTTTTCCCAACTATGTTAGGGTCGGCTTCCAGTCTTACCGGATACAGTTGAATACCAGTATTTTACATGGAGCCTCTGCCTATCTGACCTCCACAACCCAGTTACTGGGTAATACGATACCCCTTGGTAAGAATGGTTGTCAGACTTTCGAGCTTCTGACGACCCGTAACGACTGCCAAAGATCTACAAATGACAGCCGGGACCAACGGCTTAACGTGCTTTCCGAGGCACGGAGGGGTCTTGGTATGTAAACATGGTCACCCATCCACGGACCAACCGCGGCAAGCGTAGCTTTACCTCTATCAATCCGTGCGTCATAGGACCGTGGATCATAGGTTCATAAGAAATATGTTTTGTTAGTTACAGGTAAGTCTGCTATATCCCGCGAGCATTATGGCTTACAACATTCATTATATAAGTTCGGTACATAGTATTTATTTACAGATACAAATTACAAGATGATTATTAACATTAACTAAATTAAATTAAAACTAAGTTAAGCCTAACAAAGGCCCTCGGGGCATTGTACCGAGGATTCTGGCGGCATTTCTTCGCAGAATCGCAATGCTGATGCGTTGCGCGAGAAAGCCGCTAGCTTTTCGGTCACCAGTTACATCAACTAGACGTTTCGGAATTAGAATGTTAGAATAAGAATGTTCGGTACATAGTTAAAATACATCAAATTGTCATGCAATACATTAAGATAAAATTACTATAATATTTATGTCAAATTACAAATTAGTCAAGTACAAAATACATTCAATGTAACTATTGTCATTTAGAAATTCTCTTATAGAGTAATAACGTTTACTTGTCAATAATTCGTGTAGTTTTTTTCTATAGCCAATGTTACTCGCTGATGATGTAGCTTTCTATTGGAGAAAGATTTTTTTAATATCAGTTGAGTAGTTTTTGAGTTTATCCATTACAAACAAAAATCAAAACTTTTCTCTGTATAATATTAGTGAAGATAAAGGGGTATACAAATTGATTTCAACAGAAATCTGTATTATTGTTAATTTTAATACACCTTGAACTTGTGGCGGCATCTACATCGCCACATGCGAACTACTCATTACATTGACGTTACAGAAAATCCTGCATCGCGCAAGCAGAGTTTACCGCGCAACTAGTATATTTACAACATCCCGACATCAACCGTCAGGCAGTTCAGGCAGCCCACCAGACACGACACCCGTCTAGTCGGAGGATCCTCCCTTTTCTATGGAGGATGAGTGAACTTTACACCCTGTTCCTCGTGCCTCTATAAACTTGCTTGCTGAAATACTTGTGAGACATTAATTAATTCGGTCTGTTTTGATTGCTGAGGTGATATTGGGCATGACATGCTATTGGGCTTTTCCGTCAAGTATTTTTCAGTATCTGTCTTATTTTGTAGCTGGTTAATGGCTATAAGTTCGCTTCCTACATGGGACTAAAAAATAACTGGCTAGGCTAAATGAGGTTGTGCCTTACACCTATGCCTACCTTTTAGGGAATACATACATGGCGGTTATGTTCATTATCTTTAAAAACAACATCTACGTAACAAATAATGAAATAGTAATGAAGCTCGTAAAATGAAAAAGCAAAATAAATTACATCTACTGTAATTTTATGGAGATAGATTACTGTTAACCTTTTTCTAAATAATGCCCAAGGGATAGAATGTTATGATTTTACTACCCCAACCTTTGCCTCTTATATTTATTTTATAACTTTAGTGTCGGGATATCGTAGGGTCCGGACGCACCGTTATTAGATATCGTCCGTAACCCTGCTTGGAAAAACTTCGTAGGTCAACAATTTTGCAGACGTGTGCAGCATCCACGTGTCTGATTTTCTTTTATATAAAAAAATTATTTTAGTCTGATTTATTTTTATTTTTTTATATACAAAATCGGTCAAGGAAAGCTAATGAGACACAATTGATTTTCCATTCTTTGGTTCCACTTGGGGTACGTAAGTTAATTAATTATTCACCCACAATAATTTTAATTAACTTACTCAGATCACTCAGATCATCAATAGCTGTTGATTCGACAAAGTCGCTTTTTCGCTAGTTAAGAGAAGTTCTTCTTCAACTAAGTGTTCAAAATTACTAGCAAATAGATTAACCTTGGTTATGATTAACTCGGACTCCGCTCGCGAAATTCCGTATCTGGACAATAAAGTGTCGACATACGAGAAAACGTTCAATAAATAAATAGGACACAGTCAAAAATAAAGTAAGGCCACATGTTGAGTGGATAGAATGAAATTGCTCTATTTTCTCACAAAACTCTTTGAGTCCAAATCTCCTTTGGTGAGCACACAATGTCTTTCAAAGTTTGCAGCAAATAAGGTTACAAAAATAATCTTTGTACCGAGTGCTTGCTGAATTATATAAATGTTACGTTTTGGCTTTCTTTTTGTACGGATCCTTTATATTTTAGATGGGTGTCTGTTACTTGTTCAGAAAGAAGATTTCATACAAGTTGTATTAGAATGAATCTTGCCAAAAAATGCCACCCTGTCACTATTTATCTTATTGTATCTATATACAAAGTGTGATAATAATAAACGCAAGAACTTAAAGTAGTTTGTTCAAAATCGGCTTCTAAATCGATTTGCGTCATTATTTATAATATGTTATTTTTTCCCGAAAAGCTCTTAGAAATACTAGTTAATAGAATCATTCTGAAACGAAATTTAACGGTTATCTCAGAGCATTAAAGCTTATAAATGCACGACCGAATTTACGTATTTTTACGGTTTTACGGCCGAACCATTAATTTACACTATTTGAAGAACCTAAAAGAGTACCTAATAATTATAAAAATAAACAAAAAGCAAGATATATTCCGCGTAGGACCTGTACGGACTACAACTTAAAGATACACATAACACACGGATACCTATACATTCTTCACATTACATTCTGATATAATCGTATACCATTCTTCCACAAACAAATCAAAATATGTGTTTGAATCCGGGAGAGCATAAAGCTCTGCTAGTGTCCCAAGTATAGGTGATTTGGAGTTGCTCACTCCAAATCACCTTATGTTCAAGGCTTAGGTTACCGCCCCAGGACCCGACGGCCTACCTGGGAAGGCCTGGGTCCTGGCCTTGGAGGCTCTCGGGCCTCGACTTAGGGGGCTCCTAAGCGCATGCATGGAGAGGGGCCAGTTCCCGCTTCGCTGGAAGACGGGGAAACTGGTCCTCATAAGGAAGGCAGGGCGCCCTGCGGACTCTCCGTCCGCTTATCGGCCCATCGTGCTGCTCGACGAGGTGGGCAAGCTCTTTGAAAGAGTCATTGCAGACCGCCTCGTCGGACAGCTGGTGCGGGTGGGGCCGGATTTGGCGGAGAGCCAGTTTGGTTTCCGCAGAGGGCGCTCTACGGTGGACGCCATCATGCGTGTGCGAGCCCTGATGACGGGGAATGCTGTTGCCCAGGGTGGGGTCGTCTTGGCGGTGTCCCTAGACATCGCCAATGCCTTCAATACCCTGCCCTGGAGTTGCATCAGGGAGGCACTCCGGTATCACCGGATGCCGACCTACCTCTGTCGTGTGGTCGAGGCCTATTTGACGGACAGGGCCGTCATCTACCCCGGTCACCAGGGAGTATGGAACCGGCAAGAGATGTCGTGCGGTGTCCCACAGGGATCGGTCCTGGGGCCGCATCTGTGGGACATCGGATACGACTGGGTGCTGCGCGCCGACCTCCCTAGCGGCGTCAGCGTAGTGTGCTACGCTGACGACACGTTGGTCCTGGCGCAGGGGAGGTCGCACCAGGCGGCGGCCGAATTAGCGGTACGCGGGGTTGCGACAATCGTCGAAAGGATCCGGCAATTGGGACTCGAGGTGGCCCTGCACAAGTCCGAGGCCATGTGTTTTCATGGTCCTCGGAACGCGCCACTGTTGGGGTCCCAAATAAAGGTAGGAGGGGTTTCTATCGGCGTCGAGTTGACGATGAAGTACCTGGGACTCGTCCTCGACAGCCGGTGGAACTTCGTGGAGCATTTCCGACGTTTGGCTCCCAAACTTGAGCGGGCGGGCGCTGCATTGAAGCGGCTCCTGCCCAATCTAGGGGGTCCAAACGCCTCCTGCCGGAGGCTCTACGCGGGGGTCGTGCGGTCCATGGCCCTATACGGGGCTCCTGTATGGGCGCGCTCTCTGGCGCTGCGGCCAGCCCGCCGGTTGAGCGCGGCCCAAAGGGTCATGGCCATCCGGATGGTCCGAGGATACCGCACGGTCTCCTGTGAGGCAGCGAGCCTCCTTGCTGGATTGCCGCCATGGGATCTGGAGGCAAAAGTCCTCGCGCACGTATGGGAGTGGCGCGAGGATGCAAAACGCCGGGGCGTAAGTCCGCTGCCGCGAGAAATCGCGGCACAGCGGACGGAGCTCCGGCGGGATCTCATGGCGTCATGGAAAGTACGGTTGTCGCAACCCAGTGCTGGGCACGCCACGATTGCGGCGATAAGTCCCCTCTTTGAGGAGTGGCTGGAGAGGCGCCACGGCGTCCTCACCTTCCGCCTGACGCAGGTCCTCACCGGACACGGCAGCTTCGGGAGGTTCCTGTGTCGGATAAGGCGGGAGGAAACGTCCGGGTGTCACCACTGCGTGGATCGCCCGGAGGACACGGTGGAGCATACGGCGGAGGTCTGCCCGGCTTGGGCAGAGCACCGCCGTGTCCTCTTGGAGGCGATTGGCGGCAGAGACCTCTCGCGTCCGGCCCTGGTTCAGGCCATGGTACGGAGCGAGAGGGCATGGGCAGCCGTCACCTCCTTCTGCGAAGCAGTAATGCTCGCGAAGGAGGAGGCGGGACGGTTGAGGGAAAGGCAAGTTTCGCGCCCTCTCGCCCCTAGCCGCCGCAGGAGACGCCCAGGGCGTCGGGAATCCCGGGCGGATTTCCGGCCACCGTAGGCGCGGGCTTGCGGACGGTGAGCAATGGGTAGCTCACCGTCCGGTAAGGACCAGGCCCGGGTCGACGGCGCGTTGTATTCCACGCGCGCCTCAAAGAGATGTCGTCAGCACATAGTAGGGGTCCACTAGGGCCGATGCCTGCCGGGGTCGCGGGAAGGTACTTATGGGTCACCGAGGCCCCCGCAACACAGGCAACAAGAAGGAATACGGGTGGGTTTTAGTCGGTAAGAGTCTGACACACCCTCCCGCTCCGCCCAGAGCGGGAGAAGTTATTTGAAGATTTCCCACCCAAAAAAAAAAAAAAGGTAGCATGCTCTTGTATGCTAATAACAGTTTGCAACCACCAATCCCTCTGCCAAGCGTGTTAAAAACACAAGTGTAGGGGTCACTAGGGCCGATGCCTGCCGGGATCGTGGGAAAGTCCGAGAGGGATACCGAGGCCCCTGGCAACACAGGCAACGGAAGGAACACGAGTGGGTTTTAGTCAGTAAGAGTCTGATATAGAGAGTGTATCAGACTCTTACTGACATTTAACACGTTTTTTTTTTTGGGTGGGTGTGGTGGAACTTCTCCCGCTCTGGGCGGAGCGGGAGAAGTTATTTGATAATAACCTTATAATACAACACAAAAAACCGACATTCCGACCTCGCCACCGAGGTCCCTCGCGAAGACCCCGACGTAATTGGCCCCCCGACCCTTGCTGCCCTTGCCGACCGTAGCTGAGCCTGTACATTTAAATTCCAGATATGATCCAGCTTTTTGTCCTCCCCCCCCCCCCCCGGCCACGCCCTAAGCCGAGGTTCGCACCCCATAGGGGGTGTGCTTAGCGTGCAGCCGCTTAGTAATATGAGAAATTCGCCCCTGACTGTAGGCTTCCAGTTAGCAGTTAGCAGTTCACTACTCCATACAAGTTTAGACGTGATTAAAACTTTCCTACTAAAATTACGTCAATTTACGTCAAGCGCTTATTTATTTGACAGGACAATAATAAATATTTGCAATAGGGTCATACACCCATTTTTGAAAAGTATCTTAATTAAATTCTATAGTACTAATATGCCCCAAAAATAATTACAACATTTTTATTCAATCGATAAGTATGGCACTTATCGATTGAATAAAAATGTTGTAAAAATGCATTTAAATTTTACATTTTCAAATCTCGCCCGTAGTTTGACGAAAACGCTGGACGCAGTGGACGCCATGTTGGTCTGTGGTCATGACGTGACTTGGCTATGTTAACAAATGCGCTGATCTATTAACACACTATCAGTTGACAGTTGACACGTTTTAGTTTACATAGCGGCATGACGTAATAACATGGCGGCAACTATTTCCAGGTGTTTTTTAACAGATTAGAAAAACTGAAAACGTTGAATTGAATTTTAAAATTTATTTTCTTATTTTATGAACTGAAAGTAACATTTTCCGACTCCTTTTTGCCTAAACTATCTCAATAATATAATTATAGAATTTTTTCGTATATTGTAAAATACCCTATTAAAGATATGAATGAATGAATGAATGAATGAATGAAAAATTTATCTTCTAACCTTTTCTTAATGAAATAGAAAGAAAAAGATGCACTGAACTTAAATTTAGTTTAGTTTGTGAACAAGGGAATCAGCACCAGTACCTAATTAAAATAGGTAAAGGTAAAGGTACTTACAAAACTGAACTATTTACACTACACTATTTCTTCGTCCCCTTTTTAATAGACTTTCGAAATGTCCAACAGCTTGCTCGATGTACTTTATTGCACGTTAAATTTTAGTTTATTTAGCACTTCGGTGTCACTTTGCATAACACTAAATGCATGATCAATTTTTTTGTCTAAGGTCTTCGACACTTGTTGTCAATTACGTGTACGAGCTCTCAGATGCTGAGTTGCACTTAACATTGTCCTGGCGCTCACTCTGGTACCATATCTTGCATTGAATTCTCGACATGATCGTAGCAACGAGCCAGTGTCCTCACCATCTCCGTGTACTGAATATCGGTGTAATAGATTTTTTCTCGTATATAGTAAAATACCCTATTAAAGATATGAATGAATGAATGAATGAAAAATTTATCTTCTAACCTTTTCTTAATGAAATAGAAAGAAAAAGATGCACTGAACTTAAATTTAGTTTACTTTGTGAACACGGGAATCGGCACCAATGTTTATTTTGTTTATATGCTTCTACTCGTATGTATTAGTAGGTATTTATTGATGTGTAACATCTGTTCAATCGCTTTCTGTCGAAGTCATTTAGTGACAAGGGACGGAAGTGTGTAACAGGAAGTGACAGCTTGAGCATGGAATAAGTCAGTACTTTAATAGCATGTTATTAGTAAGTACTTAATCATAGCATGGAACTAGTGTACTCATGGAATTAGTAAGTACTAAGTAGATTGTTAGTAGAGGCGGTCGACTTCGGCCAGTGGGCGACCACTAAATTAATAATTATTCGAATAAATATTTCAGAATTTAGCTTTTTTAAATTCTGAGGTTAATTTCTGTCGCTGCTCAGTTACTTGTTACCAAGGTGAGATGTCAGATGTGGTGAGGTGAGATGTCATCATATGCGACTACTGTAAGGCTTGCTCAATTTTTTCTTGTATTTTAACAGTTATTTCCAAGCTATGTATTTCGGTTGTTAGAACTGCCATGTTTTGTCTCTGGATTACCCTAAAGTTGACTGATAGAAAATGCCTCACGTATGTAGGATGAATGTTTTTAGTGTTTATCTATGAGGAATGGAACGGAACGCGTGTGAAAGAGAAGGAACGACAGTGAGAGACGGAGAGGAAAGAATGAATAAAGGAAGGAGGAAAATGTCATTCAGTTCTTGGTTGGAGTTTATGATGTGAATGAGTAAAATAATTTAAGAGGTTTTTTTTTACATTTTAACTACATTGTAACGGTTTCGGTTAAATTAAAATAAACCATTTGTAAATGTTTATAAAAGCATTTTACTTGCCCCACAATCCTACATACTACATGTATTAAGTCCGCCTTTGAACAGTATTTTTTACTCGTGCATAGTTTTTAATAAATAATATTACGTGTGAAAAAAGCATTTTCAATTTTAAAATCGATCTATTGTTCGTTAAGTTTACTCCACGAATTCTTGCTCAGCTCACAGCTTAGGTTTACAGACTTATATCAAGGTATCATTTTGCCTTAGCCGAGAACCAAACAACACCTCACACAAGGCAATATATTCGTCATCCTCAAAAAATAACGTGTCCACTTTTAAACATAAAAGTATATTCACAGAAGGTTATTTAATCATCTATACGAAGATTGATTGCCGCGACAAACCCACGGGACATCTACCTAGTGAAGTTTATTGCCTTTATAAACGGGTAAAACGAGTAAAATGACAAATTTTGCTGAGCAAGGACTGTAGAGTTTATAGTTGTAGGTATCGTTCAATTTGAGAAGATATTTGAAGATAATTTTAATATTATGGTTGTATAAGACAACAAGCCGTATGCCCGATGCGGTTTCACGTTGGCCACTTCTCAGGAGCTTTCGGGGCCATATTTCCAGAAAACGATGATACGACTAACTTATTACTTAAAAACAGAAGTCCAAGTACCAAATTCTTCATTTCTAACTTCAAAAACCGGCCAAGAGCGTGTCGGACCAAGCACAGGTCCGACGTCCGACACGCTCTTGGCCGGTTTTTAAAATTAGAAATGAAGAAATTGGTAGGGTGCCGTAGTTGGGATGAATTTATCTCAAAAACAAACAACAATGTAGTTGAAAAACATGTTCTCCCATACAACGATATACACGGTCAATTCTCTAACTGCAAATGTAAGTTGGTTGACTATTACTAGTTAACTTGTAAAGCCTACTTAGCTGTGATAGTTTTTCTTTTAATTTAGTTTATGGTGTGTCTTTGGTCCCGTGGAGTTTGGGACGGATGCTTGTGTGGGACGCTACCTGTGTAGACACACTGGCACCGTCCCACCTCCAACGGACTACTTCTAAAGCGGGTGCAGCGGCAGAAAATGCCGAAAATCTGAAAGTTATTAAATATGTAGGCCTTGGCAGAGAGTACAACTTTGTGCCCTTTGGCGTCGAGACCCTCGGTCCGTGGGGTCCCAGTGCGCATAAGTTATTTGCGGAAATCGCGAAACGTCTAGTTGATGTAACTGGTGACCGAAAAGCTGGCAGCTTTCTCGCGCAACGCATCAGCATTGCAATTCAGCGAGGAAATGCCGCCAGCATCCTCGGTACAATGCCCCGAGGGCCTTTTTAAGCTTAACTTAGTTTTAATTTAATTTAGTTAATGTTAATAATCATCTTGTAATTTGGTTATGTAAATAAAGTTTATTTAGTTATATTTAATACTGCCATGATTTTTTTCACATATCCAAAATAACCATTTAGCCGGCATTTGACTGGGGGTGGAAAACTTGACTCTAATAAAAATTCGTTCTTTAAAGAAAGAAAAAATGGTTTTCACAGACCCGAAATATTTTTGAACGGCTTATCCAACGATACCCCATATAATGGGATAGACGAGAAAAAATATATCATCTCCATTTTACGTGTAAGGGACACAGGTCAGATAGGCAGTCGCACCATGTAAAATACTGGTATTCAGCAGTATCCGGTAAGACTGGAAGCCGAACCCAAGATGGTTGGGAAAAGGCTAGGCAGATGATGGAGGTCATCTTAGTCAGTCTTACCGGATACTGCTGAATACCAGTATTTTACATGGTGCGACTGCCTATCTGACCTCCACAATCCAGTTACTGGGTAACACGATACCCCTTGGTAAGACTGGTTGTCAGATTTTCGAGCTTCTGACGACCCGTAATGACTGTCAAAGATCTACAAATGACAGCCGGGACCAACGGCTTAACGTGCTTTCCGAGGCACGGTCTTGGTATGTAAAGATGGTCACCCATCCACGGACCAACCGCGGCAAGCGTAGCTTAACTTGATCGATCGACCCGTGCGGCTGTTATTACTTAGCCACAAGCCCCTCATGTTTACGTGTAAGAGAAGTATCCCAAAAAAATTTTGGTTATATAAATTTTATTTTACCACTTTGTCGGCTTGATTAACATGTATACCGATGCCTAACTGAACAGGCAGCTGTGCTACTGGGGAGTTTGTTGGCCACTTCTTCTTCCCAGCTAAAGCACTAGGAAGTGGTGAAGGGTGGGCGTTTTGGGGAACTGTCTTATG
This sequence comes from Atethmia centrago, assembly GCA_905333075.3. Classification (NCBI taxonomy): domain Eukaryota; kingdom Metazoa; phylum Arthropoda; class Insecta; order Lepidoptera; family Noctuidae; genus Atethmia; species Atethmia centrago. The sequence continues at coordinate 7,589,820 of HG995389.1, read as the reverse complement.
TAATTTTGACGTTCGAAAAGTGCTGATTCTCAGCCTAGTTTGAATAAATGACTTTTGATTTAATTTGATTTACCAAATTACAATTTTCTAGTACTAAGAGCCTCTGAGACACACAGACACATGACAGACATGGCAAAACTATAAGGGTTCCTTGTTGTCGCGTGGAAATTCGAAAGGGTTACCGAGGCTCCTGGCAACACAGGCAACGGAAGGAATACGGGTGGGTTTTAGTTAGTAAGAGTCTGACACACCCTCCCGCTCCGCCCAAAGCGGGAGAAGTTATTTGATGATTTCACACTCAAAACAAAAAAAGGGTTCCTTGTTGACTACGGAACCATAAAATCAATGAATTTCCATTAAAAAAATCATCCCCTATGTAACCCCTTTAGGGGGTGACATTTTAAAAATCCTTTCTTTGGGCTCATCTTTTTTACACCATGTGTCTGGTACACATCAAGCTATACGTTTCCAGTATAAGCTGATCTCGCATTGTATAGGATTTCCTTACAATGCGAGGTCAGCGTAAACTGGAATTTATAGCTTGATGTGTAGCCGTGTGTACTACTCATACTAACAATAATGAAAACAATACATACAAAATCTTCTACAAGCAAAATATGTCAAAAAATTAAAGAAGTTGCTATTTATCGTGCATTATATTTAAGAAATTTCAAAATATTCAAAACTCTTATAATCGAATGAACGATACATGAACAGAATGAAAGTTCTGTTATGTGATAAATTATGTTTTTTCTAAAAATAGCTCTATTTATGCGTATTTTATTGAAATATTGTAATGTTCCCGGAAATTATCAACTGTTCCCGGAATGACAAGAATGTTACCGAAATAATGATATTGTTATCATAAGGTATAAGTAAGGAAATATTTCAATTATAAACAACGGTTTAAATAACAAAGTTATTTATTTATATTGCCAATTTGCCATATTGTTTGCACTTAAGAAAAATTTTTCTTACTTTTCTTTCGAGATTAATGAATTCTTATTATATTTAAGTTTTAACATTTTCATAAATCAGTCTTGTAGAACTTCTATAATCATTCTTATATCTTCTTAAAGTTTTAAATCAGTTCTTACAATTTGAGTCTTTTGACCTAAAATCAATAATGGAAAAAAAATATAAGTAACGTAAGGAAATCGACAATAAATTTTGTCACGATTGTCACGAACGACAAGTTAACTAAAAAAATAATTAAAATACAAAACAAAACTTATTATTTTTCGAAAACATCAATATCATTATCAAAATAATAATATTCTCGACTTTTCTCTCTTTTGAGGAATGGCGTTGGAATAATACTGATTATTTGCTCAAAGTTAATATATGACACATCCTTTGGTTCCAGTTTGAATTTTCTAATATTGTTACACACAGATTTCAAAAAGGTTACTAAAATTTCTCCATCATCGTCATCGACACATGTCTGGCAGGTAGAAACATATCTGAAGCAAATATTTGGCTTCTCAGTAGGAACTTTTACAAGCAAGAATGTCCCAGGGGATACGAGATTTGGATGTATATTTTCTTTGCCATAACATGTACTTGCTTCAACATCAATCTGTTTATCTTTAATCTGTTGACGAAGAGATAATGCCATTAAATCTTCATCTTCCGAGGAAGATGAGTTGTATACAGATTTATAAATGCTTACTCTATTCTTCAATTTCGAATAGTTATCTGTTATCATGGACTCTTTGTCAACAGGAGATTCAATTGAAGGCATAAAAACATCCTCAGGTTCAACTACACTTATGTTACAAAGGCTAGAAAGCTTCGATAGTTTTAGCTCTTTATGAAAATGTTCGTAACGATATAATTGTATTAAAACGTCTAACCCTTTTTGCTAGCACACTTTTGTGATGTCCATTATAACTGGAATGGCATCCAAAGAATTTGGTACGCTGTTATTTTCCTCAATCACGTCGTCTTCTGGGATTACCTTTACTTCGATATCAGAGTTTTTGAACAAATCGGCGAATTCTGAGGCTGTTCTAACATCTTTACCCATCAACACATGTCTGTCAGCTGTTCTTTTTAGGTATCCTAGTAGTTCAGGAGGTACGTGAATATCTTTAATTAAAGCATCAATTTTCCTGACGGGACTTGGAACAGTTTTCATTTTTGCATCTCTTCTTTGTAGTTTTTTTTAAAGATTGAATTTTCCGCTTCATTTCAACTACAGTTTCTTCCTGCTTTTTTATTTTTCGGTATGCTTTCCCCTATCTTTTCGAACGGTTTTTCAACCTACTTGTCTTCTCTCTGGAGGCACTACGGCTAAGTCGTCATCTGATTGTGGCGGCGTATTACTTATTAGATTTGCTAAACCTTTTTTTCTTTTCTCTGTACTTTTTTGATGCTTTTTTCCAAGCTTTTCTCTGCTTTCGCTTCTCTCGTTCGGTCATATCAGTAATTTTCTTTACTTTATTTTCTTTTTTTTTCTTTTTATAATACTCCCTGTCCTTAGCCCGTTTAATTTCTTTCTGTTCTTCTGTCATCTTATCCAAAAACTTTATTTTCCTAGCATTTGCCTTTTCTCTTTGGCGTAAATAAGCCGCACTATCCTTTGTAAGCTTTTTTTGAGTTTTCTTTTTATTTTTTTCGTTATCAGGAGTCTCCATTACGCTGTAATTAAAAAGCAACGAATTTGTGAAACAAATTAATCAAAAAATCGTAAGTGAATCGCCCTTGGAAACAATAATTATCATTCCGAGAACGCATCAGTCATTTCGGGAACATGCCACCATGACCGGGAACGTTTCCGAAATGACCGTTCACGAAATGACGATTTCAAATAAGCGCGCGCTTTAAATAAACAGCGGCCATCTTAAATGCGACCTAACTTTGTCAATAGTAAAATATTTGAGGTTACTTTGTTATTTCGTGTCGTTAAAAAGAAGTTCATCAATAATTAAATGTAATAAATGCGTTTACGAATTGACGGACTATTGATGTACGCTCTACGAATAATGAATTGAAAGGTACTTACCACTTAGATATAATTTATTTGACGATAAATACACTGACAGCCGGGTTTGTTATTGTTTTCTTCCTCTACTGACGTTTGACACCAAATGGCTGCGTTCACTTAAAACTATTTTTGTTCAATTATCGTTGCGTTCACTGAAATGACTTGTGCGCTATCGGACAAATTATTTTTGAAATTTTATAATTTAAAAATAAATAATCTTTTAGTCTCCTTTTCAAAACTAGTTTTTATAAAAAAGATACGGTATATTAAGTAATGACAGGTGTTAAATAACTTAAATATTTCATTATATTTTGGACTTGTTGACGAAGATCGTACATTAGGACGCGTTCCCGAAATGACTTTCTCTGCATGTATATTGATTTTATTTAAAATTTACTTCTTTAATAAATTTTATTGTTTGATGTGCACACAAAACAGGTTAGTTATAGTATTTAATTAATTTTCTTTACTCAATAGAGTCAAGATTTAAGGCATTAAATTACTAGCAAAGCCAATTCTGCACCTTGATGATTTTGAGCCATATGTTTATTGAGTCTTTGATCAATACTCTGACTGAAGGAAAACGCAAATGGGTTAAATTTCCTCGATAGAATTTAATTCCGAAAAGACCTCTACTTTTTTTATATTTTTGACGTGATAACGTCTTACAAATCGATGTACGCCAGCTGCACGCACGAAAAAGTGTCACGTTCCGCCGTGAACGTGCAAGCGAGAGCGTGGAATTAGCGATAGAGAGGCACGATCGGCCTAAGCGTTCGGCTTGAGACGCATCTCTCTCTCGTTATCACGTAAAATTATCGTCAGTAAACTGACTTTACAGACAACCAAATTTTTTTTCTGTAATTCTAAAATCCTAAGTAATTTCATTGCAAAATGTGCGTATTAGGTAATTGAAAACGCTAGCTGAAAATATTTTTTATACATAGCTAATTTATTTTTAAACAAATTTTGTTTGGTTTGGCGCTCTTACGTTGTTTTATTTTGGTTCCAGCGCACTTGCGCTCTCGTTTTTCGCATATAGTAGTACGAGTAATTGACTCTGCCACTTTCCTATCCTCAGTTTGCTATGATTTATTTTCTCGATTTATAAGTGAGATTGACTCTTAGCCAAAATAATAATCTGCATAGCTATTACTAAAACAGCTCTTAACACAGGTACGGTTTGATTGATGTCATTCAGAGTAGACATATATTCGTTTAAAACCGAGACGTTAAAACTTAGCACATCACTTTTCGGGAGACCAATTAATTGACCTAGACCTTAATAAAATTCTGCTAAGAGTGATTTTGGCTCGCACTCACTGTTTGACTTAGAATATTATTGCAAACCTAGTTCGATCATAGTTTCACATTGATACTGAAACGTTTTATTTTTCTTTCACTTACCAGTATCAATAGACTTTTGACCCACTGTCATAAAAAAATAAAGAAAGATCAACTAGACCCTAACCAAAGTATGCAAAGGTCTGAGGACCTAAAACGCCTACATTCATAATATTATCCTATTATGCTTCTGGTGGTGAGCAGTTGTGGCCCAGTGGTGACGACCGTGACTTACGAGTTGTAGGTCGTAGGGTCGAACCCTGACAGGCTTCTCCTTTGATCCTTTGTGGCTCCTTTGTGTAAATTATTTCATCACCACTGCTCTCAAAACAGTGAAGGAAAAATCGTTAGGAAACCGGTAACTCCTAGAACCAAAAATCCGAAGACATGTGACATCCATCAAAGTGCACTGAACCCGCGTAGTCGATTACGGCCCACTCCCTCTTACAGAGAGAAGGCCTGTGTCCCAGCATCATTATAGGCTGATTATGTTTATGCTATGATTCTGCCAAATCGGCCTTTTTAGACCAGCTGGTCTACAAAGACAAATCATCGCCAAGGAGTATGCCCAAGACAAACATACCAAGTTTACTCATCAAAGTAGGTTTAATAGCATAAGTTTTGAGAATGTAATCAGGATCGGTATCCGGGAGTATGAATTTGACAAGCTGTCAAACGCGGCAGGTATTAAATGTCGCCACAACTCTCAGTTTGAACATTGAGCCGGTCGGTACGTGCAACATTAGTCTCTGATACAATCAACAAGATTCTTCATTAGGTTAAAATTAGGACAGCCTTAGATAACGTGTGATGAACAATGCGTGATCTTATCTTAGTAATAATATAACATAACATCACGCATTGTGTCCCCGAAGGGTTAGGCAGAAGTGCACCCACATTTCGCCAGTTATGTTTAAGTCCCATGTAAAAGGAGGCGAGCCTATTGCTATCAACCAGGCACAAATTCAGACTCCGGGCTGCTACTATGAAATTCCCAATAGCAAACCTAATAACATTTCACCCGACCTGGGTATCGAATCCAGGACCTCATGCTCAGCAGTAGCGCTTGCGACCACTAGACCAGCGAGGCAGTCTAATTAAATGCATCAGAACGAAAGAAAACTGACTCTCTGTTACAACAAGCATCTGTTACCAATGTGTCGAACTTCAATTTTTGTATCTTCACACCTAGCAAACAGACTTCTTATATTACCTAATCCGCGACGATTTTGTCAGTATGCATCTGACAAAATCGTCTTACGCGCTTTCTGAAAACATATCACAATCTGGATTTCCTTCGTACGGCGGAGAGAACGATTGACTTGAATTTGCATGTGCCATAAAGCAGCGAGAGCAAAAAACAGCTGGCTGCCTAGTGTAATTAATAACAAAATATTCTATTCTAAATTCTTATTTTATCATTGTCTCACGATATTAGGCTCTTACAAATACATTAAATCTCTATTTTATGGGCTGACAGCTCGACGTGTTACCGTAATTAATAACAAAACATCCTATTTCTTTGGAATTGTGAAACCTTTAGAAATGCATTCCATTTATATTTTATGGGAAACAAACTTGAGACAATTAACAACGGACGGGTCGAAAGCAATAATTTAACAAATTCTAAAGATACGACTAAAGTATTCGATTTCTTATCGCAAAGGACAATACTATTACCAACATCTGCTTGGGATAAATTGAGTTCGGGCAAAACCCAAACAGGCCCTTAAAACAATTGAGAAATGGTACAAAAAAGGCAATAAACCAATTCGGAGTATTTGGTTGGCATGGGAAAAAAGACGACGCTCCGGTCGTTTTGGAGATGGAACGGAGGACGGAAAAGGGTAGGGCTGAGGGGGTCGGTGATGAGCCGAGACAGGGTTCGGACGTGATATCTAGCGAGTTAAGTGAGGGAGTTCGTAAAATACCACGACTAAGGGCGGTCAAATTAGGCTTGGTTAGGAGAGTTACAACTAGGTCGATAATAATGACACAATGTCACTTTGGAGAGATCGCGATAGTGAAAGTGTTATCAGAATACGTTAAATTGTAATAATAAGTGTAGATTGAGACTAGGTTATATTAGTCAAGTATAATGTAAGTTGTGTGTAAGGCGCGCGAATCTCAGTGAGTGTATCTGTGAACGATTGGGTGAGTGTTTACTATTCTATTCGTCCTTATTTCTTTCTATGACGATCGAGGTATCCTACACCAGCGTTAGGTTCTAGGGACTCGGAGAACGCCTTCCATTGGGTGTGACATTTAACAAGAGACGGTAGAATACTCTACCAACAGACTATAGACAACCACAACCAAGACATGACACTTACGGCAGTCACACCGCTTATGGATGGCTGAACCGAACTAATACTCGCAACTCGTTAGGGCCAATTTGAGCTATAATGCTACTTTGTAATTGTTTACGAACACAAACAAACCAAATGCTAGTGATGGCTACCTTATCCCTATAGACTGACTAACTGCAGGATATTTTGCATTGCCCTTGATGTATGCAGACTCTTAGGGAGAGGGGGTAGGCACCGCCAAGTTTCCTAAACTGGATTGATAGTTCGTTCTAAGGAACGCTAGGGATTGTGTCTCGTTAAACCACATCTGGCTATCGGCCTCTCACAAATTATCATTAGCGAGACATGACATTTGGATGCCCAGATAGAAACGCTCCGATGCTTGACTTAGTCGCACGGCTGCCGATTACATTGAATGCATCTTCTAAATGAGGAAGCTTAAGAGAGTGAGAAGTGACGATTTGGAATAACCACTTCGGCGTATAGCAGGAGCAATTGTAAAGAATTCTACTACCGACTTACGATGCGGTACACTTGTGCAAGTTTTGTATTGTCTTTGTAACGGGTGATTAGGCCGTTATAAGGGGTTCATTACATTAGTACGCGCCCAGTGATTACTGGAACGTGTCTCGCTCAATGACAGTTGAACTTCGCAGTACTCTGCCTTAGGATTGAGTAAGACATGACTAGAGCTTAGGGAGCGTGGCTTGTTAGAATCGTAGCATTGTCCTTAGTGGTCCTATGCGTTCAGGTCTAACAATACACGCACGACGCTGTCAACTGCTGTAAAGCAGTCCCACGTCACTTGGGGTGGGTCTGTAATTATTTTAAAGAAATCCATTTACGTAACTTAGAGTAATATACCCGTACAACGCAAGCGTAACGTGTCACCCTTTTATATTACTGACATGTCCTTTAACTTTCATAATCAAAAGAAAAGTAGATAAATTTGATTCCTTTCCATAACCGGTGAATTCCCAACCTTATTTTATATTGACATTGTTTACTTGTAATCCCTCCATGTCCTAACTATCCAAGACGAATGCAACAAGACGATTTAAGACTACGGAAAGATACAGACGTTAGAGTCTAGGCGAGTTAAGTTAGGAGGCTTGGTGGATACCAAGGGCCATGTCCGAATGGGCTGTCGCTAGATAGCGAGTATGAGTTATAGTTGGGTTAAAGCCCCGATTAGACTAATTTAGTACCTAATATAGTGTGTGTGTGAGTTTGTTGCAACGACTGGGAGAGTCTTTCATTATAATATTTATCCTAGTCTGATAGTATAATTAAAGTTCTTGTAACTAAACAGACAGAGACGTGGTGCTGGGGAGTTTTTTGCGTCACTTCTTCTCCCCGGCTCAAACACTAGGAAGTGATGAAGGGTGGGCGCTTTGGGGCTGTCTATAGATCTTTAAGAGAGTTGATTAACAGCTCTATTAATTAATAATTTTTGAGTTTCAATTCTCAACTCTTATTATCTAGTAATTCTTGAATGTTGTATACTTTATCGCATTGTTAGACAAGGACGGTCCACACGGTTGCCGCAGGGAAAGCCGCTTCGTCACGCTTATCAGTTTGAAAAGAACTGCTAGGGACCATGTCTCCAAAAGAGCATGATGCCGACGTAATGCCGCTGAAAAGCCGCTTGCGTAACTTTATGGAAGTGTTGCTCTGAGTACTCCAGGTACAGATGTAAAGTATCGTGTGAGTAATGCCTGACCAAATACCTCTTACGCTAGCGTAAGAGTTACTCACAAATCTATATAATAATATACTTAGCATTATTCTATTATTTATTGTCTTTCTAAACTACATCCAACTTCATAACTATGAATTCCTAAATCTTATGTACTATTTCTTTCAATCCTTTCCTTGTTCTATTAATGGGACAAGGCGTTGGACTTCTTCATATTTGGAATTCATTTAATTTCTGTCGGTGGGAGAATGACCAGTCTGGAGACGAGCTCTACAGAGTCGTACGGCGGCGGAGTGCGACTTTTCCTCAATATGAGGAACCGACCCAAACATCCATATTAACAGAATTAGGAAAAACGAAAATTTTATCGGCCTAAGGTCACTTAGGAACAGTCACACTAGGAACAATCTGTAGCTAGGCACATTCATACTTTGAAGTGGATAACATAGATTCGTAATATACTTTGTTTATTTATAAGTTATTAATGTTATCAAATTATTTTGAAATCAAAGTGATTAAGTATTGGAAACTCGTTAGGCAGCAACAAAAACACGTACAAAGTTATGTAGACTTTACGTATGTTCCCTTAGGTAACAGTTAGTCTGGACGCCAAGTATACTAAAGTTATACAGATAAATACCCTTTATAGGAGTATTTTGCTAAAACATGAAGACACCCAGACTTCGCCAGTTATGTTTAAGTTCCATGTAATAGGGGGCGAGCCTATTGTCATCAATCGGGTGCAAATCCAGACTTCGGGCTGCTACTGAAAATTTACGGATGGCAAAATCCAATAACACTTTAACCGACCCGGGAATCGAACCCAGGACCTCATACTCAGCAGAAACGCTTGCGATCACTGGACCAACGAGGCAGTCCATATTTAGTTTAAACTAATTAAGAAATACAACCTGATCTCAATCTCAATGAAATATAAAACTAACAGGTATCATTACCAAAAGAAAAATATAATCAAATAAAAATATTGTTGACATTATTTTTGAAATAAATACCTGAGTTTAACCATCTCAAAACCCCGCAGGTGATACGAAATAAAATTAAAAATAACGAAGAATATCTTAAACCTAATCAAATTCCATGTCTGAGGCACCTGTCCCACCGCCGAAAAAGTAGCGATTTTTTTATCAACGATTTTCTCGCTTTTTTTATCAACGATTTTCTCACTTTTTTATCAGCAACTCGCTTTTTTTATCAAGGATTTCTCGATTTTCTCGAAACGTACAAAAGGTTGTAGTCCCTGTGTAAGTAAAAGAGATATATACAGGGTGACATTGAAAACATGCGACAAATCGAAATGGGAGATTGTACTCATCATTATGAACAACTTTTACTAAGGGACCAAAGCTACAATCCCAAAAAAAAAAACTGCTGTCCCCTACATTTATGTTCGCAATACCTCATCAAAATGTAGGAAAAGCAGATTTTTTTTTTTGGGATTACAGCTTTGGTCCCTTAGTAAAAGTTGTTAATAATGATGTATACAATGTCCCATTTCAGTTTGTCGCAAGTTTTCAATTTCAACCTGTATATATATATTATTAGTTTATCGTCGACTGTTCACACAGGCGGCGAGTACTCGTTTATCGCAGCGACCAGAGCTATCAAAGAGAGTACTCAGTACTCGCTCAGAGATCCAAATAGAATAGTTCTGCATAAGGCACCAGACTTCTCTGTATAAAAAGAACTGATAACATATGTGTGGACTTATCTATAACAAAATATCAAAGAATTTTAAAGAGTTACCTAATAATTTTTTTTTTTTTAAATAATGTTAAAATTGTGGCAGCTGCAAAAACGGTTTTACAGTATGAATTAATTTATAAATAATGCTAAATAATCTTTTTGAAATTAATATGACGATTATTAATTTGAATGTATTGTAAAATTTCTGAATAATAGAAATTAAAGCATACCATACATACATACATAAACTCGCGCCTTCTCCCATGGGGGTAGGCAGAAACTATAGAACGACACCTGCTATGCTCCTTACATACTCATTTTGCTTCGTTTACATTCATACATCTGGTCATACACGTTCGCCGGTTGCGAATACTACGCACCTGACCTTTTTGAAGAACTTCATTAATGAGGTCACTATATGTCTTTCTGGGGCGTCCCCTCCCGGCATTTCCACTCACATATGCCTTGTAAATACCTTTTGTTAGTCGCCTTTCATTCATCCTCTCAACATGACCAAACCATCTAAGCATACCCTTTTCAATTTTTGTCACTACATCTTCCTTTAAACCGCACCGTTGCCTTATCACATCATTTTTCAGCCTATCACAGCCACACATGCTTCTTAAGGAACGCATTTCCACACCATTTACTCTACTTTCATGCTTCTTTTGCCACACCCAAAATTTACTTCCATACTTAAGTGTAGGCACCAGCACACCATAAATTAAAGTATACCATTGGCCATAAAATATTAATCTGTAACATGAAATATATTGTAATGTTTTGCATGTCAAATGTCTGACTATGTATTAGGAACTTAATTACTTACTCTAACACCGACACTGTAGCAATACCTATTGCAAATAAATGATTATGATTATGAGAAGCGTCTCATAATCATAATCACAATCATTCCATACGAGCATTCATAACGAGTGCGTTATGGCGAGCAGAATACTCAATCAGAGACTCACGCTTGGTACATATGCACACAGCGAGTAATCCGCTCGTGGCCGTCGCGTACTCGCTCCTCGTTGCTTGTCAACTTGTTTATATTTGCTAGCAGTTCTAGTCGCTTCTCGTTAAGACGCTGACAACACCTAAACCGCGGTCACTGTCAGATTGTATAGAAAAGAAAGAGAAGCGCGATGACACAACGCTTGTAATTCATTGCAAAATATGAAGCAATTATCTATTTACTCAACATTGAGTTGAGTAATCGAAAATAAAAAACAACCAAGCTCTGTATTCAAATAAGACGTTCTTGTTATTAATTAAATACGGCCCGTACATTGATATTTAATACAGATATTTTTGTTTGGAACTCAAGGTAAAGGGTTAGTTTACCGTTAATTTGTATCGAGATTTTGTTTTCAAAACGTGTTATGGTAACAACCAAGTTCTGAGAAATATGTTCAAAATTAACATATATTTTTTTCACTACCACAAACTATACAGATTCGGCAAGAAAATGTCTTAAGACAAGCCTACTTTGGTCATTTGCCTCTTGTCAGCGCCTTAATCGCCGGCAGTCGGACAGGTGCCTAAAGGAATCTTAACCTTTTATCTCATAATAATTGAAAGTTCAAAGAAATTGTTACCAACTTTTTGATATCTTGTTTTAATAAAAATCAAGAGGACCTCTTTTAAATTCTTTGTCAAAAATATTTGAAGATGATTTAAAGATAATGGAATTAAGATCAAAGGCTATGTCACTTGTATACTATTACCCCGCGTTCTAACCGAAGCGACTGTTGTGTGTATTTTTTTTATATATCACAATTGTTTTCGGAAAACTGGAAAGGCATCTATCAGCGCGACGATACGTTCGAGTTTACTGAACAAAATGAACACGACGGTCGCTTTGGTTAGGACGCGGTATTATACTTACTGCAAATTTTGAAAGTCCTATCTATATATTTTATGTTACTAGGTTGGAAAAGCGGCTAGATGGTTACTTGCTCGATATCCGAAGTATGATTTGGGTTCAGGACATTTTCAGTAAAAAAAAAATCGTATTTTAATACACGACTACCCCAGAAGGAGGGTAATGTTTTTCGAGAGTATGTATGTATGTCTATTTCTTTGGCACGCTCTGTAGCCTAAACGGCTTGATGGATTTTAACATAAGAGGTGTCGTTAGATTTGTGTTAATTATGGGAGGGACATAGGGTATATAATATTTATATATTGCATCTGCAAAGACAAATAAAGGGCGGGAACGGCTTTTTTTTTTAATAAATTTCATCAGTATTGACGTCAAATAAAAGCTACTAATGAGTCAATGGGAGAACAGTGGTGGCCCAGTGATAACGTCCGCGACTTACGGGTTAGGTCATAGGTTCGAACCCAGGCAGGCGCTTTACTTAGTGTAAATTATTTCGTCACCACTGCTCTCAAAAACGGTGAAGGAAAACATCGCGATTATTCCCGATGTCCACCACTTGTCTGGCCACCACTGGAGGACAGCGAGACAACTTTAAAACATTATTCTCGTTGTCCACCACTGGGGGACAGCGTCACAACTTTGTAAATTATTTCCATTCGCCACCACTGGTGGACAGCGACACGGATTTTTTAACATTCCCTATGGCCGCCGTTGGGGGACAATGGCACAACTCTTTTGATCCGATTCCCACTGGCCATCAATTTAAATTGTTTAATCTAGATACCGGTAAAGGATAGCTTAATATACTTACGGATTCGATTTTTAGCAGGGCTAAGGGTAAGACTAATTTAAATATTTATAAATTATATGGTAGGTAAATAATAGTCATATTCTTGAATCAACTTTTATTAAATGTTTCACTCAAGTATTAAAAAATGATCCTACTACTTAGTATTATATAATATAGCTTTGATTGCTTATTTTTTATTGAAGTGGGTAATTAACCGACTTAATTTCCACAGCTGGTTGACAGGCTACAATTTTTAAAATCGACTAGAACATTACAATCATAATCACAGTTTTATTATCCTATTCCTCGACGGAGGAATAAAAATTAAATATTATAATTAATCAACAGTTTTAAAAATCACATATGTAGTTAAACAAAAAACAATAATAATTTCTCACAATATCAAATTGGCCTTTACAAGACCCATTTGGGTTTCTTGAATTAAATATAATGTAGGTACTACTCAAAAGTCTTAAACACCACATAGTTAAACAAAATACAATAAGTACTTATTAGTTTCTCATAATTTCTAAAAATTGGCCTACAGATATTTGGCCGTTCACAAGTTCCATTTGGGTTTCTTGAATAAACTGATCGCTGTAAACATACTTTTTTTTTCGTTTGTTGGACGGTTCTTTTTTTTGACTTATTTGCAGTTTTTTCACAAAGAAAAACATGCATCTTCTCGAAGAACGCTTAAAGCGTGCATTATGTTTGGGTTTTTCTTGCTCATCGCTGAATTTAGTTTGTGGTGCCACCCTTCGACAGCGTTTGTCGTTCGATGCCTTTCCCCAAAAACGCACCAAACTGGTATAAAATCATCTTTTAGCCATTGTACTTCAACGTATTTCCTGAACTTTAAAATATCAGGATCCGTAGTATCCCTGTGCGTTATATAGAGCCAACCGTTTCTTATTTCTGTCTCGGGCAGTAATGGAAGTACTTTAGTCAATGCTACCTCTCGAAATTTGAATATGTCAGCAGATGTTGTAAGTTTCAAATCACGGCCCTTGTTCCATATTGCTTTTTTAAAGTGTGTGTGACATCCTTTAAGTGTAGCTAACGGAAATGTCGCTTTTATGGCCTTCATAGCAGCTTTCTTAAAATCAATTGAAAACTTTGAAGGTTGCCATCCAGGAACTTGACTTTTGATTAAATTGAAAAGAATTGTATAGGATTCCTCATCACGGCGACTCATATATGCGGAATTATGTTAGTACTATTTTCAGTACTTCTGAAGTCTCCATGTATCGAGTAAAGTTGAGTGAATGGCTTTGTGCAGCTTTTAAAGGTACCATCACATAAGAAATGATCAATCTCACAGATTACATTTTTGGCTTGTTCAATACACAACACTACAATTCGGTTGCAGTTATATGAATAGTCTGCTAAAAGAAAGTCCTTATAATCTTCTGGAACTTGGAATTCTTCCACATTTTTGCATTTAAGCCTTTTTATTCCAGCGATTGTATTTCTATGTCTGTATAAACTTGACTTGATGCTTTGAAATGACGGTATGTTTTGAATCAAACTTGGTATGACTTTGAATTCACTCACCATAGCGTTGAAGGTTTCTGGCACTGGTGGAAATTGAGGAGAAACCAATTTATCTTTACATTGCTGTATTTTTTCTTCTACAAAATTTCTTGCAAAATCAGGTTGGCATAGATGTGGCTTTTCTTCAATTATATTGGTATCCTAGGTCAACAAAAAATATTAATTAATATTTTTTTTTTAAAAAAAACATCAAATCATCACCATAGACAAAAAGTTGTTTTTTATTCACATTCATCTCACATTACCGTCATACTGGGATTGGTAAACAAAATGGAGGCCCAACGAGTAAACAAAATGGCGGCCTTAATAACGATGTCATCGAATTTAAAATTTCGAACATGCCTACTTATAAAACAATAAACAATTCCAAAATGAGTACTAAATAAGGTGTGATATACCTACTATTGTATTATTATTATGGACTTACTTACCTTGATTTTGATAAGTCCTTTACATTTGTTCTTCTTCCTGTTAGTACACTCCCAGATTATTAAACCACTTTTATGTTTTCGTTTTATTATATATTCATATCCTCCGTGTAATAAAATTGTCCCGCCTTTTCTATTTATATATGTTAAATGCACTTTTCCTGATGAACTGGAACCACTAGTATTTAAATCGGACATGGCTGGTTATGGGAGCGACGAGTGCACTAATGACGTAGTTATAATGACGCATGCTGCGTTTGCGCAAGTAGAAGGAGCAGAGTAGAATAGATATATTTTTTGTCTCTTTTTAACGTTATGCACAGACGCAAAGTATAAGTACGCGTAAGTATGTTAAGCTATCCTTTACCGGTCTCTAGATTAAACAATTTAAATTGATGGCCAGTGGGAATAGGATCAAAAGAGTTGTGCCATTGTCCCCCAACGGCGGCCATAGGGAATGTTAAAAAATCCGTGTCGCTGTTCACCAGTGGTGGCGAATGGAAATAATTTACAAAGTTGTGACGCTGTCCCCCAGTGGTGGACAACGAGAATAATGTTTTAAAGTTGTCTCGCTGTCCCCCAGTGGTGGCCAGACAAGTGGTGGACATCGGGAATAATCGAAAACATCGTGAGGAAACCGGCATGTCCTAGAACCAAAAATTCAAAGACGTGTGACATCTACCAACCCGCACTGGCCCCGCGTGGTGGATTACGGCCCACTCCCTCTCGAAGACAGGAGACCTGTGTCCCAACAGTGGGAACATTATAGGCTGATTATGTTAATGAGTCAATTCCAAATAAATATATTAATAAAAATAAAAATGCACAAACCAATAACCTGAAATATGGTGTAAATTTTGCCTGCAATACCAACATTCTATAGATTATAATGCTTAGTTTTCTATTTTCAGTTAAGTATGTGTTTTTGCAGTCGTGTGTTTTGTTTTATTTATTTTTTTATTATCTTTGTTTAATTTTTTATATGGTAAATTCGGGTCAGTATGATTCGGCCTTCGCCTAATCAAGCCTCACTTACTATGTTTCTATTCATGAATTACTACTCTTTTTCTTTTTTTTTTTGGGTGGGAAATTATCAAATAACTTCTCCCGCTCTGGGCGGAGCGGGAGGGTGTGTCAGACTCTTACTGACTAAAACCCACCCGTATTCCTTCTTGTTGCCTGTGTTGCGGGGGCCTCGGTGACCCATAAGTACCTTCCCGCGACCCCGGCAGGCATCGGCCCTAGTGGACCCCTACTATGTGCTGACGACATCTCTTTGAGGCGCGCGTGGAATACAACGCGCCGTCGACCCGGGCCTGGTCCTTACCGGACGGTGAGCTACCCATTGCTCACCGTCCGCAAGCCCGCGCCTACGGTGGCCGGAAATCCGCCCGGGATTCCCGACGCCCTGGGCGTCTCCTGCGGCGGCTAGGGGCGAGAGGGCGCGAAACTTGCCTTTCCCTCAACCGTCCCGCCTCCTCCTTCGCGAGCATTACTGCTTCGCAGAAGGAGGTGACGGCTGCCCATGCCCTCTCGCTCCGTACCATGGCCTGAACCAGGGCCGGACGCGAGAGGTCTCTGCCGCCGATCGCCTCCAAGAGGACACGGCGGTGCTCTGCCCAAGCCGGGCAGACCTCCACCGTATGCTCCACCGTGTCCTCCGGGCGATCCACACAGTGGTGACACCCGGATGAATTACTAGTCTGATGGCTGTTAATGCCACAATGAAATTAAAATAGGGATAAAATTAATATAGTAATATTATTTGGTGATTTACTGAAAAAATAAAAATTTGCTGGCCATATTCAGGATATAAGGAGTACCCCATATTGGAACACCGGACGTAGCTGTAAAACCTTAAGGGTCGGGTAATCGCCGCTGACCTTGGCCATACAAATCCACGTGGCGTTCACGACGCGCTGGCGTTCGGTTTCAAAGGGGATATTTATTAATTGTAACGAAAACATGGATGTGGATGGATGCCAAGCTTCACAGTTTGGCCCATCGTCGCAAGGTTGCCTGCTTGTCGGTCTTCTATAGATTGTACTTCGGAGAGTGTGCTCAGGAACTCCACGACCTCATTCCACCGGCCCCCTTCTATTATCGGTCATCTAGGCGCACTTCAGGTTACCATCCCTTCCTGGTGGCTATCCCACCAACTCGCACTAAGCGTTTCCAAACTTCTTTTATAATGCGCACAGCAAAGGAATGGAACTCTCTGCCTGCGTCGGTGTTTCCGAACGCATATAACCCTAATCTCTTCAAAGTGAGAGTGAACAGGCTTCTTCTGGGTAAGCTCGCTCCATCGTCGACTTTGTTTCTGTCGCCTCTGGCATAGACTAAGGTCAAGAGCAAACCCATCACAAAAAAAAAAAAAAAAAACATGAATATTTGAAAAAAAACACGTATACTTATTAAAATATAATAAAATAATCTATTCATACAAAAAAAAAAAATGAAATACCTTAAGTAGTTTGAAGTAATATCGTTTTTATATGCTTTAGATAGATATTACATCCTGGATTTATTTCATAAAATAATTTTATTACAATATTTAAATATTCACATATTTAATTGATGCATGCGCGTTCTAGTTTACCATAAATTTTTTGCATAACTTTTATTTTTTGAAGGCGTAATAATAGATTTAAACGACACTAAAATCATATATCTGCGCCTTAAGACAATAATATTATTTGGAGATTTACTGAACAGATAAACTTTCGTTGGCCATATTCGGCATAATATATAAGGAGTACCCCAGAGTGGATGCACCGGACGCAGCTGTAGAACCTTCATCCCATATTTTATTTCAGTAGGTACCTATCTGTGACAATGTATGCCAAACTTTTGAAATGGAGCACAAAAATCAAATATTACCAGCAAGGTCACATATTTTATTAAAATGGAACAATTTTTACGAAATATTCCCTTTTATTTCATCCTAACATACATTTTATATTGTACCATTCAAATATTTTTAAGAGCTCGTGGGAGTGATTGAGTTATAACTTAACCGAGATACATTTTTCAGAACAAACCGTAGCTGAAACATCATAAACCTTTCCTAAAATAAATCAAACCACTTAAAATTCATACCCAAAATCCTAAAACACTCTCAAAACAGATGAGTTTCCAAAAACTTTAACAGCTGGTACAGTTTAACTCAAAAGTAGTTCCGTTCAAATCCGTGTGTGGCGCTAGTTTAAGATAACAGATCCCGGGCGAGACCTAACCGAGTTACATTTTTCAGATCAAACTATAGCCGAAATATCATGACACAAATAAAACTCATACCCAAAATCCTAAAAACTTTTATCAAAATAAACAGATGAGTTCCCAAAAACTTTGACAACTGGGACAAATAGTTCCGTTCAAATCCGCGCGTGGCGTTAGATTATAAAACATCCCTGGGCGAGAAACTTTGTGGTTCGACGTGTGAGTAACACAGCTACTGGTATTTAGGGCTGCCGCGAAACTGAAAAAGTGGGTCAATGTTTTCTTTATAAGTTTTAAATTAAATCAAATTAAATAAAACTTTATTTAAGACTCCGTCCACCGGCTTTCTTACTACAGAGTAAGGAGGCCGCTTTATTTCGCATGATTGCATGGAAACTATCTGTGCGAGCCTTCGCGAACTTTCCCGAAGCGCTACATCGCTATGTCAACTACCATTAGGATGCTTCTGGGACTGCCCCAGCAGCATCCTAATGGTAGTCGGCAAAATCATGGCAGTTTTAAGTTATAAAAAATAGCTTTGAGGGTTTTGTGTTATCCGAAAAAAAATGGCATTTGGTGTCAGATTTTCTTTTTCAAAAAGGTAGATACAAATATCATTTTCGTCCTTAATCACATAAAAAATATGACTTGACTGTACTATAGGGAATATTTTTACAATATCATATTTTGAAAATATCACATAAGGGCCGATCCACACCAGGGAAGCAGCGGCCGGGGCAAGCACTTTCAGTGTGAAATAATTTTAAACTTTATCTACATAATTAAAAGACCAGTATCGCTTGTAAAACTCGAAAAGGCCGTGCGGCCCACCGCGGTGCCGCAAGCAGCCTCGCGGCCATGCGCGTCTTGTCAGCGGTACTGCCCGCATCGCATCGCTGCCGGCCGTTGCCGGCTTTTGCCGTTCCGGTGTAAATCGGCCCGTAAGGGAACGAACGGAATTGTCATGAATATTGGCGAATATAGGAATTGTAAAAATTTATATAAACAGTTTCCAACATTAACAATGCAATCACCGATATGTTTTTCAAGCATAGTGATGGCATATAATAGAATAAATACTCTTTATTAAGTACACCATAAAAATTACAGACATAAATGTAGACATTTTACATAGGGTGACACAATGGACGGTCTTATCGCTAAAAGCGATATTTTAGAAACAACCTTTGAATGGATTAAAGGGAGAAGGTGAGACCATACTGCAGGTAGTCCATATTATTACATATACAATAAATACATACATACATACATAAAGCATATACTTATCTACAAAAATATATATACTTATACAAATAATTCATAATTCGTTGCATAATTTGCATAATTCCTTATGCTGTAGTAATTTTGATCACAACGCCAAGTTGCGTGCCAAGAACTTTTAAAAATATTATCTATTCATTCAGTCCACAACATTGCAATAACAGTTATTTTCTAATGTCCGTCATAGCCACACGATCGTAATTGGTACAAATTATAATTTCAGTTTCTTTTGTAGCAGACTTTGACAAAGTTTTCGTCAATATCTTAATATCAAAGCTCGATGTTTACAAATTTTATTCCACATACCAAAGCAAGGCATGAAAACTATACATTTCCCCCCCATATCTCCGAAACTGCTGAGCCTAAAAATTTGTAAAAAAACCACAGAAAATAGTTATATACTTATAGGTTTTCCAGTAGAAAACCTATAAGAAGTCTATGGACTTAAAATAACATGGTAAATCACCCAATATTGTGCGTAAAAACATACATTTGCAGTTGGAATGTATGCGGGGTACATGTTTTTCAACTACAATGTTAAGTTTGTTCTTGGGATAAATTCATCCCAACTACGGAACCCTTCATTGTGCGTAATCCGACACGCACTTGGTCGGTTTATTTCATCATTACTTTACAATGACATAATAATGATGTAGAAAGTGAAACTAAAAAGAAACTGACACAGAGTAAATTCCACAGACTAAACAGACAGACGTGCTGCTGGGGAGTTTGTTCCACCACTTCTTCTTCCCAGCTAAAGCACTAGGAAGTGGTGAAGGGCGGGCATTTTGGGGGACTGTCTTATGTAACTTTGACGTTCGAAAAGTGCTGATTTACAGCCTAGTTTGAATAAATGACTTTTGATTGATTGATTGATTGATTCTGTCTATTTTTCTCTATGGCAATGGTGTCGATGTCGACAATTCTGCCAATGTCAATGTGTTGAGAAAACGTGCAGATAAGAAAAAAGAATATCTATTAATTTGTTGATACAATAATTAATTATTGGATTTAGTGTGAAACTTGTTGACGAGTGTATACTGAAATATCATTAGTATACTGAAACACACAGATAAAAATATTGTTAGTTATATTATTAAATATGTACATAAATTAACACAAACCACACAAAAATCATCATAATTTGTTATTGACGCGGTTATAAAACATCAAAGCCCCGAAGAGCTTTGGAGAAGAGTATGTTAGTAGGGATGGAAAATTAGTTGGGACAGGGATATTTAATTTAGGGAGATACCTTTGGCACTAACATCAAGCAATGGACAAGATTGTCAAATTTGCATAGCTTGAATACGAAGCTTTTGGCTACTTTGTATGTGTGCATTTTACGTGATTTTTTGTAATGTGCGTTTTGTTTGTGCAGAGTAAACAATTTTCTTTCTTTTCTATAAAGTGCTTTTTATAAATGAATGCTTCTGGGTAGAGGTGGGTGTACACCTCTGCCTAATCCAGGGAATACAGGAAAATGCCGTTTACGAAAGTCATTAATGAATGGTTTCTGCCGGCAATTACTCAAAGAAAAGATATATACCTTCTTACATAAATGAGAATAGATAACAACCCTAAACTTTCCCCAAGTGTCAGCATTTGGACGTAAACTCAATATTAATAAATTCCCTAGAGTATTCACCACAGAACTTTGACAACTTTCTGATGTGCGTATAACTTGTGTTAGAAAAGATAAAGATTAGCATTTATGGAAGAAGGATTTTATTGTGGTAATGTCAGATGAAGTTTGTGCTGTCTGTCAGAGATGATCGTTTGTTGGATATCTCATTTATTATGTTCGTATTCGTGGTAAAGTGTTTCATTTTTCTTGCTTCAGAATAAGTTCTTCTTAGAAATAGGTAAGTGGTACTGGGTAGTAATGTATGTATAAGGTACAGTTACGAACATAAATACCTTAGAGTTATGTAACTTTAAAAAGCGAATTACTCGTGAAATAACGATTTGGACTTCGGGATATTTCATTATCGTATGATTCCGAGAACATTATATTTGTTTCAGCATAGAATTTCTATCAATAATTTATGATAAAATCGCTTTTGTTTCTTGCGTTATAGTGTAAATTATTATCCAGTAGGCCGAAAGTCGATGATAACACTTTGACCTTCAGCTGGCCTAGTGTGGCACATCATTTCAATAGAATAAGAGACCAGCTTATACTGTTTACTGGGTACTGGAGCAGTGGTGGCCCAGTGGTAATGGCCGCGACTTACGAGTTGTACGCCGTAGGTTATAAGCTGGTTCAATCATATTTTCAAATTGATAATTAAACTTTTTATTATTCTTTGACATGTTTTTAACGCGGCGATAAACTAATCTGATATAGGGCTTTAAAAATAAATAAAATGGGTAGCAAAAATAATAGGTTTGGAGCTACAGTGAAGTAGTATTTTAAGTATAAAGTAGCAGCTTAATAATCAATTGTTAGCTTTGTTTTAATTTAAACTAGCATCGAGTTTTTCTGAATAGAATCTGACGCTCGGCCGCCGCTGACGCGGCACGCTCGCTTCGCTCGCTCGCTTTCGCTCACCCGCCTTCGCGCGTAAGGCTCGGCGCAGACAGAACGGAGCGCAGCGGAGAGGATTTTACTAACGCACTTGAAAATAAACTTTAAAATTATTACAATAAAGTGTATAAATGCTTGAACCTGACAAAAAAATCTCGAGCGTCCTCGCGCGCAAGCTCGAGCATACGCGATCCGTAAAGAAAATGGCCGAGACCGCGCGGGGATTACTCCTCTCTGTCTGCGCTGACCCTTAGTGGTCACTATTCTAACCTAACCTAACCCAAATGATTTTATACCTAAAATGCTACTTCACTGTAGCTGCCAACCTATTATTTTTGCTACTCATTTTATTTTTTTAGTAGCAAATAGTTAGTCGCCCTTTAAGTTGTTAGTCGCCTGGAAATTAATTAGCCTTTTTCTTTAACTTCAGATAACCAGTACCAATAGACCTTTGACCCATCATCATAAAAAAAGAAAGAAAGGTCAACTAATACTACACCTTAACCAAAGTATGTAGCCGTTTTAGGTCCTCAGACCATTGTCTGAGGACCTAAAACGGCTACATTCATAATATTATCCTATTATGCTTCTGATGGTGAGCGGTTGTGGCCCAGTGGTGACGACCGAGACTTACGATTTGTAGGTCGTAGGTTCGAACCCAAGACAAGAGTTTTACTTTGTGTAAATTATTTAATCACCACTGCACACAATGCTAACTGTCAACGTTCCTCACGATATTTAACATAATCATCCTATAATGTTCCCACTGCTGGGACAGGCCTCCTCTCCGTGAGAGGGAGTGGGACGTAATCCACCACGCGGGCACATGTCTTCGAATTTTTGGTTCTAGGACATGCCGGTTTCCTCATGATGTTTTCCTTCACCGTTTTGAGAGCAATAGTGGTGAAATAATTTACATAAAGTAAAGCATCTGCTCATCCACGAACCCGCACTGGGCACACGTGGTGGATTACGGCCCACTCCCTCTCAGAGAGAGGAGGCCAGGGTCCCAGCTGTGGGAACATTATAGGCTGATTATGTATGTATGTAATTCACCTGCCTGGGTATGAACCTACGAGGCGTAAGTCGCGGCCGTTACCACTGAGCCACCACGGCTTACCCCAATATTAATATTTACCAATTTTAAAAGTACCAACCCGCACTGGGCCCGCGTTGTGGATGGCGATGCGACGAACAATACCAAAAAAAAAAGACATTTGGGTAGGCCGCATAAATTACTCAAACTGCTAGACCATGATTAAAACTAACTGAAAAAAAAGAGCAATGACCCACACGTGGTCTTCACATTCATAATAATATCAACCTATCATTTAATGTCCCACTGCGGGGCCTTTTTTAAAACATAAAAGGCATTAATCACCACGCCGCAGTATTCAGAACCAAAAATTCGAAGACATGTGACTTCCACCAACCCGCACTGGGCCCGCGTGGTGGATTACGACCCACTCCCCCTCAAAGAGAGAAGGCCTGTGTCCCAGCAGTGGGAACATCATAAGCTGATTATGTAATTTTAAAAGTGAGTGTTGTGAGCTACTTCGATTTGACTTGCTGGAGTGTCCTAAGTGCTCGTTCACTTGCATCTTTGATGACACAAAAAATGCCTCAAACAATATAAAGAAGTGAAATCAAAGTAGCGTCGATACTAAAAGAAGAACTGTGTCTGAATAAATCCACAATTAATCTTATCACGTTTAAAACCCACCACTGTATTATCAAGAAACCTTTATTTAAACTAGGTCAAAACGACTATAATTGTACCAACAAAACAATAATGAACACTTTGATAAATTAACTAGGTACGCAGCCTTTCCTTATTTTGCATGGGGTATGAAAAATACTGTATCATTATTAAGAGAGAGTTTTTACTTTTTACCCACCACTGTGTTGAACGTTTCCATCGGGACTCATTAAAGTCGGAGCAACTTCTATTTACAGTTGCTATATTCAGAAATTAGAATGGAAAACACTGGGGACGCTGAATTTGGGCCCCTAAACTAACAATTTTTCATTAATTCTATGTGTTTTATCCTGAGACTAATTAAAAAACCAAGACATAGCACTGTCAACAGTGACGTGAGGGCGGTTTCGTAAACATGTGTGCACTTAGTGAGTGTTCCGGTGAGGTGTAGTTGAGTTGTGAATTTGTGCGTGTGAGCGTGAATGCACAGAGTGAGGTGTAGTTTTGGCATGCTTCACTTTATTGTCCGCAGCGCTATGTCTTGGTTTTAATGGATACGTACCTCAAAAATAAAAAAGCGGTCCGTCTGTCTTGTCAAGACCCTTTACCTCGGGAACGCGTTGAGGTATCGAGTTGAAATTAAAACCATATACTCATGTCTAGTCTCTTGAAGCTGTGAAAAAATCAAACTTCTAAATTAACGTAAAAAAAAGATACGGCTAAGAAAAGGAAAAATCTCAAAACTATACATTTGTAATTAAATCATAAAAAATATAGTCTTTATTCAACTACAATGTGAAACATCATTTATTTACATAACCAAATTACAAGATGATTATTAACATTAACTAAATTAAATTAAAACTAAGTTAAGCTTAAAAAAGGCCCTCGGGGCATTGTACCGAGGATGCTGGCGGCATTTCCTCGCTGAATTGCAATGCTGATGCGTTGCGCGAGAAAGCCGCCAGCTTTTCGGTCACCAGTTACATCAACTAGACGTTTCGCGATTTCCGCAAATAACTTATGCGCACTGGGACCCCACGGACCGAGGGTCTCGACGCCAAAGGGCACAAAGTTGTACTCTCTGCCAAGGCCTCCATATTTAATAACTTTCAGATTTTCGGCATTTTCTGCCGCTGCACCCGCTTTAGAAGTAGTCCGTTGGAGGTGGGACGGTGCCAGTGTGTCTACACAGGTAGCGTCCCACACAAGCATCCGTCCCAAACTCCACGGGACCAAAGACACACCATCAGGTCTTTTGCCATCATCTCTGACAATGCCAGTCGGCTCAAGAAGAGCAGGCACATTGATGCTGGCAAGAGACCGGCGGATTATGTCATTAAGTGTTGCATGTCTTGAAAAGCGGCCTGCACTTTTTTGACAACAAAGTCCGTGGTGACCCAGTCGGTCCACGTCCGTGCCACAAGGGCATGTGTGTGGAGTGCATACCGTGACCCCAAACCGCAGACCAGTCGCCAGACGAAGCGAGGTCGGATCCAGGAAGGTACCGGTATATGGAGAAGGATGGGCATGTAGCCAATGACCGGCCTCTCTGGTTCCGACCGCCAAAAGTCTTGCGCGATCCGGACCTGAACTGCGGCTCAGAATCGATTTGTATGTTAAATCGCAATAAATATCGTCCCAGCTCCTCTGAGATTTTAGGTTGTCTGGAAATTCTTTACCCGGGCAAGCAATTTGAAAAGCATTCTTGGCATCCTCCAAGCCCGCAGTCTCATAGTTTGTGGGCAAAGCCCTTAGGACATTACCTATGAGACGTGACGTGCTATGGGTGGACGACAAAAAGGCTGGGGAAGCAACACTCGAAATTTTGCGGATTCCTAAACCGCCAAACCGAATAGGGAGGGATGCTTGTAACCAAGATGGTTCATTGAGCTGAATATTTAAAATCGTTTCTAAACTAGTTTTGACTAAATCGTCTATTGGTGAAAGCAAATTTGGATGTTTCCAAAAAGGGCTACAGCGAAGCACATAAGTAAATTTAGGGACAAAAAGGCAAAACTTTAGAATTATAAGAGCATAATGAGGACTGATTTCGAGTAAACAATTTGCGTGACTTTGGAATTTAGAAATAGTGTTAGTAATGTAATCAGGAAAAGATTCTTCAAAGATGGGAGAACCCAGGAGGCAAAGTGACTTTCTGTCTACTATTTTGATATTTATTAAATTTATTAAATTTATTAGTCTTTATTAAATACCTATAAATTTGTACGGAACCCTCGGTAGGCGAGTCAGACACGCAATGTATCGAGACTCTCAACAAAATAACCATCATATCTGTATACTTACATTATTGGCAAATAAATTACTTCTAATTTCTTTACCTATAAGAAGTCTCAGTAGCAGCCTGGAATCTGTCGCAGGAAGGTACTAAAGGATTACCGAGGCCCCTGGCAAACAGAGGCAACGGAAGGAATACGGGTGTGTTTTAGTCAGTAAGAGTCTGACACACCATCTCGCTCCGCCCAGAGCAGAAGTTATTTGATGATTTACCACCGAAAAAAAAAGCCTGGCATCTAGATTTGTATCAGGTTAGTAACAAGACTGAGGGATTAAATATTGTTCAAAAATATAATACTCCACTGTAAAATGAACGAATATTATCTCACTTTTTCATTAAAAGTACTTCCAGCTTATCGCCCCGCTGTTTTCCGAGCTCACGGAAACTGCGATGAGCGTAAAAAAAAAATAACGCAGGATAATGGTCGGTAGTATGAAACAACGCTTATTTTGTGCCCACCCGCTGATTTATACTGAAACAGTTAATTAGGGCGAAATGTATGTGTTAGGTTTATTTAGACCTTGAAACAAAAGGGAGATAAATTATGTTTTATAATGGAATGTACAGTTTTTTTAAGGGAATATTTAAGTTTGTAAAGTAAATTTCTGGAACACTATATTTCAACAAACACTCGACGTCATACTTTGTAGATGCAGTCACGTGTTTCACTCATAAATTACCCATAAGACGCTGACAACACCTAAACCACGGTCACTGTCAGATTGCATAGAAAAGAAAGAGAAGCGCGATGACACAACGCTTGTAATTTATTGCAAAATATGAAGCAATAATCTATTTACTCAAAATTGAGTTGAGTAATCGAAAATTAAAAACAACCAAGTTCTGCATTCAACTAAGACGTTCTTATTATTAATTAAATACGTTACGTATGTTGATATTTAATACAGATATTTTGGATTAAAACTCAAGGTAAGAGGTTAGTTTAACGTTAGTTTGTATCGACATATTTTTTTTCAAAACGTGTTTTGGTAACAACCAAGTTTTGGGAAATAAGATATTTTCAGCTACCACAAACTATACAGATTTGGCATTTTTTTTTTCTTAAGATAAGCCTATTTTGGTCAATTGGATCTTGTCAGCGCCTTAATAAGTTCCTATTAATACTGCCTCGTTGGTCTGGTGGTCGCAAGTGCTACTGCTGAGCATGAGGTCCTGGGTTCAATTCCCGGGTCGGGAATTGAACTGTGAAAATTCCAGATAGAAAAACCCAATTTGGGTTTTTCTATCTGGAATTTCTCAGTAGCAGCCCAGAGTCTGGATTTGTGCCCGGTTGATGGCAATAGGCTAACCCCCTGTTACATGGGACTTAAACATAACTGGCGAAGTGTGGGTGTACTACAGGTACACCTCTGCCCAACCCTTCGGGGAAACAAGGCGTCATGTTATAGTATGTTCCTATTCCCATGCTTGTTTTGCCTTGATTTAATTAAGAAAATTTAGCATAAGGTATTTGTTAGTGTTGATGTATTAAATCCTGTCATCATAGTCTGGAACATTATACTTAAATCCAAATTATTTAAACAAACAGAAAGAAGCGAATCAAAACTCAAATTACAACATCTCACACATGATTAAACTCAACAAAAACGGGTCACAATTTAAATGTACCGCTTTTTTTTTGGGTGGGAAATTATCAAATAACTTCTCCCCCCTCTTATCTTAAGGACCGTTTCAAGTTTCTAAATGACACGCATAATAGATACCTGAGCTCATTGGAAAACTTGAGACTAGAGATGCCGATGCATTCCACCAGTTTCTATGATAAATCTTTTACGGTTCAAGCAGTGCGGTTGTGGAATGCCTTGCCCGTGTCGATAAGGCGTGCTCAATCTCTGTCCATTTTAAAATTATGGTAAAAAAACACTATCTCTCTCCTTAAACATATTTTTTATTTTCTTTGTTCTTTGCACCTGTTTTGGTTCTTAGCGCTAGTTTTATGATTAATTATTATTGAATATATTATATGGATAATTTTAATATGTTTTATGTATGTATGTATTTATTGTATATATGTTAATGGTACACCACAGACTACCTGCAGTATTGTCTCTCTTTTCCCCCCTAATCCATCCAAAGGTTGTTTTTAAAAGATCGCTTTTAGCGATAAGACCGCCCATTGTGTCACCCTATGTAAAATTTCTACATTTATAGCTGTAATTTTTATGGTGTACATAATAAAGAGTATTCTATCTATCTATTTTTCTATCTTCTCCCTCTCTGGGCGGAGTGGAAGGGTTTGTCAGCCTCTTACTGACTAAAACCTACTCGTATTCCTTCCGTTGCCTGTGTTGCCAGGGATCTCGGAATCCCTTTTGGACTTTCCTGTGACCCCGGCAACGAATTGTTCCGCTAACAATATTTTAAGCTTCACATAATACTCGTATCTGCATACGTGTCATTAATATTCAACAATCTTACACTAGGATGTCCGCTCACGGCCACGTCTGAGCTGTTAATGACGTTATCGCTTCCCCCATCCCTCGGCTAAACGAGAGCACGACCTACCCGCATTATGATAAAGCTATTTACTTATTTATCTTCAAACTAGGGTTGTAAAGGAACCTCGCCTATGCCTCCGTAAATCTTCTTCTGAGACTTCCGCAAGAAATCGGGCCTCCGCCTCCGTACCTGCCTCCGTTTTTCCTGCCTGTTTTAAACGGAGAAAAACTTGAAAATCAATCTCAAACTCAAAGCATTTATTTCAACTAAAGCTATTAAAGGCACTTTTGAATTGTCAAGGGGTCGGTCAGTCAGAAAGATGAAGCTAAATGCCCATTACAAAGCATAGTAGGTACCTATGGAGAAGAACGGGCAAGAAACTCCACGGACACTCTTTTAAATCAACACATGGTTACAAAATTTTGGTTACATAATTCATTTTGAAATGATACACGTGAGAACGATGCAAAACGTCAAATACGTCCGTAATAAAAAGATAAAAAAAAAACAATTCAAAAATTAAATTATTTTAAAATAAGCCGTGGCCAGCTAAGATAATTATGACCCAACTGACGCGACGGTCATAATTAGAAATCGGATATTCGGATGCATATTTACCTAAAGTTGAGATGTTAGCTAATATTAGAATGCGCTTTTGTATCGAAAAAATCCCGTGGTTCCGGGAAAACAAGTTTAGGTTTCTGATTATAAAATCGAATGTATATTAACTTACTTTCAAATGTTGGCTTATATGGAATCCACTTTTGTATCGATCGTAAAAATCCCGCCCGCCATTCCGGAATCGACAAATTTTGTTTTTTTTTTTACTATAGAATTGGCTGCATAACAACCTACCTTATATATTGTAATTTAAAGTAGGTAGAAATATTAATTTTAATTGTAAATAAATAGGCAAGCCGTGAATCCCGGGTTTTTTTAAATAAATCTTTTTTTAGAAGTCGTTTCTATGCTATGCACCCGACTATACATTCCCGCTGTGCCTGGCATCCCGGGATTTTTATTTAAAAAAATATTTTAAGAAACCGCTTCCATACAGCCAAAAAAGAACTTTGGGTAAATATGCATCCGAATATCCGATCTCTGGTCATAGTTATCTTAGCTGGCCGTTCACGAACATGACACATGGATTAGCACCATTCAGCCCAGCTATTTTGAAGGGAGCTAAATGAACCAACACTTTGTTACAACGGATGTCCAAGAAAGTAAATCAACTGTATCTACTTAGTACTCAATTCTTTATTGCTTTCCATATCATCATCATCTGCCTGCCTTTTTCCAACTATGTTGGGGTCGGCTTCCAGTCTTACCAAATACAGCTGAATACCAGTATTTTACATGGAGCGACTGCCTATCTGACCTCTACAACCCAGTTTACACGATACCCTTTGGTAAGACTGGTTGACAGACTTTCGAGCTTCTGACGACCCGTAACGACTGTCAAAGATCTACAAATGACAGCCGGGACCAACGGCTTATCGTGCTTTCCGAGGCACGGAGGGTCTTGGTATGTAAAGATGGACATCCATCCACGGCCCAACCGTGGCAAGCGTAGCTTAACCTGATCGATCGACCCGTGCGGCTGTTATTACTTAACCACAAGCCCCTCTATATTATTGCATTCCATAAATAGATGGTATAAAAAAGTAAAAGATCAATACGGACTCTGTCGGGAGGAAGAGGGCTAAGTAGCAATTCAAGCAATTCAATATTATTATAAATGATTATGATGTGTTTAATTGGGTGTATATATATATTATTAGGTGTGTGTGTATAGGTATAGCATAATTAGCCTATAATGTTCCCATTGCTGGGACACAGGCCTCCTCTCGGTGAAGGCTCCTACATGCTGGCGCAACTTGTCGCGCGACGCGTCGCGCCAGTATGTAGGAGCCTTGAGAGGGAGTGGGCCTTAATCTACCACGCGGGCCCAGTTGGGGTTGCTAGATGTGACATGTCTTCGAATATTTTGGTTCTAGGACATGCCGGTTTCCTCACGATTTTTCCCTCACCGTTTTGAGAGCAGTGGTGATGAAATAATTTACACAAAGTAAAGCGCCTAGCACTAAGTCGGGCGCTTTACTTTGTCCTACCCTTCTGTTTGTCGAACCTACGATCTACTTATCGTAAGTCGCGGCTGTTACCGCTGAGCCACCACTGCTATAGGTATAGTATATTAGTTATTTTATTTATTGCATAAGAATAATGTAGGTAATTATTTTATATAGGTTCTAAGTGAATTAACCCTTAATGTGGTAGACATGTCGTAGCCAACTAGCTTAATTAGCCTTATAGTCAACAGCCTAGACTTTTTACTAAACGGCGCTGTTCAAATAGCGGCCTGAATGATATTCAGCCATTAGATAACTATTTGATTAAATGGCCGAATATCAATCAGGCCCTGGGGTGGGGTTGTTCAGGTCTGTGATCACCACTTTTCGATTTAAGGGTCCGTTTGCGTTATATTAAGCGTTAAAGCATTAATTGTTGTTGGAGTCCCCCCCCCCCATGCCAGCTAAATGGTCGTTTATGGATGTGGAGATGTGAAACAAATCATGGCAGTAGTACATATTATATTGAAATTAAAAGGAAAACTATCACAGCTAATTAAGCTTTACGAATAATAGTCGACCAACTTAAATTTTCAGTTGGACAATTGACCGTGGCATATATCGATGTACAAATGATTTAAAAAACAAAATACCCGACTGCAAATACACATCCTAACTGTAAAGAGAAAAACAAGCATTATAAGCTATAGTTTGTATCACAGACGGAGACAAACAAAAGCTACAACATATTTCAGGTTTGTCCCCGCCTGCGATACAAACTATAGCTTATAATGCTTGTTTTTCTCTTTTCAGTTAGGATGTGTTTTTGCAGTCGGGTTTTTTGTTTTTTAAATCATTTGTATTTTTCAAGCTTTTTAGTTTTAATAATATATACAATTGACTCATTACTAGCTTTTATTTGATATCAATATTGTTATAATTTATTAAAAAAAAACATTTCCCTCCTTTTTTTGTATTAGCAGATGCAATATATACAAATTATATAGCCTATGTCACTTCTACAATGAAGACAAATCTAACGACACCTCTTATGTTAAAATCCATCAAGCCGTTTAGGCTACAGAGCGTGCCAAAGAAATAGACATACATACATACATACATTCATACATACATACATACATACATACATACATACATACATACATACATACATACATACATACATACATACATACATACATACATACATACATACATACATACATACATACATACATACATACATACATACATACATACATACATACGTACATACATACATACTCTCGAAAAACATTACCCTCCTGAGGCAGTCGGGTAAAAAACATGTTCTCCCAGAACATGTTTGTCAACTACCATGTTAAGACGCTGACAACACCTAAACCGCGGTCACTGTCAAATTCCATAGAAAAGAAAGAGAAGCACGATAACACAACGCTTGTAATTTATTGCAAAATATGAAGTAATTATCTATTTACTCAAAATTGAGTTGAGTAATCGAAAATAAAAAACAACCAAGTTCTGCATTCAAATAAGACGTTCTTGTTATTAATTAAATACGTAACGTATGTTGATATTTGATACAGATATTTTAGATTAGAACTCAAAGTAAGAGGTTAGTTTAACGTTAGTTTGTACCGAGATTTTGTTTTCAAAACGTGTTTTGGTAACAACCAAGTTCTGGGAAATATGTTCAAAATTGACATATATTTTTTCCGCTACCACAAACTATACACATTTGACAATATTTTTTCTTAAGCGAAGCCTATTTTGGTCAATTGGGTCTTGTCAGCGCCTTAAGTTTGTTTTTGGGATAAATTCATCCCAACATCGCACCTCCGGAACCCTGCATTGTGCGTGGTCCGACACGCATTTAGCCGGTTTTTTTACATAATTTGACTGAAAATTCTTTGTTTGATAGCATTTTTTTTTTGTTTTATTCTCATATTTTACATATGTTAAGTCACGTATATAATGACAACTTCACCTATTCTTCATAAAGTGACGAAGTTGACACGGACTTATTACCATTAGTGTGTGTATACCGTGTATACGTACACAATCGGCGCGATCACCTCTTGTAAACAAAGATATCAGTCAAATACCAGTTTTTTTTTTTAAACCTGTGTTATTTTAGTGCAACAACAACAACAACAATAAGTCACTTTGTAATTAGGCGTTACAATTGCAAATAATAGTTAAATAAGGAAAATTATTACATATCTATATTTATTAAAGTAACCAACAATGTAAAGGCTCCTACATACTGGCGCGACTTGTCGCGCGACGCGTCGCGACACAAAGGTATCGCTTGTAGCGCTACACGCGGTGTCTTTGTGTCGCGACAAGTCGCGCCAGTATGTAGGAGCCTTAAAACACGAAAGAATAGTCATTACTGTTTTAAAATTTAAAAAGCTTAGGTAATTAAGAAATCCCGCGTGGAAGCGGATAAAAGGCAGTTGACTCATTTAGATTACTTTTTTGTACGAAGTGGATAAAGACGTCTACCGTATTTTGGAAAAAAAAAAGTAATTGACTATTTCCTTGGTAATGCCCTATTAACTAAATGTTGTAAAATAGAATTATCAAGAGATATAAAGATAATTTCAAATTTATTTATTCACAAACAGTTCTCTCTCATTGTGTTTGAAATCACTAAAACTATAAAACTAACTAATTCTAAATACAATAAATCACAGAAAATTATAAAAAAAAAATTAAATACCATACAAAAAACTATAACTTTGTTCTTCTATTAATTATCACAGTTTTACGTTAAAAACGCTCTCCTATAAAATCATGATTTTGTAGATAACCGTATATACTTTGCGGGCGTCAGTATTCAACTATTGATTATTTTATAAAAAAAAACATACATTATTTAGTGTGATCGCCATATGATGTTGTTTTCCTTACTCGTCGTTCTATGCATTTTCCAAGTCAAACAGTATTGTAGGTAGAACAGACATTTTTAATGAAATATAATATCAACTGCATTAACTTTCAATGTACTATATTGCTATTGATAATGTTATTTGTTCCATGAGAATGTGATTGATCTGTTTAGTAATTGCAAGGTTAGCGTGAGTTCTTGTATTCAATTTTATAGTGAGGTAAATGGTTATAGTGAATCATTCTCTCTACATTCCTTTGTGCTAAAAGTCGTGATTGTCAAATTGAGGGAGTACATAAAAGAGTAGACAAAATCAAACTGGTTGTTATTTAGACAAAATCAAACTGGTTGCTATTTTAGTTGTATAATTTATTATTTTTATGTTGTCCTAAAAATAATAAATCAATATTGATTTTACATTCTGTGATTACCTCAACTCACACACTGACTTATTATTTTATATTTTTTTAGGAAACCGTATACTATTATACAATGTTTGTAATTATGTGAGCACCATGTATCTATCACATTATTAATTTATCTGTCATCGCTTCCTTTTTAAGTCTTTTTACATATTGTGGTATAGTTATTTTATTCCAGATGCATCGTCTTCACATAATTAATGTACTTATACAAAATATTGTAAGACATTTTAAAAGAGTAACGGTGGAGTTTCTTTCCCATTCTTCTCCATACGAAACTACCTTATGGAATTTTGACGTTTAAAAGTGCCTTTTATGTGCCTATTTGAAACTCAAAGCATTTATTTCAATTAAACCATTTACAGGCACTTTTGAACTGTCAAGAAATCGGTCAGTTAGAAATATGAAGCTTGCCCATGCCAAAGCGTAGTAGGTACCTATGGAGAAGAACGGGCAAAAAACTCCATGGACACTCTTTTAAATTATATTGTTACATAAATATTAGTAATAATGTTGAATTAATAAATAAATGTGAGGACAATGTAAAAAAACAATGGAAAAAAAATAATAAGCCAAGGCAGCTGAGAGGTGACCAGTCCCAACTGACGACGCCCGTTCACGAACATGACGCATGGATCAGTACCATTCAGCTCAACCATTTTGAAGGGAGCTAAATGATCCAACATACGCGCCACCATCACCATCATCCACATCTAATAAATAATTTGACTTTGACTTTACAAAATAGTTCACTTTTGCCTTATGCATCAAGGAATATAGGATTCGATTTTGTCAAAGTCAAAGTAATCTTAGTAGTCTTCGTAGTCCTCATTACTTTACTCATAAACACAACCCGACATTAATCTTCTATAACTGTGCTGCTTTTAAAACTAGGCACATCACTTACCTATTGACGTAGGTCCGTCCCAAAAACATATCGATGTCCAAAAAAGGCCAAACGTTTTTATACAGAGGTCGATCAATATCAATTAAGTTCGCAGAAGTTTGTTTAACTACATACAGGTTGAAATTGAAAACTTGCGACAAACTGAAATGGGACATTGTATACATCATTATTAACAACTTTTACTAAGGGACCAAAGCTGTAATCCCAAAAAAAAAAAATCTGCTTTTCCTACATTTTGATGAGGTATTGCGAACATAAATGTAGGGGACAGCAGTTTTTTTTTGGGATTGTAGCTTTGGTCCCTTAGTAAAAGTTGTTCATAATGATGAGTACAATCTCCCATTTCGATTTGTCGCATGTTTTCAATGTCACCCTGTATATGATTGATCGTTTTTATATGAAATGAAGTGATGAAGGTGAATTAAATGTTTTAAGTACTTGATACGGTGTATTAGCGGGAGTAGTGGTGGCCCAGTGGTAACGACCGCGAATTACGAGTTGTAGGTCGTAGGTTCGAACCCTGGCAGGCGCTTAACTTTGTGTAATTAGTTCAACACCACTGCTCTCAAAACGGTGTAGGAAAACATCGTCAGGAAACCGGCATGTCCTAGAACCAAAAATTCGAAGACATGTGACATCCACCAACCCGCACTGGGCCCGCGTCACAGTAATATTATCTATACAGTATTCCAACTTCATACAAATGGACGAAGCGCGAGCTATGCATACGCGCCTAGACCTCGGCATGCGCTCGGCATGCAGACAGTCACGACTGTGCCGCAGTGACGAACGGACGGTGTGTTGTTTTTTTAACAATAACCGCAAGATTTTTTCACTAAAAATAAGTTCAAGTACATATTTAATATGACGAGTAGGATATATTGTGCTGTTTTTGGTTGCATGAATTCGTCAATAACGCACCCAGAGATAACTTTTTTTAGATTACCTTGAAACTCTGAAAGGTAAGACTATAAAATAATTTTACTTAGTAGTAGGTAGGTACATAATGTGTGTCTTATTAATGGATTAGTATTTTCTTTTATCTCCCGAAAAAAAAGATGTCTGGATTAATAAATAAAGTGAATTTAGTAAAGGAAAGTGATTGACACGAGTGAAATAGGTAGTTATAGGCGGTTCATGAATGATAAAGTAAGTACGCTTGTGTTAAAACCTCGAGGCATGTGTGTTTTGTTTTGTTGGTTTGTATAATTCAAAGTAAATACGTGGTATTTTATTATTAATAAAAGTTGTTTATTGTACTGTGTGTATGAATAATACTATTATCCGTGTTTCTTACTAAAAAGAAATCTACTACCCACTGATGTATAGTAATGATTGTGGTTGCTGTGGTTTTATAGTCGTCACAAATAAATTAATGGCGGCTCTGAAGTGCGCTACTCGCTGCGCAGTACCCCACCCCTCACCCCCGTTGACATATGAATTCGTTACTACGCAGTGACTCGCCTCATGTTCCGAACTGCCACATTGTTTGAATCGGGCTGTAGCTGTATAGAAATTAGTCTAGAAGAAGAATTAACTATAAGGAACAGTGTGGTTTAAGTGGGCAGGAGTCCGAATTAACCCTCCGTTCTTCCCAGACGGAGTATAACCATGAGGGTTTCCCCACGGAAAAAAAGGACGATCACTTAGTCATGATTTCCAAATATTATTAAGATTTGTAGTCATTTTTAAAAAGAAATATAAAATTGAAAATAATTATTCGCCTCAATTGGTTTTTATGTCAGCGTAGTCAAGAAGTTCAAAATAATAATAATAAATAATAAAACATTTATTTCGGAACAATAACACAAGACCAAGTACAACAATTAAAACGATGATAGCTGCAAAAGTATAAACTGTAGCGCAGCTCACAACGCCCTTCCCCGGTTACAGAATGGAACAAAGTATAAACTGTAGCGCAGCTCACAACGCCCTTCCCCGGTTACAGAATGGAACAAAGTATAAACTGTAGCGCAGCTCACAACGCCCTTCCCCGGTTACAGAATGGAACAAAGTATAAACTGTAGCGCAGCTCACAACGCCCTTCCCCGGTTACAGAATGGAACAAAGTATAAACTGTAGCGCAGCTCACAACGCCCTTCCCCGGTTACAGAATGGAACAAAGTATAAACTGTAGCGCAGCTCACAACGCCCTTCCCCGGTTACAGAATGGAACAAAGTATAAACTGTAGCGCAGCTCACAACGCCCTTCCCCGGTTACAGAATGGAACAAAGTATAAACTGTAGCGCAGCTCACAACGCCCTTCCCCGGTTACAGAATGGAACAAAGTATAAACTGTAGCGCAGCTCACAACGCCCTTCCCCGGTTACAGAATGGAACAAAGTATAAACTGTAGCGCAGCTCACAACGCCCTTCCCCGGTTACAGAATGGAACAAAGTATAAACTGTAGCGCAGCTCACAACGCCCTTCCCCGGTTACAGAATGGAACAAAGTTCCATTCAAAAAGTGCTTAATAGATAATTATGTTAATTTAGTTAATTTAGATTTACGTAGTTAATTAATCATAAAAATAAGATAAGATAAAAATAAACAGTACAGGACATATTATGAATTGGGATGTATTTTAACGTTGAGTTAATGTGGTGAGTTTAGGGTGAGTGGGTGTGTGGGTGAGTGTTAATGAGATGTGAGAGGGGTGTTTGTGGCATGTGTGTTGTGTGTGGTTTTATTGGGTTGTGTGAGGTAGTAATGTGTATTTTACGCTTCCACGAGTTTCACTTAAGCCAAGCGGTTAAAAGTATCTCATTTGACAGTTACCGAAAAAGGACTGATTTTTTAACAGAACGGAATGGAAACATGATATTTGAGGCGTCATCACAAACTTTTGGTTCCGAAGCTCGAAGAAAACTAACTGAACAACTACTCAGTTACTTTTCTTCGAGCTTCGGAACCAAAAGTTTGTCTTCAAGAATTCTAAAGTCATACTGAAATTATATTGAGTACCTAATTAGAAAGTTCGTTAAATATTGCTATATACCAAGTTTGTATGTGTGCAAGAATATAAATACAGAAATATTCGTACTGAAAAGGCGTTACATTTCATAAGTAACAGTCGAATAGCTTTTGTGCAATAAACTGGAGTTAATCAAATTCAATCTTTGTGTAGGTATCTTTGTCGGCAGTTACACTTTTTATAACCCAAAAACAAGCACTTCATTCCCAACAAAACCATGAATAATAAACAAACAGACAAAACACAAAAGAAACAGAACAAAATAAACGGTAGCCGTGTTCATTACACCCACACTTTAATGATAAGGTGTCGTAATCATATTTCAACTTGTTCGTTGGAGCTACGCTTTTGAAGTTCAGAGACATTCATTTTGAAGGTCAGAGAAATTCTTGAATATGTTAAAAGATGACATTACGACATAAGTATGTCGTAGTAGGATATAAGAAATGTCAAGAAGTGTCGTGAGACACTCGGTTAGAACAAAGTTTCTTTCGCCATATATTATGAATAAAATAACAGTCGAACTTAAATAAATTAATAACGTTTGATACTAACTAAAAAAAAACCAGCCAAGTGCATGTTGTACCACGCACAATGAAAGGTTCCGTAGTTGAGATGAATTTATCCCAAACACAAACTAACATTGTAGTTGAAAAACATGTTCCATACATCGATATACGTCACGGTCAATTCTCCAACTGCAAATGTAAGTTGGTCGACTATTACTCGTTAACTTGTAAAGCCTACTTAGCTGTTAAAGATTTCATTTCAATTTCATTATTATGTACTGTTCATACTGCTATGATTATTTTCTCATATCCAAAAACAACCTTTTAGCTGGCAAGCCCCCAGGAGAACGAGACACTTGACTCTAATAATAATTAGCACTTTAAAGCTTAATATTACGCAAACGGATCCCGAAACCGGAAAACAGTGTTCACAAACCTGCAATATTTTGAGCGGCCTATCCAACGATACTCTGCACCATGGCAAAGACCACAAAAAAAAGTTCAGCTTGAAATTGACACTTTGTAGATGTAGTATGATTATTCCTCTACATTTCTTTTTATTGGTGAGGTAATTAATTATTTATATAATATATTTAGTATATTTGACTTCCAATCAAAAAGTTTAATAAGTTTAATATAAATAATCATTTTAATAATAAATATATTTTAATTATTATATTAATTTCAAATCTTATAATCTTCTAATCAAGTTTTTATTTTACTATTTTGTCAGCGTGGTTAATATGTATACCCATGTCAAATTACAGCTTTCTAGTACTAAGCGTCTCTGAGCTACAGTGGGGACAGACAGACAGAAAGCCAAATTTAACAGACGAGCATGGCGGAACTATAAGGGTTCCTTGTTGACTACGGGACCCTAAAAAGAGTGTCGTGGTGACCAACCATTGGCCATTCACGTATTGTGGGTGGCCAATCATTACTATATATCAGCGACGATTAGATTTCGTACACTCTCTGCACGAGCACCATCCAGGCAACATCTGCGACACGACGACACGTCTGGCCCCCTATAAACTCCGACAGCGGCCGTAAGCATAGTTTTCCTTCCTTGAAGTAATTTAGTGAAGTTTAGTTTGAGTTAAGAAGTTAAAACTCTTAAGGTTTGTTTGTAAAGTAACAGTTTAAAGTTAAAGGGTGAATCCGTAGTTTGTGTTCGAGTTATTATATGTATGTTAAGGTGATGCTTACAAGTGTTTAAGAGAAATATAGTGGCAAGTGCCCTTCAACGGACCTTGTGTTTCATGTTCTTCATTTCCCCTCACTGTCCCCTACAGTGAGAAGACTAATCCGAATGCTACCTCACTGTATTAAAGACTACACACTATGAAAATGAATAAAACAGATTAAACAAAAACATGAAATAAATTAACAACGTTTAAGCATCATCTGCCTAGCCTTTTCCCAACTATGTTGGGGTTGGCTTCCAGTCTTACCAGATACAGCTGAATACCAGTATTTTGCATGGAGCGACTGCCTATATGACCTCCACAACCCAGTTACTGGGTAACACGATACCCCTTGGTAACTTCCGACGACTGTCAAAGATCTACAAATGACAGCCGGGACCAACTGCTTAACGTGCTAAATTAACAACGTTTAAGACTAACTAAAAAATAAACAAGAGTGTCGTGACGGTCAAAATTTTACACCTGCTTTCGAGCTAGCTCTCATCCGCCAAATGTGCGATAAGGAACTTCATACCAAAGAGTGTTCAAAAAGCCTATACATCGATTTCGTGGAAATTCTAACGATTTTTAACCACCTTCATAAAAAGGTAGGTAGGTAAGGTTGTATTTTTCTTTTAATGTTTGTTATCTCAGAACTCCGTCGTTTATAAACCTCTTTGGAAAATTATTTATTTATTTGAAGGGAACTTCCAGATTGGTCCCATTTTTATCAAAATCTAGTTCCGATGATAAAAAAAAATAAAAAATATTAAATATTTCAAATAATATAGGATACATATAGCGATTTTTATATTTTCATCAACAAGTCAATCATTTGCATTTAGAAAGTATCATTTGGTAAAGTGGAACTGATGAAGAAGACCACAGATGGCCACCGGGTCTCTTTAATGATAAGTATTTCACGGGTGGTGATAAGATACCTCGATTAATATAGTTCAGTGATTTTGACGAAGCAAATATAATAAATGGTTCTTATCAAAATGGTACCATCGAACTGATTTGATGATGGCACCGGAACTCCGTAATGAAAGAATGTGTAGAATTGTCATGTCATGTCAGATACCCTCTGGCTATAACCGGGATTTTCCAATATTTTTAAATAATTTGATTAATGAATAATATTAATCATCTTCTGCTCGAGACACTAAACTTTAAAATAATATACTTTAAGAAATATCTACCTTTATTGCTAAACCTAGGCCCTTCCTGCTTTGTGCTGCTCGAAATTATTTTTGTAAGCCTCATTTGCAAGACACTATACCCACAACATCAAGTTTATCTCGATTAAAAATCATCAACAAAATTAATACTGGAAACTGCTCTTTATTCATGAAGTTTATTATCAGAACCTGGAATGAATAATTAGGTCAGGGCAACGAAGAATATTGGCATACATTTTGTACTTAAAAATAACAGGTTTTTTAGGGGAATTATTTATAGTCAGCAACAAAAAAAAACATAGGCTTGCCCCCATTACGTGGGAGTTACCTAGTGAAATGTGGGTGTACCAAAGGTAACCTACACCTTAGCCTAACCTGGGAAAACAGGTGTAATGATATGTTTTATCTTATTTATATAACATAAAACATATCATTACGACAATTATTATGTTATAATAAAAAATATTCACTAAATTTTTACTATTATGTATTGAATATGAATAAATAATAGATAATGAATTGAAAAAAACAATTGACTTTATAGTCAATTGTTTAGGAAAATATGAATAGCTTCCTAACCCATTAATCACGTATATTAAGCAAAATGTTATTCGTACAACATGTTCCGGAATTAACGGACGTGGTGTCCATCCGTGGGACGTTATGTCCGCAAACACCCCAATTCATTAGAATATTAAGAAAGAAAGAAAGAAAAATAGATTTATTAGTCACAGAAACACGTGCACATAAAAGCTATGGTAATTCTTATAAATAATAAAACAAAACAGATTTATGCTTATGAACACAGAACATGTACATATAGTCGGCAACTGCACGCCGTGACTGTGACAAGTAGGCTTCCACTCCGCATGATGCTGTGCTATGGGGGACCCACAGCAAAGCGCTGATTTTCAGTTGTCACCCGAAAATGACGTACGGAAACCAAGTCAGGTTACGAAACAGGGACTAAAGTAAAACAAAATAAGCAGTACTTAGAAAATAATATAACAATTATGATCGATAAATACTATACAATAACAACACAAACAATAAATAACATAAAAAAGTATTTAAGTAGGCATCATCACCACGCATAAACAATTCCTACCTACCCAATAGTACCTACACAATAATGTTCAGTGATTTGTCTCGCTCCCACTCTCACCTTCGCGTCGCCTGCGCGCGCGCTAACAATACAATATAATAACGTACTTTATTAATTTAGATGCCCCCCCGACCCTTGCTCGACGAAGTGCCAGCCCGCGCCGCAGCTGAGCCTGTAGATTTAAATTCCCCGATTAATAATAATAATACTAACCAGATCCAGCCTGTCCCACCTTGCTGTTCTCCCCCCAGCGACGCCCTAAGCCGAGGTTCGTACCCCACAGGGGGTGCCCTTAGCGTGCAGTCGCTTAGTATTATAAGAAATTCGCCCCTGGCTGGAGGCTTTGAGTTCGCTAAAGTTCGGTTAAGTAGTCACGACCTCTCAAGGTCAACTACGAGATGACATTCACAAAAAAAAAAAAAAATTGATGCACTTCCCTACTGCGTCCATGAGCGTGATGGCGTACTGCGGTCTGTGATATTATGTTATAAAAAAAAATATACACTGAATTTTTCTATTATGTATAAAACATTATTTATTTATTAGTTAGGTACTAGCTTTTTCCCGCGGCTTCACCCACGTGAAGGTCGGAAATTATCCAACGGAAATGTACTACCGGGAACGCCAGAATCCGGATTCCTAAGTTCTTATGCACCAATTGGTGTATAACGTGACATTTAAGAGATTAATATTTGTCCTATGTTTTAATTCAGGTTATTAACTATCTGTGTACCAAATTTCACCGAAATCCGTTCAACCATTTTTTCTGTCGTAATACTCGTAATAGCAGAAGAAAAGGTCATTGACTCCCGCGCCACCGTCAACCATAATTATTTTGTTACGCGCAATTTTGAATCTTTCATCAATCTGTCTACGCACGCACACAGTCGCACACGTTTATGGGTCTAGCGTAGTAGGTAATTCGTATATTTTGGTTTGTTTTGACCGCATTGCGGAAGTGTGACTGTAATTTACGTAGTTTTCATTATTTTTGGGATAAAAAATTACCTATATTAAAAATGACAGAAATCGATTCAGTAAACGATTCAGAATAAACAATTTTCAAAATGTGCATTAATTCAGTTACACATTGTATAAAGGGAAAAAACACTGTCAGCTTTCTTATACATACTTTGCGTTTACCGTCTTATCCCGTAACGAAAATAATGTCATCTTCTCATTACCATTATACTTAACATAATACAAACAAACATAATGATTGAAATTATTTTATGATAAACAACTTTAACAAGTGTCTACATATTTCTGGTTCGTTATTGTAGACTTGTTCATATAATTAAGTTCCTAAAAGATAATTATACTACATACATATACTAGGGATATTCCGGATATCCGTATCCGTATCCGCGGATATCCGCGGGAGTAAAAAGATCCGTATCCGTATCCTTATCCATTACATTTTTGACGGATCTTTTACCTTATTAATTTTTAACACATAGATTCAATCCTATATGTAGGTGATTACGTAGTAATAAAATACTATTAAATTTCAATCAAATTATGTTTTATTTCTAAAAATCAAATATTTGGCATTTTTATATTACAAACATTTATCGTAGTGAGTTAACATACCAATAGTACGTAACTTAAAGGAACTAAATCAACTATCTGCTGTCTTTTTATACTCCTTTTGCTTCGTTTATTTTGACACATCTGGTCATACACGCACCCGACCTTTCTAAAGACTAGTAACCAATAAGGTCACTTTAATGTCCTTCTAGGTCACTTTAATGTCCCTCACAGCCTTTTGTAAGTCGCCTTTCATTCATCCTCTCAACATGACCAAAAACAGCATACTCTTTTCAATTTTTGACACTACATCTTCTTTTAAACCGCACAGTTGCCGTACCACATTATTCCTCAGCCTTTCATTAATAGTTACACGACACATGCTTCGCAAGGAACGTATTTCCACAAACTCAAACTCAAAGCATTTATTTCAATTAAACCATTTACAGGCACTTTTGAATTGTCAAAGAGTCGGTCAGTTAGAAATATGAAGCTAGTTGCCTAATTCCAAAGCGTAGTAGGTACCTATGGAGAAGAACGGGCAAGAAACTCCATGGACACTCTTTTAAATTAAATTGATACATAAAGATTAGTACAAAAATAATCTTGAAATTATAACCAAATGTGAGGACGATGTAAAACAAAACAAAACACAGACAACATTTATTCTACTTTCATTCCTCATATCATACAAGTACCTGCGTTTGTTTGTCTCGTATTTAATTGGTCATGGACAGCTAATGAGACGTGCAATTGATGTTCTATTGTTTGACTCCGAATTGGTGTCGCGCGTGGCTTACAGGTTAATCCTGTTAGACCAGATACATCCGAGTGGTCTTTATCTAATATTATTTCGTACAAAGCTGGCGGTCGGTATTACAGTAATTGAAATTAACGATCAATTTCAACTACAATAATAATACAAAGAGATGACATTGTTTTTTGTAAGAAGCCACAAAATATCGGTTGTCTGCAAAATCATGATTTTACAGGAGAGCGTTTTGAACGCATAATTCTATTAATAAAAGAAGAACAAAGCCCTTCTTCTTTCAAAGATCTTCTTTAATTTTACAATATTTAGTTAATAGGAAAATAGTTAAGGCCGATTACTGTGATACTATAAGCAGTGGTGGCCCAATGGTAAAGGCCCCGACTTACGACTTGTATGTCGTGGGTTCGAACCGGGCACATTTAGCTAGAAGATAATTATTAGAAAGCTATGGTAGGTCATCGTCATCATCATTTCAGCCGAAAGACGTCCACTGCTGGACAAAGGCCTCTCCCAAGCACCGCCACTTCAACTGGTTCTGTGTTAAGTCATCAGTCCACCTTGTAGGAGGCCTTCCAACGATACATCTTCATTATGTACTTGACAGTTATCTGTTTGGTAAAGAAAGCTATTTTTAGGGATC
Source organism: Atethmia centrago (assembly GCA_905333075.3). NCBI lineage: Eukaryota > Metazoa > Arthropoda > Insecta > Lepidoptera > Noctuidae > Atethmia > Atethmia centrago. The sequence continues at coordinate 7,545,433 of HG995389.1, read as the reverse complement.
CGTACCTAAAGGGTAAAACGGGACCCTATTACTAAGACTCCACTGTCCGTCTGTCTGTCTGTCTGTCTGTCCGTCTGTCACCAAGCTGTATCTCATGAACCGTGATAGTTACACAGTTAAAATTTTCACAGATGATGTATTTCTGTTGCCGCTATGTCAACAAATACTAAAAAACAGAATTAAAAAAATATTTAAGGGGGCTCGCACACAACAGACATGATTTTTTTGCCGTTTTTATAGATAATGGTACGGAACCCTTCGTGCGCGAGTCCGACTCGCACTTGGCCGGTTTTTAATAATTTGACACACCCCAAATATAGATTTATCAAACAAGTCAGCTCCCTGTAGCAGGCCACTGCTGGACATAGGCCTGTCCCAGGCTGCGCCACAACACCCTGTCCTCCGCCGGTCGCTATACGCTTGCCGATATGCGGTCTCCACTCCAGGACTCGTCTGCTCCACCGGTCATCGGTCAAACATGGCCAGCTGACTGGCACTTCAGCTTACCTTATCATTCAACGAAACTCCAACCACCGCCCGCTCCATAGCGCGCTGAGCGAAACCTTGAATCTAGCTTTATACTGTTATATAAACTTTTAGCGTTCGTCATTAACACTGCCAAATAAAAATCCTAAAGTTTTACATATTAAATCCTAAGCTTTGAAACGGGAGGATTGACTCAAAAGCCGCTTACTCAGTTTTTAGTTAAACCAGAACATGAAATGGGAAAAAAATGTTTTACGGTTGTTAAAATTGAAATATTTTTAATCAAACAAACCCCGATTTAGAACGTTTCCATTTCAAACAGAATCGATTGGAAATCACTGCACTAGAATATAATGATTTACTCGCAGATATATTTTTTTTATTGGACAATCACTCTGCCTAGCATTTTCCCAACTATGTGTTGGGTCAACTGTATGTTGGGGTCAACTTCCATTCCAACCGGATGCAAAGAAAGAAAGAAAAAATATTTATTTGGGACACGCACAGGAAATACAACAATAAAAAAAGGACATAAAACTAACAAAAGCATGAAAACATTAAAAAAAAAATAACATAATAGTAAAAACAAAAACAAAATAGAATACCTGTGCGAGGCCAAAAAGGCTCCTATCTCAGCATGATGTTGCAATATTTAACAAAAAAAAACAAATACCGCAGCGCTGGTATTCTGATAGGGCCCGCTGTGATGCCACGGACACACCTACGGACACAAAATAAATCCCAATAGAGGATGCGGTAAAAAACAATAATAAAATAAATAAACAACAAATTAGAATTTAAAAAAAAAATAAGTAAATGAAAACCGTATTTCTTACGATAACTCATTGAATGTTACGATGCAGCTATTACAATACCAGTATTTTACATGGAGCAACTGCCAATCTGAATTCCACAACCCAGTTACTGGGTAATACGCTACCCCTTGGTAAGACTATTTGTCAGACTATAGCTTAACCCGATGGATCGACCCGTGCGGCTGTTATTACTTAGACACGAGCTCCTCTCCACGAATTTCTTTATTGGACCGTCGGACCAAAATAAAATATGAACAAAAATGTCTGGTGTCTATTTTTCTAAGCACCGGCAAATAAATTCTGCGTAGATTACACCGAAAACGTTTGGATTGCATGTTGTTCGGCTCAAAACTTTTTATCAGTATTCGAACCCGCATCGCCCACGTTGTCGACGTGGACCCCGCCAACTCACTGCGACGCTAACATCTTAATCGACAACCTATGTATCGAGGAATCTAAATTACTTCGAGAGTTACAAAACCTCGACCCGTCCAAAGGGGCTGGCCCAGATGGATACCCAGCTCTGTTTTTTAAGACTACTGCTAATAGCATATATAGACCACTTCATATAATTTACAATAGATGTCTGTGTGAAGGGGTGTTTCCTGAAACATGGAAACGAGCCAATATAACGCCCGTACACAAGGGAGGCTCGAAACATGATATTGAGCAATATCGACCCATTTCAATTCTGTCGACCTTGTCAAAGCTATTTGAAAGACTCGTACATAATGAAATCTACCCAATCCTGCACAACTTACTAATTCCTGAACAACATGGTTTTGTTAATCTTCACCAACTATCTTTTTGAAAACATGGATAAACGTTTGCAAGTGGATGCTGTTTACACAGATTTCAAAAAGGCCTTTGACAAGGTCGACCACGAAATTTTACTTAATAAAATTGCATTTAATGGGATACGGGGAAACTTGCTCCGGTGGTTTTCATCTTACATTAAAAATAGAACACAGAAGGTTGTTGTGAGTGGCCATCAGTCTGATACAGTATCTATAACTTCTGGTGTTCCACAGGGCTCAATCCTGGGACCACTCCTATTTAATATATATATAAATGACATTGGGAAATGCTTCTTAAGTACTAAATTTCTTATGTATGCTGATGATTTGAAAGCCTTTAAAACTATTACTACTATAGAAGACTGTTTAAAGTTTCAAGGAGATTTAGATAGACTCTCAGCATACTGTCTTGATAACAAACTACACTTAAGCATCTCCAAATGTCATTTAATAAATTTCACGAAAAACTAATTTATCACAAATTTTAAGTATAGGCTACATAATGCCTTGCTAAGTAACACTTCTATTGTAAGAGATCTTGGTGTTTTACTGGACAATAAGTTATCGCTTAATCAGCACGTAGAAAGAATTGTTAATAATTCATTTAGGATGTATGGTTTTGTCATGAGATCATCTACTGAGTTTAAACTGCCTTCCACCTATCTTTACTTATATAAGACGCTTGTGCGCTCGCAGCTCGATTATGCTGTTCCAATCTGGAATCCCTTCTTTAAGAAATATATAGATATGATCGAGAAAGTCCAGCGTAAATTTCTTCGCGCCATGTACTTTACATGTGTGCTTTAAAGGGTGTTTGTCGTATTCACAATTACTAAGCAAATATAATATGTTAACATTAGAATCTAGACGTAAGTTTCAAGAAGCCAACATACTACATGGTATTGTTCATAATCACTTCGATTCCATTGATCTCACGAGTAAGTTAGGTTATGTGGTCCCCCGCACTGTAAATAAGCGTAGTGTCAGTGCAGGTACATTGTTCGCTTTAAATAGCTGTCGGACTAATTCAGGATTGCGTTGCCCTGTTCGTCGTATAGTGGTATATATTATGTATGTGTATCTTATAATCGCAACTTCATTGATATTTATATTTTTGTATGTTCCAAATCTAAATTTAAGTCCAATGTTTTTCAAATCTTATTTAATGATAATAAGAAATAGTGTGAGTCCTTTATTCTAAATTTAATCTATTTCAACCGTTTTAATTATTTGTATTAATGAATTGTATTGTCCTGTCATTTCATTTTTTTTTATTTTTAGTCTTATTTCTTATTTCAATCCACAACGGATAATCCCAAAACTTTTAATTTTATCCAAAAATGTATATATTTTTATTTTATAATTCGTATTTAATAATTATTTAATTGTATTGTATTTTAATGATCAATTTTTTTTTAATTTATATATCTGGGTAATGCCAATCTAGTGGCACTTTTTGCCTTATCTTAATTTTACTAACATGCGGATAATGTAGTGGGCTGCAATATTGTTAATACTACTTATGAGCCTATATTATTGTTATTTGTAAACATCTCATATTGTAGCTGTTTATTGTCCCATAATAAATAAAATAAAATTAAAATAAGTAAAACGAGCTACAAAATATATTCTTCTTATAATAATTACCTATATATTTCAGAGATAGAATTATAGTGCACAAACCTTAATAACCTAAGTGCTCGCAGCATTTCAGTGCACAAGTGCGTCATATTTCGGCTCAATGCACAGAAAATAAGTTGCAGCTTAAAATCGGCCGGCAAAGTTCTATTTATTACCGTACATATTCCAAAGCTACTTTCGACTCGTTTTATGATGATTTTTAACAGTTATTAAGCGTTATACACATAAATCTTAGCTTTTTAACTATACGCTTATTTTTCGGAATTCTTCATCCTCAATATTAGCCAATTCGCCTTGAGCAAGCGTGATGATAATTTCTCAAGTTTTCTCTATATTAGAATGATTACTACTTAATAGTATTTCTTTTCTGATGTGACATGCAATTAATCCTAAATTTACAGATGAAAGCCACCGAGTATCACATTTATTGTAATACATATTCATTAATTCAACTAAACCTAAATCAATATACAAATGAAATTATTACTCACCTAAAACCACCTCAAATCGAATCAAACCCAAAAACTTACTATCTAAACTTATAATGACACCCAAAACGCCACTACAAAATCATGTTATACCCGCTTACCGTACATTATCGCACCACTGGTTCTGCCGATTTCCCAGCACTTTTCTGAACGCTCCAATACTTTCACAAACAAAATTAAATATGCACGGTTAAAACAGTTGGGTATAACACACGACGGAAATTCATTTTCAGTATGTTTATTTTATTGGTGAACGTGTTTGCCAATGCATATTGTGATGACATTTGCAAGGAAAATATTGTATGAAAACAATACTTATTTTTCTGTTGTGAAAAGGTAACGTTTAGAGCAGTGGTGGCCCAATGGTAAAGGCCGTGACTGACGAGTTGTAGGTCTTGGGTTCGAACCCAAGCAGGCACTTTACTTTGTGTAAATTATTTCATCACGACTGCTCTTAAAACGGTGAAGGGAAGCATCGTGTGGAAACCGGCATGTCCTAGAACCAAAAATTCGAAGACATGTGACATCCGCCAACCCGCACTGGGCCTGCGTGGTGGATTATAACCCAGGTAGTGGGCCACAGAGAGGAAGCCTGTGTCCCAGCAGTGGATACATTATTGGCTAATTACGAACGTTTACGCAATGGTCCGGTTTTGCTAGACCATTGATTTTATGACTGCCTCGTTGGTCTAGTGGCCGCAAGCACTACTGCTGAGCATGAGGTCCTGGGTTCGATTCCCAGGTCGGGCAAAGTGTTATTGGGTTTTTCTATCTGGAATTTTTCATTAGCAGCCCGGAGTCTGGATTTGTGCCCGGTTGATGGTAACAGGCTCGCCCCCTGTTACATGGGACTTAAAAACATAACTGGCGAAATGTGGGTGTACTACAGGGTGGCTACACACCTCTGCCCAACCCTTCGGGGAAGCAGGGCGTGATGTTATGTAAAGTAATGGTAATTTTATGACCTGATTTTATTTGTTGCTCCTTGTTTCGGTAAAATGCTGGTTATTGCGATAAAAGCGATTATCAACTAAAAATTTGGCAAGCAACGATCAGCAACTGTGGGACAGAGAGGAGCGATTACTTGCTGGTATGCGTATGTTGACTGTACACACGCATACCAGCAAGTAATCCTCTCGAGCACTAATGTGTATAAACTTAGCAAAATACAAAAGCGATATTTTTCGTGGAATAGCGACTGCAACATTGCGGTAAGGTCCTATTTCATAATAGCATGGGTTCCAAAATACTATGTTCGTAACGAGATCAAATTACAATCAACACAGTAGGAGAAAATAACTTTTAAAACTTGTTAAGTGTATATATATGAGTGCTCATGACTGAACCACACGTGAGTCGCTCCGACAGTGTTCTGTTCGCTCACTAAGCGAGTGTCACTGATGAGTGAATACTCTCTTTAATAGCTCTTGTAGCTGCCACAAACCATCAAAATCAAAAGTCATTTATTCAAACTAGGCTGAGAATCTGCACTTTTCGAACGTCAAAATTACATAAGACAGTCCCCGAAAAACGCCCGCCCTTTACCATTAGTGCTAGTGCTTTAGCTGGGAAGAAGTGGCGCAACAAACTCCCCAGCTGCACACCTGTCTGTTTAGTTATATTAACTTGATTCTATACAAATCGTATGCAAAGTAATTAACACTACGAAACACAAAACTTGCCATGTGTTAGCTAGCTAGCACACGCCAATATACCATCAAAACAATGAAAACTGTATAAAAGCCTCCAGGCATAAAAAGAGTACTGTGAACAGCCAGCGATCAACTATTAATATATATCTCTTTTTCTTTCTCTTCTTTTTGGGTGCGAAATTTTCAAATAACTTCTCCCGCCCTGGGCGGAGCGGGAGGGTGTGTCAGACTCTTACTGACTCAAACCCACCTGTGTTCCTTCCGTTGCCTGTGTTGTCAGGGGCCTCGGTAATCCTTTCGTACCTTGCCGCGACTCCGGCAGGTTTTAGTTTCGATGGACCTACAATCATTTGTACGTTTTTCGAGATAAAAAATCATTGATAGTTAGTTGCTTCCTCGTCAGCGGTGGGACAGTTGCCAATAGAGTTGAAGCTTTCTTTGACTTGGTATATATTTGACATGGGCCTGACTGTTTTTTGAGTATTTGAGACTTGTGTTTGAAAACGCACCCATGATTCCGCCATGACCATTTAAATGATAAATGATTTTATTTCTGTAAGTAGGTTCGTACAAACACTTTACACGTCAATCATATTTTTTAAAACTAGATAAGGTCGGCGTTTCCTATCTGACTACTCTGAGAAGAAAGGCCGAAACAAACTCAGAGGTCACATTCTCTTTTAAAGTCCATACATAATCTTGGTCAGATCATGTGAAGACCATGTAGATTGGTGTCTGAAATGGTCTTTTCATGAAAGAACCACACAGATTGAGTGGGTTTGTAGGACAATGTTATACATAAAAATACAGGGAAAGCGACGCAGCTGTATTCCGTGTTATTCTTTAACTTTATCGTAAGTACTCACGCTTTCTACAACAATACATTATTTATTTAAGAACCCGTGGAATAATCTTGTTTTTCTGTTGAATATTATTCATTTGGTACTGTTCTGTTCAATTCCGTAGTAGGGCTGCCTCTTAAGTGTTTAGTATTAACTCGCTGGCGGCTCATTTGTGGTGACTGACAATTGACATTAGTGACAGCTACCTGACTACTTGTGCGTGTGGTTCACATTTTTTATTCATTCATTCGCCTTAAGACGTCCACTGCTGGACATAGGCCTCCCCTAAGCACCGCCACTTCGACCGGTTTTGTACTTAACGCATCCAGCGAATTCCTGCGGCCTTTACAATGTCATCGATCCACCTTGTGGGCCTTCCAACGCTACATCTTCCGGTATGCGGTCGCCACTCCAGAACCTTTCGGCCCCATTGGCCATCTGTTCTGCGAGCAATGTGCCCTGCCCACTGCCACTTAAGTTTGGCAATTCTTCAAAACACATTTTATATATATTTTTATTTTTATTGCTGAGTTATAATATTCACCTAATTATCTATTTAATAGATACACTACAGTTACCAAAATAAAAGTTCAAAAAACAATAAAATGTCTTTCATAATATGCAACTAGCAATCGACTGTGATTACACGGAAAAAAGGATGTCTTAAATTAAGACAATATCCTTTTGGTCAAGACAAATATGGACTCATATATGGGGAAAACAGTATATTCTTGAATGAAGTAAAATTTTGTCTTAGTTTTATTTTCTTCTTGGAAGACATTATACTTAAATGAAGAATTATTAAGTTTAATTTTAAGAATATTATTTCTCTCAGAATATTTTCTTCAATTAAGATTACTATAGTCTTGAATCAAAAATATTTGCTTAAGTCAAGAATAAAAACCAAGTATTTATTATTCTTAATTTGAGTAAACAGGTTTTCTTGGCCTGAGTACATTTACTTACGTTAAGAAAATATTTACTTGGATTGAAACAATTTTTCGGAGAATATTGATATTCTTCGCTGAAGAGATCTTTTTTTTCCGTGTAGAGTTCCGATTGATTAATTATTCTATGATAGATCGACAACTAAAAAGAAACACTTGAAATAAGATGTATTTTCTTCCCACTTCTGACTACCTTGTAGTCTTTTTTTTTTTTTTGGGTTGGAAATCATCAAATAACTTCTCCAGCTCTGGGCGGAGCGGGAGGGTGTGTCAGACTCTTACTGACTAAAACCCACCCGTATTTCTTCCGTTGCCTGTATTGTCAGGGGCCTCGGTAACCCTTTAGTACCTTCCCACGACCCCGGTGGTCGCAAATTTTCAATCTGAAATTGCTTAGTGGCAGCTCGGAGTGTGGATTTGTGCCAGGTTGATGGCAATAGGCTCGCCCCCTATTACATGGGACTTAAACACAACTGATGTAACGTGGGTGTCTCTGCCCAACCCTTCGGGGAAACAAGACGTCATGTTATGTTTTCTTCCTATATTTGTACAAAACCTATTATTTACAAGCCACAGTTTAGTTTTAAATTATACAAGGGTCGAACGGCATCCCTTGGGGAAAATGGAAGAATTGATTCGTGAAAAATCGCTTAGAGAGGGTAGGATGAATATTTTTACCCTTTTTTGGTACAGTAGCCCGATATTTTTAGCTAATGCAGGCTATTTATTCGCTTTTGGAAGCGTTACTAATTTTAATTGTCAGTTTATGGAACAGTGTTTTATATTTAAATTATTGTAGGCATAAAATTAACTGGGTCGGGTTAAAGCTTATTTAAATTAGTCGCACCTTCAAAATAACCTATTATTTTCAAAGTTCCATTATTTTATTGCTTATAAACAGCGTCAAATTTAAATGTTACCCTAGGCAAACACCTAGGGTAACATTACATTGTTCGGGCTAGTCAGCCAGACTCTGGGACATCCGTCGCCCCCCAATCCACCAAAACCGAGAGGGCGGCGCGTAGTGTTCCACTGGCGTCTCTCTATGTCGTAACGGGGGGAGTTCAACACCTCACTCCTCCTATAGGACGGGGTCCACCTAGCGTGGGCCGTCACCAGTCTGGGGCAGCGGAAGTCGCATTCGTACCCGCAGCCCCCCAACGAACCGCCGCAGTAGACGCCCTGGGCGTCGAGAATCCCAAGCCGAATCCTGGCCACTGTAGGCGCGGGCTCGGGGACGGTGAGCAATGGGTAGCTCGCTGTACGATAAGGACCAGGCCCGGCGCGTTGTGTTCCACGAGTGCATCAAAAAAATGGTATGATCAGCACAAATGAAGGGGTCTGATAGTGACTCCTATATTCAAAATATTTACGTTACACTTCCGTAGTCACAGACATTTATATGTGTACCAACATTCAAGTTAATCGGTCCCGTAGATTTGGATAACCCTTAAAATAACCTTACAATAAATACAGTTCAACCAACTCTTAATTAAATTCCGTTTATCGATTCCACGATTAAGGAACGGAATATTTACGTCATTGAAAATATATAGTATTAACTGACACAGCCGACTGTATGGCGCTAAAAATACTTTAAAGTCGATATAGGTTAGTTTCGAACTCCAGACAATGACATCACAATCTAAATTAGAACAGACCTACCTTTGGAAGATAGCCTCAGGTAAAGAAGTCACGTGATGATTCTCCTGACATTTTGGTATATGCCTTTTTTTTGGTTGGGAAATTATCAAATAACTTCTCCCGCTCTCGCCGGAGCGGGAGGGTGTGTCAGACTCTTACTGACTAAAATCTACCCGTGTTCCTTCCGTTGCCTGTGTGGCCAGGGGCCTCGGTAACCCTTACAAACTTTCCCACCACCCCGGCAGGCATCGGCTTTAGTGCCCTACACTAGTGCTGACATCTCTATGAGGCGCGCGTGGAACACAACGCGCCGTCGACCCGGGCCTGGTCCTTATCGGACGGCGAGCTACCCATTGGTATATGCTAGGGTCGCTTTTAAGTCTAACCAGAGTGACTGCATTTTATTGAATTTTATAGACCAACTGCTATATGACCTACATAACCCAATTATTGCATAATACCGATATTCTTATATAAAATCAGACTTCTGATTGCCTAAAACGAAAACCAACGGTTTGACTTACTCTTAAAATACCTGAAGTTTGAAATGTGTGCCAGTGGTTACGCTTATCCACAGTTTGACTACATTGCTGTGGTCAAACCGTCCAACAATAGGCGCGGGTGTTATTTAGCTATGAAATTATGAACCCATCGGTAACGTGAAAGAACAAAGCTTTATTTCAGGTGCTATTCTTAACAAAAACGAGTGAGCCTGAAGGCTCCTTCAAACAGGCGCGACACGCGACGCGACAGAAAGGCGCCGCGTGTAGTGCACAAGCGGTGCCTTTGTGTCGCGTCGCGTGTCGCGCTTGTTTGTAAGTCTTTACAGTAGTCGCATATGATATGTAACATCTGACATCTCACCTTAGTAATAAGCAATTAAGCAGTAACAGATTTTAACCTCAGAATTTACCAAAGCTAAATACTGAAATATTTATTCGGATAATTATTCATTACTAGTGGTCGGCCACTGGTCGAAATTCGCCACCGCTATTTACAATCTATTTAGTACTTACTTATTCTATGCACAAGCTTCAGTTCCGATCCAGCCTGTCCCACCTTGCTGTCCTCTCTCCAGCGACGCCCTAAGCCGAGGTCCGTATCCCACAGGGGGTGCCCTTAGCGTACAGTCGCTTAGTAATGTAAGAAATTCGACTTTGGCTGGAGGCTTTGAGTTAGCTTAAGGCAGCCACAGGATAGTCCGGTTGATTAGTCACGACCTCTCAAGTTCAACTACGAGATGCCTTTATCAAAAAAAAAAACTCTAGCTGTCACTACCTGTCTACACACTTCCGTCCCTGTTCACGAAATCACTCCCACAGTAAGCGAGAGGAAAGATGTTATACATCTAAAATATATTTTTTAATAGATAATGGTTATAAAATGGAAATTAAATTAAAGTTTATTTCAGTTATAATTGGGTTACTATTTTGGTGTTAGTAACAATAGTGCTTAGGTAAATGGGTTAGTATTGTTAGTTTTCACAAATTAATTATATATTCAGACCTATGACTGTCCCCACCCAGTGTCCCTGAAAGGGGTAGTCCGCTCTAGCAGCGATCATTATCAGAATGCTGTTGTCGCTACCATGCACGCGCTGTAGTAAGGAGGGCACTTTCTTTCATATGATGGCATTGAAACACCTATGCGAGCCTCCGCGAACATTCCCGAAGCGCTACAACGCCATGGCAGTCCAACAGCATCCAAAAAGCATTATTAAATTGAAAACGCAGGACGTTGTAGGTTTAGCGCGTGTATGACAACCATAGGCCACTCGTGTCAAATGATTGACAGGACGCCTTAAAAGGAGTTGGGTGGAAAACGTAGTTAAAACTACTTTTTTTACCCAAATACTTATTTACCTCGCTATAGAAATAAAACCTGAATGTTTTAAGCAAAGCTGCTTACCCTCCCGTCCGTAGATGTATTTGAAACCTGCAATTTTTTAAGAAACAATTACTGGCTTTTGAAAAGATGAAAAGATAAAGAGAAAATAATAGCACAAAAGCCCCGCGTAGTAGTTCCGCATAATAGACTAAAAGTATGCAACAAAATTGTTATACGGTAATTTCGTTAAAAATATATAACCACTTAGACGAAGAATTTGGAAATGCTACAGATTTTGAATTCTAAATCTCTAAATTTCCAAATTCTTCCGCTAATAGAAAGCTATAGATGTTTTTATTCCATCATTGAATATTTTGAGTTTATAATGTAAAACTTATGTATTATAATTACTATGACATCTACCTATTATTATTGACATTACTTAAATGATATTGAAACATTTTCATCATTGTCGCTATTTTTAATATAAATTATTATTTCAAATGAATAGAATTGTATTTAATTAGAATTTTATTAATTGCATTGTAATCTAAACTTAAATAATTATGAAATTATTATTAGTATTTTCATGTTATCACCAAGATGTAAAATCTAAATATTTGCACGGCTGAAATGCCGAATATAGTGAAACCCATAGATCTTAAGAACTTATGTTAGCTACATATATTCTTGCAAATAAATAAATAATATATCATTCAGAATAAAAAATCCCCTACAAAGACTTGCGATCACCATTCCCACAGAGCCCTCCTTGTGAAAAGCACTCCGATATACCTTTGGGGCTTGACTCGTGGATTAGTGTAATGCCTCCTGGGGCCCTCAGGCATAATCCTAGTCTTTGAACTCGAGACGGCTTTGTCATCAATACGATCATCTTTTGTTGTGACTATAAACAATTCTGAATTATGTTCATCGTGTATGGTTTTAAGCTGGGTTTTGTCCCTCGATTCTTTTTGATAGTAGTGAGTTGATTATTTTATTAGATCGCATACAATACAAAATATCAACGATCAAAATCAAAGAGCACGTGTTTCTCCTCATATTTTAAAATTACAACCACTTAAGGCGCTGACAAGAGGCAACTGACCAAAATAGGCTTGTCTTAAGAAAAAAATTGCCAAATCTGTATAGTTTGTGGTAGCGGAAAAAATATATGTAAATTTTGAACATATTTCTAAAAACTCGGTTGTTATCAAAACACGATTTCAAAAAAAATCTCGATACAAACTAACGTTAAACTAACCTCTTACCTTGAGTTTCAAACCAAAATATCTGTATTAAGTATCAACATACGTTACGTATTTAATTAATAACAAGAACGTCTTATTTGAATGCAGAACTTGGTTGTTTTTTATTTTCGATATCTCAACTCAATTTTGAGTAAATAGATAATTGCTTGATATTTTGCAATATATTACAAGCGTTATGTCATCGCGCTTCTCTTTCTTTTCTATGCAGTCTGACAGTGACCGCGGTTTAGATGTCAGCGTCTTAACTATAGATATCTAACTGACTTCCGACCTATTCTAGTTAGTTCACTGTTGCCCCATCTGGTAAAGCTAATGGAATTGTCCTTAGTCCTACTCGCATAATGTATGGCCGGATCATGACACGCACACCCAACGTATTAAATGCTGACATAGAGGACCGCAGAGCATTGGCAGTTCGCTGTAACGTGTTGAATCGCAGTTTTTCACATTGTAGTAGGGAAATTAAAATACCGTGTTCAAGGCATATTACCAAACCTTCTACTCGTGCAGCCTGTGATAAAATGATTTTTATTTCTGTAAGTAGGTTTGTACAAACACTTTTACACGTCAATCATATTTAGGAAAAAAAAAACTAGATGAGGTCGGCGTTTCCTATCTGACTACTCTGAGAAGAAAGGCCGAAACAAACTCAGAGGTCACAGTCTGTTTTAAAGTCCAGACATAATCTTGGTCAGATCATGTGAAGACCATGTAGATTGGTGTCTGAAATGGTCTTTTGAAGAAAGAACCACACAAATTGAGTGGACCAATCCAGTCAGTGCACGCATTTGTCAGTAACCGTGCAGCTCAACTCAGAACTTAAGGAGCTCAACGATTCGACGAGCAATACCAAAGAAAGGATATTTGGGTAGGCCGCTTAAATGACTCAAACTGTATGTGTGGGTGAACTATACGCACAGAGCCTACAGTGTCCTGCTTATACAATACAATAATGGTTTTAGGATACTGTTGGGGCTCCCACGCTTCTGCAGTGCATCTCAAATGTTCGCAGAAGCCTACGTTGATGACTTTTATGGCGTCATCAGAAAAAGAGTTGGGTCAATGTTAGGTAGGTTGCGTGGGAGCATCAATGGCATCCTGAAAATATTAGTTAATAAATTTTTAAATCCATTTTACACATGTCGACCCGGTGCCTTAAGCCAGCAAGGTATGCAAAATAAAATGTACATATACAGTGTGGATTTTGCAGACGAGGCTTTAAGGGCAGCTACCTTAACCGTTGTAGCTAGAGGAAAACGGTCTTAAGAGACGTCCTTAACATTTGAGACATTTAGATTTGCATTCACAGATTTTGAAAAAAATTGTACAGTCAGCAAGAAAATGGGCAGTTTTCACAAAAACTTTATTTGGTGCCAATCGATCCTGTTTTTTACAAGGATCAAAAAATTAGACCAACAGAGGTTTGAGAACTAGAAAAGTCAGCAATCGCAAAAAACTTTATCCACACATTTCGTAGGAAATAAACTACAAACTTACTGTTTTATGATGGACAGATTAGACGAAAATAAACAAAAAAATAACCTTCGAACGAATACGCGGTATACATTTATTTGCTTTAAGAACAAGATAGTTTGTTTGCATTTTCTTGCCGACTGTACATTTTTTCAAAATCTGTGAATGCAAATCTAAATGTCTCAAAAATTTAAGGACATCTCTTAAGACCGTTTTCCTGTAACTACAACGGTTAAGGTAGCTGCCCTTACTGCACCGTCTCAAAAATCAACCCTGTATACTAACATAATTTCTATGTTTTTTTTTTGTTACTAACACTATGGTTTTTCTTGGCCGAAATAAACACTAAATAAAATTAAAAAATACTAATAATTGTGTTTAATGTCCAGTCGACTCCCTAGGTCACTACTTTAGGAATGGACAATTTTCTTTGATTTATCGATTCTCGTCTTTCAAACTTCAAATTGAAAGATTCTCACTTTCTTGTTATTAATATATTTTTCAGTTGTATAGATCTTGTAAATATAACAAGTCCAGTCCAGAGTTAATGTTCTACAGCGTGTATTTAATAGCTGAGTAAGACATTAAATCAGGCAAACCATTAAATTGACATTTACAAATTGGCTTAAGTCATAAACACCTATAAAATGTGTCTTTATTGCCGGATTAATAAGCTATCGTTTCGAGTAATAAATATGTTACAAGAATAGGAACGTCTATGTCTTGGGAAGTTGGTATGAATTTATCCGAAACACAAACTTGAACAACATAATCAGCCTATAATGTTCCCACTGCTGGGACACAGGCCTCCTCTCTGCGAGAGGGAGTTGGCCGTAATCCACCACGCGGGCCCAGTGGGGGTTGGTAGATGTCACATGTCTTCGAATTTTTGGTTCTAGGACATGCCGGTTTACTCACGATGTTTTCCTTCACCGTTTTTGAGAGCAGCGGTGATGAAATAATTTACACAAAGTAAAGCGCCTGTCCGGGTTCGAACCTACGAACTACAACTCGTAAGTCGCGGCCGTTACCACTGGGCCACCACTGCTCTCAAACTTGAACATTGTAGTTGAAAAACATGTTCTCCCATACATGTCATACGTTACGGTCAATTCTCTAACTGCAAATTTACATTGGTCGCCTATTACTCGTACTTGTCATCGTAAAGCGTACTTAACTGTCGTAGTTTTCCTTTTAATTTCATTATATGTACTACTGCAGTGATTTTTTTCACATCTCCATAAACAACCATTTAGCTGGCAGGGGGGGAATGAATTGAAATGATGAAATGATTTTATTTTCTGTAAGTAGGTTTGTACAAACACTTTTACACGTCAATCATATTTAAAAAAAAAGAGCTCGGCGTTTCCTATCGGACTAATCTGAGAAGAAAGGCCGAAACAAACTCAGAGGTCACAGTCTCTTTTTAAGTCCAGACATAATCTTGGTCAGATCATGTGAAGACCATGTATATTGGTGTCTGAAATGGTCTTTTGAGGAAGGAACCACACAGAATGAGTGGACCTATCCAGTCAGTGCACGCGTTTGTCAGTAATCGTGCAGCTCAACTCAGAACTTAAGAAGCTCAACGATTCGACGAAGAATACCAAAGAAAGGACATTTGGGTAGGCCACTTAAATGACTCAAACTACCAGACCAAGATTAAAACTAAATGAGAAAAAAAAACAATGACCTACATAGTCTTCACATTCACAATACTGCAATAATGGGACACTTGGCTCTAACAAAAATTAACAATTTAAAGCTTCATTTAAAGCGTAAACGAATCCTTGAATCGAAAAATGGTGCTTACGGATCCGCTATATTTTTGAACGGCCTATCTAACCACACCATGGGATAAGCGAGAAAAAAAAATATCATCCCCACATTATGGGCAAGGGCACATTAGGGGCAAAAACACGTTGGGCTAGATGTACTGAAAAAAATTGAAAAGAGTTTGCTTAGATGGTTTGGTCATGTTGAGAGGATGAATGAAAGGCGACTAACAAAAGGTATTTACAGGCAGGTGTGAGTGGAAACGCCAGGTGCGTAGTACTCGCAACCGACGTTCGTGTATGAACTGATGTATGAACGTAAACGAAGCAAAAGGAGTATGTAAGGAGCGTAGCAGGTGGCGATCTATAGTTTATGCCTACCCCCATGGGAAGAAGGCGTGAGTTTATGTATGTTGAGTCCTGCACCGTACTTACTACCAATTACAATCTGAATGATTTTGAAGTATATTGCTAATCTATTGCTTCATGTGTTCGGAAAATTTGTGTACTAAATAAAGTAAATAACGCAATGAATGTTTTTGAACTGTCAAAATGAAACCGATTGCTAAACGAAATGATTTTATTTCTGTAAGTAGGTTTGTACAAGCACTAAAAGTAAAATAAACTAGATACTACTAATAGTGTTACCCAATTACCTCGCTGGTTTTAGACGCAGTGGCATAGTTTTAAGTCTAAACTTGGCTAAATCAGTGAGCTGTAAGAGCTAGGCCACACGGGCGTTGCCATTGCGTTGCGTAGTTGCTCCGCTAAGATTTTGACGCATTAGTTGCTACAATGCGGTGTCGCAATTCAATGAAGGCGTTACTATGGCGTCGCTGTGTTCCAGTGTAGGGTATTTCATGTCAGTTAGTGAATCTACTTTTATACGCTCAATTCTCTGCTTCGACAGTATCCCCCCCGACCCTTGCTCGACGAAGTGCCGTAGTCAGCTACAGCAGGCTCAGGCCTGTAGCTTAAAATTCCCCTGATAATAATAATTATCCAGTTCTGATCCAGCATGTCCCATCTTGCTGTCCTCTCCCCAGGGACGCCCTAAGCCGAGGCCCGTACCCCACAGGGGATGCCCTTAGCGAGCAGTCGCTTAGTAATTTAAGAAATTCGCTTCTGACTGGAGGTTTTGAGTTGGCTTAAGGCAGCCACAGGATTGACCGGTTAAGTTGTCACGACCTTTCAAGGTCAACTACGAGATGCTATACACAAAAAAAAACCTTATACCGATAGTATGCACTGCGTTGCCGCTGTGGCGTTATGCCTCCATCCTCCCCGCTCTGTCTTCTTGGTCTCTTTGTCCGTTACGCGAGCGCTACGTCGTAGCGCACCGTATGGCATACCATGGACATTTGTATGTAATACGACGAAGCGTCAACGCTCTGTCGTCGCAACGCAGCGCAACGCACCCGTGTGGCATGACTCTAATAGTATAGTCTAGGAACCGTTACCTACAAAGTATTAGTCATTTGACATCCAACGCATTTTATACGACTCAATTGAGGTAAACTGCTTATTACTCTTATTGTAATCGTCGTAGGTGAGGACCAGCAAACTGTGATATCTTCTTGTGTTCTCGATTGTTACGTAAAACTTATTGCGTATTTAACACCATTTTTAAATCGTGTAGTTTTTTATCCAATTTTATCTTGCCTATACGCCAATCAAATATGAATATTGCGTTTACAAACCTAGGAAGTATCAATTTGATGGAGACTATCTTAGTTAACATTTAAAATCACCCACACTACCCCACACTCCACCCCAACTTTAAAAGGGTCTAAGCAGTACTTCTCTGTGTGAAAAAAGACTTATTATATTATTACTAAGTCCTTAAATCTTTAGCTTATACGTATATTTCTAGGAAGAAGATATTCCTACGTTCTTTTTCTATAAACATAAATATGAAATATTTTCAAACTTCTCCATCTACCACGGCAACCTGTCCCATCCGACTTGCCGTTCGTTTCAGTAGTTCTGAGTTATGATAACATTTAAGCTTTTTTTTTTTTGGATGAGAAATTATCAAATAGCTTCTCCCGCTCTGGGCGGAGCGGGAGGGTGTGTCAGACTCTTACTGACTAAAACTCATCCGTGTCCCTGAACACGACCTTGAAAAGCATGTTAAAATAAAAGAACTAGATTTATGTCATGATAGTTGTTGATAGATGTTTTAAAAAGATACGACGTGAAATGCAGTGACATGTTAGAACCATGAATGATATACATTGCCGCCATAGGCACGTGACCGACCGTATGTTTCTGAATTAGCCTATAATGTTCCCACTGCTGGGAGACAGGTCTCCTCTCTGTGAGAGGGAATGGGCCGTAACCACCACGCCGGCCCAGTGCGGGTTGGTAGACGTCACATATCTTCGAATTTTTGGTTTTAGAACATGCCGGTTTCCTCACGATGTTGTCCTTCACCGTCCTTCACCGGTGATGTAATAATTTACATAAAGATAAGCGCCTGTCCAAGTTCGAACCTACGACCTACAACTCGCAAAGTCGCGGCCTTTACCAATGGGCCACCACTGGATTTTTCTGAATATTGATGAAAAAATATCGATAAATAACTTTAAAAGCGGGGTCTATCTTTAATATTTTTCATGATATTCGATTTTTTAATTTCTTGAAACAAAATTTTGACTTACACTTGTATTTTTTGATTAAATAGCCACTGATTTTTTTTTTTAAATAAATTCTTCACCATCGTTTTTCGAAAAATTTTAATTAAAAAATGTAAGTTAATTCGATAAAATAACTCATAAGCTTTTAGAAATAATAAACAGAATCCAAATTTAGCCAATCATCAAAATCAAACAATCAACAAAAATTTTAAAGTTAGTTTTCGATATTTTTGAAGTTTGTTTTCGATAATATTTCATGAATATTCAGAAACATACGGCGGTCACATGCTCATGGGCGGCATTGTTTATCTAGCACACAGACTATTTCAGATAGAGATTAATACTCTCTGCAGCAGTTTCAGGAAGTTCACAGTAGTATCATTGTACGGGTAAGGTATATTTAAATGATAAACTAATTTGAGTTCAACTTGTGTATTGAAAGTTAGATGATTAACCCGCGGCGAATGAGCCCTTTTGCTTATACCTAAGCGATGCTATGCGACTACTGATCTGTCTGCCGGGGTCGCGGAATAGTCCGAAAGGGATACCATTGCCTCTGGCAACGGAAGGAACACGGGTAGGTTTTAGTCAGTAAGAGTCTGACACGCCCTCCCACTCCGCCCAGAGCGGGAGAAGTTATTTGATAATTTCCCACCAAAAAGAAAAAAAAAAACTGATCAGCAGGCTTAGTACGAGCACCGTATTGTCTATGGAAGAATAGACAAAAATGACGTTCCGTGTAGAAAGTACGACCAGCAGTGCTATTCTGTAACCTTCTCACTGTGAAAACATAAGTGAAGTGAACGTGGAGTGAACTGTCAGTGTCATCCCACCTGATACTAGGGATGGACCAAGGATTACATTTACAATCATAATCGAGATTTGAATAATATTTTTATGCTAATTATAATGATCATGATCAGTTAACTGATTAAATAAACGCATCCCATGACCCAATCACGATGTGTTTTAACTGATTAATTATAATGACAATTATAATGATCATAATCAGTTAACTGATTAAATAAACGCAATCCCATGACCCAATCGCGATGTGTTTTAACTGATTAAATAAAAGCAATCCCATGACCGAACTGCGATGTGTTTTGAAGAAGCGATAGTGGATTGAGTCGACTAAAGACTGTTCGACGTTATTCAGCGTTGTTATTAACCCAAATCTATTCAATAAGAATAGATAATCGAGTGTGTCAAGTGATCGAGTGAGAAAGTGTGCCTGGCTGACAGACCATAGAATTTATCCCCTCACAAACTATGTGGAAACCTAACTAAACGATGTTTGCGTATGTATACATAAGCCATTTGAATAAAAACGTGCGGATTATTTATTATGTACCTTTCCAATATTTTATTTTATGTAGGTAAATTTAACAAGTTGAGCGCCATGTGTATCTTTCTGGAAACACAAAGTACCACCTTTAGAGGCCACGTGTTTCTTTGGGAAACACGAGCAGTGCTTTATTCGTAGGCCAGTGTGTCCGCCAGTGCCACGGCGTCCTCACCTTCCACCTGACGCAGGACCTCACCGGACACGGCAGTTTCGGGAGGTTCCTGTGTCGGATAAGGCGGGAGGAAACGTCCGGGTGTCACCACTGTGTGAATCGCCCGGAGGACACGGTGGAGCATACGGTCGAGGTCTGCCCGGCTTGGGCAGAGCACCGCCGTGTCCTTGTGGAGGCGATCGGCGGCAGAGACCTCTCGCGTCCGGCCCTGGTTCAGGCCATGGTACGGAGCGAGAGGGCATAGGCAGCCGTCACCTCCTTCTGCGAAGCAGTAATGCTCGCGAAGGAGGAGGCGGGACGGTTGAGGGAAAGGCAAGCTTCGCGCCCTCTCGCCCCTAGCCGCCGCAGGAGACGCCCAGGGCGTCGGGAATCCCGGGCGGATTTCCGGCCACCGTAGGCGCGGGCTTGCGGACGGTGAGCAATGGGTAGCTCACCGTCCGGTAAGGACCGGGCCCGGGTCGACGGCGCGTTGTATTCCACGCGCGCCTCAAAGAGATGTCGTCAGCACATAGGTAGGGGTCCACTAGGGACGATGCCTGCCGGGGTCGCGGGAAGGTACTTATGGGTCACCGAGGGCCCCGCAACACAGGCAACAGGAAGGAATACAGGTGGATTTTAGTCAGTAAGAGTTTGACACACCCTCCCGCTCCGCCCAGAGCGGGAGAAGTTATTTGATGATTTCCTACGCTCAAAAAAAAAAAAAAAGTGTGTCCGCCAAGAAACACATTTCAATACATTTTACTATGAATTCTAATACCTCTGGCCTCCACGGTTGTTGTCCAAAATATCCAAAAACACGGTTTTTAAGCTTGGCGCTCAACGTGTTAAACCGACCTACGCGTTGCCAATAATAAAATAATATTCATAAAATCACCGTCATCAATACTATAACAAAATTCAACAGTTCAACTGACACTCACGCAGCGCGCGCTCCGCGGCCGGCGGACGGCTAGGCTCACTTCATTCAGCCCAAGTGAAGTGATGTTGCCATGGCAACGAGAATCGAGTGAAGTGATAAGATCACGATACTCGCGCGTCGCGCTTACCGATTCACTTCATCTAGCCGATTCACTTCGGCGCGGGTGGTTACTATGGTTACGAGAATCGGGTGAAGTGATAAGATCACGCCGCGCATGCGCGTGAAGCGCTGTTATTATATATATCAAGTTGTTTTTTTTTTTAATTTGCCATTTATTTTATTTTCAAATGCGCGATAAACAAAAATTTGGTTTTACCACCTTTATATCAAAATCCAAAATGGCGGCTACAATCATTTTTCATCATGGTTGTCGTTTTCGTGGTTTTCGGGGGTGTTAAAGCCGATAGTGTGGTCAAAATTAAAAATCAAGATGGCGGCTGCGAAAATGTTCAGGTTTTTCATCATGGGTGTCGTTTTCATGGTTTTCGGAGGTGTTAAATCCGATAGTGAGGTCAAAATTAAAATGCAAGATGGTGGCTGCGAAAATGTTCAGATTTTTCATCATGGGTATCGTTTTCGTGGTTTTCGGGGGTGGTAAACCCGATATTGTGGTAAAAATTAAAATACAAGATGGCGGCTGCGAAAATGTTCAGATTTTTCATCATGCTTGTCGTTTTCATGGTTTTTGGGGTTGTTAAAGCCGATAGTGAGGTGAAATCTAAAAAGCAAGACGGTGGCTGCGAAAATGTTCAAATTTTTCGTCAAGTGTGTCGTTTTCATGGTTTTCAGCGGTGTTAAAGACGATAGTGAGGTCAAATCTAAAAGCAAGATGGCGGCTGTGAAAATTACCAAACCTATTGGAATAAAAAAAAACAAATTGAGTTCCTGCCTGAATTTCTGTTTTGCTATTTTATTTAAAAAACCCCTTAATAGTATCTAACGTTTCAACACTTAAATACTAGTTTTAAAATAATATAAAATGATCAATAGAATTAGTATAAAAATATAATTAAAATCTCGATTATGATTATAAATGTAATGCTTGGTCACTCCCTAGCATCAGTGGAATGACACTGACAGCTCACTCCACGCGAGTTATCACGGTGAGATTTTTACAGAATCGACATCCAACCGATTATCATTTAAAGTCAAAGTTCGCGTGCATATTCGTAAGAAGCTGGCAGTATCATCACAACGGTAATGTTTTCCCATTGTTTGTCTTATCTGTTTTAGTATATTCGTGTATTTATGTGTATTGATTAGGTCTTATATTTAAGTATAATTAGGTATATATATCATATTAAAAATTTTTAATAGGTATATGGTATGTATGTATATCCTTATATTTAAATAAATTTATTTCACAGTTTTCGCTATTGCACCTACCACTGTTTGTCTCTGCATCACCCAAAGGTTGACTGGTAGAAAATGCCTACGGCATTAAGTCCGCCTCTGTACATTTGTGTTCTTAAAGTATTAAATAAATAAATAAATACGACGACAGCATAGTAGAAAGAGTCAACTGCACTTTTTACGAAATTCACTCTTTTATATAATTCGACACAGAATTCTTTATTTTTTCATACGATTTATTTTCTGTTTGATTCTCATTTTTTACTGATATTAAGTCACATATAAAAAGACTACATAATTTTTTCTCAAAGTGTCAAAGTACCATATTTCGGAACAAAAAAATATTATATTAATATTGGCCACCATTTCCTTAGTAATGCCATATTAACTAAATGATGCTCCGCTGTGAAATCATGATTTTGTAGATATCCGTTTATACCTTATGGCCGTTGAGTAAAAAAACGCAAATTGTCTTCACTACCTTAGACAACTGTCAGTTGTCAGTGTGATTTTGACCGTTTTTTGACTCTTACTGACTAAAACCCACCGTGTTCCTTCTGTTGCCTGTGTTGCCAGGGGCCTCGGTAACCATTTCTAACTTTCCCGCGACCCCGGCAGCTTTCCCGCGACCCCGACAGGATTTTGACAGCATGGTATAGAAACTTTCTTCTGAAATAGTCTACATAAAAAAGGACCTAGACAAATATTGTTAGAAACGAAAGACAAAATATCAGATTGCAGAAGGATTTCTACGGTGCGATGTCAAAAATGGAGAAACGAAATGTCACTTTGTATAGAAAGGGCTATGTCTATTCTTCGAAAAAATAGAAAGCGTCATTTATTTGTATTTGTATTTGTCATGCTAAGCCTGCTGTCTGCATGTTGTCTATTCTTCCGTAGACAAAAAGTTGCTCGTGCTAAGCCTGCAGTAACGCAAATGTACATTTTATTCATACGCTGCGAGTCGATGTCACCATAAAATTGATACAATTGATATTTGCTTGTAAAATCATAATTTCTAAATTCGGCTCTACTCTGTAGAACCTCAGGCGTTGGCGAAAAAGTATGTCTATCTTGGAACTCGTTTTTATGAACGAAATAAGTTAGAGTAACTTTTAATGGGCATACTCCGACCTTTTTTTACCAAATCGATGTTGGTGTAATGTCAAACACGTGTTACATTTAAGTTTGTTCTCTAGTAGGGCACCAGAGCGATGCCGTTGTAATATACAGTGAACATATTTTATTTCACATAAACCTACACGGG
The DNA here is from genome assembly GCA_905333075.3 of Atethmia centrago. Lineage (NCBI taxonomy): Eukaryota > Metazoa > Arthropoda > Insecta > Lepidoptera > Noctuidae > Atethmia > Atethmia centrago. The sequence goes on along the minus strand of HG995389.1, from coordinate 7,522,077 downwards.
CACTTATGAAACGTCAGAAGCTAGGTGCACGGTTCCAATTGGTCGTTTCCTATGGAGAAGAGCCGGAACGAAACTCCACGATTACTCTTTTAAAAAATATTATTTAAAAAACAAAATACCCGACTGCAAAAACACATAACTGAAAGGGAAAAACAAGCATTATATAATTTTGGTATCGTAGGCGGGGGGGGGGGGGGGGGGGGACAATAAAAAATTACACCATATTTCAGGTTATTCGTTTGTCCCCGCCTGCAAGACCAAAATTATATAGATTATAATGCTAATGATATAAAAATAATACTAACTTTTTTCACCTTTTACATTTTTCTTCGCCACGACCACAGATGAATGAATTCCATTAGTTAATTGTTTTTATGATATTTTACGTTGACTATGCCAACAAAGAGGCAGTAAATAATGTGACTAGAAGTTGCACAGTTTTTTTTTTTCATAAAAATGCTATCTTGGGTACTACTAGGTATATATTCTTTTTGTATTTTTTTTAGACCGGCCAATAGTTATATTGTATGCTATTTCAAGGTTATCCATTATTTACCGGACACCCTGTATATACCTACTTTTAGCGCCTCTCGGGTAGTCAGTAATTATCTATATGTTGTTTTATCTGTTTGTCCGTTTGTCTGAATGTATGTTCCAGCATCACGCAAATACTACCGTATATAATCTGTTCAAATTTGACATAGATATTATTTATAAGTCTGCTCAGTCTGTAGGCTATAAATATTATTATCACGCTATTTGCTAATGGGGATGAGAAATATTGCAATATTATGTACGTATTCTTTTTTATATTGTGCCAAATTATTAAAAGACGAGCCAAAAGATTATTGCAGATAGTTACGGATTAGACCTTTTTAATGGTTATCATAACGCTATTTCTTTATGGAGCTATGAAGTCAATATAATTATATATATATTTTATTTTTTTTGTCGGGGAGAAGTTATCAAATAACTTCTCCCGCTCTGGGTGGAGCGGGAGGGTGTGTCAGACTCTTACTGACTAAAACCCACCCGTGTCCCTTCCGTTGCCTGTGTTGCCAGGGGCCTCGGTAATGGAGTCAATCATGGCATTTATAAGAAGAGGGAAGTTTAATAAAAATGTGGCTGTTATTTTAGTATATTGTGGTATCTTTCGACTTCCACGCGAAAGAAGGCGTGGGCAGAATTTGGTCAATAATAGAAATCCAAGACATAAGCTACTCTTATATTAATATTATAGCCTGTGCCGAGACGACATAAGAAGATTGTTTTAACAACGAGACAAGGCCTCTCATACGAACTACTTCGCAATGCCCGGGAGAATTCATAATGATCTCAATATATTTTAAGCTCAGACCAAATAAAAATCCAAGACATAGCGCTGCGAACAATACCGTGAATCATGCTGCAAAACTACACCTCCATTCACTCTGTGCACACACGCTCACATACACATATTTACAACCCATTTTAGACAAACTACACCTCACTTAGTGCACACATTTTTACGAAACCGGCCTCACGTCACTGTTGACAACGTTACATATCTCTTGGGATTTATTTGGTCTGAGATTTTAAGGTACCACTTAAGGCGCTGACAAGACCCAATTGACCAAAATAGGCTTCTCTTAAGAAATAAAAATGCCAAGTCTGTATAGTTTGTGGTAGCGGAAAAAATATATGTTAATACGTACTATCGGCCCAAGTTAAGCATGCTCACTTAAGAAAATATTCCTGCGAGAGCGCAGCTAGTGAAAAACCACACCCCTTCCTAGTTTCCCCCAATTAGAGACAATATGCATTTGTGTGAGTAATGAGCGAGTAACATAAAATAACAAACATTAGCTAGAGCGCGGCAGTGCCAATTTGCTCTCGCTAATTGTTGACGCTTCCCTTAAATTCCTATCGCCATTTCATTTTACGACCTGTTTATTTCTATCGGACTGATTGCCTGCCTAACTGTGACCTCTGCTTGTATACCGGACTGTGATCGAAAGCCTCTTCTTGACCCTAGCTTGTATCCTGGACTGTGTGTGTATTGTGTGTGGGCTGTGACTAACGTGGTGCAACCATGACGACCCGAAACCTGATTCAGGAAGAAAGGAATCAAATTATTGTTTTGCATAGACAAGGGTTAAATATATCCCAAATAGCAGTGGAGTTGAACATGCAAGTAAGTTATGTTTTTGTATTCAGATAGAGGGAGAGATATAGAAATAAATAAAGTGATAGTAATATTATTATTTCATAGTTTGCATTTTTCCTTATATTGCAATTTAAAAACAAATTCCATGAAAAATATTGGTATTCAGCTGCATCCGGTTAGACTGGAAGCCGACCCCAACATAGTTGGGAAAAGGCTAGGCAGATTTATATATACAAATAATAAAATTATTATAACTTTCAGATGAATTCTTTTTAAAAGTCTCATAAGATATTACCTACTTATAGTAATGCATTCAAATAAGATTGTTCTTTTTATTTATTTTTGCTTTCAAAGACGTTGTTGGAGCCTTTTATGACCCGATAATAAATCCTAAACCAAAACAACCTAAACAATGGTGCCTTATCTCACAGCGTCGTTGCCGCATTTTAATTAGAAAAACCAGAGCGCATTCGTCGCATTTCTAGAGGCTTGATCATTATATTTCAAACTACAATTTTTTTTCGCCCAAGCACAAGATAATTGTTTTTTATAATTATTTTTAACATTTATTTTATCATAATACTGCAGATGGAAAGTAATTGACAATAATGTAAATTTTTATTAGTAGTGCTCGTAAATACTTACCAAAAAAACTTAAAAAAAATTGCACACATAGTTTTAAATACAAACGATTTAGTGCTTGGCTGGCCGATAAAATAGCAAGTACTTACTATTTTTTCGGCCAAGCACTAGATCGTTGGTATTTAACCACGAAAAACCTTTAGAAATGCCACGTTGCCAGCCCGCACGGGATAAACACTTTTAAATAGTAGAGATAAAGCACAAATTTGCTTGGGACAGTTTCATACAATGTTGGAATTTACGCTATGCCATTTTTCTTACTCATAGGTATACGAGGTGTAAATTGCAATATCTGAAAACCTCTTAAGGGGTCATTGTACTAATCATTATGAACAACTTTTACTACGGGACCAAACCTGAAATCGCGAAAAAAAAACAGCTGTTCCCTACATTTATGTTCGCGTAACTCGTCAAAATGTATGGACCAGCTGCTTTTTTATCGCGATTTCAGGTTTGGTTCTCATAGTAAAAGTTGTTTATAATGATGAGTAATGACCCCTTAAGAGATTTTCAGTTATTGCATTTACAACTTGTATTTTAAAATATAGTTATGAATGTTATAACTACTTAAATTAGTTATAGAAAAGTTAAGAGTTTATTTATCATGAAGTCAACCAAAATGCACACCTTAAGTATTTCAATACTTATAATTTTTATTTATAGTGTACTAGTTGTGCCCTTTGAATAAGACTTTTGTAGTGTACTCGTATTATTATACTTAGTTCCTATATTATGTAAAAAATCGATGCTGATTGTTTTTTTTTTTTTTTTTTCGTTAGAGAACAACGGTGCGCCGCTGGGTGCGAAGATATGAAGAAGGAGAAATTACAGAACGCGTTCGTGCACCTCGACCCCGGGCTATAAACGAAAACGAGTTAAATAATATGATAGCCACGTATGAAGAGAACCCGTTCACACCCACTCGCAGTTTCGCACAAGAATACGAAGTTTCGATGCAAACTATTAGAAACGAGTTGCATCGAGCTGGAGTCCATCACAGACGTCCCGCAAAAAAAAATATTTTGACGCAGGAGCAGAAAGCTGCTCGCGTGCGATTCGCTCGTGACTACAGGGACTTCGATTTCTCTTACGCCATATTTTCTGATGAAAAGTGCTTTAGGTCTAGCCAACAAGGTCGTCGGAATTTATGGCGTGTAGATAACACAAGATACGAACCTCGAAATGTGAACCCAAATGCAGAATCGGGAAGAATTGTAGTGAACATGTGGGGCTGGATGAGTGCTGCTGGACCAGGCGAGCTCGCTTTTATACCAGGGAGGGCAAACGGCCAAACGTATTTAGAGGTGCTACAAACCATCATGGTACCCACAGTGCGCACGGTGTATCCACAACTGGACGTGCCGGAATTTTATTTTTTCCAAGACAATTGCCCGATACACCGTGCGCGGGTTGTTCAAGAGTGGTTGCGAGGGCAACCACAAATTAAAACAGTGCCATGGCCCTCCCGATCGCCAGACTTAAACCCCATTGAAAATTTGTGGGGTTTAATGGTCCAGAGATGGGATAGTAGAGCAGAAAGAACGAAGGAAGCACTTGTCACACATTGCGAACAAGTTTGGGACACATTCAGAGGTTCGAATTTGTGCGAAGTCCTGGCTAGGTCCATGCATAGCCGTTGCGATGCTGTGATAGATGCGGGAGGAGCAGCGACGAAATATTAAGTTAATATAATTTTTAACATGCACTATGTTAATTAACGAAAGGCGCTCCCGTTAACCCGCAATAGTCCAAACATGCTACAATTAATATTACCATTTAAAAATTCGCGAAAAAAAATCAGCTGCTCCCTACATTTTGTTAAGCTAGGTATGCGAACATAAATGTAATGAACAGCAGATTTTTTTTCGTGAATTTTCGAATGGTCATATTTTGGTAGCATGTGGACGCTATACTATTGCGGGTTAACGGGAACGCCTTTCGTTAATTAACATACTGTATAATTACATTATACAGGGTTATTTTTCTAACACCTGGTAGGACTATATTAGTACAATCACTTTTGATCTATGACTTTTTAGAATACCAAAAGTAAACTTTCAAGTTTTTGTTGTAATATTTGTAATAACACTTTTTAGATCTGTATTTTGTAGTAAGTACCGCTGCGACCCTGCATTCGCAACGCACTGTTTGTTTATTTAACTACTTACATATTTTGGTACCGCGTAGAGTTGTTCAAATTTAGAGCGATCAAAATAAATATTTTTAATTGTATTATGAAATTATTTTTTTATGAATTATTAAAAGTCATACAACAAAAGTTGTTATTTATGATGTTAGTATTATAGTCCTACGAGCTTATTAGTGTTTTATCATCAAATGACTTCTCCCGCTCTGGGCGGAGCGGAAGGTCGTGTCAAACTTTTACTGACTAAAACCCACCCGTGTTCCTTCAGTTGCCTGTGCCAGGGCCATGGTATCTCTTTCGAACAACCCGCGACTCCGGCGGCTTGCAAATAACCCTGTATAGCTATTTTTATTAGGTTTATTTTTATTATTCCAATTTGTATTATATTACTTCGTTGATTAATGTCACAGGGTAGACTGTAGACCGTAATCATAGTTTAAAATATTGCCAACGATTTTGAAGTCTTCTTGTAAAATTATTGATGTCAATTTAGTGTCATGTTGCCTTTATTGGTGGATTTGTTGTTTTATTTACAATCAATGTTGTCATAAGCCCCGATCTCGTTAGTTTGTTATTTTACATATTCAGTAGTGTCATCATATCCGTCCACCTCATAAATAATTGATCTCATTTGCTTGATAAACCTAGTCTGTAGTGTAATGTAATTATTGCAAATTATAAAAATTATTAAGATTCTTAAATTGTACTAATCTTAAAACTTTTCAATTTCATTAGAACTGCACGAGCAATATTCTCCTAATCTTATTTACTGACAGGCTTTTTGCCTGTTGTTGTTGTGTTGTCTGTTTGTCATTGTTGTGTTGATTTCATATTTTGAACTTTACGATATAAGTGTAGATAAATACAGTTTATAAATGATATTATGAGTAAGAATCTTTTCACTTATAATATTTTGCATTTTGATGATAATTTCTGTGTAATTTTTTGTTATAATATGTTAATTTCTGGATGAATCTTTAATGTTTTGAAAAAGTCTATTAAAAATAAATTAAGTTACTTATATTGTTTTTTTTTCTACAACAGCAAATCCTTAAAATTGTTCTCAAGTAGATTTTAACTAACTGTTTATTTTTTCACACTGAGATTACAGCCGATAGTTTCATACAAAAAGCACTTACTATACATATTTTATTATACAGATAAGATTTAAATATCAACCTAAATAAATCTTTAATCCTGCATAATGTTAAATGAACACAAACTAAAAATATATATTTCACTAGTACCCAACATTTTATTTCAATCCTTTCACTCTCACTGCTGCCAAGGCACAAATTATAGTTCAGTTTAATTACTTGATAAGCTTCTGAATTTTAAAGTGGCGTAGGAACTGAATCATTGTTAGATTTGTCAAAAAAAAACTTGACATGCATGATTTCGCTTAAAATCATGAATTGTCAAACTATGACTAGAGCATGAATTTTAAAAGAGTAAAGTGTTGGTTTGATTATAATCCAGTCTTAAAGTGCTCATCCTGCACGGCATGCCTGGGCATTTTAATTGCAACGATACCTTGTTCGTTATACAGGCTGAAATTTAATTCATGGGTATCCTCTTAAGGGGTCATTGTACTCGTCATTATGAACAACTTTGACTATGGGAACAAATATGAAATCGAGAAAAAAAAATTGCTGTTCCCTACATTTTGTCGAGTTATGCAAACATAAATGTAGGGAACAGCTGATTTTTTTTTCGCGATTTCAGGTATGGTCTCATAGTTGAAGTTGTTCATAATGATGAGTACAATGACCCCTTAAAAGGATGCCCATGAATTCAATTTCACCCTGTATTATTTTAATGAATAAAAGGTAATATTACAATTACCTACTGTTAAAAGTATTAAACCAAATACAAGGAACAACTGCAAAACATTTGAGATAATCCTAAGGTAATAAAAAAACGTATGGCCCTTGTATTAAGCCGTCCTCTATTGTTTAACCGAATTTCCAGACATTCCCACTAAATAACAATGGGTCTTAGATAATGAACTTATTTTTATTTCAGTTGCAAGAGTTGTGCGGCTTGCGGCCTTGCGTTAGCTACAAACAAAAAGCTCTGATAACATTGTATGAACTGCGCAGAGTATTGGTTCAAATATTACTGTAATTTTCAAGTATTCCCAAATTGCCCAAGTATAAACAAACACATAGAAATTTAGATAGTTATTTACTTTTAATAAAGTCGATTAAACACAAAAAATTTCAATATAAACATTTGATACCTTCATGCAGTGCCGGTCAACGCACCTATACCTAACGTATTCAGGGAGCCGTGAGATAAAAGGTAAACAAACCATAAATGTCCGTTCAATCGATTTTGAATGCTATTGTGTTGGTGGCATGACAAATGGCAGCTGCAGTAAACAGTTGGTATTGTAACCACTTTTTTGCCTTTAATGCCATCCATAAGCCTACGGAATAGAAGTCAAAATCGGTGGAACGGACTGTAATAAAACGGTTCGTTTCAATGTCTCATCTTATTGTGAAGGGAATATGGTGCGGTTGCTGCGGCATGCGGCATCACATAGGATATGGTGAAAATTGGAGAGGCAGTGAAAGTGTTCATAAATAACCTATATCTATAGACCCGATAGAGAGAGGAAAATATTAAAGTGGATTAATACATATAAATTGTAGTTTATTAGTTATTACAAATTATTTTTGTAAATACTGCAATATCAATAATACATTTTCTAAACCAAACAAACAGAAGATATGAGTACTAAAATTAATTCTTGTCAATAAGTAATAAAATAACAATTCAATTCAATAACAAAGAGCTCACGCCGCCGCCGAGCCGCGCTGGCCGTGCCCATTAAAAACTCGTCTCTTAGCAGAAACAAGTGAGCATAGTACGCTCCTAGTGTGAGTGTCACACATTCTATACATGATTATACTAATACGAACACCACTAAAATACGCTTTGTGCATCCTATTGGTCAAAACTCGTGCATTGTGCGATCGAGTCGTGAGTCGTGCTATGCGATTATCGCCTTTAAGGTGAGCATGCGGAACTTTGGCCGATAGTACGTACGTACGTTATTAACATATTTCCCAGAAATTGGTTGTTATCAAAACACGTTTTGAAAAAAATCTCGATACAAACTAACGTTAAACTAACCTCTTACCTTGAGTTCTAATACAAAATATCTGTATTAAATATCAACATACTCGTACGTTACGAATTTAATTAATAACAAGAACGTCTTATTTGAATGCAGAACTTGGTTGTTTTTTATTTTCGATTACTCAACTCAATTTTGAGTAAATAGATAATTGCTTTATATTTTGCAATAAATTACAGGCGTTGTGTCATCGCGCTTCTCTTTCTTTTCTATGCAATCTGACAGTGACCGCGGTTTAGGTGTTGTCAGCGTCTTAAGTACACATTGTGGAATGCAATTAATTATTGCACACGACGTAGGTATTGGCGAAATATGGGTGTAGTAAAAAAAAAAAGGGTTAGGCAGAGGTATACATCTCTGCCTAACCCTTTTTTTTTTGGATGGGAAATCATTAAGTAACTTCTCCCGCTCTGGGCGGAGCGGGAGGGTGTGTCAGACTCTTACTGACTAAAACCCACCCGTATTCCTTCCGTTACCTGTGTTGCGGGGGACCTCTGCCTAACCCTAACCCTGAGATTACAGGCGTGATGTTATGATTAAGTAGATATTGACAATTATTATTGGCACGCCTATTCGGGTTATTTGCGCGCCTGAAAATTTGCTAATCGTAAAATTTTCTCCTCAAATATATGAATATGTGAAGATACTCGTAGATAGTCAAATTAGTGAACTCGTCGAAAAAAATTGCGTCCAACGGTTGGCCGCAAAGTGCACGCACACTACAATAACACAATGACATTACAATGACGTGTTGCGTGTGTAAGACGAAGCTATCACGCACAGCAGCATAACAAAGTTGGCCTGTTTTTTTTTGTACGAGTTTCGGAGCGCGACACTCTATCTAGACATATGGTCGGTGATATTCTGAAACCGCGGAACTAACAGTGTTTAAAACCGCGTAAGGTAGGTGCAGTGAATTTTACAGGAACGAAGAAAAACGTAATATTTACTAAACCACTTGACTTGCTATTGTTTAAACTTTTAAATTGATAAATTCCTCTTAATATTGTAGGCATTAGATAAGTAAAATATATATTAATGAATTAGAAAATTCGAAATCTCGATTTTGCTACTTTTGTAAACACGCGGTTTTAAACACTGTTAGTTCCGCGGTTTCAGAATATCACCGACGATATAGTAATCAAAGAAGCTCCTTTATACCAGTCGTTCCTCATGTAAAAGACACCACAATAAGGAAAATCAACCAAGCACTTTCTTAAGAATAAAACTCGTGTAAAATAAAAACATCGTTTGCACATTAAAGTCTCGAAGGAAATCTAATTCCAATTCACTTTCGTAAATAAAAAGCAATTTACCTTATTTTGATAAAATTTGCTGCTACCCTTTTTTGTTTTAGTCAATCGGTTTTGGGTGTCACGATATTATAATAAATTGTATTATGTTTTGAACCAAAAAAGAAAGCTTCTATCGTCCACTAAGTATGTGGGAAATATACTAGTTTTCCAGAAAAAAAAAAATGTTATGTGACTTTGTACGCATCATCAAAGTCCACAGTTTTACGTTTCTTTTAAAGTTTTCCCGAAATGGATTTTCCGAGAACGATATTAATGTTAGTAGTAGGCGCATACGAGCACTATAAAAAATATTTATATTTTTTTCGCGATAACCAGATGTTCAGTTTTCGCCGAAATCGAACTAACAACTCCTTTTACTACTTATCATATTTCTTGTAGTTTTAATTATAAATTTTTATTTAAATTATAAATTCGCAAGTCCTTTGACTACGAATACAACTTTTCTGTAGTATCAATTTTCCCTATGCAGTTCCATCTAGGCCTGCAAAGTTTTCAATTTTTAAACTCTGGGAAAGGATAGATTTATTTCTCTTTCTTTTTCTTTAAAATCTTTCCTTATTAACTTCTAATGATTGACACATTTTATAATTAATGAAGCATATAAAACTTTCAGCGCTCCTAATGATGCACATTTTTTTAAATAATTGAGCCTTTTTTTAATATTTTGGCCTTTATTCACAGTTGGTCGCAGTAACTAAGCCAGGGTAACCCGGCCACATCCGTTGCCCCCACACAGCAGGACCCGAGGTGGCGGCGCGTAGTGTTCCACGCGCGCCAATATTGGACGTCGCGGGGGGAGTTTTACACCTCATTCCTCCCGCGAGCCTGAGGTGGCCCGCAATGGCCAGCCGGCACCAGTCGGGGATCGCGGAAGTCGCACTAGATCCTATCATCCCCAGTGGAAGTGTGGGAAGTCATAAGTCATTTATTTCTTAACAAAATACATTGTGTTGAAAATTTTTAGTGATGATAGAAAAAAATAAAAAAGTAGAAATATTCTTTAAAATTCATTACACATTTAAAATGTATCAATAATTAATGATAATAATACACAAAAAAAAGACTTATATGTCAGTAATTCAGTAACAACAATTAAATAACCACCAACATTACATTTAAATTAAAAATGAATTATACAATATTAAAAAAAAAAAAAACAAGAAAATTATATAAACACAAATAACAATTCACAAATCATTTAATCGCGGCTGTCGTTTGTCATCTATGAATTCATCGATACTGTAATATATAGAGGGTTCCTCAATAAAAATATCTTTTGAATTTGTTTGAAATAAGTTTATGCTGTTAATGGTTTTGAATTCGTTTGGCAATTTGTTGTATAAAAAGACAGATTGAACTCTGGGACTGTGATGAACCACGTTCAATTTCGGTTGGATTGTGGATTGTAAGTCTTTCCTACGAATATTTTGTCTAGCTTGCCTTTCCTCATCTTTTCGTGCAAATTCTTAACAAAGTTGGTTAACGACACTAGAATATAGAGACATGGCACTGTCAAAATGTTAAGTCTGATGAAGTGGGAGGGGAACACCGGGGTGGTATTTAGTCAGTAAGAGTTTGACAGACCCCTCCGCCCGCCCCAGGGCGGAGGACATCCATGAGGATTTTCCACCCCAGAAATTAAAAAAAAAAAGTTGGAACTGTCGCAAACCGCGTGCAAGTCGAACGAGCGAGCGCTACAACCAAGTTTATCGCAGTTACTTGGTTAAGGCTCCTACATACTGGCGTGACTTGTCGCGCTACGCGACGCGACACAAAGACACCGCGTGTAGCGCTACAAGCGGTGCCTTTGTGTCGCGACGCGTCGCGCGACAAGTCGCGCCAGTATGTAGGAGCCTTTATTTAATGTTTGAGGACCTCAAAATAGGAATAATTTGAGATATATAGATAGATTTGTCCGAAACATGAGTATGCACAAAGCATGCAAGATGTTAAGAACATTGGGTTCAGAAAAAGAAACGCAATCATTATATTCGAGATTTTAATAATATTTTTAGGAAACCAACATACATACATAAGCTCACGCCTTCTTCCCATGGGGGTAGGCAGAAAGTATTGAACGCCATCTCCTACGCTCCTTATATACTCCTTTTGCTTCGTTTACGTTCATACAGTACTACGCACCTGACCTTTTTGAAGAACATCACCAATGAGGTCACTATACGTCTTGCTGGGGCGTCCGCTCCCGGCGTTTCCACTCACATATGCCTTGTGTTACTTTTTGTTAGTCACATTTCATTAACCCTCTCAATATGACCAAACCACCTAAGCCAAAATAGGAATTATTTAAAATTCGATCAAATACATGCGTTTCTTTTTATTTAAATTCTAGATTCACACAAATTCCTACATTCGGCATTTAGAATTTACATATTCAACAACAGTGACCTCATTGAACGTTCTTTTCCGAAGCACACTTTTAGGATTCGCTTCACGTTTTTTGGTGGTCGAAATCAACCTCAAATAAGGTCGACCGGCCTGATTTTTTGCATTTTACAAATCAAAGAATTCTTGGATGAAATTAAATGTCGAATTGAAACTAGCAGTGTATTGAAATTCAGATTTACCTCATTTAAAACACTCCTTTCTTCTGGTTTCTCACTTAAGACGCTGACAACACCTAAACCGCGGTCACTGTCAGATTGCATAGAAAAGAAAGAGAAGCGCGATGATACAACGCTTGTAATTTATTGCAATATATGAAGCAATTATCTATTTACTCAAAATTGAGTTGAGTAATCGAAAATAAAAACAACCATGTTCTGCATTCAAATAAGACGTTGTTGTTATTAATTAAATACGTAACGTATGTTGATATTTAATACAGATATTTTGGATAAGAACTCAAGGTAAGAGGTTAATTTTACGTTAGTTTGTATCGAGATTTTTTTTCAAAACGTGTTTTGGTAACAACCAAGTTCTGGAAAATATGTTCAAAATTAACATATACTTTTTCCGCTACCACAAACTATACAGATTTGGCAATTTTTTTTCTTAAGAGAAGCCTATTTTGGTCAATAAGGTTTTGTCAGCGCCTTAACTTTAAATTTAAACACGCTTTTGTTGTTTTCACTTGCAGTGCAAAACTAAGATTTTTATGTCGATCCCTGGAAAACCGATTTCGACCCCAAGGGGTTGATATAGACCACTTTGGGAATCCCTGGCTTAAAGCATGCCATCATCAGCCTATAACGTTCCTGCTGGGGTCGCGGGAAGGTACTTATGGGTCACCGAGGCCCCCGCAACACAGGCAACAGGAAGGAATACGGGTGGGTTTTAGTCAGTAAGAGTGAGTGACACACCCTCCCGCTCCGCCCAGAGCGGGAGAAGTTATTTGATGATTTCCCACCCTCAAAAAAAAAAAAAAGCCTATAATGTAATTTACCACACGGCCTAAGGCCCGTATTATAGAACGTCACTCAATACTCAAGCACTACTTAAAACTAGATTCAAGCCATTTGATTGGTTAAAACTAGTTTTAAGTAATGCTTGAGAATTGAGTGACGTTCTGTAATACGGACCTAAGTGCGGGTTGGTAAATGTCACGTGCCTTCGAATTTTTGGTTCTAGTTCATGCCGATTTCCTCACGATGTTTTCCTTCACCGTTTTAGAGCAGTGGTGATGAAATTATTTACACAAAGTAAAGTTTCTGTCTGGATTCGAACCCACGAACTACAACTCGTAAGTCGGGGCCGTTACCACTGGGCCACCACTGCTCTCAAAGCATGTACACATTCAACATTATCTATGCGTACGTAATCGCATTTGGCTCGCAGCACCACGCTTTGACTATAACTCAGTCCGTTCATCTGACGGTCTACACATCCCCATACAATTTATTATTTATAACTGAGGATACCTTTACCTTAATGTATTTTCATATATCATTCATAGGTAGAAATGGAGCGAGTTTAAGTTTTTATTGGGAATGTAATAGGCTAAGTTCTATCAGAGTTCTATTTTCTTGATATTTTTTATTGGACTTTTATTGGGCCGTAAATGTAGCCTATTGATTTATATTACCTAGGCTCTGGAAGTTCTATCAGAGTTCTATTTTCTTGATATTTTTTATTGGACTTTTATTGGTCCCTAAATGTAGCCTATTGATTTATATTAACCTAGGCTCTGGAAGTTCTATCAGAGTTCTATTTTCTTGATATTATTGTCTGCTTGGCGGGAGAAGTTGTAGTAATAGTATTTTCTGGGAAGAGACTAGACACTGACTGCCTCATTGGTTTAGTGGTCGCAAGCTCTACTGCTGAGCATGAGGTCCTGGGTTCGATTCCCAGGTCAGGCAAAGTGTTGCTGGGTTTTTCTATCAGGAATGTAGCGGCCCAGAGTCTAGATTCGTGCCCGGTTTATGGCAATAGGCTCGCCCCCTATTACATGGGACTTAAACATAACTGGCGAAATGTTGGTGTACTATAAGTGCTCTTCTGCCCAACCCTTCGGTTCAGAAACAAGGCGCGAAGTTATGTTATTTTAAGTACTAGACATGATTGATAAAATTCTAGCAGCTAACTTTGTATTCCACAGCCGCGTACAGCCAATTCGAGGTATTATTAAATTAAACATATTATGGATAATAATACAACAAAGGGCATGCCTGTCGCTATTTTTTAACCTTTCTTACATTTGAAAACCCAAAAACGCCTCGTGAATCCCAAGCAAAATTATTACCACAAAAACAGACCCTGTTCGTTTTTAAACCACATAAGTATAACAATGTATGCAAAGGTCTAATCCTCAGTTACTCATTCTGGACGTAATGTACAAAGTTTTCGTCCTGAATAATTCTAAGAGAAAAATCGTTTGGGCTCCTATTGTAAATTGGACGAGCCAGAAAAAATGTTTACTACAGCTGGGTTAGATTTAAAGGTCGGCTTTTCTGAAGTATAGAAACACCCCTTTTACTGGCTAAGGGTAGAATTTCTCATGTTTTCAAAATTAAGGTTAATAATAATTTATTTATTTATAAAGGCAACTGGATCCAATTACACTAAAAAAATATTTACTATTCTAGATATTAGTCATCAATTTAACTTATTTGCTATGTTAGTACTTAAATTCTAATACTGACAGGGTGGTGTTTATAAGATGCTTCATTATGGGGCTTTCGTCAGGCTTGTCAGCTTTCAGGAGGCTGATGCTATTGTCCCGCAATCTGGAGAGAAGAGATGCATTTTTTTTCCGCACTACAGCTGAGAAGCTATATTCTCTGGCTCGAACAAACATTGCAGATGCACTGCAATAACGTGGCAGTCGCAACAATGCCCTAAAATCGTTGTTGTATTGAGCACGCAACGCATTGGCGCACAGTGGATCGTCCCCATACAAGAGGTCGGACATAGAATTAAAAATTGAAAAAGTATTTAATTGAAAAAAATGAAATATACAGTTGCATTACTCTATTATGGAACTACAAAAAATGTTACCACAATTTTTTTATTTGACCAGTACTTTATGAGCAATTCGATGAAAACTGTTATTTTTCTATGGAAATGGTCACAAAAATGTCTGTATCTCATGATTCCCTCCTTGTTTCGATTTGCGGTTTTCACTACTGTTATTTACCCATTTTATGCCACATTTTCTTCACGGACACATGGTGCCCCCAGCGACCCCCTTCCGAGATATTTTGCTTTTAGTAACTATACTTTTTATTGTATAACTGATGAAATGGAGGTACATTAAGTATATTCATTACTGAGAATAAGTCATCCCTAAGTAGTTCCTTAAATAACAGGTGCATTTGCGATTACTTTAATGACTTATGAACGCTTCTGTTGCCATACAACAAAAGCGTTAATGAGTCCTTAAGTAAAGATTACCAGTACTTGCTTAATCTAATTAGTTATTGTAATTACTATGTTAACAGCCCTTAATCTCTGCATTGTGATTGGATAATGTCATCATTAGCTTAGTAATGACTCAGTCGAATTTACAATAACACATCGAAAAGAAATAGAGTTTTATGATCAATAAGAAAATATGTAGGTATAAAAATATTTTTTATTTAAATAATATAACACTGTAAAAATAATTTAAAAATAAAACAACTATGTACCCTAAAACAAACTAAAAAATTAAACAACTACTAAGAACTAAATTATAATAGGACATTAATTAATTAACACGACCATTTAGTTACTAACAACAATAGAAAAGAAAGAAAAAAAAAAACATTTATTGGCCGATGGGTGGCATAACACAAAACAAAAAAAGAACAGAATAAAAAAAAATACACAAAAACAAGAAATTAACAAAGAAACTGCTTGTTAATAATAATATTAGGTACTATAAGACTTAAACTATATTTTCTTCATCTTCATCAATAACGACATCATGATCATTATTATCGTCATCATCTTCTTCAACGTCACTACATGCAGCAAGTGTATCAGTTGAAACGTCAATGAAATCCAATTCACTCTGATCAACTATGAGTAAATCGTCTAGTTCACTAAATGAAGACTTTTGGCTTTATTTGTCATCTTCGGTCGTAAGCTGGTGAGAAGAGGATCGGAAGATAATAGCAGATTATGAAGAATGTCTTCATTAGTGGCGATGCTACTATGCTTTCGTGTATGATATTCTCTAAATTTACGAAAATCCTTGTTTCTTGCTTCAGATGCTTCTTCAGACAAAAAACCTATAGGTACTACTGATAAGTGGTCCACTATCTGTGATCCATGAATCAGCAATTTGTGTAAACTTGCTGGCATGTTATACCATGGATATAATTCCACGAATAAATTTGCTGTTTCATCACAATAATTTAAATTTTTGGACTTGAATTTTTTCGCCTGAGGAAATGCATTGCAAAATAACGGCGAGTCTTCTAATTAAATTAACGTCTAATTTAGTAATTTCCGCAGTCGTTTCAGGGTTTGCAAAAAACCTTATTGCAACATTTCCAGTGTTTGTATTGCCACTACCCTGCTTAACAACGTCTAGAAGTAAGCCTGTGCTTCTTCGGAAAGCTTCTTGAATGGCTTCTTTCTTATCTTTAACTTTTTTTTTATTTTCGTCACCTTTTGCTTGTCATGATTTTATGTCCATTCTGTAAGCAATGTGTAATAAACACTCCATAGACCGAATTCAAGCATGCAATGAACTAAATCCATGCTTGTATAAATCTGTATTCACGGGTTTAGCTCTCACTTCTTCCAAGTTATTCATTTCGCTTGGGCGAGCTTTGCACAAATCACACACTGCTGCCGATGTACCAGATATGATTGAATGTACCTTACCATCAATCATGGTTAGCCATAGATTGTGAGTAACAGTAGCATTGCCGCAATCAGTCGGGTTCAGTTCGGTCTCAAATATTTCCATTTCAGCCTTAACATTCGCTTCCGTTTCTTTCATAAATGTAAATGAAATCGGGCGACAATATGTGGTTGACGATGGCCGATCATTCTGCCACACTATACTTCCACTAGAAGTCACTGACTTAAGCGGAACAAGACTTGCCATAAATACACTGGATAAGTCTTGTTCACTTGTTGTTGTCGTTTGATGGTAAATGTTTTGACTTGAAGCTCCATCAAAACCCCATTTACTGTGAAGCACAAGTGGTTCACCAGCATCAAAATTTGATTCAAGTGAATCGATCAGCCTCCTAACTGTGAGATCAAGGAGGGCTTGGATCCGTATCTTTGCGGAAGTTTCAGTCACAGTTATGTCTTCTTTTGCCGGGTAGCATTTAAGCTTTTCTTTAACTAACAAGTAGTAGCTTGGGTATTTCGCATGACCTTCTTTTAAACTAAAGTCCCGAAGTGTGATGTAACGCCACTTGGATAACTGCAAGTAAACGTAAAGAGCAAGTGCTTTGTGAGTAGGAACTTCACGAAGCGAAGGATTCTGCTTAGTTTCCAGGACATTTAAAACTGTTGAGACGTGTTCAGGATTTTCCAGCAAATTTTTCATTATTCTGGCCATATCATTTTTTCCGGCAGACTTAAGTATACTTTCAACAGTATGCAAAAGCTCATCCGGACGACTGCAACTAGCAACATTTTCATTAACACGTCTTCTTTTGTGTCTAGTCGATAAATCTTCAAAGCGTTTGCGAGGAGATGTATATGTTGAAGTTGATGCATCTGATTTTGATGGACTGACTACCTCTTCTGCCTCATTTTCATTTGCTTCTTCAGTGTCAACAACATTTTCTTTAAAGCAATCTGGCCAAACGATATCGGAATTTAACCACTCTCCGTTCTTGTTAATGAACCTGTTGACTGTCCTTCTTGATTGCACCCATTTGGTGTAAACCCTATAGCAAAATCGTCGACACCAGTTCTTGAGATCCGTCACATCACTTTCACTTAACTGGACGTTAGTACTCGACTTCAATGTGTTAAATAAATTGTCATAGTCACGAAGATCTTTATGATTACGAAGAGCAACGTAAAGATCTAGATAAGTAGAAGACAACACTTGATAGAAGTTATAATTACAACTGAATTACATTTGCTAAACACACTCAAATATATAGGGCAGCAAGTAGGCAACTAGCAATGAATTTGATAAGCTAATGATGACATTAGACAATCACAATGCAGAGATTAAGGGCTGTTAACATAGTAATTACAATAACTAATTAGATTAAGCAAGTACTGGTAATCTTTACTTAAGGACTCATTAACGCTTTTGTTGTATGGCAACAGAAGCGTTCATAAGTCATTAAAGTAATCGCAAATGCACCTGTTATTTAAGGAACTACTTAGGGATGACTTATTCTCAGTAATGAATATACTTAATGTACCTCCATTTCATCAGTTATACAATAAAAAGTATAGTTACTAAAAGCAAAATATCTCGGAAGGGGGTCGCTGGGGGCACCATGTGTCCTTGAAGAAAATGTGGCATAAAATGGGTAAATAACAGTAGTGAAAACCGCAAATCGAAACAAGGAGGGAATCATGAGATACAGACATTTTTGTGACCATTTCCATAGAAAAATAACAGTTTTCATCGAATTGCTCATAAAGTACTGGTCAAATAAAAAAATTGTGGTAACATTTTTTGTAGTTCCATAATAGAGTAATGCAACTGTATATTTTATTTTTTTCAATTAAATACTTTTTCAATTTTTAATTCTATGTCCGACCTCTTGTATGGGGACGATCCACTGTGTGGCGGCGCGTTTAGTACAGCTGATCCATAGAGCGCTCGAGTACAGGGATGTGTAGTATGCTTTAAAAAATAAATTATTTAAAAAACGACTGCAAAAACACATAACTGAAAAGGGAAAAACAAGCATTATAATCTATATAATTTTGGTATCGCAGGCCCCCGCGTGAGTTACACCATATTTCAGGTTATTCGACTGTCCTCGCCTGCAAGACCAAAATTATATAGATTATAATGCTTGTTTTTCCCTTTTCAGTTATGTGTTTTTGCAGTCGGGTCCTTTGTTTTTTAAATAATTTATTTTATTTCAAGCTTTTTAGTTTTATTAATATATATATTTGAAAATTACTCATTACTAGCTTTTATTTGATACCAATATTGTTGCAATTAATAAAAAGAAACCCTTCCCCTCCTTTTTTTGTATTTGCAGATGCAATTTATAAATATAGCATAGCCTATGTCACTCACACAATTAAGACGAATCTAACGACACCTCATGTGTTAAAATCCATCAAGCCGTTTAGGCTACAGAGCGTTCCAAAGAAATAGACATACATACATACATACATACATACATACATACATACATACATACATACATACATACATACTCTCGAAATACATTACCCTACTGAGGCAGTCGGGTAAAAAGCGTGATTTTGACCGCATCTGAACATCACACGGGTCAGCACATTTGCCCGCACCGCTAATGCCCTGCGTTCCCGCTCAACATCAGCGTCGTCTTTAAGGTCGTCAGCAACGACATGTCCAAGGTATTTGAATTGGTGTACCAGACGAATCGAGACGTCGTTAATTTTAATAGGTGGTACATTTCGTGAACCCTTCTTTCCAACAGTCTTAAAGACCATGAGTTCCAACTAATTTACATTATAAAGTAACCCATGACTGGCATCGTAATGTGTAGATCAAAATAATTGCAATGTCTGATCGGTATTGTGCTGCAGCAGAAACGATCTTGCTAAGGTGTGGGATACACTTCACAGAGTCATCCCTAAATTAGTACTTCATTTGTGTCGAGTGTTGATTAAATATGGCACATTTTCAGTTATATATGACTTACTTTAGCTTACATATGGGCCGGACAGCCTGCACGGTAGTTTTTAATTATGCGAAGTGCAATATAGCTCTCCGTACTCGTAGTTCATAAATTTTAAATATAGGTATATTTTTTTATTGTATGTAGCGAAATTCTAAGGGGTATCGTTGCAAAGTAACTGGGTTGTGGAGGTCAGATAGGGAGTCGCTCCAAGTAAAGTATTGGTATTCAGCTGCATCTGGTCAGACTGGAAGCCGACCCCAAAATAGTTGGGAAAAAAAAATATGTACCTAGGTCTTACCTACTTTTAAAAGTAACCCATTCAACCTTTACCCCTAAATTATTCATTCTGACCGTTTTTGCAAAGTTTCGGTGCTTAATTCTTAGAGAAAAATCGTGTGGGCCCCCTTTATAAATTGCACCAAGAAAAAATGTTCACCACAGCTGGAGGGTTGTCGATTTATTGGCCAGTTTCTTTGATGTATTTTATTTTAGGGCAATTTTTAACAAGCTTTTTACTGGTTGGGTTCTTTTGAGTTTAGCCATTAATCTATTTCATATAATAAAATCGTAGCGCTAGTTAAAACTCTGCAGTTCTTTTTCATTTTTATTGAATTCCCGCGGCTTCGCCCGCGTTTTGTTTTTTTTTTTACTTACTTAAGAACCTTCTCCTGACGATAACAATCACAACAAAAAAAATATTAGTGAAATCGGTCCAGCCGTTCACGCGTGATACCGTGACCAAGGGAAATAGGGATTCATTTTTATATATATATAGATTTTTGGAAGAAAGTAATTGGTCTGGGAACGATTCTAATGCCAAAAATATATTTTTAAGAATTGTTGTCTATCTACTTCTTTGCGTGTCGATGGCACTGAAAAATGGTCGTACTGGACTCGGCCCAGAATTCGGCTATATGTTTGGCGCCATCACTAGCGTCCATCAGTTTCTATAATGTGCAGCTTACAGGACACGCAGGACATGATATTCAGTATTTTATCGTTTGTGGAACAGCACCAGAGTTACAATCCAAGGTGGAGTCGTCTATTAATCTCAACCTGAACAGGTTTTCCTTGCTTCGGCCAAACTGGGTTCGAAGTCTGTTTAAAGACTTCCAGGTTAGCCTAGGCAACTCATGTCCAGGTGGGAGATCTTCAGCAGATGGAACGAATGGTTTGGGTAAGGAAGCACTGTCTTGCCACAGCTTCAGTTTTTATTTTGATCGTTCGCCAGTGAGTGGGACGACATACTTTAAAAACTTAAAAACTGCTAGGGAGTTTGTTGCGCCGCTTCTTCTTCTCAGCTAAAGCACTAGAAGGTGGTGAAGTGCGGGCGTTTTTGGGTGACTGTCTTATGCAATTTTGACGTTCGAAAAGTGCTGATTCTCAGCCTAGTTTGAATAAATGACTTTTGATTTTGATTTAATTTGACTGTTTCGGCTTTTTAGTCTTTGTGGCACCAGGATGTTGTCGTGCAAAGGATTGAATGTGCCGGAAACCATTTTGGCTCTTTCGCTGGAGCTTGCCACCGCTCTGCAAACTACTGGTGGCACTATTCCAAATACTGTATTTGTACTAGGGTCGGTTTTAAGCAACCAGTGATGATCTGGCGGCACGTTTCATTTAAAGCTGTATCTATGAATATATGTACGTTTTTTTTTTTTGTGTGGGAAATCATCAAATAACTTCTCCCGCTCTGGGCGGAGCGGGAGGGTGTGTCAGACTCTTACTGACTAAAACCCACCCGTATTCCTTCCGTTGCCTGTATTGCCAGGGGCCTCGGTAACCATTTAGTACCTTCCCGCGACCCCGGCAGGCATCGGCGCTAGTGGACCCCTACACTTGTGCTGACGACATCTCTTTGAGGTTCTGTACGTTTGCATGGGCAGAAAGACTCCACACGGGGCACGCGAATCTGTTTATCTGTATGTATGTTCCAGCATCACGCAAAAACTACCAGATAGATGCTGTTCAAATTTTGCGTAGATATTTAATGATTACGCTATTTTCTATGAGGGATGAGTAATATTGCATTATGTTAGTATTCTTCTATATTTTACCGTAAATTGTAAAAAGGCGAGCC
Source organism: Atethmia centrago (assembly GCA_905333075.3). Classification (NCBI taxonomy): domain Eukaryota; kingdom Metazoa; phylum Arthropoda; class Insecta; order Lepidoptera; family Noctuidae; genus Atethmia; species Atethmia centrago. The sequence continues at coordinate 7,500,385 of HG995389.1, read as the reverse complement.
AAACGGTTAGAACATTGCAGATAGTTACAGATTTAACCTTTTAAATGATTATCATCACGTAATACCTTCATGGGGCTAAGCAGTCAATCAGTAGATATACAGGTTGGATTTTTGAAATGGGACAGGAAGGGTAGTTGCCTTAACCGTTGTAGCTACATGACAACGGTATTTTTGACATTTTAATCTGCATCCACAGATTTAGAAAAAAATGTAGTCAGCAAGAAAATGAGCAATTTTCACAAAAAAATTGTTGATCCTATTTTTTTATACGGATCAAAAAACTACTAGACTAACTGAGGTTTAAGTACTAGATGATTCAGAACTAAAAATTATTTATTTTATTTTGACAACCCCATAAATCCACACATCAGCATTAAGCCATATTGACTTAAGAGATCAAACTGCGGTCTCGCATAAACAAATTATAACTGTGTCTTTCATTGGTTCTCAAAACCCAACAGTTGGTCCCGGCTGTCATTCGTGGATCTTTGACAGTCGTTACGGGTCGTCAGAAACTCGATAGTCGGACAACCAACCAAGGGGTATCGGGATACCCAGTAACTAGGTTGTGGAGGTCAGATAGGCAGTCGCTCCATGTAAAATATTGGTATTCTGCTACATTCGGTTAGACTAGAAGCCGAAACCAACATAGTTGGGAAAAGACTAGGCAGATTGATTGATATAATAGCCCTTTCCAGAGATCGCTGAGAGAATTTAATTTATGGGACAGACGTACCGGGTTACGTTAAGCAAGATGATCTCGTATCATCATAAACGGAACAGAGTATGGTGTGTCTAAACAACAGAGACACTGGAGTATATTTGTTTACCCAAATAACACAAACATGACAAAATTGTCTCTTGTTACGTAGTGTCGATTACATTAATGTTTTTAGACACATAGACATTTGTGTAAACAGTCTGTGTTGTGTTTTGACGGTGAAGGTAAACAATTAATTTAATTGTACTTGTTGAATATGGCAAGGGTTAAGGAACATTGTTTAGTTTTGTGCTAATGATTAAATAAATACTAATGTCATTTAAAGAACTTAGATGGTGTCACAATTTACGCAAAAGTAGACTCGCGCGTAAGAATTTGCACTGCGACTAGATGGCGCGTTTAATGGGCGCTATTTACGCGCGAGTGTTCTGGGATGGTTTGGGTAATTCATTTTTGTGCATATATGAGATGTCACATTTAGAGTAAAAAACAAAATAAAATTAAAAATATTTAAAATAAAGAAGAATAAAATCCTACTAATATTATAAATGCGAAAGTTTGTAAGGATGGATGTATGGATGGATGTTTGTTACTCTTTCACGGTACTGAACGGATTTGGATGAAATTTGGCACACATATAGTTTATAACCAGGAATAACACATAGGATACTTTTTATCCCGATATACCCACGGGGTCAAAACTTATGCGGGTGAAACCGCGGGGCGCATCTAGTAAAACTATAAAGAGAGGTTTTACACGTTGGCTCTAACAATGTTCTAAATACGTTCCCCACACCAACTATCTACATGTATTGGACAGAACAAGGCCTCCTTAAGTAACTCGACTCGCGCGTAGAACGCCCGTTAATCGCACGAGTCGAGAGTCCGAGTCACGAGTCGAGCATACATTCACGCGCGAGTAGCATAACCGGCGACAGCATGTGGACGGAATGTATGAGCCACTAGTTCCTCACCATCGCGCGATTATCTACGGGCGACTCGACCCGCGTGCTTATCGCGTCATCTGGACCAGCTCTAAGGTCGTGTTAACGGTCTCGAGCGGTGCGACTTGCGTCAAGAGACGTGCGCGCGTCACTTGTTTTCGCACGTCGCCCGTCGCGTCGCGGTTACTCGTGGCATGCACTAAGCTTCGTTGCTACGAAGTTTAGTGCATGCCAAGCGAAGCTGTATAGCTGTGTGGCTTGTCAACATAAAGCGTGGAATACGCGTGCTATCTAGTAATACAAGAGTATGCTACTTTCGAGCAAATGCTACTTAGTAGCATTCAACTAGCATGTGCATACGAGAATGTGAACACACATGCTACCTAGTAGTGCAAGAGTATGCTTCTTTCGAGCAAATACCACCCTGTAGTACAAGAGTATGCTACTTTCGAGCAAATGCTACTTAGTAGCATTTAACTAGCATGTGAATACAAGAATGTGAATACACATGCTACCTAGTAGTGCAGGAGTATGCTACTTTCGACCAAATGCTACCTAGTATAACAAGATTATGCTACTTTCGAGCAAATGTTACTTAGTAGCATTCAACTAGCATGTGTATACGAGAATATGAGCACACATGCTACCTAGTAGTGCAAGAGTATGCTACTTTCGAGCAAATGCTACTGAGTAGCAATCAACTAGCATGTGTATACGAAAAGAGTACACAGAGAGCATGCTACCGATGAGCATGCTACCAAGTAGCAAACAAGCATGCTTATTAGTAGCATGTGTCTTCCAGGTTTAAAATTATAGAGTTATAGGTAAATAGGTACCTAATCTCGGTTTTGCCCGCAACTTCGTTCTCGTGGAGGTCGGAAATTATCCCAAAGGAACGTACTATTTAATATGTATGTATTTATGTATATATTATTTAGGATATGTATATATCTGTGTATATATTCTAGTATATTGTATTTATTATTTGCACCACCGATAGCCCCACTTTATATCCAGGCAAATCACTGTCCATTCCATTGTTGCCTGGAAGAGATCGCTGAAAGTGATAAGGCCGCCCATTGTATATTTTGCAGTGCTTAATTTTTTTTGTTATGTATTTTTTGGTGTACAATAAAGTATATATAAATAAATAATAAATAAATATCGGGATGAAAATAATCTTATGTCGTATCCCAGGTCATGGTCTATCGAGGTAGAAATGAGAGTGGTGGTACGCAGGCTTAATGCCAAAAATACCGCCCCAGGACCCGACGACTTACCTCCCGCTCCGCCCAGAGCAAAAGAAGTTATTTGATGATTTCCCACCCTAAAAAAAAAATCATGGTCTATCCGAGAGAGTAAATTTCATCGAAATCTGTTCTGCCGTTAAAGAGTGAAAAGGTGACAGAAAGACAGACAGAGTTACATTCGCATATATAATTGTAGCTACTGCCAGCGGCTTCGCCCGCGTGACTTTTTCTCAAATAAAAGTAGACTAATATACTCCTAATAACATCAACTATCTGCCAGTGAAAGACCCGTCAAAATTGGTGCAGCCGTTTCGGAGATCAGCCGAAACAGACAGACAGACAGACAGAAATTTGAAAAATTGTTTTTTTTGTTATAAGTACCTTATACAGAATGGATTTTTGAGACGGAGCCGTAAGGGCAGCTACCTTAACCGTTATAGCTACAGGGAAACGGTCTTAGGAGATCGTCCTTTACTTTTTGAGACACTTAGATATGCATTCACAGATTTTGAAAAAAAAATGTACTGGGCAGTTTTCACAAAAACTTTTTTGGTGTCAATCGATCCTGTTTCTTACAGGGATCTAAAAAATCTATCAGACCAACTGAGGTGGCTCAGATTAGAGCTTGGAGTGAAAAGAGGTGGTCGGTAGGAACCGAGAGTTCATCAGGACTCTCGAGCGCCCCAACGCGGAGTCGTCCTCCGACGAGTTAATCTTGCCAGAAAGAGCGGCAAAAGATCCACTCTAGCCAGCGGGGTGGGGACCGAGGAGGGAAAGCCGTGGATAGAGGGCCCACCTCTAGGGAGGTCGGCGAGCCGAGGCAAGCCAGCCCGGCCGAGCCGGCCCAGCGAGCCGAGATGCACCACCTCTCAGAGGTCTCAGGTGGTGAGCAGGATGCCGCTGGCGACTCCAATTCGGAGCGTACGGACAGGTTTGCGGAGGTCGTGGTCGCCACGATCAAGGCTGTATCAGTGAGAGGCTCAGGTCTTCTAAGGATCAGGCCATAGCCGCGGCCACGGCCTCTATTGTGGTAGCAGCGGAGTAAGGCTGTAAAGGGTTTCCGGCTGATCTCCAAAACGGCTGCACCGATTTTAACGGGACTTTCACTGGCAGATATTTGATGTTATTAGGAGTATAATAAGCTACTTTTATTTTAGAAAAAGTCACGCGGGCGAAGCCGCAGGCAGCAGCTACAATGCGAATGTAACTCTGTCTGTCTGTCTGTCTGTCTGTGCCCTTACAGCCCCATCTCAAAAATCCACCCTGTATATTTTCATATCCATTTAGTAAAAAGATGTCAATCTTATTTATTCGTATAGATTATTGTAAATATCAGAATGGATATCTATCAGACAGCAAACAAGATATTCTATAAAAAAGATAAGTCGAAAATAGAAAATTGGTTTTGTTACTGTCGGTCCTACGTTACCTTTAAGTGACGGACCTATATAAACATACTTTTGTTACGAGGCTCAAAGTGTACAGGGTGAAAAAAAAACCTAAATTACTAAGTACCCTAACTAATATTATAAATGCGAAAGTGAGGTTGTTTATTTGTTTGTTTGTTTCATTGTTTGTTTTTTTATTATGCTTTCACGATAAAAACGGCTGAACGGATTTGGATGGAATTTGGCACATGAGAAGAGCATGATCTGGATTAGGGCAAAGAATCCTTTTCATCCCAATATTCCCTTGGGATCGAGACTTATGCGGGTGAAACCGCGGGGTGCAGCTAAATTTATAAATAAGAACCGTGAATCGGTTCCTGCTTAGGTATAAACTAGAAAAAATCAAGAAATACTTTTTTAAGGGTTTATTTATTTGGCCTCTTTCATAAAATATTCCATATAAATATGTGTTATTCATTCGAAATAATATTTGGAAAAGAATGAGTATTTCAGTTTTCAATTTTAGAAATCAGCAATTATTATGTATTTACCTAGTTCTTTTGTTACTTTCCATACACCACCATGTCAAAACGTCAATCAAACAGTTTTCTGACAGCTGCGTGCACATATTACTTTAGGCCGGCGGTGCGTATATCGTTCCCGTCGGTACGGAATGTTGCCATTTTAAATATTAGTATTTATTTTATTATTTTGTCTTATTACAATCTCACTGTGTGCAGCACTGGTCGACGTTATCACGTCAACCCCGGCTATCGCTGAAAACCAGCGGCGGGGCTTTGTCTCGCATAGGGTCGCAGCATTATACTGAGCGTTGGCCGTTTTGCGTGGATGTGATGCATATTTTCCCCCAAATTGTTTCTTTCTTTCTTTCTTCTTTATTTCTTCCTTCTTTCTTTCTTCTCTTTTTTCTTTCTTTCTTACTCAAAATTCAAACTCGCTCTCAAAATTCTCAAACATCCGTTTGTAAATCAACCTGTATACTTATTTAGTTATCCTCTCGGTACCTTCAAAGAAACCTTGTTCGTTTTCCATCTCATTGACTAGTTTATTTAAGAAGGTTAACCAAAGTAACGCGATTTAATGGAATAGTAAATTCGCGTTTAGGAAAATCTTTTTGGCAAAGATAACCGACGCTCAGTTTCCCAAGAAAAAAATATTACGTTATAAAGACAAATTATTTGTAGAAAAACAAAGGTGACTTTGTTTTTTCTACAAATCATTTGTCTTTAAAAAAATACAGGGATCGTTTTTGATCGTGCTACTTTTAATTTGAACTTTCATCTTTTGCTTCAACGACAATATTATGAGCGTTACACTCAAAAACCCGTAAATAAATAATTGTTACTCACTGAATTTTTCCATTATTAGCATAATATAATGTAATGTAATACATATAATAATACACTGCCTCGTTGATCTATTGGTCGCAAGCACTACTGCTGAGCATGAGGTCCTGGGTTTGATTCCCAGGTCGGACAAAGTGTTATTGGGTTTTTCTATCAGGAATTTCTCAGTAGCTGCCCGGAGTCTGGATTAGTGCCCGGCTATTATTCCATGGGTCTTAAACATAACTGGCGAAATGTGGGTATACTATAGGTATACCTCTGCCTGATCCTTTGGGGATTACAAGCGACATGTTTTGTTATTGCCATTACGCTACCCTTATACAGATTAAAGGTGGTATATTCGTAGCCAAAACATTCGTAGCAAGACTTGAGAAACCGGCCAAGTGCGTGACGGACCACGCACAATGAAGGGTTCCGTAGTTAGGATGAATTTACCCCAAAAACAAACTTAACATTGAAGTTCGAAAAATGTTCTCCCATACATCGATATGCGTCACGGTCAATTCTCCAACTATAAACTATTACTCGTTAACTTTTAAAGCCTACTTAGCTGTGATAGTTTTCCTTTTAATTTAATTATAATTACGTACTACTGCCATTCATTTTTGTCAAATCTCGATAAACAACCATTTAGCTGGCAGGGGGAACACTTGGCTCTTACAAAAATTAAAAATGTAAAGCTTAATATTACGCAAACGGATCCCTGGATCGAAAAATAGTGTTCACAAAACTCGTAATATTTTTGAACGGCCTATCCAACGATACCCCATACCACGAAGGGTAGGGATAGACAAGAAACAATATATATATATCTTCCCCACTTTACCGGCATGGGAGGAACCGTAAAAAATAATCAACATTTTATTTTACCTCTTTCTCGGCGTGATTAATATGTATACCCATGCCAAATTACAGATTTCTAGTACTAAAAGTCTCTGAGCTAAGCCGGGGACAGACAGACAGACGGACATGGCGAAACTATAAGGGTTCCGTGACTACGGAACCCTAAAAAGTAGAGTTTTCGTATAATGTAAGTACATAAATGTTTTTATGTATAAATTTAATAAAAAGCTCGTTACCATAAGTAAACTAGAGCAACTCGAGCATGTCTAGAATATATTACCAATCGATCACCTGTAGGTAATACTGATATTATTAATCTCTTTGAACGATACATCGTTTTCTATTTAATAAAATAAATTGCTTGCTGCAATATCAAGGTTGATTTTCTCAATAACGACATCAAATATTCATAAACATAATAATTTATTTGCAATAGGTATTTTCACAGTGTTGGTCTTAAAGTCAATAATAAAGTTTCTTAATACATAATACTAATAGACAAAAATGACTTTAATGAAAGTTAAATGAAATTAAACGGGTAATTTTGCATTTACAACAAGTCTGTAACTACTTATAGAAAAAACCAAGGGCGTTCTCCTTTTTTTGCAACAGCAGCTAATTTTGTTTAATTTTAGTCGGCTTATGAAGAGATCCTTTAATAAACTAATACACTATGCACATCAAACATACGCATCGCTCTACTGCAGGCTTAGCATGACGCTTTCTATTCTTCGAAGAATAAACACGGCTCTTTCTATACAAAGTGACATTTCGTTTCTCAGTTTAAGACATCTCACCGTAGAAATCCTTCTACAATCTGTCATTTTGTCTTTCGTTTCTAACGATCTTTGTCTAGGTCCTTTTTTATGTAGAAGGATTTCTACGGTGGGATGTCAAAAAAGAAGAAACGAAATGTCACTTTGTATAGAAAGAGCCGTGACTATTGTTCGAAGAAATAGAAAGCGTCATGTTATGCCTGCTGGCGTGGCGGCTGGCGTACGCTGAAAAGGTGATTGGACCCCAAGTGTATAGTGTATGTGCGTATTAAAATAGTTGTAATATAAGAACCTAGAATATCGCTGACTCCGCTACTGAATGTCGAAGTTTGAAATGTCGACGTATGTTAGTTCTAAAGTACAGGATTTCGATGTACCTGGCGTACATTCGAAATTACCCTGAATTAGAGTAATAGAGGGGATCCGTTAATGGTCACTGTTCTAACTTAACCTAACCAAACATTATCTAACTAACGATACGTCGGCCTTGCATACTTTGCTCCAGTGAACTTTCGAACTGGCGTACATCGAGATCCTGTACTTTAGAACTAACATACGTCGACATTTCAAACTTCGACATTCAGTAGCGGACTAAAATCAAATAAAATTACGATACCTGCTAAATAATTAATACATACTTGTTTTATTTAGATATCTAAGTTTGACAGTATTTTAGAATACACCACTTTCACAGAACAGAATCACCCCGTTGGGTATGCGGTAGTGTGTATGTAAAAAAGCAGTTACAGTGCGGTATCACACAGGCCGCGTTTTAACATGCGTGTCCCACATATGCCGATTACCCAAAATTAGAAAAAAAAGACCTACATCTTTTATCATTGATTCCTGTCGAGAATCATTAGCATAGTTAACTCCTTGAATTTGACGAGGTAGCAAAACGACACCTTGTATACAAAATAGTTTAACACGTAAAAAAATATATTTTATAACTAAATGAGTTCGGTGTCTCCTATCAGACTATTCTGGGCAGAAACACGTAAAAAATAGGTCACAGTATTTTTTAAAGTGCAGATATAATCTTGGTCAGGCCATACAAGGACCACTAGTATTAGTGTTCGAGGTATTGAGGAAGGAACCATACAGATTTGAGGGGAGATAATAATACTAATAAAAATATTGCGTATCTTTTAACTAATCATTTCATACGAAAACAAAACTTCTGATAATTACTAATAGCGATCACTGAATGAGAAAATGAGGCATAAAAACTTAATGGAATCAGTTTCTTCAGGCAGAAAAACTGAAAAGGCTTCGAGGAAAAAGAAATGGAAAACACAAAACTTTGCCGACTTCAAGTGAAGTTATATAAGTGGGAACAAAGTTAACTTACGTTCAATGAAACTGAGATTTTATGAAGAGAATATAGGAAAAAAAAATAACCAGTGCGCAAATTTTGACAAATTAAATTTAAGCGAATTTTATTAAGTATATATTTTTTATTTTGATATGTCTTAGTATATAAAAATAAAGTTATCGTTAACGAACGATGCTTAATTTGGAACTGGTTGTATGGTGACTTGCCGACAGCGCAGGCGCGCGGTGTAGCAGAACGCGCGAAGGTACCTAAACAGCTGCTGTGCGCGCGTTCGATTTGTGATTTGTAGGTTTTTAGGTATTTTAGTAGGATTTCTAGTCGGGCAAAAAAAAGTATTGAACAGATAAAGGAAATTGTTCTATTACTGATATCAGTATCAGTAATAGAACAATTTCCTTTATCTGTTCAATACTTTTTTTTGCCCGACTAGAAATGAACCACCAAAAAAAAATTGTCTTAAGACAGTAGTGACTAATCGCTACAGAAAACAATGACATAATGGGTTTAAAAATGGATCAAGAATATATCAAACAAATTGAGAAATAAACATCGAAAAAATACCGAGAAAATAAATATGATTTACAGAACAAACAACGAAAATATAGTTTTGTGGTTTTGCTCCAAGATTGATGTGTTAATAATTATATCCACAACTGTATTATACGTAGTTGAGCTTGTGTGCCGAACCGTACAAAAACGATCATTTGTTACTGTTCCGAAAAAAAGATAGAAATATACAATGCTTTGAGGACAGAGAAGGATGGAGATATTAGAAAAATATCGTTCTTTCCCTTATTAATTAAGTCAGGAAGGGCCTAAATAATGAAGAAATTGGGATACAAAGAAAGATTACAGGTTAGGTAGGTTGTTGTATGTATTCGTGATTTGACTTCAAAGATAATTAAAATTTACTGAATAAAACCATGACCTGTTCAGTAATTTCGGGCTCGATGACACGTTTATAATGCTCAAATGATTATGCCCAAAATATACCATTTTCTAAACCGACCAAAACGACGAAAATAATTATCGGCAGGACATGATCATTTCACGTTCCATTGTTTAAAAAAAAAAAAAGTTTTATTCAGACCATTTGGGTTAGTATACAAACAACTTATAAACAAATGTTAGTACTTAAATTTTACCAGAAGATAATAATATAAGTTTATTATTACACACTACATCCACTCAGTGGCGTGTAGGCGTATCCAATGTCCCAACATCGGGCTGTCCCACCTGTCCGCTATAACCTTCAGAATGCTGTTGGGCCTGGCGCGAATCCGGCGCATGATGGATGCGCAGAGCTTACGCATGATTGCAGGAAATCCATCTATTCCCGCCTCTGCAAACATGCCCGAAGCACTGTCGCAGTAGCGCGGCAACCCCATCAGCATGAATCTGAATGCATTATTGTACTGTACGCGCAGAGAGTTGTATGTCCTCTGCGTGTAGTTAACCCACATACTAATAATAATAAGAATTTAATTTTTTGTTTGATTACTCAAATAATTTATCAAGTTTGTCTAGAGTTTTCATATTCACTATGGTATTTTGGACTATTGCTTTGCGAACTCAATGACATACAGTTCGCCTGGCTTTTGTTTTGTCAATCATAAATTCATAACATACTTTACCGCCTAGTTCGGTCGCCGTGGAATTACTTTAGTTTTAATAGAACCACGGGTAAACAAAGTTGCCCTTAGTACTATTGATAGAGCTTGATTTGCCCATGGCCCGATTGATAGAACTGCCGAAAAGTAAAATACCTTTTGGTCCTACTTGTAGAACTACGCGGTAGAACCACAGACAATAAACTGGACAAACGATCGCTGTCACCGGGACCTCACGTTCGGTTCGAATAATCTCGTTTCTCATTATAATAATAATAATACTAAATTTTATATAAAGCATTGGTCAGGTAGGGGCCATAGCCTTTCTATAGTCTTAGGAAACTGATCCACTATAGCCTCCCAAACCCGTAGCTCAATATTTTTATTCACATGTTCTGCAATAGTCTTGCATTAACCGGGGGTTGTCCTTGGGTGCACCGTCATAGAGCAAACAGGGATAATCGTCGGTTGGTGCCTCATTCCATTAAGTGCACTAGGAAAAACCTGTCACACAGATTACCAGCCCAAAAACAATGATTGAGTATTAAATCTTAAGATAAACAGATTATTTTAACCTTTGATAGGAGAACAGAGTAAACCAAAATAAAGGGGAAATTTTTTGTGAAGTAGTGTGGTGTGGTGTGATGCGGAGTGGTATGGTGTGGTGTGGTGTGGTGTGGTGTGGTGTGGTGTGGTGTGATGCAGAGAGGTATGGTGTGGTGTGGTGTGTTGTGGTGTGGTGTGTGTATAGGTAGGCTGAAAACACATTTATCTTAACACTATTAAGAGGCTTTCAGTGCTATCGTAATCAAGGTTCAGTAGACACGTGGTGAGAACTTGCTTGCACTTTGCTTTAGAAAGAGGGTATATTTTTAAAGTACAATTAAATTGACGTCCAGTTGACAGTGGTGAACAAACGGCCTATGGTGTCAATTAGGTAGTATGTGATAATACATCCAAAATGTACATACTCGTACATACATATACGAGTAGTTGTACAAGGATCTAGTGGCGCGTGGCCACAATGCATCTTGTTTTTACCGTCCAAATTAGGGTAGGCTCGTGGGGTCAAACTGAATTATTTAGTAAAACTCCGCAGATATGATGGGTAAGATATTAAAACATGATAAAAAAAAAAAAACAAAATGTAACCCCTTTTTTGTCCAGAAAATCACTGTCCATTCCAAGGTTGCCTATAAGAGAACGCAGTAAGCGATAAGGCCACCCATTGTATATTTTTGTAATGTATAATCTGGTGTACAATAAAGTATATATTAATTAATTAATTAAGTAATACATAAATTCATTAATTAATTAATTAATTAATTATTTTTATGTTTTTGTTTGTGGGTTTTTCGACCGCCGCGCCGGTAGTGTAATCCTAATCACTTACATTACGAAATATCACTTTAAAAAACTCAGTTTTTTTGTGTAAGCGTCACAGACGTGAAAGGTATCCATACAAATAGTTACAATAGTGTGTTGCCAGTGGCCTCGGTATCCCTTTCGGACTTTCCCACGACCCTTTTAGGGTGGGAAATCATCAGATAACTTCTCCCGCTCTGGGCGGAGCGGGAGGGTATGTCAGACTCTTACCGACTAAAACCCACCCAAATTACTTCCGTTGCCTGTTGCCAGGGGCTGCGGTAACCCTTTAGTACCTTCCCGCGACGCCAGCAGGCATCGGCCCTAGTGGACCCCTACACTTGTGCTGACGACATATCTTTGAGGCGCGCGTGGAATACAACGCGCCGTCGACCCGGCCTGATCCTTACCTGACGGTGAGCTGCCCATTGCGTCCGCAAGCCCGCGCCTACGGTGGCCGGAAATCCGCCCGGGATTCCCTACGCCCAGGGCGTCTCCTGCGGCGGATAGGGGCGAGAGGGCGCGAAATTTGCCTTTCCCTCAATCGTCCCGCCTCCTCCTTCGCGAGCATTACTGCTTCGCAGAAGGAGGTAACGGCTGCCCATGCCCTCTCGCTCCGTACCATGGCAAGAACCGGGGTCGGACGCGAAAGATCTCTGCCGCCGATCGCCTGCACGAGGACACGGTGGTGCTCTGCCCAAGCCGGGCAGACCTCCACCGTATGCTCCACCGAGTTGCGGCCTACCCAAATATCCTTCCTTTGGTATTGTTCGTCGAATCGTTGAGCTCCTTAAGTTCTGAGTTGCGCTGCACGATTACTGACAAATGCGTGCATCGACTGGGTAGGTCCACTCAATCTGTGTGGTTCTTTCCTCAAAAGACCATTTCGGACACCAATCTACAAGCTATTCACGTGATCTGACCAAGATTATGTCTGGACTTTAAAAGAGACTGTGACTTCTGAATTTGTTTCGGCCTTTCTTCTTAGAGTAGTCAGATAGGAAACGCCGACCTCATCTAGTTTTTTTTTAATATGATTAACGTGTAAAAGTGTTTGTACAAACCTACATACAGAAATACAATAATTTAATTTCAACAATTTTTGTAAAATTAAATTGAGCGGCTCGCCAGCACACAGATAAACCCTCAAAGGTTTTCGTTGTGTAGCGATAACCAAACTGTAAAATAGGCTTAGTGTCTTAGAAATAAATAAATAACAAAAAGGAAGCAGATTCTCCCAACTCATACTTCAAGTTACACAACAACACCAGCAGGCTTTTTTTTTTTGTTTGTGAATTCATCAAATAACTTCTCCCGCTCTGGGTGGAGCTCGGGTGTGTCAAAATCTTACTGACTAAAACCCACCCGTATTCGTTCAATTGCCTGTGTTGCCAGGGGCCCGGTAACCCTTTGGTACCTTCCCGCGACCCCGGCAGGCAACACCAGCAGGCTTAGCATGACGCTTTCCATTTCTTCGACGAACACCAGCAGGCTTAACATGACGCTTTCCATTTCTTCGAAGAATAGACACAGCTCTTTCTATACAAAGTGACATTTCGTTTCTCCATTTTTGACATCGCACCGTAGAAATCCTTCTACATAAAAAGGACTAGGTTTTTTCGATACAAAGATCGTTAGAAACTAAAGACAAAATGACAGATTGTAGAAGGATTTCTACGGTGCGATGTCAAAAATGGAGAAACGAAATGTCACTTAGTATAGAAAGAGCTGTGTCTATTCTTCGTAGAAATAGAGAGCGTTACGCTAAGACTGCTGCGGTAGTGTTGTGTACCAGGGGTTGTTGACCCCTCAAAAAAAAACACCAATTTTTTTTAATTTTTATTTTATCGTGTATATAATTATATCGACACCTATCACGTCTGCAAAGTTTCTCTATACTACGATGCTTGTAGCACTGTATGGACAACAACGTACAAGTCACATAAAACTTTAACCAAACCTATCTTAAACTAATTGATCTCCAGAAGCCAAGCATTCGAAGAAAATACTCTTTTCCTCAAATTCCAGAAATGTAGCATGAATAAATTAAGATCCGCCTCAAATGTCACAGCGAATGATCCAATTAACCAAGCCAGCACCCAAGTAGGTGGAACATGTCATTTGTTCCACATCACGCATCTAGGCTACGTATTACATGAATTTTGTTGAAATAACATGAACCTTGGGCATTTAATAAAACGATTTGTCTAAGAATTTCTGCCAAAATTGTTATTATAATAATATATGTAATTCTTCCATAGCGTTGTCTCTTGTGAAAATTCTAGTAATGCAGCGTTTCGGGCTCTTGTAGTTATCCACCTCAGTACATAAGCATAATTAGCCTATAATGTTCCTACAGCTGGGACTGGGATTGGCTTCCTCTCTGTGAGAGGGAGTGGGCCGTGATCCACCACGTGGGCCCAGTGCGGATTGGTAGATGCTACATATCTTCGAATTTTTGGTTCTAGGACATGTCGGTTTCTTCACTATGTTTTTCTTCACCGCTTTGAGAGCAGTGGTGATGAATTAATGTACACAAAGTAAAGTGCCTGTCTGGGTTCGCACCTATGACCTAGCTTTCGTAAGTCGCGACCGACTCACGAGTTCTAGGCGACGACTAGTACATAGGACTCCGTTATTGGAGAAACTTCTGTCCAGTAGTCCTGTGATATATACTATATATCATCATCATCTGCCTATCCTTTTCCCAATTATGTTGGGGTTGGCTTCTAGTCTAAGCGACTGCCTATATAACCTCAACAGCCCAGTTACTGGGTAATACGATACCGGTACGTAAAATATAAAAAAAGTAGCAAGCTACGTAGTTTTATTAGAAATTGACATTTGGTATATTATTATTTTATTGTTCCATGTTTTGATTGAAATAGCACTAAGTATTACAGTAGTATTTGAACCAATACTTGGCGCAGTTTATACAATGTTATCAGAGCTTTTTGTTTATTGCTGTCACTTTTGCAACTGTAATAAAAAATAGTTCAATACTTAATTAGGTACCATTTTTATTTAGGGGGAACGCCTGAAAATCCGGTTAAACAATAGGATGCCATAGAAAGGCCATAAAATACGTTCGCAAAATATAAAAAAACTATATATATGTCTGTTGTTATTTTTTGTTACACGCCCTGTACTCACACAAGTACATATTGTCTCTAATTGGGAGAAACCTGGAAGGGATGTGTTTTGTCAGAAATATTTTCTAAACTGAGCATGCTTAAGTTTTGCCGACAGTACATTAGATTTGATGACTGCCAACTATTGATAACCCGATTATAGCAACTCTATTAATTTTACTTTTTTTTTTAAGTCGCGATGTTGCGCGCACTTTACTTGTGGTTACCATGTGTATAAATACGCTGTGAATGTGCGTGTAAGCACAGGAGCTCTCTGTCGTCGGTACCGTCCGAGACAAACGAAATCGGAAGTAAATGTGTGTGTGCGTGTGCGTGTGTGTGTGCGTGTGCGTGTGTGTGTGTGTTATGGGCTGACGTACACTTGGTTAACACAAGTAAAGCGCGCTTCACTTCGTGAGATAAAAATACTGTACCTATAGGCGTCAAAAATAATTCTACCAGTCGGCCCCTGTGTGTCAACGCGATGATTCACGATGAAAAATGAAAAACCGAAAATATGCTGACAATGTGATATTTTTGGGAACCGTTTTTTCAAACGGTGTAATTAATCAACGATATTATGTTATGAAGGTATCTGCTGTTTATAAGCTGAGTTATTTTTATTATATTTATAAGGGGCTCGTGGCTAAGTAATATCAGCCGCATGAGTCGATCCATCAGGTTAAGCTACGCTTGCTGGGGTTGATCCCTGGATACTACCATCTTTCTCCTTCCGGGGCAGTCGGGTAAGAACCCGTGTTCACTCTGAAATTCATTCCTCTAAATAACATCCGTGATACAACAAAATAAACAGATATCTGTAGTAATGATATATGATATGCCTCGCGGTGTTATCTATAACAATGTCGTTTGTACGACGAAATATATCGAACGTGCGGTAAACAGAATAGAACAAATGAGCAAGCTTCGACACACAAGTCAAGCCAGGTACAGACAGGCGCGACGCGACAGTGCGATGCGATTTTGATAGAACCATTTCCATGAAGTTTTTATGGAAATTGTTCTACTGGAGTCACGTCGCGCCTGTCTGCGGGAGCCCTTATGCTTTTATTCCGAGGCGTGTAACTAATAACCAAGACTAAAATTATCAATGAAATGAAGTTTCATTTTAATAAATGTTGATGATTAACAGCCGCACGGGTCGTAGGTTAAGGTACGCTTGCCGCGGTCGGTTCACGGATGGGTGACCATCTATTACATATCGAGACCCTTTCAGGCCTTAGGAAGCCGTTGGTCCCAGCTGTCATTCGGAGATGCCAAAAACAAATATGTCAAAAAAATTATGGTAGAAGCCCAAAAGTGTGACAACCAGTCTTACCAAGGAGTATCTTTTAACCCAGTAACTTTCAGATAGTCGAAAAATAGATACAGTAAAAAAATATTTTTTTTGCTATTTAAGACGTGCTAACTTTCAAACTATCAGCGAAAATAAGCTAAGATACCCTTTTCTTCTGATTTCTGAGTTAGATGCGGGAGGCAACTGGATTGCGGAGATCAGATAGGCAGTCGCTCAATGTAAAATAATGGTATTCAGCTGCGTCCAGTTAGACTAGAAGCCGACCCTAAAATTGATGAGATAAGGCTAGATAGATTGATTGATGATGATAACAACGAATGTCTGAAATCGCCAATCCGTCTTGAGCAAGGGTGTTGATTGATGTGCATGTCTTCTTTGTATGAGAAGAGGCGTATACCTAGCAGTAGGGTTTATAAATAAATAAACATTTATTTCAGAATCGCTTCCATATTTGTTAGTAACAATGTAAACTACAAAGTCAGTTACAGAACTTAGCGGTGGAAAGTTCAAAACCCACATTAAACGTGTCCTTATCAAAAACGCATATTACAAGATTAAAGACTACGTTGAAGACAAGGAAGTTTGGCAATAATTCCTTCCGCACATGTGGCTTCCCTGGTACATCAGAAACGGCATAACTATGGAAATATCTATTAACTGCTCCCAAATTACGATGTTTATTATTATTATTTTTTAGACATACATTTTTGACATTATATTTTCACTATTTGACATTATATACCTACAATTTATATTTCAGACTTAATATTATTAATATTATTTTACATGGATTCTTGTGTACGTTGTGAATGTGAGAACGTTGTAGGCTTAATAGACTAGATCTTTTTTTCTTTAGACCGTTTCCTTTTCTCTTTTTTTTGTTAAGTACTTCTCGACAGGCCTACACTGTTCTCCCATACCTAATTTGTGTAATTTGAAAACATTGTAAAAGCCAATTATTTTTAAAAGAGTAACCGTGGAGTTTCTTGCCGGCTCTTCTCCATAGGAAACGACCAATTGGAACCGTGCACCTAGCTTCTGACGTTTCATAAGTGCCCATGTAGGTTTATGTGAAATAAAAAATATTTTGATTTTGATTTTTGATTTGAACTTATAAACTAGTTTTAGTAACATTTATTCTAAGCTGCTTGAGGCACGCCGATAAATGATAAATGATTTATTTTCTGTAAGTAGGTTTGTAAAAACACTTTTACACGTCAATCATATTTTTAAAATAACGCTAGATGAGGTCGGCATTTCCTATCTGACTACTCTGAGAAGAAAGGCCGAAACAAACTCAGAGGTCACAGTTTCCTTTAAAGTTCAGACATAATCTTGGTCAGCTCATGTGAAGACCATATAGATTGGTCTCAGAAATGATCTTTTGAGGAAAGAACCACACAGATTGGGTGGACCTGTCCAATCATTGCACGCATTTGTTAGTAATCGTGCAGCTCAACTCAGAACTTAAGGCGCTCAACGATTCGAATTCTTGACTGTGTGCAATCGTATCTACCTCCCCGAGATCGGAGAGTCCCACCTATCAGCCAACGTTCTAAGAATGGTGTTGGAGCTGGCGCGAAGATGGCTTAGCAGAGATGAAAAAAAGAAAGAAAAATTGTTTATTCTGCACAAACAAAACTCATATTACAAAAAATATTACATAAAAAGTAGTCAAAGGCCTCGTATTTATTAATCCATAAAAGTTTGAGAATCTTGTCCGTTGCTTGATATTAGGGCCAGGGACCACAGACAATGTAGATTGCTTAATATTTGCTCTGTGTTGCGACACAGGCAAATGAGAATATACAAACAATCAAAACAAATACAAAATGCTGATTGCAGAGTGGGAAAATTAACTACTTTTGTAAATACTACAACAATTACAAGAAGAATTAAACAGTGCATCGCATCTGTGCAAGAACAGGTCGTTGCTAAGCGAAATGCTGAGACTTCGGACAAACCTATCTTCAACAGCGCTGATTTTCAGCAATTACCTACCTATCAATGTGCATCTCTTGCGCATGATGGCCGAAAAACTATCAACGTCCGCGTCGGCAAACATCAACAACCAGAAGCTCTATAAAAACGCGCCAGCCGCATCAACACCCAGAATGTGTTGTTATATTGTGTGCGCAGGCCACTATATGCCTTTTGCATAAAGTTCACCCACAGGCTGCACAATAGGCTGATATAATTCATATATCGAACGTGAAAGTAACTCTGTCTAACCGTTACTTTTTCACGCCTAATCCACAAAACTAATCATTATGTTTGTCAGATAAGAGGGACCTGCAGTAAAACATAGGCATTTCATCCTGGATTGCAGACAAACATGCGGGCAAAAGCTAGTAACATATATTCCACTCCGGTCCTTCATACAAAAAAAGCGCGATTATAAACTTACATTTGCAGTCGGAGAATTGACCATGACGTATATCGATGTATGTGAGAACATTGTTTTTCAACTACAGTGATATTTTTTTTTCTGAGATAAATTCATTCAAATACGGTACCCTTCCTTGTGCGTGGTCCGACACCCACTTTGCCGGCTTTTTCCTTTTGAGGTACGGAACCCTTAAAATAAACAAACATCTCTATAGTTACATGATACATGACATTGTCATAACGCTTCGCGGCGTCATTTGTAATCCCTGTCTATAAAGCTGATATCAGACGGTTCACTTTTTATTGATTTTTGGCTTTCATTTGGCATCTTTCAATTGAATTGTCTGAATACAAAAGTGTAAAATTATGCAGCACACTCACGATCAAATTTGAATGACGTAAAAGTCAAAAGTTAAATTATTTATTTCAAATAGGCATATAAATGGCACTTTTGAACATCAAAATTTACAAACAAATAGAATTGATTCTAGTCTAGTCGTAAAACCAATATAACCGATTAAATTATAAATTAGAATTAATGCCGTGAGTTTGATAAAACTTCTACAATCATTCTAATCTATACCTGACCTAACCGAGATCAGAGTCACATTGCAATAACTTTCTAATGGTTTTACGGCGATCATGAATGTCATATTCTATGTACCTTAGTCAACCGATCCAACGATGTTAGATTTCGGCACTCGCTATCTTTCACAAGCCCACCGAATAATCGAAAAAATTTATGAAAGAAGCAAATTAATATTCAGTCCTATGTCATATTGTCGGTGTTGTGTGAACGTGGGCACATGGGGGTAGTCAGAAACTACGCCACCTGCTACGACCCTCACATACTCCTCGTTTCGGAAAGTGGAATGAAACAACATTTACTCGGGTGAAGCGTCTGATATCCGCTTTACAATATTTATGGCGCGATGAAATCGGTCGAACGTGCGGTAAACAGAGAAGAACAAATGGGCATGCGTCGACACACGAGTTATGGCTTTATTCTGTTGCGTGTAATTAATAATGGCATAATGTATCCATGTTTGATTTTGGTGATCAATTTCCTGCCAGTACCGTTACTGTTAGAGAACTAAAGTCAAGTAAATGGAGTCTCTTTTTTACATTTTGCTTATGTTGGTGCTAAATTGCAATAGCTTGGTCACTGTTCGAATGAATGACTTTTTATACTTAAAAAGGGTAGTTTACACTAAGGCGCCATCTCCGCGGACGAGAGAATCGCGGCGGATAGTGACGCCTTCAAATTATCGCCGCGATAATGTCGCGTGTGTAAAGATTCATAGAGTTTCTATTGAATTTGATGGCGCGGCGAGACTATCGCCGCGATTTTCTCGCCGTGCAGATAGTGCCTCAAGGATCTGGCTGAGAAGATACGAGTGGATAGTCTGGCTGCATTTGACGTTAAGTGTGATATACGAGTATTCAGCGAGGTTACATTTATCAAGACTCATGACTCTAGGACGTGCCACAGGCGTTAATAAATTTAAGTCTTCAATCGAAGACAATGTTAAAAAAAAGTCTTAAGTTCCTATTATTTCGCTAGAATCTGTGGCGAACCAACTAGTTATCTGTGGTGTCCACTGTTAGATATAAAGAACAACAATATTTTGGTCTAGAGTGGTTAGTCGATGGTTCAAGTGATGACTGGGGGATTTTTAATCTGACTGTAAAACTTATCATATTACTATACTCTGTGTCAATAACTATCAAGATTATTATTCCGTGTTTGTGCATACATATATTCTTTAGAGAGCAGTGGTGGCCCAGTGGTAACTGCCGCGACTTACGAGTTGTAAGTCGTAGATTCAAACCCTGCCAGGCGCTTTACTTTGTGTAAATTATTTCATCACCACTGCCCTCAAAACGGTGAAAGAAAACATCTCGAGGAAACCGGCATGACTTAGAACCAAAAATTCAAAGACATGTGACATCTACCAACCCGCACTGGGCCCGCGTGGTGGATTACGGCCCACTCCTCACCGAGAGAAGGCCTGTGTCCCAGCAGTGGGAACACTATAGGCTAATTATGCTATATTATTTCGCTGTCGCTCGGATACAGTGCTGTGTAACAAAAATACAGGGTTACTGGTAACTCGACGTATTCCTTGCAGGACGTCATAGTAGGGTTAAAATGCAACAAATTAAGCCACCAAATGTTCTACCGAAATTCAGTAGTTTTTGAATTAGTTAAGAGTTTTAGTTTTTTTATGAAAAATCCCAGATTAAATCATTTGAAACCAATTTAAAAATGATTTACGGCGCGACTGTACTGAAATTTAAGTTATTATCATAGTTGACGCCGTAGCAGACCTTTGTTAATAATTAAAAGTTCAATAATGCCTAAAACTTTGGCAAATATCACTAACCAAACATTTAATTTTTTGTAATTTTTGCTATTACTTCATAAAAAATGTAGTCTAGTGCAAAAAAAAATACTACACCTGGTGTACAAATTACTAGGAAAATATCCTTGTCTTATCAGTTATTCAGAAAGGTATGATTGTCAATACTTTTGCATGTGTGCCAGGGAAGAGAAGAGTTTTATGGGGGGCAGGTAAAATTGCGAAACGGTCAACCTATTGTTTCGTTTTCGTATTATTCGTAGTTTTTACCTGCGCTTGAACTCCAACCACTCGGGGAGCTTTGTGATTGGTCGCTATTATTCTCTCGGCATGACAGGGGGTGCGATTTTGCAAAATTTGGTCGTCAGCGTTAGTTAGTTTCAACTCTACGTCGCGCAAGCTCGTGTTTTGTTACTGGCTATTTCCCTAACTGTTGCTGCGTATCTTGCTCTTGTGCTGTGCTGTGCCTTCATAAGCGCTGACTATGGCTGCATATTCTAATCCTGAATACGCTGACATAATGTACTGTTACGGACTTTGTGACGGTAACGCTGCTGAGGCGCGGCGAGAATATCAACTTCGCTTTCCCAACCGCCGACTCCCCCACGTTAGTGTCTTCGGATCGACTTATCGGCGAATATCTGAAACTGGCAGCGTCCAAAGAAGCAGGCAAGTTGACACTGGTCGTTCCCGGAGATACACGGCTGAGGACGAGGAGCTTATTCTTCAACGTTTTATTGACGATCCTAACACATCAACAAACATCGTAGCGCGTGAGCTTGGTATGTCACAGTGGAAAGTCTGGTCTGTAGTTCACTAGTCAGGCCGACATCCATACCATTACCAACCAGTCCAGTCATTAGAAGAAGGAGATCCGCCGAGACGGCTTGAATTTTGTCGTTTTATGCTAAGTGCCGACGCCGACAGCGAAAACTTTTTAAAAAACATTCTGTGGACCGATGAGTCATGTTTTGCTCGTGATGGTATCACAAATTACCACAACTTACATTACTGGGCACCGAAAGCAGAAGCAAACCCTAAAAAACTGAAACCAACCGCATCCCAGCGAAGGTTCTCGCTTAATGTTTGGATGGGTATTATTGACGACAAATTAATTGGCCCACATTTTTTACCCCGAACACTAAATGGGGAACTTTATGAAGATTTCCTCAGAAATCATTTATCAGCACTGCTCACGGATGTACCGGAAGAAAGAAGAGCAAACATGATTTAACAACATGACGGATGTCCAGCTCACTTCCGAATCACAATTCGACAATTGCTGGATGAAAACTATCCAAACCGATGGATAGGGCGCGGTGGGCCGATTCCGTGGCCTGCACGAAGCCCTGATCTGACGCCGCTAGACTTTTACGTCTGGGGTCATATGAAAGATCTAGTTTATGTGACCCCAGTAAATTCAATTGAAGAACTAAGGGAGAGAATTACAAATGCGGCGGACCAGATGAGGGCAACAATCACCTCAAGAATAACAAAAACCGAAGTAAGGAAGCGAATAAGAACATGTATTCGAAACCGAGGGCAGCACATCGAACAAGACGTGTGAAATGTGTGTAATTAAAGTTTTTAATATTGATTAAAAAGAATAATAATGTTCACGATTTTGTTTTTGATTTTTCGAATAATCACCTTTTTGTGAAACGCACGCCTGTACTAAATCAAAAACGATTTTCATAATGTAGTCCATGATTTTGTATTAACTTTCATACCTTTTTGGATAGCTGTTAGGACAACGATATTTCCTTAGTAATTTGTACACCAGGTGTAGTATTTTTTTTTGCACTAGACTACATTTTTTATGAAGTAATAGCAAAAATTACAAAAAATTAAATGTTTTGTTAGTGATATTTGCCAAAGTTTTAGGCATTATTGAACTTTTAATTATTAACAAAGGTCTGCTACGGCGTCAACTATGATAATAACTTAAATTTCAGTACAGTCGCGCCGTAAATCATTTTTAAATTGGTTTCAAATGGTTTAATCTGGGATTTTTCATAAAAAAACTAAAACTCTTAACTAATTCAAAAACTACTGAATTTCGGTAGAACATTTGGTGGCTTAATTTGTTGCATTTTAACCTTACTATGACGTCCTGAAAGGAATACGTCGAGTTACCAGTAACCCTGTATACATCTATTAATACGGGATCGAGTTTCATTCAAATAAACAGGATGCCATAACGCGCCTTAAAAAAATGAAGAATAGTAAAACAGAAATTTGCAAAACATAAGGCAAACATAACCTTTCACAATAAGTTATACTGTTTCATAAGTTTATCTTATAGCATATTTTGTAAATAAGATGACTACTTTTGCTGTCTAGATTCTCTAGATTCACTGTACAACCCCAAGCAACAATATTATACCGCCAATTATATCAATAGCCATCATTGTCTTGAAGTTTCTGCTCCATTTAGCTAATGGTCGCAATCTACTGAGATTGGGGTTATCTGATAAATCAATTATCCTTAACGGTGCTAATTGGAATAAGGCTTATAGGTATGACATTTAAGACCCTTAACGATATAACTTAATCTTTGGCTTTATTAATATAACATCACGCCTGTTTCCCCGAAGGATTGGGCAGAGGTGTACCTATTGTACACCCACATTTCGCTAGTTAAGTTTAAGTACCATGTAATAGGGGGCGAGCTAATTGCCAGAAACCGGGCACAAGCCAGACTTCGGGCTGCCACTAAGAAATTCCTAACAGATTACATAACAACCAGTCTATAATTTTCCCCACTGCTGGGAGTCAGATTTCCTCTCTGTGAGAGAGAGTGGGCTATTTTCCACCACAATGTCCAATGTGGATTGGATAAATTATGCGACCCTAATAATCATTGGCACAAGTCAATACATTTGCGAGAAGCTTGACATAATTCAAAAAGAGTAGTTTTTGGGTATGATGAATTAAAAGTTTTAAAGAAGCGTTAAGAATGCGACGAAGTATAAAGTCACACCTCTTGAGCTTCCTCATTTTAGTGCTTATCTCATATACACCACGGTAGAGGCAACTGCAGCCAACTCAAAATTGCAGATTTTTGTGTTATGTCACGCTTCATGCCAATGAGCGAAGTATTAAAAAAACCGTAGGTACGTCATAATTCAACTTTTGTGCGGTCACTATAGTTTATTTCATTTTATCCCCTTTCACATCAAAACTCACTTCAATTCAGGTGATATAAGTCGATCATTCTGCCCCATTAATTTCGTGCATAACAGAATAATGCCATTAACGGGCGGATTCCATTCGACGCGTTGTCGCATTGGAGTCAATTTGTTCATCCCGGTTCATCACTCTGTCGACACGTTCCAAGTATATTTGTCAGTGTACGTTTATTGTATGTAGCTGTTAATTATTTATTACAATTAAGGCGTTGACAAGGCGCAAATTAGCAAAATAAGCTTGTCTTAAGAAAAAAAAAAATCCTAATCTGTATAGTTTGTGGTAGAGGAAAAATATATATGTTAATTTTGAACATATTTCCTAGAACTTGGTTGTTACCAAAACACGTTTTGGAAAAAATCTCGATACAAACTAACGTTAAACTAACCTCTTACCTTGAATTCTAATCCAAAATATCTTAAAAAAATATCAACATACGTTACGTATTTAATTAATAACAAGAACGTCTTATTTGAATGCAGAACTTAGTTGTTTTTTATTTTCGATTACTAAACTCAATTTTGAGTAAATAGATACCTAATTGCTTCATATTTTGCAATAAATTACAAGCGTTGTTTCATCGCACTTCTCTTTCTTATCTATGCAATCTGACAGTGACCGCGGTTTAGGTGTTGTCAGCGTCTTAAGATCAATGCGTCATTGATCTAATTTTGTAATAACCTCCGTCGTGATGAGAATAATGTGGTCTTCTTCTTTTCGTGTCAATTGATAAATGATATTGATGTTTATTTCTTTAAGTTGGTTTATACAAACACTTTTACACGTGTATATTATTTTAAAGACTAGATGGCATCGGTGTTTCCTATTCGACTACTCTGAGAAGACACACTGAATCAAACTCAGAGGTCACATTCTCTTTTAAAACTCAGACATTACCTTGGCCAGATCTTGTGAGGACCATGTAGATTAAAAGTCGGGTGATCGCCGTTGACCTTGGCCAAACAAATTCGCGTCGCGCTTGCACCGCGCCGCCGTTCAGTTGCATAGGGAATATTTATTTTTAATAACGAAATTATGAATATTTGAAAAATATCACAGATACAATTATAGACAATAAAATTAATAGTCTGTTCATACCAAAAAAAACATGAAAATATACTAAGTAGTTTGAAAGTAATATAGTTTGTTTATGCTTTGGGTCTACCCAACCCCCGTTACTTCCTGAATTTATTCCATAAAGTATTTTACTACAATACTTAAATATTCACATATATGTAGAATTGATGTGCATACGTTCTAGTTTAACATACATTTCTTTCATAGCTTACTAGCATTATATGAAGGCGTAATAACAGAATTAAAAGTCACAAAAATCATATATCTGCCTTAATGTCTGAAATGATCTTATGACCCCATGACCCCTTCTACATAATATCTTTACTCTACACAGAATCGATAAAATATATCTTCCTAAACCAAGTGGCATTTGTTTTCTACATTTTTAACATGGCGCCGTAGAAATGTTTTTTATTGCACAATCTGTCATTTTGTCTTTTGTTTCTAAGGAGGACGAAACTAGGACTGTCATACTAAACTTCGAAGTTTAAAAGTACGAATAGGGTATTTGCATGTTCTTTTTAAATTAAATAATATAATTTTGAATTTTTCGAAACCGAGAACAAAATAAGTCACAGTAAAAAAAAATGTTTAAATATCTAAAAACATGGCAAAGTTGTTTGAAAACAACTTACAGTACTACCAGCATTTGAAACAGCATTACTAGCATCTGACGTCACAACACAGGAGAGCCATAACAACTTCGCGCCATTCAGTACAATGATCGTTTTGTGTGACAAGGATAGACGAATATTTTCAAAACTTCGCCATTTTTCCACTGATTTTATTAGTTTTTTCACAAAACGTTTCTTTTTAGTGACATAAGTACTTAAAATATTATTTTATTCATTTATTTAATTCCGTACATCGCGATTGAACATTCTCAATTAAATAAGTCGTTATAGGGTACCTTCTAAATCACGTGATAAGGTTACTTTGAAGACCAACGGGTTATATGTGGAAGGGAACACAGACGTTGGCAGAGAGTTCCACACTTTTGCATCCATTTTTCACACTTCATTTCTCAAGTCATTCCTTCTTTTCTAATGACAATTCGTTTCATGTATCACATTGATTTGTTATGTTGATATGCTGTATCCACGTTGTCATCTCCGATCACAATAATCTCGTTTGGTATGGCTATGTAAATCTATGTGTGTTATGCATATCGATTAGTATTACATTGGCGATTGACATGTTATTCACGCAGAATATTATGATGAGATAGATACTACTGGATGGTACTGCTGTACAGATCTCTCAGTAAAAGTATGCGTTTAGGCAATCACCGCCTATTAACCGAAACACGAGCACGCGATGATGAGATCTTATATACCTAGAGAGGTTACAACCATGGAAATACTTGTATATTTTGTATTACCATGGTTAGAATATTAAAGACTAACAAATCTATGAAATTACAAAAAATAAAACTAAAGGCGAATAGACACGCGGTAACGTGTCAAGCCAAGTTCAAGTATAACAGAACTGGCGAGCAGCACCGTATGTAATATTACACGAACCATTTGGAGCCACTTTTGACACCCTCATAACTCCAAAACTATTTCACATAAACGTGTCAAATTTGGCTCATATATTGAAACTTGCGAGATACATATGTGCTCTAAATTTCATAAACACATCTCAAACGGTTATTTAGATATTAACGTCCAAAAATCGTCATTTTTATCACTGACTGACCAATAGATCAAAACTCTAACCCAGTTCCAGATAACCTAGAAAGTTCAAATTTGGCATGATACTAGGTGAATACAAAGGAATAAATCAGAAACTGGTAAATTTTTATCAGTTTATTATAATTTGTCACTTAATTGGTAATATCAAGAACACTTAACTTATACTTAGTGCCTGTAACTGTAATAATGTAAGAATCAGCAATCAAAACTTATGACAGCAGGTCTTTATGTGGATTTTAAAGTTTTCGCGTGAATATATAACGAGTTGAATACCACCCTTATTTTTTTTTAATCCAAATATTCCCGTTTTAGTACTTATAAGTAAGAGTATAGTCGACTTTCGTATTTATTACGTTATTAACTGGGATTTAGTATTAATTATTGTTTCAATATTTAGCGCATATCAATAGTGTAAGATCATTACTTAAAATAATGATTAAATAATATAGGCATTTTGGTACACGGCGCGCGGTGCAACGCCGGAGCAGCGGGGTGTTGGGAGCGGTGCGATAAAACCTTGACGCGAACGTGTCCGAGCAAGTGGCAGGCTCTCGGGCCTCGACTTAGGGGGCTCCTAAGCGCATGCATGGAGAGGGGCCAGTTCCCGCTTCGTTGGAAGACGGGGAAACTGGTCCTCATAAAGAAGTCAGGGCGCCCTGCGGACTCTCCGTCCGCTTATCGGCCCATCGTGCTGCTCGACGAGGTGGGCAACATCTTTGAAAGAGTCATTGCAGAGAGATTTGGCGGAGAGCCAGTTTGGTTTCCGCAGAGGGCGCTCTATCGACGCCATCATGCGCGTGCGAGCCCTGACGACGGGGAATGCTGTTGCCCAGGGTAGGGTTGTCTTGGCGGTGTCTCTAGATATCGCCAATGCCTTTAATACCCTACCCTGGAGTTGCATCAGGGAGGCACTCCGGTACCACCGGATGCCGCCCTACCTCTGTCGTGTGGTCGAGGCTTATCTGACGGACAGGGCCGTCATCTACCCTGGTCACCAGGGTGTGTGGAACCGGCAAGAGATGTCGTGCGGCGTCCCACAGAGATCGGTCCTGGGGCCGCATCTGTGGGACATCGGATACGACTGGGTGCTGCGCGCCGACCTCCCTAACGGCGTCAGCGTAGTGTGCTACGCTGATGACACGTTGGTCCTGGCGTAGGGGAGGTCGCACCAGGCGGCGGCCAAAGTAGCGGCACGCGGGGTTGCGACAATCGTCGAAAGGACCCGGCAATTGGGACTCGAGGTCCCAAATAACGGTAGGAGGGGTTTCCATCGGCGTTCAGTCGACGATGAAGTACCTGGAACTCGTTTTCGACAGCCGGTGGAACTTCGTGGAGCATTTGCGACGTTTGGCTCCCAAACTGGAGCAGGCAGGCGCTGCATTGAAGCGGCTCCTGCCCAATCTAGGGGGTCCAAACGCCTCCTGCCGGAGGCTCTACGCGAGGGTCGTGCGGTCCATGGCCCTCTACGGGGCTCCTGTATGGGCGCGCTCTCTGGCGCTGCGGCCAGCCCGCCGGTTGAGCGCGGCCTAAAGGGTCATGGTCCGGGGATACCGCACGGTCTCCTGTGAGGAGCCAATCCAGCCTCCTTGCTGGATTGCCGCCATGGAATCTGGAGGCAAAAGTCCTCGCGCACGTATAGGAGTGGCACGAGGAGGCGAAACGCCGGGGCGTAACTCCGCTGCCGCGAGAAATTGCGGTACAGCGGACTGAGCTCCGGCGGGATCTCATGGCGACATGGAGAGTACGGTTGTCGCAACCTAGTGCTGGGCACGCCACGATTGCGGCGATAAGTCCCCTCTTTGAAGAGTGGCTAGAGAGGCATACGAATTATATTATAGCCTTCGCAAGTTCTAAACCTGTTACTTGTCGGTTCTTATTTTATTATTCCAAAAATTTGGCTGGTAGAAACTAGCCATCGAACATAACAATTCGTACATGAGAACTAGCCAAGGCAGACCTTAGGCTACAATATATTATCCTAAGTTATAAGAAGAAATTACCGTTCCCATGAACTTTCTTCGGAGGTCGGCTGTCAGCAGGGCGATCCCCTCGGGCCAGCAATTTTTAGCTTGGCTATAAATCCGATCAAAATTTAAAATCGAAATTTAACGTTTGGTATTTGGATGACGAAACCCTGGGAGGCGATGTGGACACTGTGTTATCTGACTTATCAGATATTAAAACAAATTTCGAAAATATTGGTTTAGAATTAAATTTTAGCAAATGTGAACTCTTTATTCAAAAAACTTCTTACGGTTTGGATAATTTAAAATCCAAATTAAATTTTCTGGCACTCAATATCAAAATAGTAGACAGAAAGTCACTTTGCCTCCTGGGTTCTCCCATCTTTGAAGAATCTTTTCCTGATTATATTACTAACATTATTTCTAAATTCCAAAGTCACGCAAATTGTTTACTCGAAATCAGTCCTCATTATGCTCTTATAATTCTAAAGTTTTGCCTTTTTGTCCCTAAATTTACTTATGTGCTTCGCTGTAGCCCTTTTTGGAAACATCCAAATTTGCTTTCACCAATAGACGATTTAGTCAAAACTAATTTATAATGATTTTAAATATTCAGCTCAATGAACCATCTTGGTTACAAGCATCCCTCCCTATTCGGTTTGGCGGTTTAGGAATCCGCAAAATTTCGAGTGTTGCTTTCCCAGCCTTTTTGTCGTCCACCCATAGCACGTCACGTCTTATAGGTAATGTAATGTGGGCTTTGCCCACAAACTATGAGACTGCGGGCTTGTAGGATGCCAAGAATGCTTTTCAAATTGCTTGCCCGGGTAAAGAATTTCCAGACAACCTAAAATCTCAAAGGAGCTGGGACGATATTTATTGCGATTTAACATACAAATCGATTCTGAGCCGCAGTTCAGGTCGGGATCGCGCAAGACTTTTGGCGGTCGGAACCAGAGGCCGGTCATTGGCTACATGCCCATCCTTCTCCATATACCGGTACCTTCCGCGATCCGACCTCGCTTCGTCTAGCGACTGGTCTGCGGCTTGGGGTCACGGTATGCACTCCACACACATGCCCTTGTGGCACGGACGTGGACCGACTGGGTCACCACGGACTTCGTTGTCAAAAAAGTGCAAGCCGCTTTTCAAGGCATGCGACACTTAATGACATAATCCGCCGGTCTCTTGCCAGCATCAATGTGCCTGCTCTTCTTGAGCCGACTGGCATTGTTAGAGATGATGGCAAAAGACCTGATGGTGTGTCTTTGGTCCCGTGGAGTTTGGGACGGAACGCTACCTGTGTAGACACACTGGCACCGTCCCACCTCCAACGGACTACTTCTAAAGCGGGTGCAGCGGCAGAAAATGCCGAAAATCTGAAAGTTATTAAATATGGAGGCCTTGGCAGAGAGTACAACTTTGTGCCCTTTGGCATCGAGACCCTTAGTCCGTGGGGTCCCAGTGCGCATAATTTATTTGCGGAAATCGCGAAACGTCTAGTTGATGTAACTGGTGACCGAAAAGCTGGCGGCTTTCTCGCGCAATGCATCAGCATTGCAATTCAGCGAGGAAATGCCGCCAGCATCCTCGGTACAATGCCCCGAGCGCCTTTTTTAAGCTTAACTTAGTTTTAATTTAATTTAGTTAATGTTAATAATCATCTTGTAATTTGGTTATGTAAATAAATATATTTAATAGAAGAAATTATACTTTATGTTGTTATAAATAAATTTCAGGACTGACCATTGAACTTGACACCCATTTAGATCTCACTTCATTTGTCATTGAAGTCAACAACCAAGGCATATATCATAATATTGAACTTGGCTCTCATTTCACATTCATGTTTTTGATGGGATTATTAATTCACTAGAGTAATCTGACATGTGGTAGCTGTCACTTTGTTTAATAAAATGGTCATATTTATTGTATTCTAAACGTTTAGACGTATTATTATACATTTAATTTACAGTTATAAAAATCTATTAAACTAAACGATCGCCTTTACAATAAATATGACCATTTTATTACACAAAGTGACAGCTAGCACATGTCAGATTACTCCAGTGAATTAATAATTCGACTTTAAGTGGCCCTATCAGAATACCAGCGCTGCGGTATTTATTTTTTAATATCGCAGCATTATGCTGAGATAAGAGCCTTTTTGGCGTCGCACAAGTCGGTTTTATTTATTTTCTTTGTTGTTTTTTATTTTTAATCGAACAAATATGTACATTTTGTTAGTTAAATGCTCCTTTTTTTACTTTTTGTATTTCTTGTGCGTGTCCTAAATAAAATATGTTTCTTTCTTTCTTTTCTTTATATAATGACAGATGTGGTTTAAATGTATCTAAGTTCTTATCTTCAATAGTTTGTGGGGATTATGTTAGGTTTTATTCAATGATAGCCGTTCAGGCGTGGATTGGGCTCAATTGAGGGTTCAATTTATGTTTTGAAAGCGTGAGGGTGATTGAGGCTATCTAAACAATGTCCAGAAATTTTATCAGACGCAGTTTTATTTGCGGATGCCAGGGAGATGTTTTTTTTTCAAATCGGGCATGCGGTAGGTATAATAGACGACTTCGAAATAGCTTTAGCACCATAAGGATGAATTTCACGTGCACGTCATAAAATGACAAGCTATATTGACTATCTCGTTGGTCTAGTGGTCGCAAGCGCTACTGCTGAGCATGATGATATTGGGTTTTTCCGTCAGGAATTTCTCAGTAGCAGCCTGGAGTCCGGTTTGTGCTATATTGTTATATGGGACTTAAACATAACTGGCAACATATAGGTACACCTCTGGCTAATCCTTCGGGGAAATGGGTGATGTTTCTATTCTGTTGGTTTATTTTTTTATTTATTTATTTATTTATTTATTTATTAAACCATTTATGTACATACATACAGACAACAGACAAGAAGAAAGTAACAGAAAAATACGTACAAAGGTGTGATAATTACAGATAGATAATTTCAACCTTAATGAAGTTTCAGTTTAGCGGGATTTGTTGTCAATAGTGATAAAGCGACCTCGTAATTAGGTCACCTATACAATTTATCGATTACTAGCTGACAGCTGCTCTGCTCGCTTGGCTGTTTCCTAAAATAAAGGTAGCCTTAACTAAGGCTTAAGACGCTGATGTTATAAGGAGTAACTACTCCTTATAACATCAGCGTCTGCCAGTCCAGTGACAGTCCCGTCAACATCGGTCCAGCCGTTTCAGATATTAGCTGGAATAGACCGACAGACAGACAAACATTTTAAACATTGTTTTTTTTAATATAAGTTCCGTTTATACTTTCATATGCACTTAGTAAAAAGCTGTAATTTTGACATTACAAACAGAAACTAAAATAAACGGAATGGAACAGAATAACTAAACGGAGGATCTTGTGGCTAAGTAATAACAGCCGCACGGGTCAATCGATCAGGTTAAGCTACGCTTGCCACGGTTGGTCCGTGGATGGGTGACCATCTTTACATACCAAAACACCTTCGTGCCTCGGAAAGCACGTTAAGCCGTTGGTCCCGGCTGTCATTCGTGGATCTTTGACAACAAGCCTGAAAGTTTGACAACCAGTCTTACCAGGGGGTATCGTATTACCCAGTAACTGGGTTGTGGAGGTCGGATAGGCAGTCGCTCCATGTAAAATACTGGTATTCAGTAGCATCCGGTATGACTGTAAGCCGATCCCAACGTAGTTGGGAAAAGGCTAGGCAGATGATGAAAAGAAACTAAAATTTTATTAATTTGTATAGATTTATCTCAAGAAGTAAATACACTCGAGAGCAATCAATTAGGGCCACATAAAGATACCTGAAAGTCTCAGAAACTAAGAATGCTAGCTTAATGAAATAAATTGTGTTTAATAGACAGTAAAATGTTCCGTAAATTAAATAAATAAAACTTCTTAGTTACTGTAAAGTTATGCTATCAAAATGACAAAATAAAAAAATGGGTCTCTCTTTTATAAATGGAACTACGAATTTACTGCATCTGTTTTTGCTTTTGTTTCTATTATGTCGTATAAAAAGGTGTATAAACAGCGTTTCTGATGTTCAATATTCATTATTGAAGGTGTTATAATGTCGCTTACACCTGAAGAATGCACCAGAATTCCCACAATGCTTTTCAGCATTATGAGAAATCGGCCGGAGTCAGCGTGAGCAAAGACAGTTGGTGTGTCGCTGTCAACTGTACAACGAGTTCTCCGACGTTACGAGGAAACCGGCTCTAACCTACGCAGACCAGGAACAGGCAGGGTTATCTAACCCTGCCCAGGGTTTTCGAGCTGTGGTTCATCTGTACCACCGCACGAAAAGATCAATACTTGGTCAACACATTCGAAACCGCTTTCTCACAGGAACTGCACGTACATATCAGTTCCGACGCCCCGGAGAAAGTAATCCAAGTGCATGGACTGTAAGACGACGACTTGCTGAAGCAAATTTAAATCCATATTAAAACGATACGGCCCTAAATTGGAGCGTGGGCATCGAATTTTGAAATTAACATATGCTTGGAACCAATTAAATTGGAGTATTGAAGAATGGTCAAGAGTTATGTTCTCAGGTGAATCAAGATCATCATCATTCTCCTGCCCTTATCCCAATTTATTTGTTTCTGTTTGTTGTGTTGTTTTTCTTTTTTCCAAACTTCTCTATTAGTTGTCATCTCGGTACACCCCCTTTCTAGCCATTTCATCCTTCACACAGTCCATCCATCGTTTCTTTGGTCTTCCCCTACTCTTATAGCCATCGACATTCACACTCAAGACTTTCCTCACGACATTTTCCTTATTCCTCCGCATCACATGCCCATACCATGACAACCGATTTCCGCACAACTTTTCAGTCACCGGTGCCACTTTGTAACGTTACGATTGGCCGGGGGCCAGTCGTAAGTCACGTTAAAAAAAGAAAACTAAAATAAGAGTACTTACTAATAAATATTTAAAAGATAAGACTTAATATTAAGATTTTCTATGGTTCCGGTCCGAGTGCACGGGACGTTTAGACGGCAAGATGTAGCATCGGCTAGCAGCAGCTGGACAGGGTCGGTAGGTAGTTAGTCTGGATCGGCAGGCAGCAGTGGGACAGGGCTGACAGACGAGGCGGAGCACGAAGACGAGGATCTCGCCTTCACAGTCAGTCGGCAACTCTGTCCCAAGGAGTAAGATGTCTTTTGTAAGACAAGAGGTTCTGTTCTATATTAGGTACTTAAATTAGTGGTATTGTTGGTGAGGTTGGTGGTATGATGTGTAGTCGGGGTTAGTGTCCAACGCCACGTTGATAGAATGCCCCAATAATGATAGAGCTCTCAGTCACGGAGCGGGCTAGTAAGATGGTGGCGTAGTCCGAATCTCGCCGATACGGCCGACTGCGGAGGCACTCCACAGCACCCCACGCTCCACGAGACGAGTTTCTGGACCTCCTAAGACACACGGGAGTGGTCGGCTATGGCGTCCTAAGCCACGCGACTATAACGCCTTCGGCCTTAGAAATCTCCCAAAGGCGGAAGTGAGAGGGCCGGCGGCTATGTAAGGTGAATCACAAATCACACACACTGAGATTCTTTAGATATTATATTTTTTACACGATACAATTATTAGTACGAGAAATAAGTAAGAAGTAGGAAAGAAGTAAGAAACAAGTAAGCTATAGGACTGAACTGACTGAGTCGGTCAACCGAGTGAACCGAGTGACTGGCCTAAACTGACTGAACCCTTGTCAGGTCCGATCACCGCTTTTATAGATCCTGGCAAAGGTTCTAGAAGTTTCTGTGAAACATAATTCAAATGATTAATTTGAATACCTGCCAGGATCATTAAAAACGGTTTACATAGCGAAGTAAGTCTGAAACTAGCTTTATCAAGGCCGGTACGATTCATAGAGAAAGAAAATATTAGACAGATGACAATTTATGATTGAAGATGTCAATGGATAAAAATATGTTATTTTACAACAAGAGAAAATTAATAATATAAAATACAGTATTCGGTGTTAAAAACAGTTCATTGTGATGTTGCTTTTCAGCTGTGGTGTTCAAACATATGTAAGAAAGTTAGAGAAATAATATGATTTCATATGTTTGAAGCAAGGAAAATAGTACAGGAATTATAACAAAGGTAATTTTATAATTATTAACATAAAGATGTGGCTTTGAGTAGCAAAATACCACAACTTTTAGACTTCCTCTTAAGTACTCATTTCTTATTCTATCCATTCGGGTCACACCACACATCCCTCTTAGCAGGTGAATCAAGAGATGCTCTATAAAATGACGGAAGAACAAGAGTGTATAGAAGACCAGGGGAGCGTTTCAAGCAAGCATGCATCGAAGAGATAGTGGCCTATGGCGGTGAATCAGGACTTGTATGGGCCGAATTTCTGCAGAGAGTCGCACAGAGCTAACTAGCAAAACATACTTAGGAAGAAGTCCTAAATGTTTAAGTTGGTCCATTTATGCCTGACAATGCCCGGCCTCAAACTGGTGAAGTTGTGAAAGGTGAACATTAACTATATATACTTATTTATATTACTTACTTATATATACTTCTCTATATGGAGTGGCCAGCACGCAGCTCAGACCTCAACCCAATCGAGCATGCTTGGGACGAGCTCAGACGATGTGTGAGACACCGAAACCCTTTCCCGATCACGCTTCAAGAGCTCAAAGTTGTGCTCGTACAGAAATGGGAGAATATTCCCCAATATCGTAAAAGAAACTTGGTGTACAACATGCCAAACCGCACAACCGCAGTGTAAGTACTAAAACTCAAGAAAATTTTGAAGTGCTAGAAAAAAGAATTGCTTTTCTATTTTTGTTTTATTATGAGATTGGTTTTCTTTTTATGTAAGTTTTTATGAATATAATACAAAGTGACATACATTTTATTACTTTCATTTAAGGAACATTGCATTGTCTATTAAACACAATTTATTTCATTAAGCTAGCATTCTTAGTTTCCTAGTCTTTCAGGTATCTTTATGTAACCCTAATTTATTGCTCTCGAGTGTATTAAAATCCGTAAGTAAACTAACAAGACCTTATAACAAAAAATTGTATCTAAATAAATCCATATTTCCGTCCACGACCAACATACATTTCACCAAAACACTTTTCTTACGTAAACCAAACTCTTCAGCTAAATTGCCAACTAGTTTAGCACTAACTTCCCTTCGCAAGACATCGAGAAGTCTTTAGGGAGCTGAACTTGACCCAGACTTAAATAATAAATGTCTGACCGTCTGTCCGAAATTGAGAAGTTCTCAAGTCCGATGCAATTTGAGAGAAACTTTGTTACTGCCATACATTTTGTTAGGGAGTTAAATTATAGAGCTTTATTGCTAAATACCGTTTGGTTTATATGTTTTATTGTTAAGTACTGTTTGATTTATATGTTTTATTGTTAAATACTGTTTGATTTATATGTTTTATTGTTAAATACTGTTTGATTTGTATATTTTAAGTATCAACTATTACCTACATAAAATAACATAACATAGCATCACGCCTATTTCCTCCAAGTAGTTAGGCAGAGGTGTGTCCTATAGTACACCCACATTTCAACAGTTATGTTAAGTCCCATGTAATTGTAGGGGTCCACTAGGGCCGATGCCTGCCGGCGTTGCGGGAAGGTACTAATGGGTCACCGAGGCCCCCGCAACACAGGCAACGGAAGGAATACGGGTGGGTTTTGGTCAGTAAGAGTCTGACACACCCTCCCGCTCCGCTCAGAGCGGGAGAAGTTTTTTGATGATTTCCCATCCAAAAAAAAACGAGTTGTAACTTTAGTACACCCACATTTCAACGGTTATGTTAAGTCCCATGTAATAGGGGAGAGCCTCAATTATTACACAAGTGAGATGGAGCTGAAAAAATGGTCAAGTAGTCATAGGAATTATGAGCTCAATAATAAAGAAAACAAAACGGCATTTTCAATCATAGATAGCATCGCGGCAGACCAAGATGGACATGGAAGGAGGAATTTGACTCCTACCGCTAGGACTGACTCGCAATGACAGAGGACGGGTGTGTATGAGGAGGCCTTTGCCTGAATGCCTCGATGGTCTAGTGGTTCCCAGCGCTACTGCTGAGCATGAGGTCCTGGGTTCGATTCCCGTGTTGGGCAAAGTGTTATTGGGTTTTTCTGGAACTTCTCAGTAGCAGTCTGGAGTCTGGATTTGTGCCCGGTTGATGGCAATAGGCTGGCCCCCTATTACATGGGACTTAAACATTACTGGCGAAATGTGGGTGTATTACAGGTACACTTCTGCCCAACATTTCGGAGAAACAAGGCGTGATGTTATGTATAGATTAAATTCAGGAATTTCTTAGTAGCCCCGGAGTCTGGATTTGTGCCCGGTTGATGGGCGAGAAAATAGAAAAAAAAGAAACAAAAATACACGCACAGGAAATACAACATTAAAAAAAGTACATAAAACGAACAAAATCATGAAATACCTAATCAGCCGTCCCGTACATTTGGGTCGTATTGAAGTTTTGTATGGGGCAGTTGAATTTATTTAAGGCAATTACGATATTGGTCCCATGACGAAATTTATTCAATTTGATGGTCTCTACCACACCCTTTAAATTTGCGGACGCCTTTCCGATAAATGCTCTATAGTATAAGTCCTACTTTCTTAAAATCCTTTCACCCACGAGTCAAAGAAAGATCATCAGTCTATTTTTTGTCCGTTGCAGGACATTAAGCAGTTACAATCAGAGATCGAACTCCGTTTGATCTCCCAGAATGATTGATGTTAATCCAACATCGATTACTGACCATCATTATTTCCAGGTGAATGCTCTAGTTATTTTGAGAAACCAGTTTTATGTATTGTAGCTAGATTTGGACTGCCTACCAGCCAAGGTTTGATCACCGTACAATGATGCAGTTGATCAATTTTGGACTTCGTCACATTAAACTGTAACGCTACAAGGTTTTTTTTTTTTGAATGGCGCAATGGCGGGCCTGTACCAGCCGGGGATCGCGGTAGTCGCACAAGATCCAGGGCATAAAACTTATTAACTAAGCGAGAACTCGCTAAGGCCCTAAGCCTAGGTCCATACCCCACAGGGGGTGCCCCTGTGGAGTATGGACTTAGGCTTAGGGCGTATGCAAACTGGGGCCGATGCCTGCCAGGGTCATGGGAAAGTCCGAAAGGGATACCGAGGCCCCTGGCACACGGGTGAGTTTTAGTCAGTAAGAGTCTGATACAAAAAAAAGGGTGTCTGAAAGGTTATTTTGGCGCGCGGCCATAATCAGAACGAACGTCGCCATCTTGTTTCGTCACATTTTCACAAATGTTTACCAACAACACCCTGTCAGTGTCATTCAGGCGCCAAAATATCCCTAAAGCTCTCTAGTTGGGTGGCGAGTCACATTTTTGACGTCGCCTTTTCATCATCGGCCAAGTTTATTTTTGACGTGATAACGTCTTACAACGTCAACGTCTTAACTTAAGTGGCAGTGGGCAGGGCACATTGCTCGCAGAACAGATGGCCGATGGGGCCGAAAGGTTCTGGAGTGGCGACCGCGTACCGGAAGACGTAGCGTTGGAAGGCTTCCTACAAGGTGGACCGATGACCTTGTGAAGGCTGCAGGAATCCGCTGGATGCGGGAAGCACAAAACCGGTCGAAGTGGCGGTGCTTGGGGGAGGCCTATGTCCAGCAGTGGACGTCTTTCGGCTGAAATGATGATGATGATGATGAAAGTCTTACAAATACGGAACGGAATGTTGCCTTTCAAATATTATATACCATTTAGAAGTAAGTATTCTATGTATTTTATTTCTTAATTTGTTATTGACGTGATAACGTATTACAAATAGATGAACGCCGGCTGCACGCACGAAAAAGTGTCACGTTCCGCCTGAGCCGAGCGTGCAAGCGAGAGTGCGGAACTAGCGATAGAGAGACACGATCGGCCTAAGCGTTCGGCATGTGACGCATCTTTCTCTCGTTATCACGTAAAATTATCGTCCGTAAACCGACTTTACAGACAACCGATTTTTTTTGGAGTGTTTGGGTTACGCATTCCCATCAATAATTTAAATTTTATTTTGTATATTTAGTTATTATGAGGCCGAAATGCCACTGTGACTAATAAAAAAAACTATCTCGGTATCGTCTTCAAGTCTAACCTGGTATATCTAATATTAGAATTTTACATGAACGGACTGCCTAGCCTAGGTCGCATACTTATGTAAAAATACTCCTACGATAAAATTCTGCTTTTAAATTGTCACGATAAAATAATGCCAGCAGATGTGTTAGAGATAAAAATATGTCAGTGCATATTTTTAGTGAGATGGTATCTTTTGCGTGGTGTTACAGAAATAGGTATAAAAGGTAGCCACAATAAAATAATAATGTAGCATGACTTTAGGTACTTTAACGGGCACGTAATTTTTGAAAAATGTTTGTAAGAAAAACATCGTCTGTTGTTATTTGTCTTTGATTTCGCTCATACTTTGTGACGTTTAGTTATTTATTCCAAACACACATTCAATTCTTAATACTTTGCATTTTTATAACCAAAGAAATTTAGGTAATTCCGAATATAAAGACCTGCTTCGTCATTGTAACACGCCACATTTCGAAAGAAAATGTTTTTCATACAAAAATAATTAAAATTCGAACGTTGTGTTTTCATAAATAAAACAAAACAAAATTCAGTAACACTTGATGCATCATCATCATTCTCCTGCCCTTATCCCAATTTATTTGTGGTCGTCGCAACATGTCCCTTTCTTCCATACTTCTATTAGTTGTCATCTCGGTAGTCTCTCCCTTTCTAGCCATATCATCTTTCACACAGTCCATCCATCATTTCTTTGGTCTTCCCCTACTCGTATAGCCATCCACATTCATACTCAAAACTTTCCAGCAGGCTTAGCATGATGTTTTCTATACAAAGTGACATTTCGTTTCTCCATTTTTGACACCTCACCGTTTCTTCTACATAAAAAAGGACCTATACAAAGACCGTTAGAAACGAAAGACAAAATGACAGATTGTAGAAGGATTTCTACGGTGAGATGTCAAAAACTGAGAAACGAAATGTCACTTTGTATAGAAAGAGCCATGTCTTTTCTTCGAAGAAATAGACAGTGTCATGCTAAGCCTGCTGGTGACATTTCCCTCATTCCTCCGCATCATATGCCCATACCATGACAACCTTTTCCCACACAACTTTTCAGTCACCGGTGTCACTTTCCGACTTCCTCTTCACTTCTTTCTCTTCTCTCACTCTCTCACTTGATGCATAGATATTGATATTTTACTTGATTTTAATTAATATTTATTTCAAATGATCCTTATTTTTCCATTTTCAAAAATAATGTTGGCGTTTATGAATATTATAATTATGCGTTTATGAATTTTATAGTTAAATAATAATAAATCTACATGGATTTATTATTATTTATATAAGATGAAACTAAAAGTAAAGTCTGGGAAATTAATTGTTTACCAAATTGACTACCAACTAACGGCCGAATCCAATAACCTAGTTTTGGCATACTGGAGATAGAAAATCCTATCTGTCCATGGTTTTAACGTCCCAATACTCTATCAAAGATTAAGGAACCTTACCGGGATACGCTATCTATTGATGGGATGGTCTATCGCTTACTGCGTATAGCTATTTGTATGAAAAAGCCCAAGTATGCACTCCAATAACGTTTTGACAGCTATTTGTTTGACAGGACAGTTACTAAAAATGACACACACATTTCTCCTAGCACAGGTATATCTTTTACTTAATAGGGACCTCCCCTTTGTAAGATTAACTGTAAAAGGTGTACAAGTTTCTGAAATAAACCTATTTTTTTTTTATGACAGATAGTTCTATCCCCCGAATTGCAGGGATAAATGCAGGCGGGGTCGTCTCATTGGGTAAAAGGTAAAAGTAGGAATGCTAGACCTATGTTGCCATGTCTTCCTCTATTATGTGAGACCTAAAAACTTCGGTCTTCAATAATGACGTTTTCAAGGATGGCAACATAACATACACTAAAAAGGTTCATAAATTGCAAAAAGCTACCATTTGGTAGTTTTATCAACATTTTTGTTTTATTTATCAATCAACAAGTTAGCCGATTTATTATTTCGGTTAATTTAATCAATGTTAATATTATTAAAATTGGATATATATAAATATAATTTATGCATAATATAATAGTTATACGCTCGTATAGCGTAGGTTGTAACTATAAATAGACAAAAGTGTTAACCAATCAAGCCAATAAATAAATAAATAATTAATTTAATTTACTGCAACGCATCGGGCAGAGCGCAGAGGCTACTTATTTTCTAAAATTTAGTGGGTAAGATTTTGTTAAATATACCTGGCAGCCCCACTTCACAAGAAAAATGTCTGCCGGCGTGAGCGCATGATAATCTAGGAAAGTAATTATTTACTTTAGATGTTATTTCTCGTGAATTATCTTTTTGCAACGTTAAGTGTTATCGTCAGCATTAACGACGTTGAGTACTCTTTGACTTTTACAAATCAACCACTAACTTATGATTTTGTTGTTCAAAGTTTTCTACAAGCAAGAATACATTGTCTCCTATTTACCTTTTTATGTTAATTTCATCAATAAGGCTGCTTGACCACCAAAGCAGAACTGGAAAATTGTAACCAGTGAAATTGCACAATCATTTAACATCGGTTACAGTTTCCCAGTTCTGCTTTCGTGGACAGGCTTATATATAAGTATCTCAAAGAAATGCGATTTTAAATACCCCGCTCTCGCGAGTTTTCGGGGGCGTCCACCAGGAGGCACCAAAACCGTACCATTTTATTTGTTCGTAGTGGTCATTCTTCTCCTAGAGTAAATATGTTCCTTGGATAAATGTATTTAACTAAACATTTTTTACTCAAAAAAAGAACACTTTATAAATATTTTTTTAAAACACGTCCGATTCAAGCGAAAGTACGCTAACCTTATGTGATTTTGAAATGGAAGAAGTTATTGACTCGGATTGATTTTGTGGTACCTACAATCATTTAGATCACAGAGAACTTACTTATAAATGCCGCATCGACCCATGAACAAATTAAGTTGTTATAAATTAAAAAAAAAACAGCAGTCAGTAATTTAATCACCGAATTAAATCCTCATAAAAAGTAACTCTAGCAAGGTGTGATGTTTCTTATGTCAAACTGTCAATTACGTTTCATTACTCCTCTCCAGCGTTAACTATTTGTTGAGCAAAATGCAGTAAAATCATGTATCATGTACTACTACTGACAGAGTTTTAATTTAATATATATTATAACTTAATCCAGTAATTTTTGTATGAAGAAATAAATAAGTTTTTATAATAAGGGTGCTGTTTTTTAAAGTGATGCTGGTTGTAATTGAACGCACGCGAGGGCCAAGTAGAGAACAATATCTATTGTTTTTGTTAGACAGATAGCCTTTATCGATGATTGCCAGACGTCATTCAAGGACAGATAGAAATATACGATAGTATATTTTACTTTTTTTATAGACAATAACATCAATAGCGATCTGTCTTTAACTCAAAATAGTTTATACATATACAAATAAATAAAATTGAAGTTTCTCTTTGTAATGTCAAAATGACAGCTTTTATACATATAACAAAAAAAAAAAAACAATTTTTAATTTTTTAACTTTCTGTCTGTTTGTTCCGGCTAATCTCCGAAACGGATTGACGGGACTTTCACTGGCAGATAGCTGATGTTATTAGGACAATTTTGTTTATTTAGAAATAACCACGCGAGTGAAGCCGCAGCCAGCAGCTAGTTGTCCATATATTCGAATCACAATTGTCATTCTTTAATAATAATTGGAAATGGCTATTACAAGGCAATTTGGTATACAATTAATTTCTCCAATTGTACGTGATTTAAACTTTTTTTGACTTTTAATCGCAAAATATTTGCATCTGCGAAGTCCATGAGCCGATTGCGGAACTTTCTTCCAACTGCCACTAAAACTGCGCTTGCACAATCTCTTTTCCTTCCCATCCTTGACTACGTGATGTCTACGTGATCGAGATAACTCTCGATCTCACTCCGGCACAACTAGGTAAACTTGAGCGACTTCAAAACGTTTGCATAAGATTTATATTTAGCTTGCGCAAATACCTATGATCACATTTCCGAATTTCGTACAAAGCTCGAGTGACTTCCTATACGTCTTCGCCGGAATTCTCATATCTTGTTACAGCTCTACAGTATTCTGTTCAATCCTACAACCCCTCTTATCTTAAAGAACGTTTCAAGTTCCTTCATGAGACACATAATAGATACCTGTTGTCATCGGAAACTTGAGACTAGAGATGCCGATGTTTTCCACCAGTCTCTATGACAAACAGTTCAAGTACTACGGTTGTGGAATTTCTTGCTCGAGTCGATAAGATGTGCTCAATCTTTGTCCACTTTTTTAAATTAATTTTTTAATTAATGGTAAAAAAACACTTATCTCTTTCTTTAAACATATTTAATTCTTTTTTGTTCTTTGCACTTGTTTCATGATTATTATTGAATATATTATATAGATAAGTTTAGTATGTTTTATGTAAGTACGTATTTATTGTATATATGTAAATGGTACACCACAGACTACCTGCAGTATCTTGTGTCTCCTTCCCCCTTAATCCATCCAAAGGATGTCTTTAAAAGATTGCTTTTAGCGATAAGACCGCCCATTGTGTCACCCTATGTAAAATTTCAACATTTATATCTGTAATTTTTATGGTGTTCAATTCTATTCTATGTAACTTTTATGTTATGTTTTATCAGTTGAAAAATAGATACAGTAAATATTTTTTTTTGCCATTTATGACGTTCTAACTTTCAAACTATCAGCAAAAATAAGCGAAAATCCTCTTTTCTTCAGATTTCTGAGTTGGAAGCAGAAGGCATCTGGGTTGTGAAGGTCAGATAGGCAGTCGCTCTATGGAAAATACTGGTATTCAGCTACATCCGGTTAAACGGGAAGCCGACCCCAACATAGTTAAGAAAAGGGTAGGCAGATTGATTGATGCGGGAGGCCCGAGACCGGGTAAAATGGCGTGCAATGATGGATACTTCTCAGCATTGAAGAAGCGACGATTATTTTGTTCTTATTCTGATCACATAACTTTTTATAACACCGGAAAAGGAATGATAAGACTGCCTTAAAACGCAAAATAAAGTCATTAACCATAACACGTTTATGACATCATAATAATGTACGGTTAGTTTTATGTCTACTTGTCTGCATACCGAAAAATGTAATATTTCCATACTGTTCAGTGTCTAATTGACAGACAACACAGAATTTAGAAGATATATTTTTTAGCGGGAAAAGACATACGGATTTTTTTTTTTTAATTAGATGAGCTGTCCGATGTTTCGTAGTTCAAGTGTAAGCTGTTTGTCCACCGCCACCGTCATCTGAACGTCAACGAGAACGAGATGACGGCGGCAAAGTAGCGATACAAAAAGTTTAATGAAAAAACCAGCGTCATACCTTAGATCAAATAAAAATCGAAGACAGCGCTGTCAACAGTTACGTGAGGCCGGTTTCGTAAACATGTGTGCACTTAGTGAGTGTGCCGGTGAGGTGTAGTTTGGCTGTAAATGTGTGTTTATGTTAGCGTTTATGCACATAGCGAGGTAGTTTTGGCATGCTTCACTGTATTGTTCGCAGCGCTGTCTTGCGTCAGACCACATCTGTCTGGTATTAATGCTGAAATGAACCTTTTTGGCTCAGCCATGAGGCATACACTATTGTTGTT
The DNA here is from genome assembly GCA_905333075.3 of Atethmia centrago. NCBI lineage: Eukaryota > Metazoa > Arthropoda > Insecta > Lepidoptera > Noctuidae > Atethmia > Atethmia centrago. The sequence continues at coordinate 7,455,878 of HG995389.1, read as the reverse complement.
GAAACATTATTTTCACTTTTTTATTTGTATTTTGTCCAAATAAACGTTATTCTATTATTATTCTTCTATATTTACTATGTCCGCGTGTCCACCATACCGGGACGTCACTTTCGGTTCAAATAATCTTGTTTCTCGTTGACATCCCGGTGACGTTGTGCGGTGGACAAACACTGAGGAGTTTGTTGAGTACAGCTGAGGAGTTTGTTGCACCACTTCTTCTTCCCAGCTAAAGCATTAGGAAGTGGTGAAGGGCGGGTGTTATTGAGGGACTGTCTTATGTAATTTTCACATTCAAAGAGTGCTGATTCTCAGCCTAGTTTGGATCAATGACTTTTGATTTTGGGGCTCGAAGTTACTGTAGAAAAATATTTCGAAAAGCATGCTAAATTTACAAATGGTATATTAATATACTTTCAAAATCATTCGAAATCTCATCATCAGCCCATAGCACTCCACTACTGGACATAGGCCTCTCCAATGGCACGCCATTCAGCTCGATTCTCGGCAACTCTCATCCAGCTGCTACCAGCCACCCAACGAAGATCGTCGCTCCACCTAGCCTGAGGGCGTCCTACCTTACGTTTGCCTATTCGCGGTATTCACTCAAGAACACATCTACTCCACAGTCATCGGCTCTACGGCTAATATGGCCGACCCATTGCCACTTCAGCTTGCTTATTCTGTGAGCTATGTCGACAACTTTGGTTCTCTGCTGGATCACCTCGTTCCGGATTCGGTCAGAGAGACTCCAAGCATAGTTTGTTCTGTAGCTCGCTGAGTGACCTTGAATTTATTGTCAGATTTTGTTCCTTTTAATAAATAGTAGCTTATGTTTTTGAAGGATAATTGTTAAAATTCGTTAATTTTGTAAACATTTTTGTTTTATATAAATATGTTGAATGTTACTCAACATTCACGAAACGATTCATTTCTATTGTTTGGGAATGCCAACCCTTGATTTTATATTGATTAGCGGGATAATAGGTCGCTCAATGATTGGACCACGACACTGGCTCGCCCGATATTGTGGGCCAATTGGAGAACGGAATTTACCGCGGGGACGCTGGGGGCTTTTGACTAGAAGCGGGTGCGCGGGCGGCATTCGCTCCCTGATCGTCGATGGCGACATTCGATTAGAAGTGTACTAAATATAACATAGTTGTTTTTGTTCTTAACCTATGTAATAAATCTTAGTGAACAGTTTGAGTTTGTCTTTATACAGTCTTCCCAACAAGAATAGTTTCCTTTGAGAGTTGTGACCGCTGAGGCTGATAGAGTTTATATTGTGGACCAGCCGTACCGTGAGTCCACGTTTCGGCTCTATAACTCATAACAGGCAGGACACACTGATTGAAGTCCTTCGTCTTTATTATAGGCTCTGTTTTATGCGACGAGAAACTCATTCAACATTTGAATCCTTAAATTCTTTGTGCAAACATGAATAAACAACTTAGCGTAATTTCCGTATCAAATATATGTAAACGTTTACATTCGTATGGTTAATCTTCTAAGATAAAATGTTTGTGTAAGATAGCCTGAGTACTCACCGAACAATGTGTGAGTTGATATCTCTAGAGTGTGATACAAAAGTGCCGGGGTTTTACGTTGCATGATTTTCACACAATCGTAATTGAAGTATCTAAATAGTTACATGCTTTTTAGAACACATTTAATTTTGTATACGTGCATTTGTCTACACTCATCAGTATTATGCATTTATGCCGTGTAAGCCACCCGTAAAAACCGTATATATTATGTAGATAAGTATATGCTTTATTGTATATGTAATGTATTGATTGTATATGTAAATGGTACACCACTGACTACCTGCAGTATCGTCTTTCGTTCCCCCTTTAATCCATCCAAAGGTGTCTGTAAAAGATCGCTCTTAGCGATAAAACCGCCCATTGTTTCATCCTATGTAAAATTTCAACATTTGTATCTGTCATTATTATGGTGTAGGTACATAATAAAGAGTATTCTATTATATATACTTACCCGGTAAAAACCGTATATACTCTCATCTGCATTTATTAAGAAGCAGTTATTTTGACATTACAGACAGACACTTCAACTTTATTTATCTTTATAGATGTTTCCTTGAAAACATCTACCAGTCTCCTAACATCGTTTCTTAGTCCATAATAAGTGAACACTTCTGCCTACCCCGTTGGGGAATACAGGCACGATGATACGTCTCAAGTTATATACATAATTTGTACGAGACAAACAGTGTTATCATGTAACTGTAACATTAGTATTGTATAATTAATTGGTTACAGATCTGAACATCGTTGAAACGCCTACGATTGTATAGGTCTAGGTTAGATAATGTAATTTTCTAATAGACTTGTCTAGACTTGCGGGAATGGGTCTCATGTGTATTTATATCACCGTAAGATTGTGAGAACCATTAGTTTATAATCTATCGGTATTCGTTTCGTTAAATTACAAACTGTCGAATTTTTTTGAACTGGGTGTAATGGTTTAGGGTAGGTTAGAACTGTGACCAAAAGTGCGCGAGCCGAGCGAGCGAAGCGAGCGGTGCCGCGGCAGCGGCCGGTAAGTGCTACTTGTAAGTTGCTCGCAGCTAGGCAGGCTTTTTATAATCCGCGTGCACATGCACGCGGATTATAAAAAGCCTGCCAGATACTCAGACGGTGACTAGCACATGCTAGTCACCGTCTGAGTATCTGAGCGGTGAGACGGTAGAAGGTGTGATTAGTGATTAACAAGATTGGCAGACTGAGTTAGCTTCGCCTTTGTCTACCTCCCCCGTCACACTGCTCACATACTTCAGGCGGGGACTAGAACTTGCACGCGGACTGTATATGTATCAGCGCAAGGTGCGTTACGTCGCTAGCAAGTTTGATACCAGTTCACAATGTGAGAGGGAGTGGGCTGTAATCCACCACGCGGGCCCAGTGCGGGTTGGTAGATGTCACATGTCTTCGAATTTTTGATTCTAGGACATGCCGGTTTCCTCACGATGTTTTCCTTCACCGTTTTGAGAGCAGTGGTGATGAAATAATTTACACAAAGTAAAGTGCCTGTCTGGGTTCGAACCCACGACCTACAAATCGTAAGTCGCGGCCGTTACCACTGGGCCACCACCGCTCAAAAAATAATTATGCGTTAAATTGTAAAGGGTTTGCTGCAGGTTCAAATTTTTCGACAGTTTATAATCTGAAAACGGAAATATTACCAAGTCAAATTATGATAAGTAGTTCAGAAGTTATGGGGGAACAGATGAACAATACATACATACATACATACATACCGGTAAAATCAGCTACCTCCTTTTTGCTTCACCGTAATCGGGAAATAACTGGGAAGTATGCATGGTAGATTTACCAAAAAAGGCAACACATAAATAAATGTGTGAAAGCCTATGACCCTAGACCGCAAAGCACAGAATCACCGCCGGCAGCGTCTAAAGTCGGCAGTACCTTCGTGACGCCGAAAGTGAATTGAGCGCACTTCTATACTCACGGGTCGCCAGTAAAAGCCTCCAAATTCTATATACGTCATTTGTGGCGGAATACGAGTAAACGGTGACAACCTCTGACACGCTTTTTTTTATGGTGGGAAATTATCACTATCATAACTTCTCCCGCTTTGGGCGGCGCGGGAGGGCGTGTCAGACTCTTACTGGCTAAAACCCACCCGTGTTCCTTCCGTTGCCTGTGTTGCCAGGGGCCTCGGTATCCCTTTCGGACTTTCCCGCGACCCCGGCAGGCATCAGCCCTAAAGGACCCCTACACTCCTACACTTGTGCTGACGCCTCTGACACGCTTGGTATGCAATTATGGAAAGTCTTTACAATACCGATGCCACCCTCTACCATCGGTCGGCGAGGCGGCACCTTGCTCTACGGCGAGGCGTAACCTTTTTCGATCAGTGTTAAAAGTGCTTATATTTTTTATTAAAAACAAAATATGAAATAATCATAATTATCATCGTCATTAATGTGGATCTGCAGTGGTAGCCAGGTATCATAAATACACCTCTTTATGTTACATTTGTTTCATAAGAACTTTTTCGTTACGATTTTTTCTTATGGAACAAATCTAACTTAGAGAGATGTATTAATGATTCTAATGATTATAATTCTGTAAATACATATTTGTTATGGTCGCAAATCATATTTTAATCAAGATACAACCTGACACTGACCTGCAAATTGCAAAAACGTAACAAAATTTGAATTTGCGGACTACCACTGCAGATCTACTACACTTTTTTCTGCCAATCCCATTTTATTTTTAATCTTGGTCCATGTTCTCTTTGATTATTTTATTTATATTTTCCTCCATTCTCTCTTCCGGCTGAAAACTCATGAATATAAATAAACATCTTATTTTGATTTAAACAGTAATTCAAATCAAACTTAAGTCAACACCAGAGTGAAAGAAGTCTCTTGAGTAATTCGTCTATCTTAATAAAGGCTCCTGCATACTGAGGCGATATCGCGGGCGCGACATCGACAGGCAGCAATATGCCTGTCGCGCCCGCGATGTTACCCCAGTCTGTAAGAGCCTTAATGCGATAAAAAATTTGAGTAACGCAAAGCTGAAATGAGAAAAACTTTTTACAAAATACACAATACTACAGCGTAAAAAATAACTTCAATTTGGGAAGTTAGTGTCTTTGGTTTTATATTTTCGTTTTTTGCCACCGACTTCCGAATTTTTTTCCGAAAGTTAAGTATTTTTCACTTTGTAATGTTTTTTTTTTTTTTTTAATATGAGACCACCTAAGGCGTTATCAAAAAAATAATTTTCAAAATTAGTGCATAATTGATGAAAATATAGATGAAATACATCCTAATTTTTAGGATTCCGTAATCAACAAGGAACTATAACGGTTTCGCCATGTCCGTCCGTCTGTCCACGGATTAGCTCAGAGGCTCTGAGTACTAAAATTATGTAATTTGGGACGGGTACACATATTAATCACGCCGACAAAGTGGCAAAATAAATGCCGGCCAATCTCAGCGGAGACTAGCCACCGAACGGTGCGGGAGATGTTATAGTGCACAAGTGTCTGCACAGACACAGATGCACTCTCTCTTCCCTCACTCTCATAGTTCGGTGGGAATGCAATTTGACACGACTGGAGAGAGATCAGTCGCAGGGCCAACGGCTTAACGTGCTTTCCAAGACACGGGGGTACCACACCGCCAACTTCAAAACTCCGGGCTGTGACTGAGAAATTCCTCATACAAAAACCCAATGATACTTTTGCCTGACCTGGGAATCTAACTTACCATGAGTGCAATGGAGTAGTGTCTCAACTACAAAACCAAGGGGGCAGCCAATGTTGCACTCTCAATGTCAAAGTCAAATCGCTTACTTCCGCAATAAGAAGCGTATTCAACACTTTGACACTGAGAATTCACTGAATGACACTTCTGATAATACTTTAAGCTTCATTAACCAAAGCAAACCCGTAGGCGCAGGCTTGCGGACGGTTAGCAATGGGTAGCTCGCTGTCCGATAAGGACCAGGCCCGGATCGACGGTGCACTGTGTTCCACGTGCGCCTCAACGAGATGTCAGCAAAAGTGTAGGGGTCCACTAGGGCCGATGCCTGCCGGGGTCGCGGGAAGATACCAAGGCCCCTGGCAAAACAGGCAACTGAAGGAACACGGGTGGGTTTTAGTCGCTCCGCCCAGAGCGGGAGAAGTTATTTGATGATTTCCGATCCAAACAAAAAGCCCAAACACACAAAGATTAATCGGTCAAGGACAGCTAATGAGAGATTTTCCATTGTTTGGCACCGCATGGGGTACGCGTCGGGCTTCATAAGTTAAGTAGAAAACCGTGTTATTAAATTGTTAACATTATTTCTAAACAAATTGTAATTAACATGAAGACAGTGTTAGACAACAAATAAAGCCGCTAAACGACTTGAACCGAATCGGCGAAAGTAATTAAAACGTTTAGAGAGTTGTAAAGAGGTTTTATTGCTGCTTGATAGGGTACTAACCTCCTTTGACTTTGATCTTCGATTCGAATTTTGTTTTTGAATACCCTTCTACACTGGCAATACTTATACATCACGTCCGGCGCACCCTGGCCAGTCCACCTTGCTGACTGGCTACGATTCTTACTAAAAGACATGGAATTATTGGAAGGACATTCCTTATCGCACGTTATAATCTGCACACTTAGCAAATGAGAGAGCTAGACCGAAAACCTGCCAAGTGCGTGTCACACCACGCACAATGAAGGCTCCCGTAGTTGGACTGAATTTATCTCAAGAAGAAACGTAACATTGTAGTTGATTATTATAAAATTATATTTAGTATAAACGTGATTTTTGAAAACATCTTTTTTAATAAAATAATATTTATATTAATAGAATCTAAATCTTAAATTAGAAAAAAAAATAAAAAAATGCATAAATGTACAATGAACTTAAGTGTATTCAATGTTGACATTTTGAACTTAGATGTAATTACTATCAACATTTTTAATCATTCGATAATTTAATCACTCGGTATTTCAATCTTAGACATTTTAAGCTTAGGTACCTATTCGTATAATAATTTTTGGTGTTTCGATACAATCGATATTTAAATTTTCGATGTTTTGAACATTGATATTTTACCCGTAGGTAGGTATTTTAATGTTCGACGTTCAAATATATACCCATGTAATCATTACATGTAATTTAATGTTGAGTACATTTTTAAACATTTTTTTAATAATTTATAATAAAATGTTTATTACTATATATATAAAAATGTTTGTTACTCTCAAACGTTGTTAATTTATTTTGTGTATTGTGCCTGTTATTTAATACAGCAAAAGTAACTTCGTTCCAACCGGGTGTCTCACGATCTGACCAAGATTATGTCTGGACTTTAAAAGAGACTGTGACCTCAGAGTTTGTTCCGGACTTTCTTCTCAGAGTAGTCAGATAGGAAACGCCGTACTCATCTAGTTTTTTTTAATTCGATTGACGTGTAAAAGTGTTTGTACAAACCTACTTACAGAAATAAAATCATTTATTATTTATTTGTCACGACACCTCTCGACTATTTTTCTAGTAAAGGGGTCCTCCATGGACACTGACAAGCTAATTTCTAAAAATATTATATATTTGTACTACCAGTAATCAATGCAAAAACTGAAGAGGTTCGATGGTGAGCTTTTACAGAATAGCTTTTATTTTCCTTAAATTCGAAAATCGCAACAACATTTTCATTACCCCTTCCCTATCTAGCAATAACATAGATATCCGAGCAATAATAATATTTCAAGGACCCAAAACGCTGAAACGCTCAATAAATTTCTACGTAAGATTGTCGGATGAACGCACATCCTATGAACGTATGTCCCTAACTCCAGTCCTTTTCCAACTCATTAGTCAATAATATATAACACAGTTGATATTATGTCTTCACTAGTGAAGTAACCAAAGACGTTGTACTTTGACTCAGTCTTTAAACGTTTGTTTGTTCGACTCTCATCATTATTCCCTTGGCTTTATCCCAATTTATTTGGGGTCAGCGCCTCCATTCTTCTGTATTCGTCGTAATCTCAGTAGTCACCCCTTTTCCAGTCTTATCATCTTTCACACAGTCCATTCATCGTTTCTTTGGTCTATCCCTACTCTTATAAACATTTCATTTATACTCACGACATTTTTCATAGTTATTTCGACTCTGACTTCCTATTTTCTTTTTTCCAATCGTCACAATATTGGCAAGAACATATTTATTGTTGAATCCTGACAAAAAAATTAAGAATAATTCTTTTAATATATTATCAAGATGCAGTTTATGCAGCAAGCTTTTTGCACACTGCATCAACAGCAAAAACATTTAAGCAAAAGTTCTTTATCGCATGTTATATACTATGAACACTTTTTTTTTTTGGGTAGGAAATTATCAAATAACTTCTCCCACTCTGGCTGGAGCGGGAGGGTGTGTCAGTCTCTTACTGACTAGAACCCACCCGTGTTGCTTCCGTTGCCTGTGTTGCCAGGGGCCTCGGTATCCCTTTCGGACGTTCCCACGACCCCGGCAGGATACTCTGCACACTTGGCGACAAAAATGTCGTGACGGTCAAAATGTTACACTTTCTAGCTCTCGTGCACTAAGTGTGCAAAAGAGAAAGAAATTTCGTTCCGACCGTGTGTCCCACAACACCTCTCGACTGTTTTTAGGGTTCTGTACCTCAGAAGGAAAAAAGGAACCCTTATAGGATCACTTAGTTGTCCGTCCGTTCGTCTGTCTGTCAGTTTGTCAAGACCCTTTTTCTCGAACGCGTGGAGGTATGAAGTTGAAATTAATATCAAATACGTAGGACTGCAGTCCTTTGGAGCTCTAAAAAAACCAAGCTTCTAAGTTAACGCAATAAAAAAATACGGCCATTTATGCGGCATTTTGATACTCGCAAATAAATCAAAACCTATAGGGTTGTTGATCTAGAATCATGAAATTTGGCGAGAAGCAAGGTATTACAGCACAAGTAAAGGAAAAAGTTCTAAAATCGTTAATTTGTAGTTATACCACATAAAAAAAAATATGTTTGCAATTCAAACTTACATTTGCAGTTCGAGATTTGACCGTGACGTATATCGATGTATGGGAGAACATGTTTTTCAACTACAATGTTAAGTTTGTTATTGGGATAAATTCATCCCAACTATGGAACCCTTCTACTCTTCTTCATTGTGCGTGGTCCGACGACAACGCGCACCTGGCCGGTTTTTTTTTAATTTATTTTTGCAGAACTTCATTATCATTCTCCTGTCCTTAAATAATAATAATAATGTGCCGATTGTCATAACGACCAATGGCCTGATGGGCGAAAGACTCGTTCCTCTCGAGGCTCTCGTTAGGCGGTTCGAAGGCCCTCATTCAGAAGGCAGTACTCCTCGATACGGCTCGCTTCGTGAGGAGGTTCCTATCTCTGGAGCCCTAACCACCGGTTGCTTGGACCCTGCTCCCGATACCGGCGGACCACTATTTTTTTATATTTTTAAATGTTTTTAAGAAATATTTAAAAATGTATTTTATATGGCAAAAAATTAAATAAACAAAATAATAATAATAATTATTTATTCAGTATTACAATTGGTAAAATATTAACATCAAATATTCGGAATAATTTACAAAGATATTATGATGTTAGATGCCTGTACTAGGATAAACCTGTAACACAGGCGGCATGAACTCTTACTTTATGGTAATTAGTGTATTTTACTATACAAGGTGTTGTTTTGAACCTGCAAAACATTTCAGGAGGTTGTTATGAAACTCGTAAATAATCGTATAACAATACGATACCAAGTCAATAATCAGTAATACTTTTTATTTTAGATTTTTAAATTTTATCTTTTCTTTTTATTTATTTTTTTTTTTTTTTGTGGTTCGGGTCGAGAATCACTAACATAATTACCTCCTAAAATGTTTTGCAGGTCCAAAACAACACCTTGTATACGAGAAAAAATCTATAAATATATTATTGAGATAGTTTAGGCAATAAGGAGTCGGAAAATGTTAGTTTTAGTTCATAAAATAACAAAATAAATTTTAAAATTCAATTTAACGTTTTCTGTTTTTCAAATCTGTTAAAAAACACCATGAAATAGTAGCCGCCATGTTATTACGTCATAAGGCTATGTTAACAAAAACGTGTCAATTATCATACAAAGATCAGCGCATTTGTTTTCATAGCCCAGTGACGTCATGACTACAGAGCAACATGGCGTCCACTGCGTCCAGCGTTTTCGACAACCTACGCGCGAAATTTGAAAATATAAAATTTTAAATGCATGTTTATGGCACTTATCGATTGAATAAAAATTTTGTGAATTTTTGGGGCATATTAGCACTATAGAATTTAATTAAGACACTTTTCAAAAATGGGTGTACGACCTTATTGTAGGACGATAAAATTCTTAACAATATTTAACATGACAAGTCTTGAAATAATTATAAAATGTAATTAATTCAATATTAATATAAACCTCAATTTATTTAGGATCGGCTCAACATGGTCTTAATACAAAAGTTTTTTTTTTTTATAAAATTAGCCCAGGTTACTCCTTGTGGTCGCTCACAATGGGCCTAAGAAGGCTAAAGGTCAACCAAAAGGCAATGGAGAAGCTATGATTGGAGTTTCTCTGCGTAGTTGAATCAGAAATGAATAGATCCACAGGCGAACCAAGGTAACCGACATAGCCCGAAGAATTGCCAAAACTTAAGTGTCAGTGGGCAGGGCACATTGCTCGCAGAACAGATGGCCAATGGAACCGAAAGGTACTGGAGCGGAAACCGCGTACTAGAAGACGTAGAGTTGGAAAGCCCTACAAGGTGGACGCATGACCTTGTGAAGGCCGCAGGAATCTGCTGGATGCGGGAAAAACAGAACTGGTTGAAGTGGCGGTCCTTGGGGAAACCTATGTCCAGCAGTGGACGTCTTTCGGTTGAAATGAAGATGGTGATGATGAAGTTACTCCTTATAAGATCAACTATCTGCCAATGAAAGTCCCGTCAAAATTGGTCCAGCTGTTTCGTAGAATAGCCGGAAAAAACAAAAAAAATAAATTATAACAAAAGTCATTTCTTCAAACTAGGCTGAGAATCAGCACTTTTCGAACGTCAAAATTACATAAGACAGACCCCAAAACGCCCGCCCTTCACTACTTCCTAGTGCTTTAGCTAGAAAGAAGAAGTGCCGCAACAAACTTCCACGCAGCACAGCTGTCTGTTCATATAGAAAAAAAAAAATTCTACACAATAGTATGCAAAAATAATTTACACAACGCTAAAACATTAAATTATTAGGCAAATGTAAGCTAGCACAACATTATATAAACAACAAATAAAACCATCGAAAACTATACTGAAGCAGAAATAAAAACGTAAACAGAACTTAATACCAAAATAAAAGCCTCCAGGCATAAAGGGCGTGCCCGCTTACATATAGCTATAGCTGTAACTCAATCACAAATAATAAACTAGGACCATCGAAGCAAAATAAATAAATAATTATATTTTTGTTATAAGTACCGTATACACTTTCATAAGCAGTTAGTGTTATTTTGACATTATAAACAGTCACTTCAATTTGAACACGCACAAGAAATACAAAAAGGAAAAAAAAACGAGCAGTACATACTAAACCAATAATAGTAAACAATAATAAAATAAAAGCGGCTGGTGTGAATGCCTATACCAGGTATACGCAGCATTCACAATACAGACAACAACGGAATAGTCTGAGAAAACATAAAAATATAATAAATATAAGATACAATTATAATAAAAAATATTACTAATTTAAATTATATTAAGACATGTGTATCTTTAATAAGAACATAATGAAATCTTTTGAGCATCAATCGCTTAAGCGAAATCAACTTCAGAAACATAAAAAAACGTCGTTTTAAACCATGATCAAATGAAAAAAGGAAGAAAATTTATGATGCTGAAGCGCCAAAAAAGTGCTCAAGTCGACGCAAAACGTAGACTAATCTACGCAAAAAAAATCCATTTGTATAATATATACTCGTTTACTCAATATCGACGAAAATGGCGCTTTGGCCATTTTACATTTCCACTGACGATATGACGACAATTATATTAAGAGTGTGTGTGTTTTTGTATGCTCTTAATAAGAACATACAAAAATGTTTTGCATAACTTACAGGTACTTACAACAGTAAAGTAGGTATTGAAAAAATTAAACAAATGTACTAATTTCGTTTTTTAATGTTACCGAATTACGTGGCAATAGGACCCATTGGTTCTCTCTAAACGACAAACAATCAGCCTTTATTTTATTTATTCTTAGTATTTATTTATTTATTTATGAACACACATAATTATATAAGCAGACAAGAAAAAGAAAAATACGTACAAAGGTGATGCTTATTTCTAAAGAAATCTCTTCCAGCATACCTGCGATAGAGAAGTAGATAAAGAGATGTAGACACCGTGTGTAAGAGTAGAAGACAAAATAGAATACATAAAATCAAAAACAATTCACTTAATAAAAATAAAACAAATAATATGAGAATATACTAACAGACACACATACTTCTAAAATAAATATCACTACAATATTAATAATTATAATGTAATTTAGAATAATAAATACATACGCAACTATGACGAAATTGAAAGATTCATTGTTCTTTTAAATACTGCAACATTTTGGCAGTCCCTAATGTCAGGTGGAGGTGAATTCCACTACCACACCGCGTGCACAGTGAAGGAGTAGGAGTAGAAGTCAGTGGAGTGGGGAGGGGACTGGGGGTCGTTTCTAAGATGCGACCTGCAAGTGCATCTGAAGGACGGGCGTAGGAAAAACGTTCCCGCAGATAGAATGGCGTTTTAGGATTGTGGATTAAGTAGCAGACTTAATATCCGTGAGTACCTGAGAAGTCGAATAGGGAGCCACTTGAGTACTTTGCGAAGTATATATTTACCTAATGTTAGACATTGAATAGATAGAGTATTATAATGTTAAAAGTCCTCCAGTCCACGTGCTATGCTAAACTTTGGGTGTATTAGGTTAAGCTACACCTGTCACGGTCAGTCGTTTGATGGGTGACCGTTACGCAACGAGATCAATATAAGATGCAGGGATTATTCAGCAAGAAATTCACTGGTTATGATTGTCTTACGCATAACTATGATGGCTGTAACAAGAATCAAAATGCTGAAATTTTGACATTCTGAATTTGATTTCAGCATTGCCCAATATTATACCAATATAATAATCATGAAATAAAATTATACTAAACGGTTATTTTTGCAATATAAATTTTACTGGATTGATTTGTATAGGTGTATATAATTGTAAATAAATAATACAAATTAAACGTATTAATAACAAAAATTAAATAAATATTCAAAGAAAATTTAATGTAAATAGTAGGCATTTACTTAAACTAGATATTTGAAAAGTATGACCTAAGTGCATTTTTTGACCTAAATGTCCTCTTTTTTTGTAACAATACTTGATTAACTTATTATTACAAATGCATGTAAATTAATGAATGTCTAAAAAAAAAATTTTTATTTATTTACCTAGTTAACAAAATACCAAATAAATTGAATTGTTGCATATGATTTGAAAGTTGAATAGTTGGTCAGAGGGTCGTTTTAGGGCGGAGTATCTGTGTTGCAGGGAAAAAATGTTTTTTTATTTATATTTATTAATTATTATTGCTCAATAACTATCCTAGAGATCAAACGGCAGTGACTCCGTTTGAAAACTTGGTAAATCCATCCTGAAAAGGGAAGCTGGCCCCAAAACCATTTAGAGATACAAGACATTTCACATTTTGTATTTTTTTTTCTTTTTAATAACACCAATTTTTTGAGGATGCTGCGAGATGAATAGAATAGAATATTATTTATTATGTACACCGTAAAAATTACAGATATACATGTAGAAATTTTACATAGGGTGACACAATGGGCGGTCTTATCGCTAAAAGCGATCCTTTAAAGACAAGCTTTGGATGGATTAGGGGGAAAGGAGAGACAATACTGCAGGTAGTCTGTGGTGTACCATTCAAATATATACAATAAATACATATATAAAACATATTAAAATTATCTATATAATATATTCAATAATAATCATAAAACTAGCGCTAAGAACCAAAACAGATGAGACGTTCACAAAACCATAGGCCTGATTTACAAAGTCCCGATAGGCATTATCTATCAGATAAATAAAAACGAAAAACAATCTGTGCGAAATCATCTGCTAGATAAGTTATCTAGAACTCATCCGAAGATGGTAAAACAGGTAATATATAAAGTAATCAGGTGATAAGCAGATTTCAAAGATGAAATCAAAATGCTATCCCCAAATTACTGACATGTTCTCCACTTAAGAACAGAGAATTATTAGTACCTAATTTATTAGACAGTGTAGATAATTATTGTGATTATAGAATTACATATTACTGCTATCAACTGCTTTTAGCCCGGTGTGTGTGTAAATGCTTTTAAGTGGTACTTTAAAACTAATTGTGTCTGGGTAAACAGCGCAGATGTGTTTAAAACCCTGATGTTATTTATTTAAAGTCGGTAAATAACACAATTTAGTAAACATACCATAAGCATAATCAGCTTATAATGTTCCCACTGCTGGGACACAGGCCTCCTCTCTGTGAGAGGGAGTGAGCCGTGATCCACCACGCGGGTTGGTGGATGTCACATGTCTTCGAATTTTTGAAACTTGTCGAGGTTTCTTCACGATGTTTTTCGTTACCGTTTTAAAGAGCACAAATATTAAATTGTGTTCTCAAAACGGTGAAGGAAAACATCATCAAAAATATTTACTTTTTTTTTATTATGGCTTGATATCCATCAGAAAATATTTACAGTAATGAATTAGTGTAAATATTTTTTGATGGCCGATTGATTAACAACTGCAATAATTCATAAAGGTTTTGTAAATAATATTAATAATTGCAGTTGCGTAATAAAAACATATAGTGTCAGAATATTTTCCAAATATATTGCGACGTTAGAGAAGAAAAACAAAACGTTATAATAATATTTAGTGTACCTTCTTAAGATTTTTACACTCATTATTTCTTTAGCTCTAAGTTATAAAGAAAGTTTCTACAATGGGGAAAGTAAAGTTTGAGACAACCATAAATTGATGCATAATTATTGAGTGACTCTTGATAAATACTGAACTATGATTAAAACTTTTCAGTCATCTTAAATTAAATACGAAAATATCTTTCAGAAAAAAGTTTCACCATAATAAAATTCAAACTTACCACTTTAGTTAAAAAATAAATAATCAACACTCACTTAAAAACCGTCACACTGTATACACATTTAAAAACAAAAATATTTTTTTTTAATTAACACACGTATTCCACACAAAGGGATCACTTTTGAATTTGGACCGCGAAAAAGGGCGGTTGCAGGCATGCGACCATCGCACGGCGCGACGCGAGACTGACTGGAGACGCGGACCGAAAGACTCGCTGCAGTGAATTATTGCTTATAGCGCAGGTTTACCCGTAACCGCTCGTATGTACACGGTCTAATAGTGCAGTCTAGTTTCTTGGAACACGAATACACGATGCAGTTTTTGAAGTGAATAATTCTTTAAGAGGCTGACAACAACTAAAGCGCGGTCATTGTTGGACTCCATAGAAAAGAAAGAGAAGTGCGATGACACAACGCTGGTAATTTATTGCAAAATATGTAGCAATTATCTATTTACAAAAAATCTTTGGATTAAATAAAAAATTAAAAAACTATTGATTTATTTATTTATTTATTTCCAACTTACATCTATCCTTACAGAGAAACCTATTGCGATAGTGTACATCTGAACTCTTATCCTAACTTATTTACTAACACATTATTTTAATAAAATTTTGTAAGTTATTACAAACAATGCATTCTTTGTGAACTCACTCAGAGAACAACAGAATAGGTCTATGTCACTAGCTATGAGGTTGAGAGTGCGGAGTGCGTGAGTAAGTGGCGCCTCACTTAAAAGATTGGTCCTTGATAGCTATTATGCTAATATGTTGCTTGTAGAAAAACATGACAAAAAATCAGGATGATTGTATGTATATTAGTATGGTTTTTAATCGTTAAAAGAAATTTTTAGAAGAATTTTTGTGATTTTTTCTATTGTATCTAATTAGTTGTATTATGTTTTCAACACACTATCTACCTAGCATATATCCTGAAGAATATCATATATTTTTCTGGTTTTGTTTACTGTAGTGGATCATATACTTTTAGGCACTGTTAAACTTCCAAAATTTGCGTTTAGGTCCTGTAGTCCGCTTAAGCGCGTTGAGCGATTATTGGTGGGGAGAAAACTTACGGGTTCGCGTCACCGACATGCTAACTGCGACATGCTAATCTGACATGTTGCGCCAGACTAGCGAGGCGCAGCGGCCTGTGTACATGTATAAATGTTATTCCAAAGTTTTAAGTTTTCTCTTCTGTCAGCAGTCTCCATGACTGCCCATTTTTTTTTGGGCATTGTGTAATTGTATTTGAAGTGAAAACTTCCTTAAGGGCAGTTCAGACTACGCTTTAATATATAGCAAATATTTTATAGCACAAATATTGTGTGACTGTCATTTGTAGATCTTTGACAGTCGTTACGGGTCGTCAGAAGCTCGAAAGTCTGACAACCAGTCTTACCAAGGGGTATCGTGTTACCCAGTAACTGGGTTGTAGAGGTCAGAGAGGCAGTCGCTCCATGTAAAATACTAGTATTCAGATGTATCCGGTAAGACTGAAAGCTGACCCCAACATATTTGGGAAAAGGCTAGGCAGATGATGATTGTATAGCACAATAATATCATCATTTTATAAGGACACGTTCACACAACGCTATGATATTAATAATTATATTATTATTTTTATTTTTTTTACTTTTCTCTGTTTTTCTTTTTTTATTATTAATTTATTGCTTGCTGTACGTGATAAACTTGAGCGATTTTCAGCATTTTTCTTTTTCAAAATTAATAATAAGTTGGAGTCAAATTCCATATCACCATCGCTTTATAAGCTTTCCACGCTAGTAAGTACCAAATCAATTGTGTGTGCACTTTATGACGGATCGCAGTCAAATAACTTGCTATACTTGATAACTGTGGAAGCTTGTAAATGGCTCGTCGTGAATTACCTCACTATTTCTTCTGTATTGATAGCTGTTATCCACCCAAACACAATAAAATAAAATATACATAAAGATAATTATGAATTCGAATTCATAATTATCTTTGTCACTTTGTGTTATACATAATATACATAACATCACGACTTGTTTCCCCGAAGGGTTGGGCAGAGGTGTACCTGTAGTACACCCACATTTCGCCAGTTATGTGTAAGTCCCATATAATAGGGGGCGAGCCTATTGCCATCAACCGGGCACAAATCCAGACTCCGGACTGCTACTGAGAAATTGCAAATAGAAAAACCCAATGATAATACCTAAACCCTTTGTGTAATAAAATGGTCTATTGTAACGGTGATCGTTAAGTTTAATCGATTTATATAAGCGTAAAATAAATGTTTAATAATAAGTGTAAAAGTCTTGAATTGAAACAATCAATATGAAAAGAAAAGAAAGAAAGAAAAATAGATTTATTTGTTACAGAAACACGTGCACATAAAAGATATGGGTAATACTTATAAATAATAAAACTAAACAGACTTACACAGAGAGACACAGAACATATACATATAGTCGGCTGCGTTTTTTTTTTTTGAGGGTGGGAAATCATCAAATAACTTCTCCCGCTCTGGGCGGAGCGGGAGGGTGTGTCAGACTCTTACTGACTAAAACCCACCCGTATTCCTTCCTGTTGCCTGTGTTGCGGGGGCCTCGGTGACCCGTAAGTACCATCCCGCGACCCCAGCAGGATAGTCGGCTGCGTGCCGTGACTGTGTCAAGTAGGCTTCCACTCAGCATGATGCTGCGCTATGGGGGACCCACAGCAAAGCGCTGACCATTTTATATGAATATGACCATTTTATTACAGCATTTTAGCTAGCACAAGTCAGATTACTCCAGAGAATTGATAATTCGACTTTCGGTGACCGGCTTGCGTATAGTGTGAACGTCATGCTATATTGTTATAGCTTATGACGCTATATGCTTTACTATAATTATTGCGAAATAGTATAGCGTCGTCTGAACTGCCCTTTAGGCGTGTGGCGTGATTTTTGTTAGGGAGAAATCTTATGGGTTCGCGTCACAGACATGCTATTGCATAATCAGTTTATAATGTTCCCACTGCTGGGAAACAGGCCTGCTCTCTTTGAGTGTGACGTGTTGCGCTTGACCAGCGTTGAAAAACCACTGTTATTTCATTGTTATAAGTTTTTACTTGTGTCGGCAGTCCCCATGACTGTCTATGTTTTTGAAGTGAAAAGTTTTAAGCGCTTTGAACGATTTTTGGTAGGGGAAAACTTATGGGTTCGCGTTACCGACATGCTAATGTAATGTTTTGCGCCAGACTGCTGATGCGCGGCAGCCTGTGAACGTGTAAACGCATATATATACAGGGTGGTTTTTTTGGAATGGGCAGTAAGGGCAGCTACTTTAAACGTTCGCGTTGTAGCCGGAAAACGGTCTTAGGAGACCGTCCTTAACTTTTCGAGATATTTAGATCTGCATTCACAAATTTTGAAAAATGTACAGTCAGCAAGAAAATGGGCAGTTTTTACATAAACCTTTTTTTGTGCCAATCTATCCTGTTTCTTACAGGAATAAAAAAAACTCTATTAGACCAACAGAGGTTTGAGTACTAGAAAATTCAGAAATCGCAAAAAAAAACTTTTTCCATAAATTTCGTAGGAAAGAAACTTTCTTTTTATGATGGACAGATTAGCCGAAAATAAACAAAAATGTAAACTTCGAATACGCGTTATACATTTATTTGCTTTAAGAACAAGATAGTTTGTTGTTTGTGATTTCCGAGAAGAAAATGACTTCAAATAATTTAGAACTTTCAGACTTGTATGGGACGTTAACAATTCCTGTCCGCTATAAAAGTCTAAAGGTAAAGTTTTTTTTCAAAAGCAACAAACTAAGTATATGTTGTTTTCAAACCAAATTAAATTATAACGCATATTCATTGGAAATTTGGAGTTCATCTTTTTTTTTTATGTTCAGCCAATCTATCCATCGTAAAAAACTAAGTTGGATTCTCATTTACTACAAAATGTATGGGAATAGTTTTTTGCAATTTCTGGCTTCTCTAGTACTCAAACCACAGGTGGTCCAATTGAGTTTTTTGATCCATTGAAGAAACGGGATCGATTAGCATCAAAAAAAGTTTTTGTGAAAACTGCCAATTTTCTTGATGACTGTATTTTTTTTTTCAAAATCTGTGAATGTAGATCATAATACCTATCTCATAAAGTTAAGGAACTAAGACATTTTCTTGTAGCGACAACGGTTAAGGCCCTTACTGCCCCATCTCAAAAATCCACCCTGTATATAATATATTCCAAAGTTTTCACTTCTGTCGGCAGTCCCAATGACTGCCTATTTTTTACCCGACTGCCCCAGAAGGTGGGTAATGTTTTTCGAGAGTATGTATGTATGTATGTCTATTTCTTTGGCACGCTCTGTAGCCTAAACAGCTTGATGGATTTTAACATAAGAGGGTCGTTCGATTCGTCCTAATTGTGGGAGTGACATAGGCTATATAATATTTATATATTGCATCTGCAAATAAAAAAAAAAGGGAAAGTAAGTTTTATTAAATAAATTAACAATATTGATATTAAATAAAAGTAGTAGTAATGAGTCAATTACATAAATTAATAAAGTAAAAAGTTCGAAATAAAACAAATTATTTAAAAAACAAAAAACCCGACTGCAAAATCTTTTGTTTCCGGAAACAAAAGTTACACCATGCTTTAAGTTATTGGTTATTAGTCCCGCCTGCGATACCAAAATTCAATAGATTATAATGCTTGTTTTTCAGTTATGTGTTTTTGCAGTCGGGTTTTTTGTTTTTTTAAATAATTTTGTAAGTTCGTAGTAACGTCAGCTAATGTGATTTGGTGGTTAAAGATTGTTTGGATTTCGAATATGGCAAAGCGGATTCTGACCGATTTCAAATGAATTTTCAGTACCAGTATTTTACACTTTCAGACTGAAAATACAAAATACTGAAAAACGTCCATGGTCTTCCAAATCCTCCAATATTATACTCACTTTTCTTGTGCCTTAAACTACCTTTTTTGTCTTTGACAGCTCTATTTCCGAAAATAGACCAAAGACAAAAAAAGGTTAGTTTTGGTAGTTATAGTGTTGGGAGGTACGTTCTATTTTCTTATAAATATTGACGTTCCAAAGCGCCTTTTGAAATAAATCATTTAACCTTGACTAACAAGAAAAGGGCGCCTACTCGTCATCACGGAATTCACTCAAATTTACAGCATATGCAGGGCTAAGCTAGAAATGAAAGTACCCGAAGTGGGATCTCCAGATGGCCAAGCAGTGAGTGGTTGGCGTAGTGGTAAGAGCTTGGCCTCGTAGTGCGATGGTCGCGGGTTCGATACACCGTGCGTTTTTTTATTTTCCTAGCTCTTTCCCAATTTCTATAATATTCATGTCGCAATTGAGTGAAGTGATAAGGTAATATTCTCGTTTAATTTCTTATTAAAAAAATATTTCCTACTCAAAGGGCGAGGTTTCAACTAATGTCAGACAAAATATTACTTGCTTATTTCAAAGAACCAGCTATCTATAAATAATATCCTTTCGACACCCAAATTCTAAATTTGAATAATGGAAAGCACAAAAGAAGTGCTCAGTTGTTTTAAAAGTATTTTTATGCGTCTTTTCTTTCAGTTTAATGTTTCATATGATTTTTACTTTCGTTTTTAAGAACTCCGGCCTTTTTTGTTACCGAACTTTTTCTGGGTCATTAAATATAACATAACATCATGCCTGTATACCCCGAAGGGTTAAGCAGAGGTGTACCTGTAGTACACCCACTTTCGCCAGTTATGTTTAAGTCCCATGTTATAGGGACCGAGCCTGTCGCCATCAACCGGTCTTAAATCCAGACTCCGGGTGGCTACTGAGAAATTCCAGATAGAAAAACCCGATAACACTTTGCCCGACCTGGGCATTGAACTTAGGACCTCATGCTCAGCAGTAGCGCTTGAAACAAAATAAAAAAACAAGACTGAATTTCGGCCATGGGATCAATCTCAGCGGGACCAGTCTTCGGCGCGCGAGATATTATAGTGCACAAGTGTGTGCGCAGCTGCGGATGTGTGGATGCACTCTTTCTTCCCTCACTCTTATAGTCCGACGGGACAACAATCTGACGCGAACGGAGAGAGATCAGGCGCAGGGCCAACAGCTTTTTTTTTGAGTGGATAATCATCAAATAACTTCTTCCGCTCTGGGTGGAGCGGGAGGGTGTCAGACTCTTACTGACTAAAACCCACCCGTATTCCTTCCGTTGCCTGTGTAGCCAGGGGCCTCGGTAACCCTATAGTACCTTCCCGCGACCCCGGCAGGCATTGATCCTAGTGGACCCCTACACTTGTGCTGACGACCTCTTTAAGGCGCGCGTGGAATACAACGCGTCATCGACCCGGGCCTGGTGCTTACCGGACGGTGAGCTACCCATTGCTCACCGCCCGCAAGCCCGCGCCTACGGTGGCCGGAAATCCGCCCGGGATTCCCGATGCCCAGGGCGTCTCCTGAGCATTACTGCTTCGCAGAAGGAGGTGAAGACTGCCCATGTCCTCTCGCTTCGTACCATGGCCTGAACCAGGGCACGACGCGAGAGATCTCTGCCGCCGATCGCCTCCACGAGGACACGACGGTGCTCTGCCCAAGGCGGGCAGACCTCCACCGTACGCTCCACCGTGTCCTCCGGGTGATCCACACAGTGGTGACACCCGGGCGTTACCTCCCGCCTTATCCGACACAGGAACCTCCCGAAGCTGCCGTGTCCGATAAGGACTTGGGGGCCAACAGCTTAACGTGCTTTCCGAGTCACGGGATTTCAGACTTATATTGGACTATAAGTCCAGGTTTCCTTACGATCTTTGCCTTCACCGATGTCAGTATTGTCCAAGATAAACTCAGAAAAGTACATATGAATTAAAAAGTCACATTAGTACTTGCCCGGATTTCAGCCCACAACCTCGTGCGTGAGAGGCGAGGCCGTAACCACTGGGCCATTACGACACTTAGTAACTTACGACACTGACAACTGCTAAACCGCTTTCACTGTCAGACTGCATAGAAAAGAAAGAGAAGCGCGATGACACAACGCTTGTATGTTATTGAAAAATATGAAGCAATTATCTATTTACTCAAAATTGAGTTGAGTAATCGAAAATAAAAAGCAACCAAGTTCTGCATTCAAATAAGACGTCCTTGTTATTAATTAAATGATATTTAATGATACGTTGATATTTAATACAGATATTTTGGATTGAGACTCGAGGTTAAAAACGCTTAGTTTACTATTAATTTGTATTGATTTTTTTTTCTGAGAAATTTGTTCAAAATGAATATATTAAGTATTATATTTTTTTCCGCTACTACATACTGTACAGATTTGGCATTTTTATTTCTTATAACAAGCCTACTTTGGCCGTTTACCTCTTGTCAGCGCCTTAAACTAACCCCATTTTTAGATCCATGAAGGGTCTTCCAATTGGTATTTAACCTTCTAAAATACCACGAAGTGATTCTCCCTTATAATTAAGAACAATTACCAACAAAGAAGAAGGACAACCCACACGTAATTATTTTGTTAATAATTTCGTCGGCCAGTAATTTGTTTTACCAGCTTGTCATTATTAAATATTAATTATGATGAAACTCTGACAATGAATAAGTGTATTATTTTCAAGGGAATAGAGATAATAATGGTTATTATTTAATTTCACCCCAAGGGTTTTGTTGTACGTCACTGCGGTGCGGTTTAAATTGATGGATTGTAGTTTTATCCATACTGATACATATTATTAAGAGTTAAAATTTGTCCACACACAGTTTGTGTGTTTGCTTATACAGAGTTGTATAGCGTCACCGTGGCTTTCAACTTGTACACGGGTCTGATTGTCTGATAGATTTGAAAGAGGGTGAGTGCGGATTGAGAATGAATGCGTTGCCTGTCAAATGCCTTCTCTACGCAGATGATCAAGTTCTACTTGCTTCATCAGCAGAACAGTTGTAACACATGGTGACTGTGACGGATGAAGCATATAAGATGAAAGGAATGAATAAGACGAAGGACATGGTGTTTGAAAGAGAAGATGATGTAAGTGTGTGTGATGTGAAAATAAATGACAAGAGTGTGGAGCGAGTAAGTGAGATTATATATTTAGGGAATCAGATTACAAGGGATAGAAAGATTGATCAAGATGTGGAAAGGAGGATAAATGCGTGAAATAAAGTGAATGGAAATACATGCGATTGTGACCAACCAGTCGATGCCCAAAAAGGCTCGACTGGCTGTTCAGAATGGTATGCTGGTGCCTACGCTTATATATGGAAGTGAATGTTGGGTCAGGCAAAATAACATGAAAGTAGAATAAATGCTGTGCAAATGAATCATTCATTCATTTCATTCATTTCGAAGCATATCTGGCGTGAATATGAATGATAAACTGAGCAATGATGTGATAAAGCAACGCTACAGTCTAAAAGAAGACATAGTGACAAAAATTGAAAAGATTATGCTTAGACGGTTTGGTCTTGTTGAGAGAATGAAAGTAAGGCGACTAACAAAAGGTATTTACAAAGCAGAGGTGAGTGGAAACGCCGGAAGGGGACGCCCTAAGAGGACATATAGTGACCTAATCAGTGATATTATTCAGAAAGGTAAGGTGCGTAGTACTCGCAGCCGGCGTACGTGTATAAGCAGATGTAAGGGGGGTAAAAAGGAGTATGTAAGGAGCGTAGCAAGTGGCGTTCTATAGCTTCTGCCTACCGCCATGGGAAGAAGGCGTGAGTTCATGTATGTAAAATTTATGTGTTTGTATGTAGGGGTAATCTTTGGAACTCCTGGTCCGATTCCAAATATTCTTTCACCTGTGGAATGTATTGCTGAGTGCCATATGGATATATTTTATCTTAAAACAAGACGTTTTACGCGGACGAAGTTGCGGGCAGAAGCTAGTAATTTATATTTTTGAAAAGCTTACCATGTAAGAAAGAAAGAAAGAAAGAAAGAAAATAAGAAAGAAAGAAAAATATTTTATTTGGGACACGCATAAGAAATACAAAAGTAAAAGGAGCATTTGAAACACAAAATTTACATATTTGTTCGATTAAAAAAAACTACGTGGCGACGCCAAAAAGGCTCCAATCTCAGCATAATGTTGCGATATTTAAAAAAGTCTGTTTTTCTGTTTGTTCCAGCATCACGCAAATTCTACCGGATAGATTCTGTTCAAATTTTGCATAGATATACCCTTTAAGTCTGGTCAGTTGGGTGTTGGCAAGCTATATAGCATAATGTTTGTATTCCTTTAAAGTTTACAGCAAATTGTAAAAAGACGAGCCACACGATTAAAACATTGCAGATAGTTACAGATTTAACGTTAGATATGATTACCATCACGCTATATTTTTATGGGTCACCGTAACATACACAGAAACAAAATCAAATTAAATCACTTAAATCAAATTAAATCTTAAATCACATAAATAAAATCAAATTTCTAAGTCAACGCCATAAAAAATACGGTCATACATAATTATCTTTATACTCGCCAATAAATCAAAACCTATATGGTACTTCTCGTTAACCTAGACTAAAAGAATTGGTAAGAAGCAAAGTTTCACAGCTCAAGTATAGAAAAAAGTGCGAAAATCGCTAATTTATACAAAAAAAATGCGATTACAAACTTACATTTGCAGTTGTATAATTGTCAGTGACATATATCGATGTATGGGAGAACATGTTTTTCAACTACAATGTTAAGTTTGTTTTGAGGATACATTCATCCCAACCACGGAACCCTTCATTGTGCGTGGTTCGAAACGCATTTCTACGGTTTTTTTTTTAAATTAAGAAACCTATAAAAAAATTTGGCCTTCTAATGATGAAAACTTTTTTAATAAATGAGCCTCATTTTAACTTTCTGCACTTTCCTCACAGTTGGTCGCAGTCATTAAGCTAGGGTACTCCTACCACGTTGTAACTGTGACGAACCCAAAAATATGAATTATTCGGGGTTCACAAAAACAGGCGCATTTAATATATTAGAGTGTTCAGTAATATTTTTAGTAAAGCAAAATGGGAATTATTTGAGGTCTGATTAAATACATATTTTTTTATATTATATACATACAAACATACATAAACTCACGCCTTCTTTCCATGTGAGTAGGCATAAACTATAGAACGCCACCTGCTACGCTCCTTACATACTCCTTTTGCTTCGTTTACGTCCATACATCTGGTCATACACGCACGCCGGTTGCGAGTACTACGCACCTGACCTTTTTGAAGAACATCACTAATGAGTTCACTATAAGTCTTTCGGGGGCGTCCCCTCCCGGCATTTCCACTCACATCTGCCTTCTAAATACCTTTTGTTAGTCGCCTTTCATTCATCCTCTCATCATGACCAAACCATCTAAGCATACTCTTTTCAATTTTTGTCACTACATCTTCCTTTAAACCGCACCGTTGCCTATATAACACTACCCACATACTACTACACTACTAACTAATATTATATATTGTGGTTTTATCTTCCCTCTGCAACCTTAATAAATTCACCAATTATAATCTGTCTTGATAATCCAAAAAGCCATTAATACTAACCCCATTCGCAAATTAATTCCCTCAATGAATACTTTACCGAAAGTATTGCGTAGCTAAAGTAAATTTATTCAATTTTCACTTACACAAGCTTTTATGAACCAAAATAATCTCAAACCTAGGATATTGGGGCCTTGAGAGCACCGGTTTAGTTAGAGAAAAGCCACTTTCTTTCTCCTCGGAAGGTTGGAGGGATTATGTTAAGAAAATGGCCTCCAGGATATTGCCTTCAGCATAATATGTTAGTCAAGTATCAGTGCTTATGGCAATTTATGAATTACCACCTTCGCATATTATTTTTCTAACTGAACAGGCAGTTGTGCTGCTGGGAAGTTTGTTGCGTTACTTCTTCCCAGCTAAAGCACTAGGAAGTGGTGCAAGGCAGGCGTTTTTGGGGGTCTGTTCTCTCTGCAACTCTTTTCCTGCTGCACATCAATGACCTACTACAGACTGGTATTGTTGGGTACGCGGACGACAGTACTGTTTCAGAGAGATACTTGTCCAGCGCAAAAACCAACGGGGCCGCAGTTCGTTCCTTGAGAGAGGCCTTGGTAGAGCGGACAGAGTTGACGTTAAGCCTTGTCTCCCAGTGGGGTGATGATAATCTGGGCACTTTTAACGCCACCAAAACACAAGCGTGTCTTTTTACCGCAAAAAGGAGTCGTTTCGACCTGACTCCTACTTTTCGGGGTACATCGGTTCCTGTAACTGATCGGCTCGAGCTCCTAGGCATGGAGTTGACATCTAACCTCAACTTCGGCGCCACCATCGAGTACAAAGCCCAGACTGCGGCCAAGAAACTGGGCATCCTAAATAAGGTGAAGCGATACTTTACGCCTGGACAGCTTTTGACCCTTTATAAAGCGCAGGTCCGATCCTGCATGGAGTATTGTAGCCACCTTTGGGATGGCTCGGCTAAATACCAACTTGCCGCGCTTGACTCGGTGGAACGCAGAGCTAAGAGGCTCATTGGCGACGTAAATCTGGTGGATGCCAAGCTTCACAGTTTGGCCCATCGTCGCAAGGTTGCCTGCTTGTCGGTCTTCTATAGATTGTACTTCGGAGAGTGTGCTCAGGAACTCCACGACCTCATTCCACCGGCCCCCTTCTATTATCGGTCATCTAGGCGCACTTCAGGTTACCATCCCTTCCTGGTGGCTATCCCACCAACTCGCACTAAGCGTTTCCAAACTTCTTTTATAATGCGCACAGCAAAGGAATGGAACTCTCTGCCTGCGTCTGTGTTTCCGAACGCATATAACCCTAATCTCTTCAAAGTGAGAGTGAACAGGCTTCTTCTGGGTAAGCTCGCTCCATCGTCGACTTTGTTTCTGTCGCCTCTGGCATAGACTAAAGTCAAGAGCAAACCCATCACAAATAAAAAAAAAAAAATAATTTTAACGTTTGAAAAGTGCTGATTCTCAGCCTAGTTTGAATAAATGATTTTGATTATATAGATTTTTAACATTATACAAGGTGTCGTTTTGTATCCTCGTCAAATTCAAGGAGGTAACTATGCTAATGATTCTGACACGAACCAATAATAAAATAAGTACCTAGGTCTTTTTTTTCTAATTTTCGGAAATAATTTGAACATTTGTGGGACACGCACGTTAAAACGCGGCTCGTGTGATATCGCACTGTAACTGCCTTTTTACTCGTACACACACACTACCCGCATACGCAACGGGGTAATTCTGTTCTGTGAAAGTGGTGTATTCTAAAATACCGTCAAACATAAATAACTGAAATAACAAGTATGTACCTAATTATTTAGCAGGTATCTTTTTTTTTTATTATATATGTCTTTCATATCAGTCTCCTGAAATTTGACGAGGATGCAAAACGATACCTTGTATAGTTATGGTAGAGGAAGGCCAAAGAAAAGATAGATGGATTGTGTGAGGAATGATATGAAACAAGGGAATGCATGGTAGCGTGACGGTTGACAGGGGAGAATGGAAGAAGATAACGTGTTGCGTCACCACAAGTAACATGGAACAAGGGAAGGAAGATGATAATGATGATGATGATGATGATGATAGCTCCTTCTTCCTTCTGAATGTGGTCCTTAAGAACAAAAGAAGAAGAAATCTTAAGAAGTAAATGATAAAGAAGGACCTTCTTTAGGTATCATAAAATGTGGTTATAGTAATTGGTTAAAGTAGAGTAAATGCTGTGGAAATGGCGTTCCTCGAGAAGCATGTGTGGTGTGACTATTGGTATTGGTACAGTGTCGGTGTTAGAGTAAGTAATTAATTTCCTAATACATAGTCAGATATTTGACATGCAAAACATTACAATATATTTCATGTTACAGATTAATATTTTATGGCCAATGGTATGCTTTAATTTATGGTGTGCTGGTGCCTACACTTATGTATGGAAGTGAATTTTGGGTGTGGCAAAAGAAGCATGAAAGTAGAGTAAATGCTGTGGAAATGCGTTCCTTGAGGAGCACGTGTGGTGTGACTATAAATGATAGGCTGAAAAATTATGTGATAAGGCAACGGTGCGGTTTAAAGGAAGATGTGGTGACAAAAATTTAAAAGAGTATGCTTAGCTGGTTTGGTCATGTTGAGAGGATGAATGAAAGGCGACTCACAAAAGGTATTTACAAGGCAGATGTGAGTGGAAATGCCGGGAGCGGACGCCCCGAAAGACATAATAGTGAACTCATTGGTGATGTTCTTCAAAAAGGTCAGGTGCGTAGTACTCGCAACTGGCGTGCGTGTATGAACGTAAACGAAGCAAAAGCAGTATGTAAGGAGCGTAGCAGGTGGCGTTCTATAGTTTCCCCATGGGATGAAGGCGTAAGTTTATGTATGTGTATTTTCTATTAAAAAATAGGCAGCTAATTGTGATCACCAATCAGTTAAGGCAGTATAATAGAATAGAATAGTCTTTATTATGTGTGTTTTTTGTGTGTGTTGTTGTATTTGTGTGTGACTTTGTTGGTTATGTGTGTGTGTGTGTGTGTGTTGTGTACATTTTTGTGTATGTGTGTGTGTGTGTGTGTGTTTGTGTTTATTTTGTATGTTTAATTGGTGATTTTAAATGTTTTCAGAAATACTTGCCTTCCATGACATCTTAAACAGCACTAGGTAACAAGGCTGGTTCTTAGAAACCCCGTTTTTGTTACGAGTGCTATAAGAGGATGCTGCTTGTCCATTTGAATAAGTGGTCCCCTTGATTTTAGTTTTCTCCAGTATTGTTAGTTAGAGGGTTTGGTTTCCGCACTTAGTCCTTCAGGTGGACCATTGTGCGTGGGCCATGGCGGCCGTTTTTGGTGGTTATTCCAACCAGCCCACCTCCTTCCAGAAGTTGATAACATCTCCTGGTCTGTTTAGAACCTCTGTGTAGGATCTAGGTGCCCCGAGGGTTTCTGTTCTAATGTGGGTGACGCCTGCGCATTCGAAGAGCACATGCGCAACGGTTTCCTCTGCCTCCATGCAAGCCCTGCACAGAGGGCTGTCTGTTATGCCTATTGTGTGGAAGTGTTTGTTTAGCGAGCAGTGGCCCGTAATGGTCCCCGTCAACAGGCGCAGGCTGGTCCTGTTCAGGCGTAGCAGGCGTCTGGTTAACTTGCTATCCAAGGATGGCATAGCCTCCTTGGACTGTCTACACCCCTGTACCGAGGACCACCAGCTCTCCGCTTGTGTGTGGGTGAGCTCCTGTAGCCACCTGCGTAGTTGGTTGAAGGGGATGGGCACGATTGGCTCCGGTCCGCAGACTGACGTGCCGGATGCTTTCCTGGCTAGTTCGTCAGCTGCGTCATTGCCCAGGGATCCACTGTGTCCTTTTATCCATTGCAGTGTCACTGTGTTGCGGTTCAATACCGTTATACGTTCTAGCGCATTGTGACATTCTTGTGTTAATCTCGAGGTATTATGTTTCTTCCCTAGGGATTGGAGAACTGAGGCGCTGTCGGAGAGTATGCGCACATGAGTGTCCGTAACTCTCCTGGCTTCTATGGCATACGCCGCTTGTATAATGCCCACACATTCCGCCTGGTAGACGGTGTTGAAAATTCACAGCGGGCAGGATATATTTATGTTAAGGTCGTGTGAGAAAACGCCAGCTCCGGTTCCGGATTTGGTCTTTGATCCATCGGTGTATACTCTTACCTCATACGGGCCTGAATAATCGCACCGTTCTTCTGTGAGTATTATGTTGTAGTGCTTTTGGAAACAGTGTAGTTTTGGGGCTCTGTCGTAGGGTGATGCCATCATCGGTCTTCGTTTGATCGCATCCTCCCTTATGCGTATGTGCTTGACTCTAGAGTCTTTGCTCAGGGTTCCTGTTATGTTAAGCCTAAAGGCGGCCAGGGCCGCGTCCTCTCGCACGATTAGGTGCAGAGGCGGCAGTCCAAGCATCGCCTGTAGGGCGGCGGTGGGCGTAGTTCTCATACAGCCTGTGATTGCTACACAAGCAAACCGTTGCAGTTTTTCGAGATCTTTTTGGGCTGTGCTCAGGTCTGTCCTGGGCCACCAGACTAGTGAGCCGTATGTGATAGTTGGCCGGATGACCGTGGTGAATAGCCAGTGGGTAATCTTGGGGTTAATTCCCCAGTTCCTGCCGAGCAGTCTTTTGCACTGCCACAGCGATATGCTGGCTTTTGTAATGATGTAGTTGGTGTGTTTTGCCCAATTTAACTGTTTGTCCAAGAAAATGCCCAGGTATTTGGTTTCAGTTGATAGGCTTAGGGTGGTTCCAAAGAATCGTGGTAGCTGTAGTAGCGGCAATTTCCTCTTCTTTGTGAAAAGAACCAGTTCGGTTTTTGTAGGGTTTACTGATAGTTGGTGCTTATTGCACCAAACCTCTACTATTTTTAAGGCTTGGCGCATAAGGTTGCACAGGGTATTTTCGTGGGTGCCGTTTATTATTATGGTTAAGTCGTCCGCGTAGCCTACGGTGAAGTAACCTTTGTCGTTGAGTGTTTTAATAAGACTGTCGACAACCAGGTTCCATAAGAGTGGCGAGAGGACGCCACCTTGTGGGCAGCCCTTCGCCACTATGGCCCTGGTGGTGTCGTTCACTGTGACTTGTACCGCTCTCAGTTTAAGCATATTTGAGATCCAGCCACTTATGGTCTGGTCTATGCTGTGCCTGTCAAGGGCCGTGTTGATACTATTGAACATCGTTTTGTCAAAGGCGCCTTCGATGTCAATGAAGGCGGCCAGTGCTGAGCATTTGTGATCCACTGCGCATTCAATTTTGGAAACCACGCTGTGTAGCGCGGATTCTGTTGATCTGCCTGTGGTGTACGCATGCTGTTGTTTATGAAGGGGTTTGGCTCGAAGTGGTCCATCTCGAATGTGTCTATCACAAAGTCTCTCGAGGGTCTTCAGTAGAAAGGATGTGAGGCTTATAGGCCTATAAGCTTTGGGTTGTGTATAGTCGGTTTTGCCAGGTTTCGGTATGAAAATCACTTTCACCTCGCGCCACGCGAGGGGTTTGTACCTGAGTGCCATGCAGGCTCGATAAATCTCCGTCAGCAATGGCACCAGATGATTTACCCCCCACTGCAGCAGGGCTGGGAAAATGCCATCCAGCCCTGCGGACTTGTACGGCTGAAAAGTGTCAATAGCCCACCTTAACCGGTCTTCTGTTATTATGTTGCGGGCTCTGGACCAGTCCTGATCCGTTGGGGTCCATTCTGGTTCAGCCTCCCACCTCCCATCCTCCAGGAGTCTACAGTCTGGGAAGTGGGTTTCGAGAAGGACCTTACTGGTTTCCTGGTCGGTTAGTGTGTATGAATTATCCGGCTGTTTCAGCGCGCCAAGAGTTCGGTCCTGGTCTGATGCCAGGATCTTCCTTACCCTAGCGGCTTCGTTATTTGTCTCTATGGATTCACAGAATTTCCGCCAAGCAGATCTCCTGGCGGTTCTAATCTGTTTTTTGTATGCATATTGTGTTTCTTTGTATAGTTCCTAGTCGTCCGGGAGTCTGGTGTTTTTGGCTCTGTTGAATTGTTTACGCAATGCCTCTCTGAGTTTACTAAGTTCTGCATTCCACCAGGGGTTCCTCTCGCCCTTGGTTTTTGGCGCTCTTAGTTTGCAGCATGCATGGTATGCTTCGGTTATATATTCTGATAACTTTGTCACGGTGTATTCCAGTTGCGTTTGGTCTCTTAGAGTTACCTGTGATAGGTGCCTATCTAATAGAGAGGCTAGTAGACGTTTAAACCCGGGTACATCGGTGCGCCGCGGGTTCCGCCTTGGTGTTGGTTTCTTTGTATTGGTATTTATTGTGAAGCGTATCCTCCTATGGTCCGAGCAAGATGTCTCGTCCGATACGTGCCAGTTCATAATAAGGTTAGTCGCGTTTTCTGTAGCGAGTGTTAAGTCTATGATCGTTTGTCCTCGGACTGTGACCCAAGTGGGTTCAGAGCCGCGGTTAATGATGTTAAGATTAGTAGAAAATAAATAGGTGGATAATACCTCTCCTCTGGAATTCGGTGCGTCGCTGCCCCATAGAGGGTGGTGAGCGTTCGAGTCGGTGCAGATTATCAGCTCCAGTTTGGCGCGCTCACAGTGCTGCACTAGGTCGGCCATCTCCTTTGGAGGACAGTTTGCGTCCTTGCCTGGCATGTACACCGAGGCCAGTGCAACATCTGGAGCGCTACCATCACTGTGGAGCCTGACAGCTGTTAAGTCTCTGGAACAGAATTGAGTAAATGGTGTGATAGGAATTCCTTTGGGTATGTAGACGCAGGTTCTTGGCTTGTCTGCGCTGTGTGTGTTCAGGATCAGCTTACCTCCGATGTTACCGAGGCCACATATTTTATTATTCCTGATCCAAGGCTCTTCTGGCTATGCTGGAGGTTTGTCTGTATGATGTTGAGGGGGGGCGATGGCGACGGTGGGGTGGAGTTAGTCGGAGATGGATCCATCGGACAATCCCTCCGCTCCCTCCGCCCTATGCTGGTCGTCGTGTTGACCGCCCGGTGACGAGGCTAACAGTTGCTCGTTCCAGCCGGGCGATGTTGGCGGTATGGCTTCGTCTTCGTCGGCCATTGCCGCTCGGGCCATGACCTCCTCCAACCTGTCCATGTCCGTGTCCAGTGTGTCTGTCGACGTCGGTACCGTCATAGTCAGGTCCGTCGTTGTTTCAGTCAGGGTGGCAGGGGGTTGGGTCGCGGTGTCAGGGGGTGGGGTCGTGGGCCAGAAGCGTACGTATATCGACCCAAGCAGGTACGATATCCGACGCTCCCGGGCTAGGACCTTCTCAACTTCCTCCAGTGGTACACCTAGGGTCAAATATGTCCCATAGTTGTCGCCACCGACGGTAGTTGCCCTTTGCAGCGACCACTTGCCTATGTCGTACCAAGTATTCTGACGAATCAGAATACTTTGGAGCCGGGCAACGTCCCCCTTGTAGCGTGGGACGAAGAGTGAGGCTCGGGCACGGGTCGGCACGTCGGTCTGTTTCATTACCGTTAGGGTAAGGTCGGTGTCTGGGAGTTGTATTCGGGGCACGTTCTGAGTCAGCCAGGTCAGAGCATGGTCGTCCTCACACCACAACTGCACGGTGCCTTCCGCTACCCGAGGGTAGCCGCGGAAGGCAGGGAGCTGTGATGTGGAGTCCGTGTCCAGCATAAGGCTCTCAAGTTTGGTCTTAATGTGTATAGCCTCTTCCTTGGTCAGGTCTCTAGAGGGGGTAGGGAAGCAGATTGCTACAGCCAGCCGCGCAGGTATGTCCTTTGTGGCTCGCGCGTAGGTCCTCTGCACTCCCTGGGCGGAGTGGACCCTCACGCGTTTGGCGTCCCCCTGAAGCGTGCTCGGTGAGGCCGATTCGTCAGGGCGCTCCCTCTTCACCGGCCCTGTACCGCTTGGTCCAGGCTGCGGATCGGAGGTACCCGTCTGGGTGCTTCTCGCCGGTAGCGGTTGGCGTGAGGATCCAGCGCGCTTACCCCTCTTCTTTTGGGGTCGAGGTCGGTCGTGGGTCAAGTCGGTGTCCTGGGGTCGGCTGGCGGCCCCGGCAGGCTCAGTCGCGTGCGGAGGTTTTTCGCGCTGGGTTTCCCCTTCGCGTACTTGCCCTCGCCCGCATATTTCCGCGTCCGGCCGCTTTTCGCGCTGGGTTTCCCCTTCGCGTACTTGCGGCTGGTCGCGTGATTCCGCGTCCGGCCGTTTTCCGCGCTGGGTTGCCCCTTCGCGTACACGTGGCTGGTCGCGTACTGCCTCTTCGGCATCCGATCGCTCTTCGCGCTGGCTAGAGCCTTCGCGAGTGTTGCGCTTTCGGTCGCCTACTTTCTTCCCTCGAGCCATGATTTTTCCGCGCTTGTACAGCATGCGTACTCCATCGGCCGGGAAAGTGTTAGAGTTGCCAGGTCCGTCTTCCTTCCCCGTCACTCTCTGTCTGTGTTGTAGTTGGTCCTTGTCCGGGTTGGTGATGCTGTTACGCACAAGGCTCTGTTGCCAGAGACTTGTGGTAGGTATGCTCGTCGTAGTGGGTGTTGGCGCGTGAGATGCAGCCGGAGTTGAGTTTGTTGGCGCACTAGTCGCAGCCGTGGTAGGGTGGGATGGCGCGTAAGTCGCAGCCTGTGTTGTGGGCGCTGAGTCAGCAGCCGGCCGCGCTGAAGAGCGCGGCACCAAAGAGCAGTCGGATGCCCCCCCCCAGAATACGATAGGGGCTGACCGCCGAAGCGGTGTGGGATTCCCCGGCTCGGCCGGGACCCACCTGGGTAGTTATCTTCTCTTTCTGCTGCATGGTTGTGGTTTTGGGGGTGGGCTTTTAAGGAATCGAGGTTACCCCTCCTCGAGGACCGACGGGATATAGGGATAGGAAGGAAGGCATGGTTAGGTA
Organism: Atethmia centrago; assembly: GCA_905333075.3. Lineage (NCBI taxonomy): Eukaryota > Metazoa > Arthropoda > Insecta > Lepidoptera > Noctuidae > Atethmia > Atethmia centrago. Next base: position 7,421,766 of record HG995389.1, on the reverse strand, counting down.
GGTGGTGTGGTTTTGGGGGTCACCCTACGCCTGGGATTTGGCCTAGGGATTTGGGGACCGACGGGATCTATGGATGCGGGGGGATGGTTTGTTTGGTGATAGGTGCATAGGACAAGGTAACATAGGTTTCCCTGAGCCTGGGATTTGGCCTTCGGGAGCTTCTCTTGTCCGGGATCTCTTTCGAGATGCTCCGGGTGCGGGGTAGACATTAACAGTCGGTCCCGCAGCCGGAGTTGGGCTATCCGCAACCTGCCCACCCGCTCGGTTGCAAGAGAACAAGTGCGTGGCTGTCTGGGTCTCCCCACCACAGATGTACATGTACATTTGCGTTGAGGCGATCCAGCTTGCCCCGAGTTTCTCCAGTATTATTTATACCTACCTACTATATTGCATGCTTTTTAGGGTTCCTTACCTAAAAAGGAAAAAAAAAAAAAGAACACTTATAGGATGACTCGTCTGTCTATCACAGCCGATTCGCTACGAATATACTGGACGGATTAAGTTAAAATTTGTTACACATATAAATTTCTGGGACCCAAACACGAACGTGTAACGCAAATAAATGAATTCTGAATACGGGGTTTACTTTTGGGGGAAACATTCGATATTTTTTAAGTTGTGCAAACTGTACCGTGTGACATATCAAATGAAAGGACTTGTTATGAGGATTTCAAATATATTTTATCATTTTAAAATAATTAGTTTTGTTATTAAAGAAAATCGATAAAAAAAAAAAAAAATTAACCATTAGCCACTTATCTCCGAAATTGCTGAGCTGAACATTTATTTTTAACTCCAATGTTAAGTTTGTTCGTGGGATAAATTTATTCCAACTACGGAATCATTGTGCCTGATCCGACACTAACTTGGCCGGGTTTTTTTTTAATACCTTCTAAGTTATAAGTGGAATAAGAAACCGACTGGCCTAAACATCCCACTTTAATAGCTTTGTCCATCTCCACATTCTTGGGAAACGTATTACAAAGCAATAAAGCATATTCTATCCATTACTTGAAAAACAAAAAGCAATTCTTATGAAAAACCTCGTCAGATCACTAATGACAATCGTCCTAACGTTCTATACATAATAATACCTACCTACAATACAACCTTTCATCAATAATATCTTTCAATGACAACCGAACAAAGCCGACAACAGCCGAATACGCCCGAATCATAGCGAATAAATATCTTTTACCTCAATATCCAACGACAATATTAATTAATTAATGGCGAAGGGCACAGTTAGGCCATTAATTTATTATTGAAGCTAAAATGCGGGTTCACGTTTAAATTAATGCTAATCAATGCGATTTTGTAATTCAATTAGTTTGTTCATGTTAAAGCTTACTGGAGTTTACTGAATGTTCTTGGAAATAAATTTATTTCCTCAATTATCACCTTTTTTTTAATAAAAACATACCCAAAAGTCAAGTTTTCAGGCATAAATATTCACTTACATTATTATTTCGTTTATTCATTTTTTTCCATGTAAAATACTTTTGTAAATATTTCGTAAAAAGGAGAAGTACTGCTTTCTGAATCAAGCCCTTGATCCAACCGCCTAACGAGAGCCTCGAGAGATCTTGATTGAGGCTTTCGGCTATGAAGTCATTGGCCGTTACGACAATCGGTACAATGACAGCCGAGTTCACATTCCACATGTCAAGAACCTCGTGTGCTAAGTCAAGATATTTAATTTGTTTCTCTTTCTCAGCTTTTACGAGGTTCTCGTCATGTTATTATTATTATTAAACGCTGCATCTGTCTGTCCGTTTTTTTTTTGGGTGGGAAATCATCAAATAACTGCTCCCGCTCTGGGCGGAGCGCGAGGGCGTGTCAGACTCTTACTGACTAAAACCCACCCGTATTCGTTCCTGTTGACTGTGTTGCCAGGGGCCTCGGTGACCCTTTAGTACCTTCCCGCGACCCCGGCGTCTTTCTGTCGGTTAGTGAGCTCATTAGGTACTCGAAAACCACTTATCCGATTTACGCGATTTTTGTAGTAAACAAGGAAACCTTATACTCGTAGTTTCGCCATGTCCGTCTGTCTGTCTGTCTGTCCCCACTGTAGCTCAGAGACGCTTAGTACTAGAAAGATGTAATTTCGCATATATATTAATCACGCCAACAGTGCTAAAACAAAATCTTGAAAAAGGATTTTTTTAGGGTACCTCACTTGCACGTAATGATTGTATTGGAATGATTTTTTTTTCGCATCTATCCCATGATGTGGGGTATCATTGGATAGGCCGTCAAGGGCCTGTCAAAACCACTTTTCGATTCAAGGATCCTCTTGCGTAATATTAAGCATTGAAGTGCTAATTTTTATCAGGGTCAAGTGTTCCCCCCTGCCAGACAAACAGTTATTTATGGAGATGTGAAAAAAATCATGGCAGTAGTATAAGGTTGCGACCATTGGACCATGCAGCGCCTCGATTGGACCGCTTTGATTTCTCGGAAACGAATTGTAATAATAATTGTCCTTTATGACGAAACCCTGCCTATTCGAGCTTCGTTCGGGAAGAACGTGCGTCGGTGTGTTTTAAGAGCTCCCGATATAATATCTGCGCGACATACCTTACCACGTAAGTACAGATTTATTCGGTTTTTCAATGTGATTATTTTTAGTAGCATAACATATTTATTTAACATATTTATTAGTTCAGCTTATTTACCAACCAAATGGTACATAAGATTAATAGTTTTTTATTTATTTATGTTTTATTGTGATAGCATAGCGAATTGCCATCAATGGACCAGTACAAGGCTCCTTGATTGGACCGGTCCAATGAAGGCAACTTCTAAAATTTCGGTTTTAATATATATTTTTTTGTTTTAGCATGGCAAAACGAGGCTAGTATTATGACTGGAATGAAGGAAGTATGAAATCAGCGGCTTTGAGTAAAAAAAGGTCAGATTAAACGAAGCAAGCAGGATATATGGTGTACCAAAAGCGACATTAAAACGAAGATTGGATGATAAAAATTTAAAAGCTAAAAGGGAAAAGCAATTAATAGGTTCGGCGGGAGATCTCACACCCGAACTAGAAAAAAAAATAGTGGAGCATATTTTAGGATTGGAACGCTGTTTGTATGGTATAACACCAAGTGATGTAAGATGTCTGGCTTTCAAAATAGCTGAGAAAAACGGTTTGAAGCACAGATTTAATAAAGAAAAACAATTAGCTGGTAAAAAGTGGTACTATGGATTTTTAAAACGGAACCCTAAATTAAGTCTAAGACAACCAAGAGGAACTTCTTTCAATAGAGCCACAGCGTTTAACAAAACAACAGTGAAATACTTTTTTGAAAAGTTAGAACGAGTTATGGATGAGCATAGCATAAATGATCCGAGATATATTTACAATGTTGACGAGACTGGTCTCTCGACTGTACAACGAAAGCCCAGAAAAATACTGGCAAAGAAAGGTAAACATCAAGTAGGAGCCATAACGAGCGGTGAACGTGGCACCACTACAACAGCCGTATGTTGTGCAAGTGCAGCAGGACATTTTATTCCACCACTCATTATTTTTAAACACAAACGAGCCAAAGACGAACTACAAGATGGTGCTCCACCTGGCACAATTTTCGCATTCAATCCCGACAGTGGTTTTATAAACAAAGAAATATTCTTTGTTTGGATGCAACACTTTGTGGGAACTGTGAAGCCAACTCCTGACAAAAAAGTTCTCTTAATACTTGATGGTCATACAACCCACACCAAAAATTTAGTCTATTAATTACGCAAAAAATCACAATGTTGTACTATTATCGCTTCCCGCTCACACTTCAAATAAATTGCAGCCACTTGACACATCGTTCTTCAGGTCATTGAGCTGCTATTTTATAGATGAGACGGAAAAATGGCTGCGCAGTAATCCTGGGCGATGCGTTACAGAATTTCAGATCTCCATGATTTTTGGAAAAGCTTATGCTCGAGCAGCGTCTATTGGAACTGCGGCAAGTGGATTTGAGAAAAGTGGCATTTGGCTGCTGAACAAAGATATTTTTCAAGACTATGAGTTCATCACAATAGCAGAAGACCACATTAATGACCCTCAAAATAACGACGAACATATAGATGCAAATCCTTTCTCTTTGATACCAGACACTACAAATGATGTCGCAACTACGCAACCACCTGATCTTAGTACACAGCTGTCAACAGATGCCAACAGGGCCACGGAACCGAATCCTGAACCGATCAAAAACCATCCCGATGTAAGCACTAGATTTGAACCGCATTCACAACATGCCTTCCAGCTGGTTTCATCTGATTTGCATTTAAATTCAGCGGTCACTATGCCTACTGAACACAACTTGAGTAAACAAACTGTTCCAAGCACTAGCTCCGAAGAGCTAGGTACTGAATCTTCAGGTGCACAGAAATGTGTTTCTGGATTAAGACAAGTAAGACGTCGACAACACCAAGGCTTTGGAGAGGTAAATGCATTTTCGAAACCAAGACAAAACCAAAGTTCTCCTGATGTAAGTCATAACCCAAAACATCATGCACAAACTGTACTGCAGCCTCTAGTGTCTGCTGTCAATTCAGATTCAGCAGTGAATACTTTTCTGTCTACTGGTCAGTCAGGGTCAGCAGTTTCTACAGGCGGATCAGAACCCAGCAAACAGCCAGGCCCAAACACTAGTTGTGATTTTCATATTGCAAGCATATCTCCAGGAGCAAAGAAGGTTATTGAAGAGCTAAGACAAAGGAGCTGTAAACCCCAACGTGCTTTAGAGTTAACTTCATCTCCATACAAAAGGGAATTAGAAAGCAGGGCAGCAGCGAAAGCTAAAACAGCCAAACCGAAACAAAAGTCTAAAAAAGTAAAGCAAACTGTGCCAAAAGAAGAGCTGGAAAAGTGGTTTTGTAAAATTTGTATGCTATGCTCGATAAAAGATATGATATAATGTTTAGCATGTAAATGTTGGGTGCATGAGGAGTGTGCTTGTGTAAAAAAGGGGATAAAGAAATATTTTTGTCCATCATGTCACTGATTGATCTCTAAAACCCAAATGATTATCATTTAATGTGTCTATTCACTGCTATAACTAAGAATAATTCAGTTATTTCATATTACATTTTTATTGTATTAATATTATACTCTACGTTGATTTTTTTTATAATGTGGAACATGTGCCTTAATGTTAAGTTTCATCCATTTTATTATTTTAAGTGGTTAATTAACAAGTGCTCACAATTATTACATTTAAGACTAGACTGATTGTTTAACCTACCTCATAATAGGCTATTTAATAGCCAATTACTTAGTTAAGATTTTTAAAATTTTGCATTCAACGTTAAATTAAGACGTTGTGATTACTCGTGATTCTTAATAATAATAAAGACTGTGTTTAATTTTGTATTACATTTTATTTTATTTTATTTCAATTTCCTTTGGGCACCTTGAATGGACCAGCAGACAAAATGTCCTAAGTCCAATCATAGCAACTAGGAGGTCCAATCAAAGAGACTGAGGTCCAAATAAGGGAACCATCACAAAAAAACAGTGTTTTCTGTTTTGTTCCTTTATGCTTCAAACAAATAATCCAAAAACACACCTACGAGGACATAATTATTTATAAGACCTATAAAATATAATAATCACAATTCCCTTAAATGTTATACTTCAGGTGCTATAACCGCTCAAAGTTAAGTGGTCCAATAATCGCAACCTTACCCGATATATAATAAAATTAAAAAGAAAATTATCACAGCTAAGTAGGCTTAACATTTTACCGAGTAAGTAATAGTCGACCAACTTAAGTTTGCAGTTGGAGAATTGGCCGTGACATATATCCATGTACCGGAGAACATATTTTTCAACTAAAATGTTAAGTTTGTTTTTGGAATAAATTCATCCCAACTTCCCAACTACGGCACCCTTCATTGTGCGTGGTTCGACACGCACTTGGCCGGTTTTTGTTTTAATAATTGATAGGTACTTTCTTCTGAGAGCATTGGTGGCCCAGTGGTAACGGCCCCGACTTACGAGTTGTATGTCGTCATTTCTTTGTGTAAACAATTTCATCACCACGGCTCTCAAAACGGTAAAGGAAAACACCGTGAGGAAACCGGCATGTCCTAGAACTAAAAATTCGAAGACATGTGACATCTACCAACCCGCACTGGGCCCGCGTGGTAGATTACAGCCCACTCCCTCTCGATGATGTGCCCCAGCAGTGGGAACATTATAGTCTAATATTGCAGGTATTTTGTAACACATAAAATGACAACTGATCCTAATCCGTTTCATTTTGACAGCTCACTCACGTCCATTGCTTTATTTACGTTGCTGAGCAAACGAACTTTTCAAACATATGAAGCAATGGATTAGCAACCTTCAAAACTCACGGATTGTGGTTCAAACTGTGTTAAGCAATTAGGGTGCAGGTTTAAATAAAATTAGATAACACGAGCTAAGTCAAGGACATTCCTAGTCCTAACCAAACAAAGACAATGAAAACAGCAATTTTTCCTGAAAATATTTATCATACAAATATTTTGGTCCTTCATTTAACCTACCAACTAACCTCAAAACTCAAGGCCTTTACAATCTACGACAATATCCTTATCTCCCCTATATCTCCTTGTATCCTTCGTGCAGACATGTTTCATCAACATAAGATACATCAGCTGTTTATCTCACAAGGTCTTAACTAAGAGAAATGGATCTCCTTAACCCTTCAAATGAACTGGTCATCCGTCACTGGTATTACAGTGGAAGGACTGACACTTGTGGCCTCGTGGCCTAGTAGCCTTGTGGCCTTGTTTTTACGTGTTAATGAATAGTTTTTTAACCGACTTCAAAAAAAGAGGAGGTTTCTCAATTCGACCGTATATTTTTGTTTGTTCGCGGATAACTTCGTCGTTTATGAACCGATTTTGATGATTCTTTTATTGTTTGAAAGGGTATGCTCCCGAGGTGGTCCCATTGTCACGAAATCATAATCTGATCAGGAGATCCCATGGAAATTGAGGGAAATCCTCAAATTTTAAAGGAACTCCTATAGCGATTTAGGTATTTTTTATAGTAACTTGTGCATTTGCTCTCGGTAAGCACCATTTGGTGGAGTGGAATTGATGATGAAGACCACAGATGGCCACCGGAACTACTTAACAAGAAGTGTTTAACGAGTTGCGATTCGATTAGGTACTTTAATATGGTTGCTAAGCCATTTATGCTCTTCACAATGCATATGGTGAGTGGCAGTTCTCCTGGTTCTTATCAGGATAACTCCTCAACAATTAACGTCCATGGATCAAGAAAAGCAATATTTTGTAAAAGGTGATGAGCATTGCTATTGTAACTTAGATAAATTACAAACTGACCCACTCAAAGGTGAAAAATAAAAATCTTTTTACAAAAAAAAAACAACCAGACTTCCAAAAAAACACTACTTACAAAGTGAAAAATAACTTTAATTTCGGAAGTCGCTGTCTTTGGATCTGTATTTTAGTTTTTTGGCACCGACTTCCTAAATTAAGGTTATTTTTCACTTTGTAGTGTTTTTTGGAAGTCGATTGTTTTTTTTTTTTTGTAAAAAGTTTTTTATTTAGGCTCATATTTATAAGAACTAAAACCTCATTTCACCAGATTATGTTTGCAGCAGCCTGCTTGGGAACGCATAATCGAAATAATAACTTCGGAATGTATTAAGTATTGTAATAAGTGCAATATGCAAAAATAAAAACTAAAAAAATTAAAAAAATTGTGTCTAGAATTTTTTTTGTAACATTTTTCCTCTCGGTTTCTGTGGGATTGATTTCGTGAAAAGAGACGGAAGTGTGTAACAGGAAATGACAGCTTGAGCATGAAAAAGTGAGTACTTTTTTATAGCATGGAATTAGTAAGTACAGCTATAGCTATATGTAAGCGGGCACGCCTTTTATGCTTGGAGGCTTTTATTTGGGCATTAAGTTCTGTTTACGTTTTTATCTCTGCTTGAGAAATAATAGTTTTCGGTGTTTTCCTTTTCTATTTTTTTGTTGGTATAGTGGTGTGCTAGCTGACATATGGCTAATAATTTAATGTTTTATGTTGCACGTAATGTAAATTGTTTTGCATACTGTTGTATAGAATCCATTTTTTTTTCCCTCTAACTGAACAGACAGCTATGCTGCTGGGGAGTTTGTTGACCACTTCTTCTTCCCAGCTAAAGCACTAGGAAGTGGTGAAGGGTGGGCGTTTTGGGGGACTGTCTTATGTAATTTTGACGTTCGAAAAGTGCTGATTCTCAGCCTAGTTTGAATAAATGACTTTTGATTTTGATTTTGACTATACAGATAGTAAATAGGGGGACGACTTTCGATCATTGGGCGACCACTAGTAATGAATAAATTGATAAATAAATATCAGTATTCAGATTTTTTTAATTTTCAGGCTAATTTCTGTCGCTGCTCAGTTGCTTATTACCAAGGTGAGATGTCAGAAGTTACACATCATTATGCGAATACTGTCAGTTTCGCTCGTTTTTTTTTTCCAGATTTATTTTTAATAATAATCCTTCAAAAAATCATAAAATCTTTTCCTATAAAGTATTTAGAAAAGGATTTTATGATTTCTTGTGAAATCAACTGAACTCTTACCTCAATCACACATGTCATTGAATTGATTCTCGGTCATGCCTGTATCCTCACGATGTTTTGTTTTACCATTTGGGTAATGAAATAAATAACACAAAGTAGTCTCCTATGTGTTAACGTGGGCAGCGTTGCGTGACGTCCCGATTTTGGAGGGATGTCCAGATTTTTAGCCCTAAATTAAATGTCCCCCGCGGGACAGGCTCAGTCCCACTTTGTGGGGATTACTCGACGATGCTGTTGTTATTAGTCTAGTAAAGTAACGCATTTTCATTAAAATACATTTTCTATGGCTATCTATCATCATTGTAAAGTTTGCTTGAGACGAGTCTCAAATAAAGTTTACACCTGATTATTTACGTTTTTTTTAATTATTATGTCGTTTATTCATTTTTGATGCATACTTCGGCCATCAGGCCATTGGCCGCTACTACAATCGGCACAATGACAGCCGAGTTCACATTCCACATGTCAACAACCTCGTGTGCTAAATCGAGATATTTTATTTGTTTTTCTTTCTCAGCTTTCACGAGGTTTTCGTCATGTGGAATGATATTAATAATTATTATTAGTAATTATTATTATTATTAAACATTTATTTCAGACCAGGTCCATATTTTTGTTAGTAACAATATACTTAAGAACTAATGTTAGTATGCAAACACAACAAAAAATTAAATTAAATTAAATTGCGACATGAAGTCGCACCCATCTTCGCAGCATGGGGGACTCCCCCCGATCTGTAAATACCCCCAGTATAGAGTTGGAACTACCACGAACGCGAGTAGGGAGGCACATCTTTTCCTTATGACAGCGGCAAAACCATCAACCCGCGCCTTAGCAAACATCCCCGACGCACTGCAACGCCATGGCAGCCCCAACAGTACCCAGTGCATTGTTGTATTGGACACGCAGATCACTGTATGCCCGCTGCGAATAACTAACCCACAGGCTGCAGGTGTAAAAAGATTGGCAATATGCTCTAAAAAGCGTGATCTTAACCGCATTCGTACACCGTGCAAACCTGCGGGCCAGCGTGTTACAACGGACAGCCAGCGACCTGCGTTCCCTTTCTATGTCCACATTATCACTTAAATCATGTCACGCTTCCGACGAAAGAATATCGCTTTATTTACTCAAATGGTTTCAAAATCCAGGTTTGCCCGAAAAAAAATCTGGCAACGCTGGTCGTTGGGTCGAAGCCAAGCAGACACTTCACACTTGACATCCACTTAAAAAACCCTACCAAATCCTGTATTAATTAAATAAAAATCAAGCTCCTCTTTCTGCTCCATTAAATTTATTGACAACAATAAGGTAATATCCTTTAAGGTTCTTGTTATGAAAAACGCTGTATGTGAATAAGTTCCGTTGAAAAGACCAATGACGCGAGTAATAAGGAAGCGACCCAGTAAACGTGGCCTTTGTTTGTATCCTTAAAGCCATAGAATATACTATATATGTACTTCTGTACCTATTTTATTTACTATGTAATCTTTTTCATATTTTTTATTATTATTATCTCCTCTGAAACAGAGCACCTGCCATCTTATCGTCACCACCCTTGGTTGACTGGTAGAGAATGCCTCCGGTGCCGGCGTCAGCATTAAGTCCGCCTTTGTACAATACCATATTGTGTGAGAGAAGTTTAAATAAATAAATAGACCATTCTGATATCATGCAAGAATTCATTCAATTTCCCCGAATTAAAAATTATAACGAAAATATTACATCACTCTTGTGTTTTCCCCGAAGAGAGAAGCAGAGGTTTATAGCATGCATTTCGCCCCCGGTATTTTTAGATGCAATTCAGACCCGTCCAAATTCTAGTTGAAAACTTAATGCTCGGCTTAAGTATCCAACCCAGGATCCCAGTCTATTCCGTCACGCTTGAGAGTACTAGACCATAGAATACAGTCATAAAATCGTTAAAATTATTACACAATTATCATATTTGTAATATGTCCTCATAAATCTTTCTGATTTCTGGAAACTATCCTCATACAATTAAAAACATACAAAAAAAACAACCGACTTCCAAAAAACACTACAAAGTGAAGAATAACTTTAATTTCGGAAGTCTGTGTCTTTGGATTTGTATTTTAGTTTTTTTTCCACCGACTTCCGAAATTAAAGTTATTTTTCACTTTGTAGTGTTTTTTTTTGGAAGTCGGTTATTTTTATTGCTAAAAAGTGTTTTACTTTTTAGTGGGTAAGTTTGTAATTATTCTAAGTTACAATAGCCTAATGTCAACTGCTCATCACCTTTTACAAAATTTTGTTTTTCTTGTTGCAGGGACGTTAATTGTCGAGGGGTTCTCCTGGTAAGAACCAGGAGAACTGTCACTCACCATATGCATTGTGAAGAGCATAAATTAAAGTACCTAACCGAATCGTAACTAGTTAAATAAAAACTTCTTATTAAGTAGTTCCGGTGGCCATCTGTGGTCTTCATCATCAATTCCACTCCACCAAATGGTGCTTTCCGAGAGCAAATGCACAAGATACTATAAATACCTATACCGCTATAGGTGTGCCTTTAAAATTTGAGGATTACCATCCATTTCCATGGGATCCCCTCATCAGATTATGACTTGGTGACAATGGAAGCACCTCGAGAGCATACCCTTGCAAACAAAATAAGGATTTTTTAAATCGGTCCACAATTGACGGAGAAATCGGCGAACATACATAAAAACAAAACAAACATGTCGAATTGATAACCGCCTCCTTTTGGAATTCGGTTAAAAAGGAATAACACACAGGAAGGAGGACAGACAAGACGACCAAGCCAAACTTTTTAAACTCGTTAAGGCTCCTACATACTAGCGCGACTTGTCGCGCGACGCGACGCGACACAAAGACACCGCGTGTAGCGCTACAAGCGGTGCCTTTGTGTCGCGACGCGTCGCGCGACAAGTCGCGCCAGTATGTAGGAGCCTTTATGCCATTTTTACTGCAAGGTATACAAAAATGGACTGAATTCATCAGTGTCTAGAAAAGTAGTACCTTCGAAATTTAACGCTTGTATAATGTTGATACCAATTAATTATGTTGACAGAGATGTAAATTTAAAATACAGTACTTAAAAATGTTTTCATCAAATAAACAAAATGAAGTCAGACTTTATTGTTAGAATTGGAGGCCACGGGCTAAACAGACATGGTTGGAATTCAACCATGAAGGCTGTTTTACAAGGATGCGAATTCTAAATGTATATAAGTACTACTTGGAGAGATAGCTCAAGCTATTTACACATTCTTCTCAAAGAAAACACTTCAACAAAGGAATGATTTCAATTAGGATGTGTATATACGGACCCGTGGACAAGAATAAAAAATAACTGTCATAAACACATCTTACTTTATACTATAACAGAAAACTCATTTTTATCCTCTATCTAGGTCTATCTTCTGACATCTCACCTTGGTATTAAGCAACTGAGCAGCGACAGAAATTAGCTTCAGAATTTAAACATGCTAAATACTGAAATATTAATTCAAATAATGATTAATTACTAGTGTTCGTCCACTGGTCGAAATTCGACCCACAATCTGCTGAGAGTACCAAACAATTTGTTTCAAATATTATAATAAATGGAAAATACTTTATTTTGTTTGCAAATACTTTTTTATATTCGTCAGAGAAGAATATTCGTTATTTTGCTTAAAAAAGTTGGCAACCCAAAGTGAGGATGAGAAAATATTGTCTCCATGACATTTTCTCCAAGACGTCTCCAAAAATAACTAGATTGTTTATTACAACGGAAGGACTGACACTTGTGGCCCCGTGGCCAAATGGCCTTATGGCCAAGTGACCAAGTGGCCATGTTTTAAGGTGACTACAGGACCTAAACGCAACTTTTATAAGTTTTATAAAGCTTTAAAGTATATGATCCACTGCAGTAAATAAAATTAAAAAAATATATGATATTTTTAAGTATATATGCTAGGTAGATAGTGTATTGAAAACATAATATAACTAATTTGATACAATAGAAAAAAATCACGAAAATACCTCTAAAAATTTCTTTTAACGATTAAAACCATACTAAAATACGTGCAATCATTCTGATTTTTTGTCAGATTATTCTACAAGCAACATATTAGCAAAAAGTGTTTTATTTTTTTTATACAATCTATAGCTTTTTTGTAAATAGATAATTGCTTCATATTTTGCAATAAATTACCAGCGTTGTGTTATCGCGGTTCTCTTTCTTTTCTATGCAGTCCGACAGTGACCGCGCTTTTGGTGTTCTCGGCCTCTTAAGAGGTTACGGAATAGTGTTTTCAACAGGTGTCAAAACTTAATATGTTGAAAACTGGTTCTAGAAAAGGATCATAGTTTTAAACATAGATTCATTGAGATCAGATTAATACAGGACATAAAGATGTATTTTGTTGTACATTGAAAGATTTTCTGCCTCGTTGGTCTAGTGGTCGCAAGCGCTACTGCTGATCATGCGGTTCTGGGTTCGATTCTCAGGTCGGGCAGTGTTATTGGGTTTTTCCATCACGAATTTCTCAGTGAGAGTCTAGATCTGTGTCCGGTTGATGGCAAAAGGCTCGCCCCCTATTACACAGCGTAATCCTTTTTTTTTTAATCTTTATAATTTTTGGGGTTTTTATCCACAAGGATACGTCAACCCCATTATATCTTAAAACAATATCATAACGACAAAAACAAAAAAAACACAAAACAAAACAAAATCTAAGAAAATTCGGGGTTCACTAATGCTAAACTACAAAAATGTTTTGCTAGATCCGATTTAGGGCATGAAAAAATCGTCTGAACTAAACCTATATCGAATCTGTTCAATGCATGCTCCCTTTCCAATTTTTCTCTTTCTTTCTTATTTTTTACACAATCCATCAGAAAATGTTGTACGTCCTCAATTTTGTTACAAGCACTACAGTTTGGCGAGTTGACTTTTTTCATCAGGAACGTAATCCTAAAACATAACTGGTGAAATGTGGGTGTACTAAGGTAGACCTCTGCCTTACCCTTCGGGGATTACAGGCGACATGTTATGAACATAACATGTCGCCTGTGTTATGAAAGAAAGTGCATCCGCAATTTACATACAATAAAGACGGTAGTAGAGGGGCTTGTGGCTAAGTAATAACAGCCGCACGGGTCGATCGACCAGGTTAAGCTACGCTTGCCGCGATTGGTCCGTGGATGGGTGACCATCCTTACATACCAAGACCCCTCCGTGCCTCGGAAGCACGTTAAGCCGTTGGTCCCGGCTGTCGTTTGTAGATCTTTGACAGTCGTTACGGGTCGTCAGAAGCTCGAAAGTCTGACAACCAGTCTTACTAAGGGGTATCATGTTACCCAGTAACTGGGTTGTGGAGGTCAGATAGGCAGTCGCTCCATGTAAAATACTGGTATTCAGCTGTATCCGGTAAGACTGGAAGCCGACCCCAACATAGTTGGGAAAAGGCTAGGCAAATGATGAAAGACGATAATAACAGGTGGCGGTCTTATCGCTAAGAGTTCTTCCAGACATAGTTGTCTTAATGTTGTAGTGTTGTTGTTGTTTGTTGTGTAGTTGTTAATACTTTCCTCGTTGATTCATTTAATAGTTTAAATGAATCAACGAGGAAAGTATTAACATTAAATGTAATTAGAAACTGGGGGAGGGTGTGTCAGACTCTTACTGACTAAAACCCACCCGTGTTCCTTCCGTTGCCTGTGTTGCCAGGGTCCACGATGTCCCATTCGGACTTTCCCTCGACCCCGGCAAATATTATTGTACCTACTGTAGCTACTTTTTAGGCCAATTGTTACTGAAGACCAAACGTATGTACTGGTGTTTAACAAATAAATATTCATTCAGTAGTGTTTCATTTTTATTTAGCAAGGCTTATACTTTCAAAAGGTTTCTTTCAGTTATTTTCTACGAAGGGACTTAAATAAAGAATAATAATAATAATATTTATTTACTCAAAAACAGTAGGTAGGTACAGTACATTCTAACAAATATTAGGCTTACAGTTTAATTATAAATAAGAGAATGAGCATCCGCAGCTGAACTAGGCGTGAGCCTGTATCTCAGCTAACAGCGCCGTTTCCCCTCAGAAACAATACACTAGGTAACCTAAATTAGCAAGAAACAAGTGTTTAGGACCATTACAAATCAAAGAGAAATAAGTAATTAAGGTAAACTAAACTTAAATTACTAACAATTTTTGTGTGTGTTTGAGGATTTGTGTGTGAGGATGAGAGGGTGAGTGTTTGTGTGTGTGTGTGGAGGTGTCTGTGTGTGTAAGTGTAAGTGTATACATATGTCTACATGATAAATGCACAGGAGTAGAGTGAATATACATATATATAGATATACAAACAAAAATATTAACTGATTATTTGAATAAATTTTTCAGTGTCTTCGTATGATAGTTTCATTAAAAATTCATATGCCCTCTTTTTACAATGGAATTTGTTAAGAGAAAAAATATTTATGGATTTATTAACTTTATTATAAACATGTGGTGCTAGAAAGACGAAGAATCTCTTTATGAAAGAGGTTTTAGGTTTATGTATGCGGACCACAACGTCATGTTTTCTGCGTTTCCTTGTGAGATCAGTATCATATATAAGTTCACCATGTTGTTTTAGTACAATGTTGAGTAAGAACAATTGTCTCACTGTAAGGACTTCGCATGAGTTGTACAAAATCTTCGTGGGAAAGCGAATTGGACGGAAAGTGTAAACTTTTAGTATTGCACGCTGAGCTATTTCAAGACCTTTTAGAGTAGTTTTGGTAGCTCCTCCCCATACAATTATGCCGTAATTAATAATGGATTGACAAAGAGAGAAATAAACTTGTTTTAATAATTTGAGATCAGCAACATGTCGCAAAGTTTTAAAGATATAAATTAGTTTTCGTACTCGTCCCGACAAAGCTTTAATATGTGCCTTATAGGATAAATTATGGTCTACAATTAATCCTAAATATTTCACATTGTTGACACGTTCTAGAGGTACACAATTACAGTTATCTATTCCAAGACAATTGTGAGGAATAAGGCAATGTTTTCTAGTAAGCAGATTAGGTGGATTTCGTATGGTGAAAGTCAAGTATTTAGTTTTATCGCTGTTCAGTGTAAGTAAATTATTTTGTAGCCATTCCTTTACGAGATCAAGTCCACATTGTGCAACGTTAAATACCTCATCCCAATTGTCGGCGTTGAATATAAGAGCAGTGTCATCTGCGTAAGAGATTATTTCGCCTTGGGGTATAGACAGGTTCGTGAGGTCGTTTATATAAACGAGAAAGAGGGTAGGTCCCAAAATGCTTCCCTGGGGAACTCCGTATGTAATAGGAAGATAAGAGCTAGTGCAATTTCCTATTCTTACACACTGGTATCTTTCCGACAGATAGCTCTCAAAAAGTTTAAGTTGATTGCCTCTTATACCGAATTTCTCGAGTTTTCGCAAAAGGATGGGGACCGAGATCGTGTCAAATGCTTTGGCCAGATCCAAAAAGATGGCAAGGCATTTCTTTCCAGAATCTAAATTTGTAGCTATACAATTGTTTAATTTAAAGATGGCATCATCTGTGCTTCTATGCCTCCGAAAGCCAAACTGAGTACAAGAGAGTAGGCCCTCGCCCTCCAAGTAGCTAACAAGTCTCTTGTTTAGTAGTTTTTCAAAAACCTTTGACATGGAGGGTAGGATCGATATCGGCCTGTAGTTATTAACACGATCACGGTCACCTCCTTTATGAATAGGGTGAACCTCAGACAGTTTGAGATTTTTCGGGAATACACCATATTCTAAGCACCTGTTGAAAATAAACGTGAGAGGAGGAGCTAAAAGCTCAATATTACTTTTAATAGGTTCGATGAGATATTGTCACAACCTGAGGCGCAGTTTGATTTTAATGTAAGGATTGTACGGGTCACTTCTTCTTCCGTCGTTTCTTCACATACAAATGATCGCGAATGGGAGTCGCATGAAAACATTGAGGACCAATTATTAGATGTTGTCGGAGAAGGGTTAAGAGGATACTTTTCTGCCAACGACTGACCTACTTTTACAAAGTGCTCATTAATAATATCAAGTGCGGTGTTAATGGAGTCACTCAGTTTTAACAATTCCTCAGGATAGTCAATGTTTTTGACACAACTCGTAATTGATTTTATAGTCTTCCAGAGTTTCTTGGGATTATTTTTTGCAGTATCTAATTGAGTTTTCTCATATGCTCTTTTTACCTTCTTTAAGATTTTGGTACAGAAATTGCGGTATCTAATATATGATGTTTTTAAAATGATATTATCCGGAGCCGTCGTATGCTTTTTGTGAAGAAAATCCCTGTTTTTCATACATCTGAGAAGGCCAGGCGTAATCCATGGTTTGAGTATTTTTTTGCGCCTCGACACAGTGTGTTGTTATTTATGGCTGATTGGATATTAGTGATAAGGTAATTTGTGGAAAAATTGGGGTCTTTTGATTCGTATATGGGGGTCATGTCTATATTGTTAATTTCTTTGTTCAAGTTTTCTGTGTCTATTCTAGTTATAGTTGATTTAGTCGTTTGCCTAGGGTGTTTAGAGATGCGCTGTGGACTTAATTGGGTCAAGACAGGGAAATGATCAGTGAAGGTTGATTGTGGCACAATAGTCATAGCAGTAAACTGGGTCTTAAGGAACACGTGGTCCAGGCATGAGGAGCTGATTGCACGGGTAATTTCAGTGTGTGCAGGTAAGAGACCATGAGAAGCGGCGATGGTTAAATACCTTTCACCCGATAGATCTAGCCTGGAGGAGTTAATGGGAATATTAATATCTCCAATTAACACTAAGTTTTTAAAGGAATTTAGTTTGGATATTATATCGTCTAAGGAGTATAGAAAGTTGTCAATGTTTCTTATAGAAGGAGACCGGTATATAGATATGATTGCGGTATGTTTGTCGAGTGTTGTAACTAAACAGTTGCCGTCTGTGAATTCTGGTTCCTCAACATTTACATTCAACGAGTTACTTATATTTACTACCACGCCATCATTTTGTCTGAGGTGGGTTTTAGTGGCATAAGAGCGATAGCCGTCAAGCTGTGGAATGACAGAAGCACCCAAAAGCCAACATTCGGTAAGTACCAGAATATCACATTCTATGTTCAATCTCCTTAACAAAGTTTCAAAGCCAACTATATTGCAATTGATACTGCGTATGTTTTGTGTCAATATTATAAGACCACTGGATGGTGCCTGAGTTATGTGTTGCTGACATTCTTCTAAGTCACATGTGAGGGATTTAGATACAGAGACTTCGTCTATATCATTTGTTATATGATTTAAGTTATCGAATTATAAAAGTTAAGAAAAGAATTTCACCATGTTTAATTAGAAAGTAAAAAGTTTTTAAACGAGTTGGTCCAATATTTATCTGTCCATTTAGAATTGGTATACGTTTAGGTATATGTAATACAAGTGATATGTGACAAGAATTATCTAAAAAATGATAAGCAACGGGCCTGAGCTTATTTAACTGCCATTTTAAGGTTGATATAAAGTGTACTAACCATGAGATATTTAAATAAAGTGGATGCAGAAGACTTACAAAGATTAATATTAATTTATCAGTGCAAATAATAATATAAACTGTGTACATGTGATATGTATGGTTTGTAAATATATTTATGTAGGAATTGTGTATAGTAATAAGATGTATATTTGAGTCAGTTGTTAATTCAAAAAAGAACTCAGAGTGTATATTTGTAGAGAGTGAATGTGTAATGTACTGTAGTATGTGATTTGTATGGTAATAACATAATGAGGAGTTGTTATCTGAAGGTATTAGTAAATGTCTTTTAATTATAAGGTGATAGAGTATGGGATAAATGTTTACATAATGTTCATTTTTTGAGTTGTAGTCATACATACTTAAGTTTAAACAAAGCATTAGTTGTGACGTACTTAAAGTGAGCTGTTTACATTTTCCAATAGAGACAACATAATATAGTCATACTGTTATGGTTTTCTTTAGGTTCTCTAGGTCATTGAGGTCGTTTATTCGAGAATACGAAGCTCCTTCATGCTGCTTAAGGTACACAATTCCATTTGATGTCCAGCAGAAATTAAAGCCATGACTTGTTTGGAATTGCCTCGCCATATAAAATAGTTTCCGGGTTTTGCTGGTTAATGACTCGGATACATATAGCGGTTTTAGTTGATATTCCTGGTTAAGATGGGTAGTATTCAGTTTGTTTCCTTTTTGCTTAGTTTTATTAAAGTTTTTAACCGCCTTAAGAACCTTCTCCTTCATTAATACGGTGGTAAAGTCTACCTCAACAGGGTTTGAGGGGTCCTGAGACTTAGTTCTATAGATTTCTTTAATTGAGTTAGGATCCATTACCACGTTAAGAGTTTTACCTAATTTTATAACTTCGGTTTGGAGGGATTCTTTCGTCTCGTCGGAATGTTTGGGTAGATTTCGAATTTCTATACCTACACCACGCGTTTTTCTCTCCAAGTTTTCCAGCTTTTCTTCCAACTCTTTTATTTTTGACTTGTCGGCCTTGCTTTCTTTTTCTAAAGACGATATTTTTAATATAAACTCATCATATTTATCAGACATGAAATCAATACTCGCCTTTAACTCATTAAATCTCTTATCCTGCTCTGCAGAGAAGGAGGAAAACATTTCTTTTATGGTTATTAGCAAGTCCGTACCTTCGTCATTGTATTTCTTTTTTTCCTCTCAGTAATGTTAGCTAGAGTGTGAAGATCAGGCTCAGATTCGTAATGCTGTAATGGTGACTTCATTTTGTCTGCGATGACTTCAACTGAACTAACACCCGCTAACTCCGGTGCCGGCGTAACCGTTTTCAGCGGCGGGGCGGAGGAGGGGGGAGGAGGCGAACGTCGTACTGACATTATTCAAAAGTTTGTAGTGTAAGGCAATGTACCAGGGCAGCAAAATAGATTAGACGGTGGGGCAAACGCTGACAACTTGACAGGTCAACTCAGCTGGTCGGTTATCGATCAATCTAAGCAATCACTCGTTCCGTCCAGTGTAATGTGATCCCAGGCGAGTAGACAATGCTTGCGTTGTTTATGTATGTAACCACTAACCATGTGTAAGCGTTGGAGTGAATGGGATCTGTCCAAGTTGTAGATCTCTACAGCGGGTGTGTGCGTAGAACAGCGTAATCCTTGATGTAGGTGTGTTTCATTCAATCCGCCGCGCTGGTGTTGCCGTCGCTTGACTCGAACTAATGGCCTCTTTGTACTTTATGAACTCCTGGTACTTCGACTGAATATTACGATGTTTATTTTGAATAATTTGTTAAATGAATTAAAATTAAAATAAAATTTAATACGGAAGACACGTCTAAACGCTTTCGCTATCCAAGGGGAAGGGAGAAAATACATTTATTAACGGTAAACATGACGCAAAGAAGGAACACAAATACATAAAAGAGCAAGTTGTGGGTTAATATGCGTCACACCCACACAAAACGACATCGACGTTATGATTTCTTGTGACACGTCGGAACTCCTACCTCAATCTCTTGGTGGCTGTCCCTACCGGGACTCGCTCAAAACAATCACAACTTATAATAATACTAACTACTAAATCAAAAATCAAAATATTTTATTTCGAAGGTATTCGTGATACAGAGATTACTCTGTACTAGGATTACCTAGTACGAGTGCAAAACTTGTACATATTACATAAGACCAAATTGTTTTTAAGGAGATTTACTGTACCCATTGTTATAGTAATAAAGATTTTTTTGTTCTCACATAAACCTACATGGGCATTATGAAACGTCAGAAGCTAGGTGCACGGTTCCAATTGGCCGTTTCCTATGGAGAAGAGCCGGCAAGAAACTCCTCGGATACTCTACACGCTACTTATAATATTAGTCCTTCAGAGCGAATTTCGGCCACGGCGTCTTAATTTCTGCGAAGACTAGCCATCGACGCAGGAGATCTTATAGTGGTCAAGTGTGTGAGCAGACACAGGTGCACTCTCTCTTTTCTCACTCTCATATAGAAAGAAAGAAATAAAGAAAAATATTTTATTTGGGACACACACAAGAAATACAAAAGTAAAAAAAAGAAGCGTTTAAAACATAATAATAAACAAAAAACAACAAAGAAAATCAATAGAAACGACTTGTGCGATGCCAAAAAGGCTCCTATCTCAGCATAATGCTGCGGTATTTAAAAAATAAATACCGCAGCACTGGTATTCTGATAGGGCCCGTATATAAAAGTCCGATGGGAAGGCAATTCGAGACGACCGGAGAGGGATCCGGCTACTTATAACCAACAGCTAACCAAATCCTGTATTACACATACATAAACTCACGCCTTCTTCCCATGGGGGTAGGCAGAAACTATAGAACGCCACCTGCAACGCTCCTTAAATACTCCTTTTGCGTTCATACATCTGGTCATATACGCACGCCGGTTGCGAGCACTACGCACTATTCAATAAAAACCAAACTCCTCATTCTGGTCTACATTATAGGCTGATTATGTAATCAGCCTATAATGTTCCCACTGCCTCCACAGGACACAGGCCTCCTCTCTTCGAGAGGGAGTGGGCCGTAATCCACCACGCGGGCCCAGTGCGGGTTGGTGCAATTAATTGATAACAATAAGGTATTTTCCTTTAAAGACCCTTATTATGAAAAACGCTGTATGTGAATATGTTTCGTCCGAAAATACTAGTGAGGCGAGTAATAAGGAAGCGACCCAGTAAACATGGCCTTTGTTTGTATCCTTAAGGCTATGGAATAGACCGTGCTGACGTCATGCAAGGCCTCATTTAAATAAGGGTTTAAATATCATAACATTACATAACTTCTGTATTCCCGAAGGGGTAGTCAGAGGCGAATTATTTTTTCGTACCAGGTCTTCCAAATATTTCGTACTTTCAATAAATAATCTCGTAAAGGTATACATTTAAAAAAGTCTCTTATAGTTCTTAATTTACACAATGTGCTATTACTAGCTAGCCCGGGATAGGTTCCTTAAGTTTGGGGCCGCCAAATGAAAAAAAAACATTACGTGGTTCTTATTTTTTTTTATCATTTTACTTAAGGCTACGTGCACGAAAACTATTGTCAATTTCTTAACTAATTGTGAGAAAGCTTGAAATAATCGAGACAATGGTGCCGATTCCCTTGTTCACAAACTAAACTAAATTTAAGTTCAGTGCTTCTTTTTCTTTCTATTTCATTAAGAAAAGGACAGAAGATAAATTTTAGTTTAGTCCTGTCCAATTAATCAGCGCTTGACGTAAATTAACGTAATTTTAGTAGGCAAGTTTTTAATCACGTCTAAACTTGTACAGAGTAGTGACAGGCGCTGATTAATTTGACAGGACTAAACTAAAATTCATCTTCTGTGAAATAGAAAGAAAAAGATGCACTGAACTTAATTTTAATTTAGTTTGTGAACAAGGGAATCGGCGCCATTGAGACTGTACGACTATAAAGTTACAGTTTTCGTGGTGGCATGTTTTTTCTGCTTTATTTTGTATCAAAGTTGAAAAGTGGTTCAGCCACGTGCAAGTAGACCATGGAATGATGTTGATGATATTTTTTATGTTTAAAATCAAAAGCAGTTTCTTGTAAAAAGATGATTAAACGTCAGTCTCGCGTCGTTTTTCGGAAAACTTGTTGCAAATATTACTGATTTTCATGAATACAAAATTTATTTGAAAAATCCTTTCCAGCCTAAGTGAAGTAAAGAGGAAATAAAGTTGAAATCTCGTTAAAAAGTGTACGAGATTTTTACTTTTCTCGTGTCGCGTACAGAGACTGTTAAATCTTGTAAAGGTACGAGATTTCTCGTACATCTGGCAACGCTGGTCAGAGGTGAATAGCATACCCTTATTTCGCTTTTGCCTGATTAGCCTATTGCCATTAACTGACCGTAAATACAGACTCCGGGCTGCCACGGAGAACTTCATGGTGGAAAAATCAAATAACTAACACTTTATTCGACCTGGCAATCGAACATAGGACGCAATACTCAACAGTTGCGCCAGCGACTTCCTACTTGGACAGCGAGATATTCATTAAATAGTTTAATACACAAATTAGCGCTTATATTTTTCCCCGTATTTCGTTCTTTTATATTTCTGAAATAATCCCTTTATCAATTTACTATAAAATTCTTAAAACATTTTGTTTGTAAGTCTAAAGTTTTCTATACGAACATAGTCAATAACAATATTCCCGGACATTTTAGAAACTTTTGTGAATCGAACGGAGTAATTGTTCCCTCTGGAACTATGAACAACTTTCTCGGAAGTGACCCCAGTAAACAAGGCCTTTGTTCTCTATTACGAGGCCACAAAGTATGTGTATACAAATATGGACTGAATTCATCGGTGTCCAGTATAAGTACCTACTCCAGAATGTAACAGTTTGTGTGGCAAGTTTTTTTTTCTTTTTTGGTGTTTCTTTGTTTTCTGAAAACGGAAATGGAAATAGACAAAATCTGTTTAACAAAACAGATTTTTTCCATTTGGGGAATTTCTCAGTAGCAAACCGGAATCTAGACTTGTGCCCGGATGACCCCTTTACATGTGACTTAAACATAATGGGTGAAACGTGGGGTATTAGATACCTCTGCCTACCCCTTCGAAATACAGGCGTAATGTTTATGTCATGATTCATTTATTTAACTTAGCTTTTTCTCACAGGCAACGATTACAATTTTTGTTTATCCATATGCTTTTGGTACCTATAAGGATAAACACAAATTTTAATCGATGCTATCTCATAAAGTTCAATGATTAAATTCACTGGAGGAAACTGACAGGTGCTAGCTGTCAGTTCGTTAAATATTATGGAAATATTTTTGGCAACCACGTGCAAGCGAACTGCACCTCGGAGGTGGACCGCAGCGGTCTTTGCTACCGCTGCGGTCTGCCCGGGCACAAGGCCGGCTCGTGCAATGCCGCGCCGCACTGTGCCGTATGTGCGGCGGCTGGCAAGCCGGCCGAGCACCGGATGGGGGGCAAAGCCTGCGCCCCACCCACCAAAGCCAGGGCCAGAGGCAAGCCCTCCGCCAACGCCGTCACCGCCGCAGCCGCCACCACTGCCACCGCCGCTGCCGCCTCCAACACCGCCGTCGTCGCCGTCGCCACCGTGGCCGCTGCGGCAGGCCCTTCTCAGGGGGCTGGGAAGGAGGCCCAAGAGGGGGCTGACATGGAGTGCCATTAATGGCCCCATTACGCCTCCTCCAGGCGAACATCAACCACTGCGCCGCCGCTCAGGATCTGTTGCTCCAGAGCATGGCGCAGTGGTCGATTAACATCGCCGTGGTCGCTGAGCCGTACTTTGTCCCGCCCAGGGATGACTGGGTGGAGGACCTGAGCGGCTCAGTGACCCTAATTTCGTCGGCCGCCGCCGGTACTCCGTCCCTCGAGGCCGTCAAGAGAGGACGGGGTTGCGTAGCAGCACGGTTCGGGGAGATTGTCGTGGTAGGGGTCTACTTCTCTCCGAACCGAACTCTTGCCGAGCTCCACAACTCCCTTGCGGAGTTGAGAGACGTCGTCGTCGGGTTTGGTTCCCTCCCCGTGTTCGTCCTCGGGGACTTCAATGCCAAGAATTTGGCTTGGGGTTCCCGGTTAACGGACACACGGGGCAGGATGGTGGAGGACTGGGCTCTGGAGACAGGCCTGGTCGTCCTAAACCGGGGTTCTGTCCCCACGTGTGTGCGGATGCGGGGTGAATCAGTGGTGGACATCTCGTTCGCCAGCCCCGCTCTGTCGCCGCGTGTAGTTGACTGGCGTGTCATGGAGGGGGTGGAGACCTATTCCGATCCGGTTCGACGGTATATCCGGTTCGACGTCTCCGCCCAGACCTCGGACGCGCCGGTCCGACGGGCCCCGAGTGGTCCGCGGTGGGCGCTGAAGCAGCTGGACCGGGAGCTCCTCCTGGAAGCCTCGATCGTGCAGGCCTGGGTGTCACCACCGGACAGGCCTGCCGACATCAACGACGAGGCGGAGTGGTTCCGGGAGGCCATGTCCGACATATGTGACGTGGCAATGCCCCGGGCCCAGCCTGGACGTGCTTCGCGCCAGGTGTACTGGTGGTCGCAGGAGCTGACGGCTCTGCGCACTGCGTGCGTGGCTGCGCGACGCCGGTACACCAGGCACCGCAGGCTCCGTATCAAACCTCCGGATACGGAAGCCATTCAGGCGGAGCTGTACGAGGGGTACAGAGCGGCGAAGACCGCTCTCCAAGCGGAGATCCTGCGGGCCAGGGGTTTGGCCCGCGAGGAGTCGCTGGGGACTCTGGACAGGGACCCGTGGGGACGCCCGTACAAGGTGGTGCGGGATAAACTCCGCCCATGGGCTCCCCCGCTAACGCAGAGTCTCCGGCCCCAGCTTGTGGAGGACGTGGTGAGCGCTCTGTTCCCTTCGCGAGGGGAACACTCCTCCCCACCTATGGCTCCGCCTACTGCGGTGCCTGATGCGGACCACACCGCCGACGACGACGACGATGCTCCGGAGGTGACCGAGGGAGAAATGAGAGCGGCGGTACGCAGGCTTAATGCCAAAAATACCGCCCCAGGACCCGACGGCTTACCTGGGAAGGCCTGGGTCCTGGCCTTAGAGGCTCTCGGGCCTCGACTTAGGGGGCTCCTAAGCGCATGCATGGAGAGGGGCCAGTTCCCGCTTCGCTGGAAGACGGGGAAACTGGTCCTCATAAAGAAGGCAGGGCGCCCTGCGGACTCTCCGTCCGCTTATCGGCCCATCGTGCTGCTCGACGAGGTGGGCAAGCTCTTTGAAAGAGTCATTGCAGACCGCCTCGTCGGCCAGCTGGTGCGGGTGGGGCCGGATTTGGCGGAGAGCCAGTTTGGTTTCCGCAGAGGGCGCTCTACGGTGGACGCCATCATGCGTGTGCGAGCCCTGACGACGGGGAATGCTGTTGCCCAGGGTGGGGTCGTCTTGGCGGTGTCTCTAGACATCGCCAATGCCTTCAATACCCTGCCCTGGAGTTGCATCAGGCAGGCACTCCGGTATCACCGGATGCCGACCTACCTCTGTCGTGTGGTCGAGGCCTATTTGACGGACAGGGCCGTCATCTACCCCGGTCACCAGGGAGTGTGGAACCGGCAAGAGATGTCGTGCGGTGTCCCACAGGGATCGGTCCTGGGGCCGCATCTGTGGGACATCGGATAAGACTGGGTGCTGCGCGCCGACCTCCCTAGCGGCGTCAGCGTAGTGTGCTACGCTGACGACACGTTGGTCCTGGCGCAGGGGAGGTCGCACCAGGCGGTGGCCGAATTAGCGGCACGCGGGGTTGCGACAATCGTCGAAAGGATCCGGCAATTGGGACTCGAGGTGGCCCTGCACAAGTCCGAGGCCATGTGTTTTCATGGTCCTCGGAACGCGCCACCGTTGGGGTCCCAAATAACGGTAGGAGGGGTTTCTATCGGCGTCGAGTCGACGATGAAGTACCTGGGACTCGTCCTCGATAGCCGGTGGAACTTCGTGGAGCATTTCCGACGTTTGGCTCCCAAACTGGAGCGGGCGGGCGCTGCATTGAAGCGGCTCCTGCCCAATCTAGGGGGTCCAAACGCCTCCTGCCGGAGGCTCTACGCGGGGGTCGTGCGGTCCATGGCCCTCTACGGGGCTCCTGTATGGGCGCGCTCTCTGGCGCTGCGGCCAGCCCGCCGGTTGAGCGCGGCCCAAAGGGTCATGGCCATCCGGATGGTCCGAGGATACCGCACGGTCTCCTGTGAGGCAGCGAGCCTCCTTGCCGGATTGCCGCCATGGGATCTGGAGGCAAAAGTCCTCGCGCACGTATGGGAGTGGCGCGAGGAGGCGAAACGCCGGGGCGTAAGTCCGCCGCCGCGAGAAATCGCGGCACAGCGGACGGAGCTCCGGCGGGATCTCATGGCGTCATGGAAAGTACGGTTGTCGCAACCCAGTGCTGGGCACGCCACGATTGCGGCGATAAGTCCCCTCTTTGAGGAGTGGCTGGAGAGGCGCCACGGCGTCCTCACCTTCCGCCTGACGCAGGTCCTCACCGGACACGGCAGCTTCGGGAGGTTCCTGTGTCGGATAAGGCGGGAGGAAACGTCCGGGTGTCACCACTGTGTGGATCGCCCAGAGGACACGGTGGAGCATACGGTGGAGGTCTGCCCGGCTTGGGCAGAGCACCGCCGTGTCCTCGTGGAGGCGATCGGCGGCAGAGACCTCTCGCGTCCGGCCCTGGTTCAGGCCATGGTACGGAGCGAGAGGGCATGGGCAGCCGTCACCTCCTTCTGCGAAGCAGTAATGCTCGCGAAGGAGGAGGCGGGACGGTTGAGGGAAAGGCACGTTTCGCGCCCTCTCGCCCCTAGCCGCCGCAGGAGACGCCCAGGGCGTCGGGAATCCCGGGCGGATTTCCGGCCACCGTAGGCGCGGGCTTGCGGACGGTGAGCAATGGGTAGCTCACCGTCCGGTAAGGACCAGGCCCGGGTCGACGGCGCGTCGTATTCCACGCGCGCCTCAAAGAGATGTCATCAGCACAAAGTAGGGGTCCACTAGGGCCGATGCCTGCCGGGGTCGCGGGAAGGTACTTATGGGTCACCGAGGCCCCCGCAACACAGGCAACAGGAAGGAATACGGGTGGGTTTTAGTCAGTAAGAGTCTGACACACCCTCCCGCTCCACCCAGAGCGGGAGAAGTTATTTGATGATTTCCCACCCTTAAAAAAAAAAAAAAAAGACTATTAGAATGATAACGTTGATGTAGAGCGGGAGTGCAGGGCCTTAAGTCTGCTATTACAATAGTGTCAGAATGGTCTGTTCCGATCCTCATTAATGACGCCATTATATTAGTAGATTACCAAACTTGTCAAAATCAACAATTATAAAATCAATAATAGACCATTCTGACACTATTGTAATAGCAGACTTGAGGACCAGGTCACCGGCTGTTCGATGTGGGATGTTGGCCCATAGGTTTGCACGTTGTAGGGCTCAGGTTAAGGTGACGCTTTTCAAAGCCAATCCAATCCTATTACACATGCAGCCTGTGAATGAACTTTACGCAAAGGGCATATAGTAAGTAGACATTCCCCAGGATCGGCGTGCCTTACGCAGCTTAGAATAAATGTTACTAACACTAGTTTATAAGTTTACATTTTTCCTTTTTTTATCATTGTAAACAATATGGAAATGATTCTGAAATACATGTTTATTTAATTATTTATATATTATTAAAAGTGACCCCCATATTCAAAATTCTTTTATTTAAGTTACACGTCATCCGTGTCTATGTCTCAGAAATTCATATGTGTAGGTACCATCGGTCCATTAGATTCGGAGCAAAATGGCTGTGGCAGACAGACAGACAGACTGATAGACAGACACACGAGTGATCCTATATGGGTTCCATTTTTTCATACAGATGTACGGAACCCTAAAAATTACTGTATGGATTCCTAAGTCACAAAAAGAAACCTCAGACTGGTCTATTGTGCTAACGAGATCTAGTATTTAAATTCTAGATTTTTCAGCACGTGACGTGCCTTTGAATGCTAGTTGGCAAAACTATACTTACAAAAATAACGAACTTAGAATTTTACAAAATATGAACTCGATTAAATAGGCTTTTCTGATTGACCACATATCTGATAGTTAGGTAAGTAGGGCTAGGTCTCGGTGTAGGGTACCTTGACGCACGAAAAATATACATATATCCCACTTAATTGAGATAATAATATTTTTTTTTCTTCAGAAAAAAAATACATTTACGGTTCACAAAAACATTTTTCTAAATAAAAATAGAACATTCCAGAAATAAGTGTGTCGTGTACTTATGAAAAAATCATTGTATCACAAACACCATCGCCTTCCAAAATAGATTACATTAAGAAATAAAACATTTCGAACGTGCTACATAGTGAACTTGTGAAAAATATGTAAAATAAACAGTGAAGTAATTAAAAAATAAATAAAAAATAAAAACTAACTATAAAGTACAATTAAGCCACTTATTTTATTTATTTAAATTGATGTACTTACGATTTTTACACAAAATCACAATTTGAGCACAATTTTGATGCTGACTAGTATTATTAATAACTATCCTTTATAAACGACTCGAAGTAAATATTAACAACAAAACAGGCCACGGTATCTCTTTCAGACTTTCCCGCGACCCCGTCAGATGTAGTAACATCTCTTTGAGGCGCGCGTGGAACACAATGCGCCGTCGGCGTCGACCCGGGCTGGTCCTTATTGGACGGCGAGCTACCGCTACAAGGAACATTTCTCACCGTCTGCACCTATGGCGGCCGGGAATCGACCTGGGATTCCCGACACCCAGGGAGTCACTAGGGGCGTGAGGGCGCAAAATTTGCCACTCCCTCACCCGTTCCGCCTCCTTTTTCGCGAGCATTACTGCTTCTTTATCGTCTACCCTGGCCTATATTTATGTTTAGACATAAGATTAGGAAGGGGCCTGGCAAAACTGTAGCTATTTTCAAGGTCACGGACAATACAGATACGGCTCCACTGTAATGAACAAAGATGACAATATCATAAATGCATGAAAGGAATACTTTATCAGATAATTTATATTCGTCAGTCCTTCGCTATAGAAAAACTCAAGACCAAAGAAGGAGACTATCCAGGATATGGCCTAGCAATTGACCTTAATAGCTAGCTTTGAGGCCACGGCTTATTTAGACGTGGCCTCACTTTATGCGTGGGGTAATCAGGTTTAAAATATTAGGAGTTCATAAAAAAAAACAAAATAGTCTTACAATATGAAATTGAGAAAGATACTCGTAAGTTGAACTATAATTTGTGTGTTTTTCTCATAGTTGTTACATAACCGGAGGGGATGAGAAAATAATGTCTCCATAATATTTTCTCCTAGTTATTCTCCACGTTTTCCAAATTCTATGTCATTCACGCTTACCCGGCTACTAAATCAGGCATAAATCATATTTATCTTAATATAATAAGAGAGAGCAAACTACAGAATAAATATATTTGTTACTCTTTTATGCCTTATATAGAACAGGGAATTTATTTCCAAGGGACTTTATTTTTATCGTAGGAACACGGTACTTGTTTTCTTCTTTTCTTTTGACCTTTTGCAAAAGGAATGGTCTATTTTTTTAAGAAAATCAATACGAACAATAAACATCACGCCCGTCTCCAAGGTGTTTAGGATACCCTACAAATAACACTGCCTGACCTAGTGATCAAATTCAGGAGCCCACGCTAAGCCGTTGCGCTTGCGACCTCTAACTAGACCAAAGAGGCATTCAATTGCCACAATATCTTCCGAAAACAACATCTACATATTTATGTTTGTTAATTTTCTACAGCTAACCTTTTACAAACACTAGTAGTTCTTAAAATGGAAACAAAGTGTTTAAAACCTTTCCCCATTCTTATCTCTTAGTTTTATTTACTCTTGCTTCTTTATCTTCATTGAATGAAGATTTATCGTTCTTCCTGGCGGCCATTTATTTTTGCTTATTTTTTTTAAAGCTAGCTTCTAAGGATGGCGGCACTCTATTAAATGGTAGCCCGTTTAACGTCCAACGACTACATTTTTCTTTGCGTGACTGTTCATAATTGTGCTGGGAAATAGAAAGAGGAACTCGCTTTAAAATTGTTTATATTTTGCTGCTCTTTAGGCAAATGGATGGTTATTTTGTTATAAATAACTTGGTGATGAATTAATTATGTAAAGTTGAACGCTGGTGTGGCAAGTTATTGCCCCTTACATTTTTTTGATTGTGGACGGTTTATAAGGTGTCTGTAGTCTGTCTTAGGCTTGTATTGCAGCCGCGGATATTGTGTGTCGCGGGATTTAGAGAATCCTGCAGCTAGTGACAGCTAATGATGGCTGTCAGACGTCATAGTGCACCGGCGCCGAACGGAAGCATTTCGTCTCACCGCAAACCAAGTTTTTTCAATCTCAGTTCATCGCGCCCGCAAAACCGCAAACTTTATTACGTTATCCCGTAATCCTTGGGGATATACTGTGCTACGTTTTCAAAATTAAAAATAATAACCCGCGTCCGATTAAATCCAAAATATAGACTTTCAAGTGACCAGTGTACGGGCAAGCAAGGTGGCCACCTGCCCAGAAGGATTCTTCAAGACTTTCGCCAGGAGAAGCACAGGTACCGCTTTTGCATTATTTGCTGGAGTTAGGCTACAAACGCCACCTGACCGTCACCAATTCCTCTTTGAAAGTTTGCTCAAAAAAAAAGGCAAATTGAATTATTATGCATTCCAGATAATAATTTTTCTGTCGTCCTCGACCCGCAAGGATACACGGCTATTTTATACGCCTGTCCCTCCATACTTATGGTCCATTCGAGCCTAGATAGGTATCAGTTAAATAAGTACAAGTCATTGCAAGTACTTACGATAATTTACAGCAATTAATATTAGATAGTGCCTTATAATGGCAACTCAAAAACAAGAAACTAAATTAGCTCAGCTTATTGCTAAAAAAGAAGTAATTTTTGAGCGAGTTAATCGCTTGTATAATTCTTCCAAAAGTATATCTAATTATGATTCACGCTTGAACGAGTTATTCCTAGCGCAGTCTGAATCTATTGGTGAATTTTACAGCAAGATTGAAACAATAATTGACCAGATCAATGAGTTGCAGTTTGAAATTGATGAAACCCCACCCGACTATGGGAGTCTAAGTTCTATTGAAGACTTATATTCAACTATTAAATACAAACGTAATCTCATTCTTTCAAGTGGCAAAACATTAACATCAGATCAGAAGGGAGGTATAAGCATAAAGTTACCACCAATCGAGTTACCATCGTTCGACGGTAGAACTGAAAATTGGCCCATGTTTTACGAAATGTTCCGTACTAATGTTCATTTAAATACTGATCTGACGGATTCGCATTTAATAAGTAAATTAACTCATGATGCCTTAAAACTAACTGCAGGCATTGTTCCCACAGGAGATACATACAGTGTTATGTGGAACAGTCTTGTCAAAAGGTATCAAGATAAACGTAGTTTAGGTATTCATTATCTCAATAATATACTGGACATTAAAGGATGCGCCGGCAATGCTGCTAGTCTGAATGCATTTGTAGAACGATATTCAGCGTCTGTCGCTGCATTGAAGCAGTTAGACATTTCAGACTTATTAGATTTTGTGATATTACACTGTGGTTTAAGAAAGGTTGACTCACAAACTGTTCAACAATTTGAAAGCCGTGTGAGTGGCAAGGAATTGCCTTCCTATACGGAGTTTATAATATTTATGCAAGACTATGTTAAGGTACTCCAGCGCTCACACGTTAATAATTCACAGACGGAATCGCGTGCTAAGTCTAGTTTAGCTAACAATCGAAGTAATACTCAAAGTACCGCTAAAGCGTTTGTATCTTGTAGCGAACCAGCTTCGAATAACCACTGCCCGCTGTGTGACGGCGATAACGTCGATCATCGACTGTTTGATTGTCCACAATTTAAAAATATGAATTCTCCGCAAGCTCGTTTCGAATTTATTAAAAGGGAAACATGGCTGTGTAAATTGCTTAAGTCTATCCCACTCTTTGGTTAAATGTAAATCACGGAGTGTTTGTAAAACTTGTAAGAAAACACATCATTCATTGTTACATTTCTCCGAAGTAAAAAGTGATTCAACGCCGAGCGAGCCTGCCGCTACGTCTGTCTCGCTTAGTGCCGCCGCTAAAATATGTTTACCGACAGAGACAACTATTTTGTTAGCTACCGCGCAGATATACGTATATGATAGCAGCGGCCGAGATAAGCTTGTTGTCAGGTGTTTAATAGACAATGGATCGCAAAATAATTTAATTACTGTGGACTGTTGTAAACGTTTGAACTTACCCATAATTAAATTACGCAATTCGTCTTTACAAGGTGTTGGTATGACCTCACGACCTGTACACGGCTTTATTTATCTCAATATAGAATCTCGGATTAATCCTCACAATAAGTATTATATACACGCATTAGTTGTTGATTGCATTACAGATAGACTTCCCGCTAGTTTTATCAGATTAAATGACGATATGTCATATTTAAATAATTTACCACTTGCTGACTCAACCTGGAATGTACCTGGTGGAATCGATGTTGTGCTTGGAGCATAGCTGTTCCCTTTTATTTATTTAGGTGATAGGGTTGACTCAGGCACCCGCGCACCCCCAGCTATACTGACTAGTTTCGGATATGTACTGATGGGTGATATTGATTGTCATAGTAGTGACGTAACACACATGACATCTTCGTTTACCGCGCTTGCTAGCATTGACGTCGAATCAAGTTTGCAGAAGTTTTTTGAGCTAGAGGAAATTCCATCTCAGCGTTTTATTAGTCCGGACGAATTAGAGTGTGAAAATAATTTTAATTCTTCAGTTTTATTTAAAGACGGTAGATATTTTGTCGATTTACCTTTCGCGCGCAATCCCTCCGAATTAGGCAATTCACGCGGTGTCGCTCATCGGCGGCTACTTGCGCTCGAGCGTAAATTCACGTGCGTGCCAACCCTACGCGAGGATTACAATAAAACTATCACCGATTATATAACTCAGGGGTATTTATCGGAGGTACCCGACTCTGAATTAACAGAAGAGGGTTACTACATACCGCATCATGCCGTTATTAGACCGGACAAAGACAGCATTCGAGTGGTTTTGGACGCTAGTGCCAAAACACACTCGGGGTTGACACTCAATGACATTCTGCATGTCGGACCTAATTTACAGGCCGACTTGTTTTTATTATTACTCGATTTTCGTACCCTCCCTGTCGCAATGACAGCGGATATAAAACAAATGTTCCTACGGATCGGTGTAAATGAGCACCACCGCAAATATTTACGAATTTTATATCGATTCAACAAAAATGAACCTATACGTACTTTTCACTTTAACCGCGTTCCCTTTGGATTAAAGCCTAGTCCTTATTTAGCGATGCGCACAATACGCAATTTAGCGTGTGAGCATGGCGACCGCTATCCTGAGGCTTCTAAATTAGTAGAAACTCAGTTTTTTATGGACGATTATGTCTATTCTGTTCCTGATGAACAGATTGCTATACAATTATCCCGCGATTTAATTGAGTTATTTAAGTTAGGATCCTTTGACCTGGTCAAATGGGCTACTAACTCACCCGCTTTGTTGGAGATTCTCCCAGAGTCTCACCGCTTACCAGTTATTTTTTCTGGCATGGATAATGATAAACATAATTTCAAAATCCTTGGATTAACCTGGGAACCCGCTGATGATTATTTTTCTTTGACAACAGTCGCTGTAGATGATAAATGCACTAAGCGTGCGATTCTATCGCTAGTTGTCCGCTTGTTCGACGTACTTGGCCTCGTAGCACCCGTCGTGTTGTACGCGAAAATCCTAATTAAGGAACTTTGGTTAGCTAAAATAGGTTGGGATGAGGTTCCTCCGGACTCCATCACCAATCGGTTTTCCGTTTTTTTGCGCGATTTCCCCTCACTCTCTTCTCTAAAGGTTCCTCGCCACATTGGCGTCTTTAGAGAAGCTGTAGTGAATATCGTAGCCTTTTGCGACGCCAGCTTTAGTGGTTATGGTTGTTGTATTTATTTACACATAACTGACTCTAAAGGCAATATCAGCGTTCGGCTTTTATGTGCAAAGTCCAAAGTTTCCTCCGCTAAAATAACAACGCTAGCTCGATTAGAACTTGTCGCCGCTTTACTTCTGTCTAAGCTTGTTCGCGTGGTCAAAGATAAACTTTCCGCTCGTGTACCTATTGCAGGTGTCTACGCTTTCTCGGACTCCACCATAGCTCTTTCGTGGATCCACTCATCTCCCCATAGATGGTCTATTTTTGTCAGTAATTGCATTGCTAAAATACAGGAAAACCTACCTGCCGCTAGTTTTAATCACGT
This sequence comes from Atethmia centrago, assembly GCA_905333075.3. Taxonomy (NCBI): domain Eukaryota; kingdom Metazoa; phylum Arthropoda; class Insecta; order Lepidoptera; family Noctuidae; genus Atethmia; species Atethmia centrago. Next base: position 7,387,297 of record HG995389.1, on the reverse strand, counting down.
GTCCGGAAAGGAGAATCCTAGCGATTGTCTCTCCCGCGGCATGCTGCCATCTGATTTAATTTAACACTCGTTATGGTGGAACGGTCCTACTTGGCTCCATCGACCCATTAGCGAGTGGCCTTTAAAATTCTCTCCTACTGAATGTTAAACATTGCCAGAGTTTAAATCAAAGGTTTTTCTTGTAGAAACATAAAATACTGAACCGCGTATTTTAGATACAATAGCTGACCGTGTTTGTTCATGGAATAAATTGTTACGTGTATTTATGTACATTCTTAAATTTACGAACAGACTACTTAGTCATAGCTCTGTTAAAAATATACAAACCGCCGAAAATTTCATTATTCGAATAGTTCAAAATACGCATTTTTCTAACGATTTAAATTTAATTAAAGCAGGCGAACTTCCATCTAAGAAGTTGCGCTGTTTGTCTGTCTTTATTGATAGCTACGGAATCTTACGTATTGGGGGCAGATTGTCTAAATCTGACTTACCATATGAAGCCAAGCATCCCGCGCTTTTACCTAAACATGACCGCGTAGTTGATCTAATTATTGATCACTATCACGATACGTACTGCCACACGGGCCCCGGATTATTGATGTCTATTATAAGGCAGCGGTTTTGGATATTAGATGGACGAACAGTCATACGTTCCCGCTGTCGGAAATGCAACACTTGTTTCCGTCTAAATCCTACGCATCTAACACCCAAAATGGCTGAACTTCCTGGATACCGTGTCCGTGATACTAAAGCCTTTGTGCACACTGGAGTAGATTTCGCCGGGCCGCTTGCTTACACACCTATTCGCCGTAGAGGTCAACGTTCGCAAAAACTTTATATATGTTTGTTCATATGTATGGTAACTAAAGCCATACATATCGAACTCGTATCGGACCTCACATCCGAGGCTTTCTTATCCGCATTTAAAAGATTTATTTCTCGCCGCGGTCCAGTGTCTGTCATGTACTCAGACAATGGTACCAATTTTGTTGGCGCTAAGGCGCAACTTGATGATATTTATTCTTTCTTATTGAACTCGTCTGTTCAAACAGATATTAAAAATGAGCTTCTAAAATCTCGCATTGAGTGGACAAGAATACCGCCGCGAGCTCCGCACTTCGGAGGTATTTGGGAGTCGAACATTAAGAGTGTTAAAACTCACTTGTATAGAGTCATAGGAAAGCAGCTTCTCACTTACGAGGAACTCTCTACCGTACTGGTACAAATCGAGTGCCTTTTAAATTCTCGACCGCTTAGTGTTCTCTCATCAGACCCGCATCCGGACATGCTCACGCCTGCGCATTTTCTAATGTCCAGTCCACTTAAGCATTTGCCTTCTTCTGAATTGACAGAAGAAAACATAAATTTAACAAACCGCAAAAGGCTTTTGGATCAGCTTGTGTTATCCTACTGGAACAAATGGCGAATTGAGTACTTGCACACGTTGCAAGTTCGCCAGAAATGGTGCACTCCCGATCGCCCTATAGAGATCGGTACTGTCGTTCTCTTGGGTCAAGATAACGTACCACCATTGACTTGGCCATTGGGCATCATAGTGGAAGTTTTTCCGGGATCGGATGGTGTAATTCGAGTAGCTTCAGTAAAAACCGCGTCAGGTACATATAAACGTCCTGTCACCAAGTTATATCCTTTGCCAACCCAATAGAACTATATTATTTCGTAGTTTAATTTAGTTTATAATTTACAATAGTATATTTTCTCAATGGTACGCCATTACATAGTTATAATTTAGCTTAGTAATTCAACTTTGTCTTAATTTAATCAAACTGCAATTTCATTCTTTGGAATCTTATAATTAATTTCGAACGCCGTTTCCTAGTAATGTTGTTTTGAACTGCTGCTTGGGATTCTCTTGATGCTTTCAGACTGCCAGATATATAAACATCATCTCATCCTCCCAACCGCACCAGCTTTTCAGCGTATAGATTATCATCTTTGAAAGCTCGGGACCTTTCAAGGCGGGGAGTATGGTGTGGCAAGTTATTGCCCCTTACATTTTTTTGTTTGTGGACGGTTTATAAGGTGTCTGTAGTCTGTCTTAGGCTTGTATTGCAGCCGCGGATATTGTGTGTCGCGGGATTTAGAGAATCCTGCGGCTAGTGACAGCTAATGATGGCTGTCAGACGTCATAATCAACAATATAATGATTTTTTTAATATGTATTGCACACAATTTGAGAATACTTTCGTTCCTAAGACATTGTCGGTTAATAGTATCACTTCCTTCAGTGACTGGGCCACCATTGGTATACATAAAAGTAGAAAACGACTATATGAGTTGTATGATGAACGGACTAGTATAAACACTGCTGAATTTAATTTATATGTTAAGAATTATTCTAAATTATTTAAAAAAGTTTGTTGTATGGCCAAGTCACGTTACTTGAACTCAAAAAGTAAAAATAGTGGTAATGTGATTAAGATGACATGGAATATCATTAATAGTGAAACGGGAAGGTCATCCAACCGAAGTAGTGACTACAGCCTTGCTATTGATGACAATATAATTAAATCAGATTCTGAAGTCGCCATGGCATTTGAAAATTTCTTTACAGAGATTCCTATATCAACTACAAAATCTCTTAACTCATCACCCACTGCCGCAGAGTCTTTACTTATAGAAAACGTTCCAGTTTGTGATTCAGAATTTAGTTTCCAATATGTCACCTGTAAAGATGTAATTAAAACCTTTCACACGTTAAATGTTAAAAAGACCTATGGGGTAATTCTATGGACGTTGCTAAGTCGATTATAAACATTGTCGCACCTACTTTAGCTGTTATTTTTAATAATTGTATTGACTGTGGTGAGTTTCCTGATCTTATGAAAAACAGTAAAATAATACCGTTGTTTAAATCGGGTAGTACATCAGACCCTACTAATTATAGACCTATTTCAGTACTACCTACATTTAGTAAAATTTTCGAGAAACTTATTTTAGATCAAATCCAAATATTTTTCAATAAACATAAATTATTGCATAACCAACAGTTCGGTTTTACAAGGGGTCGTTCGACTACTGATGTATTGAACTTTTAGGACATGTTTATAATGCATGGGAGGATAAATGCGATGCTTTGGGTATTTTTTGCGATTTGTCCAAGGCATTCGATTGCGTTCTTCATGAAACTTTGGTCAGAAAACTGCACCACTACGGAATCCGAAACTCTTCTCTGGATCTTCTTACTTCATATTTGAGTGATAGGATTCAGAGAGTTGATGTTAACGGGAAAAGATCACCCGGATCTGTAATAAGAATGGGGGTCCCCCAGGGCTCAATTCTCGGCCCATTTTTGTTTCTTATTTATATAAATGACTTGCCTTGCCTCATAAAGGATAATCATGATATAGTGCTGTTTGCAGACGACACTTCACTTTTATTTAAACTCAAACGTCAGCAGTTGGTTACTGACAATGTAAATAGTGCCCTCGAAAAAGTAGTTAACTGGTTTAATGTTAACAACCTACTTCTTAACGAGAAAAAAACCAAATGTATTAAGTTTACAATACCTAATGTTAGACAAGTAAAAACTAGTGTTCTCATAAAGGGTGAAGAGTTGAACCCCGAAGATACCACTGTGTTCTTAGGCATAACTTTGGATGCCAAGCTTCAATGGGGCCCCCATATAGATAAATTGTCAAAAAAGCTTAGCTCTGCAGCATACGCCGTTAGAAAAATTCGTGATTTAACGGATTTAGACACAGCCCGTTTAGTATACTTTAGTTATTTTCATAGCGTAATGTCGTACGGTATTCTGTTATGGGGAAATGCCGCCGATATTCAGACAATTTTTGTTTTACAAAAAAAGGGCAATCCGTTCAATTTATAAATTAAGTCCCAGATACTCCCTCAGAGAAAAATTTAAAGAGATTAATATAATGACTGTAGCTTCTCAGTATATTTATGAAAATCTTTTGTACGCACATAAAAATATCAATTTGTTTAAAAAGTACAGTGATATCCATAATGTAAATACTAGGAACAAACACAAATTTGTTGTTCCTACAACCAGGCTCAAAAAAATAGGCAGCTCGTTTAGATGCCAATGTATACGTTTTTATAATAAACTTCCTAGCCACATTCAAGAACTAAGCCTTAATAAATTCAAATGTTTTATAAAACAGAAACTGTGCCTAAAAGCCTTTTATACTGTTAAAGATTATATTGAGGACAAAAAGGCTTGGGATTGAGCTGCTCCAATAAACTTACAGTGAATGTTGTTTTTTTACTCTTTTTATTTTGCTAGCTATTTATATTTTCTTATTCTATATAACATTCTATATAAACAATGACATGAATATTTACTTTGTATAGTATTATATTATATTATTTTAATTATTAGGAATGTGAGGACTATGTGGGTCATTGTTTGTTTTTTTTTTTTTTTTGTCTCTTTCTTTTAATGATGGTCTGGCAGTTTGAGTACTTTATGCGGCCTACCTAAATGTCTTTTCTTTGGTATTGTTCGTCAAATCATTGAGCTCCTTAAGTTTTGAGTTGAGCTGCATGACAACTGACAAATGCGTGCACTGACTGGACAGGTCCACTCAAATCTGTGTGGTCTTTCCTCAAAAGACCATTTCGGACACAAACCTACATGGTCCTCAAATGATCTGACCAAGATTATGTCCGAATATACACATTGACATTGATGAATTTTATTTATGCAATGACATGAACATTTACTCTGTGTAGTATTATATTGTTTTAATTATTGTAAATGTGAAGACTATGTGGATCATTGTTTAATTTTGTTTTATTCGCAGTTAGTTTTTAATATGGTCTGGCAGTTTTGAGTATTTTTTGCGGCCTAGCCAAATGTCCTTTCTTTGGTATTGTTCGTTGAATCGTTGAGCTCCTTTAGTTATGAGTTGAGCTGCACAACGACTGACAAATGCGTGCACTGACTGGACAGGTCCACTCAATCTGTGTGGTTCTTTCATCAAAAGACCATTTCAGACACCAATCGACATGGTCTTCACATGATCTGACCAAGATTATGTCTGGACTTTAAAAGAGACTGTGACCTCTGAGTTTGTTTCGGCCTTTCTTCTCAGAGTAGTCAGATAGGAAACGCCGGCCTCATCTAGTTTAAAAAAATATGTTTTGACGTGTAAAAGTGTTTGTAAAAACCTACTTACAGAAATAAAATCATTTATCATTTATCATAGTGCACCGGCGCCGAACGGAAGCATTTCGTCTCACCGCAAACCAAGTTTTTTCAATCTCAGTTCATCGCGCCCGCAAAACCGCACACTTTATTACGTTATCCCGTAATCCTTGGGGATATACTGTGCTACGTTTTCAAAATTAAAAATAATAACCCGCGTCCGATTAAATCCAAAATATAGACTTTCAAGTGACCAGTGTACGGGCAAGCAAGGTGGCCACCTGCCCAGAAGGATTCTTCAAGACTTTCGCCAGGAGAAGCACAGGTACCGCTTTTGCATTATTTGCTGGAGTTAGGCTACAAACGCCACCTGACCGTCACCAATTCCTCTTTGAAAGTTTGCTCAAAAAAAAGGCAAATTGAATTATTATGCATTCCAGATAATAATTTTTCTGTCGTCCTCGACCCGCAAGGATACACGGCTATTTTATACGCCTGTCCCTCCAAACGCTGATACATGAGCTGCTGTAAAGCAAAAGCCTTTTCACATACATACAGAGAGCATTGGTATACAGAGAGCTTTCATAACTGTGAAGTCCAGAGGGCCTAGACAAAGTGACAACAATGACGGAAAAGTCAAAAATGTATGGGACTCATATTACATTCTGCCCCCGATAAAAAAGGACGTATCTAACAAAAAGTAAAAACGGAGAAATAAATGTTTTAATGAATGAAACGGGAAATCGTTTGCTGTCTTCGAATAAATTAAAATATTTATTAACATAATAAAAGTTGAAAATAATGCCCACTATAACTGTGGCTTTAACTTGGTTTAATAATGAATTTATTAAATTATTATAATAAAAATAATGAATGAGCTGCATCTTAGCATAAAAAATGAAGAAAAATATTACATACTTAATTGAATACACGTAAATAGCTAGATGCGTCTTTTAAATTTCAAACGCTTTTGGCTGTAATTTTCTTCTAAGTAATTAGTTTATCTATATAGTATCTTACTCGTATTTCCGCCTTTTTTCTTATGAATTAGAAAGTATGTAGATAACCCTCGGCTTAAATAAAATGTTTATAAATTTATTTAATAATCCTTTTATCTAAGGTATACGTATATGTATCCTTTTATCTAAGGTATATTTAATAATCCTTTTATATAAGGTATCTGAAAAAGTACAGTAGGTTCATGGTTATCATATAAGCCATAGCCTCATTTATTATTTGTAAATAAAACTCAATTGATATATTCAAGTATTTATTTTAAACTCTTTTGACCCACATAAACAAAACTGCTATCCATGGCACAGTAATTTATAATTAAAATCAGAACTATACGAAGTAAATAGGGCGCCAGTGGTCAGATGTGGTCTTTTATTCTTGATGTGAAAGCAGTTTTTTATTAGCGCGTTAGACGCAAATGCTTATTTGAGTCTTATTAACTTCCTCTTAGAAATAGGGACAAATATGCGCATTTTATATTACTGAACTAAAAACACTCATAACATAACTTCACGCGTTGTTTCCCCGAAAGGTTGGGCAGAGGTGTATCTGTAGTACACCTACATACTGAACTAAAAAAAAAACTATAAAGTAAGTATAAGGACATTATCTACATAAATTCGTCTTTTCGTCTTCAATCGGGTGTAAAAAATTGAACAGAAGCGCCCTATTTTCTTGTGCTAAAACCGCACATAACTCAAATCTGGAAAAGATGTTAGATGCGTCTTTTTTATCGGGGGCAGCATTATGCTACCGAAGCTTATATAATATCAATCCCGATGAAAAGTGCTATAGGAATACAAAACGCGGCTTTGCTATACATAACAACAACATTTAACATCTGGATCTTGGTTTTGGCGCGCAGTGTTGTGTCCATATGCGGTCCGAAATTCGAATCCTCAGGATACTGCGCTCCATGGCTCGTTGGCAAACCTCGAGCCTAGACCTCTGCTAAAGTGTCAAAAAGACCAGTTTTGAGCACCATGTGAGAATGGGAAGAATACACATGTCCATAATTGTCCGTTTGAGACATAGTGGTAGAAATACTTTTAGAAGATTTGTAAAACTAAATTATTAAAAAGTAGCGATATTCTTACCACGCCGTCTGTGTTGATATATTCACAAAAATACTCTAAAAATAAATATCAAATAACCAGGGTACCATGTGGGTGAAAAGTCGACCTAAACGTGTTTACCCAAGATCCGGTAAGGCTAAAACAGTCTATTTATAAACTTTATAAAGACGGCGGAATCCAAAGAAAACAAAGAAGTGGCAACCATGGCCCTTCACACGTCCGACTTCTGAGGATGGTTGCTTAGGGCTGGCACTAAACATCGTCTTTTTTTACAATACTTGTAAATATGTGAGCAACGTGTATCTATCACATAATTAATTTATCTGTCATTGCTATTAATTCTTCGTAATTGACACACACACACACACATGCCTATGACACATGTAATTATATCATTTGTACTTTATTTTGAAAATATCTACATCATTTAAAAAACTAACAAACTTAAAATAATAATTATTTTATGTACAATTATTATATAAAAAGGGAGGGCAAAATATCATAGGGCGTCAAAAAAATCGTCCGCATCGCTGTCAACAGGTAAAGTACCCAAAAGGCTGGCAGCATTACCACGTTGTATGGCAATGCTGATTCTTTGGCCAAAAAATAGATCAGCCCTCTGGTCACCAACGAGGAGTCGACCAACCGCTTGGCGATTTCTCTAAAAATTAAGTATATATTATTTTGCAATAAATTACCAGCGTTGTGTCATCGCGCTTCTCTTTCTTTTCTATGCAGTCCAACAGTGACCGCTTTAGCTGTTGTCTTAACAAAAATGCAAACTAACAAATATAATACACTTGAGAGCAATAAAATCGCACACGTTGACTTTTTGTTGTTAAAGCAGTTTTTTTCATGAATGTGAATACATAATAAAATAAAACTTACACTATTTGAATGTTTACTTCAGTACCTTTCTAATGATATCAAATACAGTGTAAAAAAATACCCATAGGTGTTCCCTCCCCTAGCCTTGATTACAGCTCTTACTCGGTTTTTCATGGACCGTATTATTTTCACCATGAAATCTTGTGGTATGGCGTTCCACTCCTCTTCAATGGCAAGTTGAAGCTCTTGGAGGCGCGTAGGAGCAGGGCTTCTTGTTCGAACTCTTCTTTTTAGCTCATCCCAGACATGTTCAATTGGATTGAGATCAGGACTACGAGCTGGCCACTCCATCGCGGTGATTCCAACGTCTTCCATGTAGTCGCAAACTGTTCTAGCGACATGCGGTCTGGCGTTGTCGTGCATTAAGAGAAAATCTTCTCCCATAAGCCACGCAAGCGGCCTCACATGTTCTTCGAGCACTTCTTCGACGTATCGTGCAGCAGTCAAACTTCTCGATCTCGGGCCAGTATTCGCCATAGTGATGAATACAATGTCAGTTTTAGTGTCCAACATTATGCCACCCCAAAACATACACGATCCACCTCCAAAAGCCACACGTTCGCTTATGCAGCATTGTGAAAATCACTCTGAGGACCTTCTGTAGACCCTAGAGCGTCCATCATGACCATGTAAAGTCATTCTGCACTCATCAGAGAACATAACAATCCGCCATTGGTCATACGTCCAATTTAAATGTTCCCTAGCAAATTGTAGCCGGGCTTGTCGGTGAGCTGTGGTCAATTTGGGACCATTTGCTGGACGATGTGAAGTCATTCCTGCTTCACCTAGTCTTCTTCGAACTGTCCACCGACTTATACTGACATTACAAACTTCTCGAAGCTGTTGTCCCAGTTGAACCGCGTTCAGTTGCCGATTTCTCAAAGAGCTTGTCACAAGAAAGCGGTCATCACGCTCTGATGTTGTGCGTCGCCGGCCAGATCCTGGTCGCCGAATGTAGCTACCGGTCTCTTGGAACCTCTGGTATACACGACGAACAGAGTAGCGGCTCAAATTTAGCCGTCGAGCAACTTCACTTTGGTTATGGCCTGCTTCGAGCAAGGCAATAACTTGAGCGGCTTCTGCGGGCGTGGTATCCATATTTTTCCAGTAAATCCATATGCTTCCAGTAGAGATGTTATCACGTTGACCTTTGGTATGTAACTGATTAAAAATTCCAATAAACCGACCTTTTTATACCTGCGGCTAAGGGTGCAAGTAGTGACAACGCAAACGCGTGAATTTGGGGAATTCGGTGTACGGTCGGTTTTTGTAAGTTACGTGAAGGTCAATGATTTTAATTTTATGTTTTTGTAAAGCTAAGCTTGTATGCTTTAATGTTGTCTAATGATTTTTACTCAATATCTTTAGATTTTAGAAAACAATCAGTAATAAACCAAATTACAAGGGGTGTACGATTTTATTGCTCTCAAGTGTATCAAAGTTGCTTACAGATGCAAAGAATATTGTAATTTTTATTACAGTAAAAAAACGATTTCAGGATGTCATTAATGTGTGTGTTCAACTGAAAGACGTCAAGCGTTACATGTAAACTTCCTTTATTGCTGTATTTTCTATAACAGTATCTAACAGACGCACACTCGTAAAATACATAACTATTTTTAGAATGCCCTTTGTATTAAAAATATATAGTTTTATTAGAACCCAGTTACTAGGAAATACTGAATCCTAACTTAATATTATATACCTACTAGCTGACCTGAGCCTCGGAATCAATAAACGTTGTGTTAAATTATTAGCAGAATTAAATTCAGTTTTTTTTTAAAGTTTAATTTTTAATATCAATAAATGTACAAAAATCAAATTGAAAGGTAATTATTTTAATTACATTGAAATGAATGCAATTCACGTGGTAGCATTTTTATTTGTTTTATTGAAATGAATCGGAAATTGAATTCGTTGAAACTCTAATGGCATATCGACTGGTATCATCAGCGATTTCTTGTTCATCTACAATGGATTGATTCACAATATTCCGAAGTCTAATTGCATAGGGGCTTAATATGTTGTGAAAAATTAGATCTTCTGGCTCGCGGCAATGTAAATAACATTGGAAAATTAATCTCACAATTCAAAATAACATAATGAAGCAATCAGAAATGTGATAACCTCACAAAGTGAACATCTTTGAAGGCAATTTACCCCCTGCCGGGGTCGCTGCCTGGCAAAACAGGCAACGGAAGGAACACGGGTGGGTTTTAGTCAGTAAGAGTCTGACACACCCTCCCGCACCGCCCAGAGCAGGAGAAGTTATTTGATAATTAACCACCCAAAAAAAAACATTTCACTTTTTAGTTGTGTACCTACCCCACTCAAATTCGAATTACCTGCTGTGTAAATAACAGTGACAGGAAGTTATGAAAACATCATACACATAGACTAAGTGTGAAAAATACTTATTATTGAAGCTAGCTGAAACACTACCCAAGCAAAGTTAATAAAAACATGGGACCACGGCGTAAGCTTCCTCTAAAAATAAAATCGGTACATCAATCAATCAGTCAACTCAGCCTATAACAGTCCACTGCTTGACATAGGCCTCTCCCAGGCTTCGCCACAACACCCTGTCCTCCGCCTTCCGCATCCGGTCTGTCCCAGCCACCTTTTTAAGGTCGTCGGTCCACCTAGCTGGAGGGCGTCCCGCACTACGCTTGCCGATACGCGGTCTCCACTGCAGGACTCGTCTGCTCCACCGGCCATCGGTCCTTTGACACACATGGCCAGCCCACTGCCACTTCAGCTTGCTGACTCTGCAGACTATGTCGGTAACTCCGGTTCTTTTCCGGATAACTTCATTTCTGATCTTATCCTTCAAAGAAAGTCCGAGCATAGCCCGCTCCATGGCGCGCTGAGCGACCTTTAATTTGTGGACCAGCCAGTAATAACGGGCAGGACGCACTGGTTGAAGACCTTAGTCTTCAAACACTGCGGGATTGGCGACGAGAAAACTTGACGAAGTTTTCCAAACGCTGCCCCACCAAACCCAATCGGATCCTCCTGTCGGCTTTTTTCTCAAATTTGTGTCTACCGAGCTGCATAACTTATCCTAGGTAGACGTACTCCTTCACAACTTCGAAAGCGACCCTTCGATGTGGATTGGACATGACTTTCGTCTTGTCCAAATTCATGCCGAGGCCAACCCGCCGAGAGGCTCCATTTAGGCTGTGCAGCATCTGGTCTAATTGTTCCAGCATTTCTGCCATTATGACGATGTCATCGGCGAAACGAAGGTGTGAGATAGACTCGCCGTTTACATTGATACCCTGTCCAGTCCAGTCCAGTCCAGCGTCTTAAACACGTCTTCCAACGCATTGGTGAAAAGTTTCGGGGATAACACATCCCCTTGTCTCACCCCCTGAGCAGTTGGATAGGGCTGGTTTTTCATCCTAGATTTGGACAGTCATCGTTGCAGCGTCATACAAACACCTCAACACTTCGATGTGACGCCAGTCAGTTCGGCATCGTTGCAGAGAGGCCAGAACTGCCCATATTTCGACGGAGTCGAAGGCTTTCTCGTAGTCCACAAATGCCATACACAGCGGCTGGTTGTACTCTTCGGTCTTCTGTACAATCTGCCAAACAATATGGATGTGGTCCATGGTACTGAAACCTTTTCGAAAACCGGCTTATTCTGGTGGCTGGAACTCGTCAAATCTCCTGGCGAGACGGTTCGTGACGACCCTCGAGAACAGCTTATAAACGTGGCTCAAAAGTGAGATGAGTCTATAGTTCTTCAGCAAGGTTTTGTCGCCTTTTTTGAAGAACAGAACCACCGTACCTCTGCTACACGCCTCCGGCGTTGTGCTTTCTTGGATGACGGAGTTGAAGAGACTCGCTAGCTCTTTCAGGACTGGAGCCCCGCCCGCTTTAAGGAGCTTTGTCGTTAATCCGTCATCACCAGGTGCCTTGTTGTTTTTTAGCTGCTCGAGAACCGCCCTAATCTCGCACTGGTCGACGTCGGTCAGACTGGTCGAAATCGGTACACATTTGAAGAAAAACTCGATGAACACACATTATAATACATATGTCGGATCTTTCATGAATATGCACTTAAAAGAGACTCAAACGCCTTTGTTTGCAGTTGTCGCAACCCAGTGCTGGGCACGCCACAATTGCGGCGATAATTCCCCTCTTTGAGGAGTAGCTAGAGAGGCGCCATGGCGTCCTCACCTTCCGCCCGACACAGGTCCACACCGGACACGGCAGCTTCGGGAGGTTCCTGTGTCGGATAAGGCGGGAGGAAACGCCCGGGTGTCACCACTGTGTGGATCGCCCGGAGGACACGGTGGAGCATACGGTGGAGGTCTGCCCAGTTTGGGCAGAGCACCGCCGTGTCCTCGTGGAGGCGATCGGCGGCAGAGATCTCTCGCGTCCAGCCCTGGTTCAGGCCATGGTACGGAGCGAGAGGGCATGGGCAGCCATCACCTCCTTCTGCGAAGCAGTAATGCTCGCGAAGGAGGAGGCGGGATGGTTGAGGGAAAGGCAAATTTCGCGCCCTCTCGCCCCTAGCCGCCGCAAGGAAACGCCCTGGGCATCGGGAATCCCGGGCGGATTTCCGGCCACCGTAGGCGCGGGCTTGCGGACGGTGAGCAATGGGTAGCTCACCGTCTGGTAAGGATCAGGCCAGGGTCGACGGCTCGTTGTGTTCCACGTGCGCCTCAGAGACATGTCGTCAGCACAAGTGTAGGGGTCCACTGGGGCCGATGCCTGCCGGGGTCGCGGGAAGGTACAAAAGGGTTTTCGAGGCCCCTGGCAACACAGGCAATGGAAGGAATACGGGTGGGTTTTAGTCGGTAAGAGTGACACACCCTCCCGCTCCGCCTAGAGCGGGAGAAGTTATTTGATGATTTCCAAAACAAAAAAAAAAGCGCCATTGTTTAGCGTCGTGTGGGGTCTAGGATCAAGTATGGTGTCTGATATGGTCCATGGAGGGACAGTGATCGTTTAGATGTGGTCGCGTCACATACTGACCTAGGAACGACTCAGTGTTTCCTTTTAAGTTCTTAGTATTAATTAGTACAGTAGAGGGGCTTGTGGCTAAGTAATAACAGCCGCACGGTCAGGTTAAGCTACGCTTGCCGCGGTTGGTCGGTGGATCGGTGACCATCTTTACATACCAAGACCCCTCCGTGCCTCGGAAAGCACGTTAAGCCGTTGGTCCCGGCTGTCGTTTGTAGATCTTTGACAGTCGTTACGGGTCGTCAGAAGCTCGAAAGTCCAACCAGTCTTACCAAGGGGTATCGTGTTACCGAGTAACTGGGTTGTGGAGGTCAGATAGGCAGTCGCTCCATGTAAAATACTGGTATTCAGCTGTATCCGGTAAGACTGAAAGCCGAACCCAACATAGTTGGGAAAAGGCTAGGCAGATGATGAGTATTAATTAGTATAGTAGTGTTAGAAATTGAGTCTGTAACAATAAACTGTGTAGTAGCTATTTCTCTCATTTACCCGGATCGCAATTCTGCGCCCAAGACTGTAGATCTGACACTATGTATGTCACTAAGAGTATGTCTGATAACGATCCTATGTGTAGGTATTCGGCATATATAAATGCGAAAGTGAGTTTGTTTGTTTGTTACGCTTTTACGCTAAAACGGCGGAACGGATTTGGATGAAATTTAGCACGTAGGTAGAGCATGATCTGGGTTAAAACATGGGATACCCGATTTAACCCGATATTTCCACGAGATTGAGACGTATCCGGGTGAACCGTGGGGTGCAGCTAGTACTTAATAAATACCAAAAGCAATAGGTACGTGGGGTAATTACGTAACACACCTATGGTAATGCCGTTCATTTTGAGAGTTCAACATTAAGCAATTTTAATTTAATGTAACCTAATTTTAATTTGACTTTGTTTTTTAATGTTAATTGTGATTGTGATATTGATTTTAATTTTGACTTTAATTCTGATTTTAATTTTGATTTTAATTGTTTTTTTTTTTATTTTTATTTTAATTTTAGATTTTAATGGTGCATTCCATTACATTATTAAATGTTTAATAATGTAATGGAATGTGATTTAATTTTTAATGCAATTTATGTAATAATTATGTAAACTGAGTTATATGGGTTAATGCCTGAAATAAACGATTAATTATAATAATAATTGCGTTATATACGTTGTTGAGCAGGCGATTTTTTGCAAACATGAAGCAATGTCCTTCGGATTCATTATCATCATTCTCCTACCCAGATACCAATTTATTTGGGGTTGGCGAAGCATGTCTTTTTTTCCATACTTCTCTATTAGTTATCATCAAAATCCTTAGGATTATGATTGGCAACGTGTTACGTGTTAAGCAAGTCTAGTTTTATCTCACTCCTCGTTACGATTGTCGATTAAGGGTCGGATAATCGTCGTTGACCCTTGCCATTCAAATGTTCGTCGCGCTCACGCCATGCCGCCGTTCGGTTTCATAAGGAATATTCATTTTCAGTAGGTAACAAAATATTTGAAAAAAATCACAGATAGAAATATAGTTAATAAAATAGTCTGTTCATACAAAAAATATCATGAAAATATCTTAATTGGTCAAGGACAGCTAATGAGACACAATTGATTTTCCATTGTTTGACTCCGAATCGGTGTCGCGCGGGGTTTAACCGGTTAAGTAGTTTGAAAGTAATATATTTTTTTTATGCTTTGGTTAGACATTACTTCCTGAATTTATTTCAATAAATTCAGGAAGAGACATACAAGACACATACAATACTTAAATATTCGAATATAGAATTGATGTGTACGCGTTCTATATTAACATACAATTTTTGCATAACTTTTAAAACTGTTATTATGCCTTCATATAATGCAAGTAGCATTATATGAAGGCGTAATAACAGATTGAAAAGTCACTAAAATCATGTATCTGCGCCTTAAAAAGCTTCTTTCTAAAAACAGCAAAACTGAAACTTCCAGTGAAAAATAAAAGAGCTAATCGCCATTTCTGTTACTTTGTTTAAGTTTAGTCTTAATGTCTATCATGGTTCGTCTCTGCATCACCCAAAAGTCGATTGCTCGACTCCGATCAAAATATATCAATGAAGAAATAAATAAATAGCAGTATCAGTTTGAGCCAGCCCTACCCCGACCGCATGGGATGCGGGTCAAGTACGTCCCACTCGCGTGTAGAGGGCACACATCACACACATATTTTGTAATGCAATATCTTCTTTTATCATACCCTCTTTCATAATCCATGCTCGCGATCTTACTTGTATCTTACTCAGTCGATTTTTTTTTTTGTTATTGTTATCTCGCAGGTCAACCTAGGAGGTTTTCGTCTGCTTAACTGGACTTTCCTATGGGTGCCTCAATAAATTAAGGCCTCCAGCCAGGGCATATACATAGACACTAAGCGACGACACGCTAAGGGCACCCTGTTGGGTACGAAAGGACCTCGGCTTAGAGATCGCTAGGGGAGGACAGCAAAAGACAGCCTGGATCGGATTAAGATTAATTAGGGACGAATTTAAAGCTACAGGCTCAGCGCGCGGATTATTCAGTCGACATCAAAGGCGTCTTCTTGAACAGAGAAAGAACAGACAGTGAATATGCTTGCTCAGTGCGGTGTGCGTGTTGGAAATTTATTCAGACCTTTATAAGTCCAGGTTTTCTCACGATTTGTTTTCCTTTGCCTGAGTAATGTCCAAGATTACACTATAAAAATTACATAAAGGGTTTGAAAAAGTACTAACCTTGATGTGACCAGCCCCGGCGCGTATCCTATTCGGAGCCAAACAATGGAAAATCAATTGTGTCTCATTAGCTGTCCTTGACCGATTATAATAGAATATGACATTAAATCTGTACTCTTGGAAGGGGTTGGCAGAAGAATTATTATTTTACAAAGGAGATGTATAGTACACTCATATTTCACCAGGTAATAATCTATACTACTAAAAATAAAGCCGAAGAGTTATTTTATCTCTGGAACTACCAGTCGGACTATAAAAAATCATTTTGTATTTGATAGCTCAATTCATGAGGAAGGTTATAGGCTATGTAACATCCCGCTATAACCCTTAGGAGTTGAGCAAAACGCCAGAAAGAACGCTAAGTTAAAGCGAAGTATTAACGTAGGCGGGTGATGCGATGCGATGCGACGGTGGGTCGGGGGCCGAAATTTTACGCGGAAAAAGTCGCTGGCAGAATACAGTATATTATACGAGGCAATCAGGCAATTGTATGGTATACATAATAAAGAGTATTATATTGTATTCAATCGTATTGATTTTAACTGGGCACAAGCCTCAGGCTATAACTAAGACTTTTTTAAATAGATGGTCGTGTGAGAAAATTCCGACTCCGCTTCCGAAGTCGGTGTTGTTTAGGAAGTGATTTTACACGAAGTGGTCCATCTCAGATGTGTTTATCACAGAATCTCTCGAGGGTTTTCAGTAAAAAAGATGTGAGGATTATAGGCCTATAAGCCTTTTTTTTTGGGTGGGAAATTATCGAATAACTTCTCCCGCTCTGGGCGGGGCAGGAGGGTGTGTATTACTGACTAAAACCCACCCGTGTCCCTTCCGTTGCCTGTGTTGCCAGGGGCCTCGGTAACCCTTTTGTACCTTCCCGCGACCCCGGCAGGCATCGGCCCTAGTGGACCCCTACACTTGTGCTGACGACATCGACGACCAGGGCCTTTACCGGACGGTGAGCTACGCATTGCTCACCGTCCGCAAGCCCGCGCCTACGGTGGCCGGAAATCCGCCCGATATTACTGAAGCCCAGAGTGTCTCCTAGGCCTATAAATAAGCCTTGGGTTGTGTATGCTCGGTTTTGCCAAGTTTGGAATGAAAATAACTTTTACTTCGCGCTATTCGAGAGGTATGTATTTAAGTGCTATGCAGCTATTTGCAGCCAAGCCTTGAATCCTGGACCCTCACTTAACAGGATGACGCTTACGACTACTAGACCAACGCTGCAATTTCCACATCTTAAATTAGAATTTAAACTTCAAAAATTAATTTCATATTTGAAACACAAACGAACGCACTAGACGAAAAACTTACCTCTGTACTATCTAGTGGTTTGTTAGAAAATATAAGTTTTCAACTTCCCGCCGTGTTAGCTAAAGCCTGAGTAGGCGGCGGTTCTACGAAGAACTCATATAAAACGGTTTAGAAACTTGTGGAAACTAGCTAATTTTATTGTTCTTCGACCCGCCAAGTTCGTTATAAACTGAAGAAAAGTTACGTGTGAAGGTAGAAGATCTTAGAAGTGTAATTGTGTGGGTTTACCGAGAAATTCATTGCAGTAAGATTCAACATTCTGTTAAGCCCCGCGCGACACCGATTCGGTGTAAAATAATATAAAATCAATTGCGTATCATTAGCGGTCCTTGACCAATTAAAATATCGTCGTTGTATTCATTTTTATCGAAAGCTTTTCTTCGCGTGATGGAGTGGACATTACCATTCCTTCTCGCAGAGAAGTGGCCTGAGTCCCAGCAGTGAGAAGATTGCAGTTTGACCATGATTGTACACAAAGTAGGTAACAACATTATTTAAAAAAAAACACTGACTTTGATAGTTATTTTCTAGTATTATTTGCAGTAAGCCCTTTGAACGCCAGAATTCGGATTCCTAAGTTATTATGCACCAATGGTGTATCACGCGACATTTAAGAGAGGTAAAGTCTGCATTTGGACACTACTACCCAATATTCAAACAATATTGGGGGATTTTGTTACTAATTCGAAACTTATTTCATCATCATCATTCTCCTGCCCTTATCCCAATTTATTTGTGGTCGGCGCAACATGTCGCTTTCTTCCATGCTTCTCTGTTAGTCGTCATCTCGGTAGTCACCCCCTTTCTAGCCATATCATCTTTCACACAGTCCATCCATCGTTTGCTTGGTCTTCCCATACTCTTAATCGAAACTTATTTATTAGTATAAATTATTCGAAATTAGTATTCCTAACATCCCCAAAAATTAATAATTCTAATAATTTGATATTGTGGCTATTCAATCAGGCAAGATTAGATTTGTTAACGATTTAAGCTTCATAGAATATTAATTATAACAAACCAAAAACGTATTAATTTGAATAATCCAGAGTGCTCTTCCGTTTGGCGGATATAGTAAAGGGAATTGTCGGTTATTTAATTTTTTGTATGGGCCGTGTGGTTTAGGGCAGTCGCCCTCGTCGACTTTTTGCAACGATTCAGCACCGCGTTTCAATAACGCGAGTTTGCATCGATCAAACCTCAACATTTGAAACCCGCGCCAAATGCGATTCAGTAGCGATAAAATCACATTGTATCGATTCAGCATTGCTTCTGCATCGATGCAAACAGTCCGCTGTACAGAGCCTGCATGGAGGACGACGAGACAGTAGCACATGTGCTACTAAACTGCCCGGTGGTCGCCACATACAGGGCAAAGTCAATCAAAAAATCAAAATCAAAATATTTTTATTTCACATAAACCTACATGGGCACTTATGAAACGTCAGAAGCTAGGTGCACGGTTCCAATTGGTCGTTTCCTATGGAGAAGAGCCGGCAAGAAACTCCACGGTTACTCTTTTAAAAATAATTGGCTTTTACAATGTTTTCAAATTACAGTGTTTATAGGTATGGGAGGACAGTGTAGGCCTGTCGAAACGTACCAGGTACTTAACAAAAAAAAAAAAGATAAAAGTCTACCAAATATCTAGTCTATTAGCCTACAACGTTCTCACATTCACAAGATACACACAAATCTGTGTAAAATATTAATAAAATAATAAAAATAAAAACTCATTTAACCCAAATGAAGTTTGTCATTACAAACAAGTACTTCGGTAACCCAGGTACCCTCCGTGAGATAGTCAGTAACACCAAGGCGCTGCTGGCCTTCCTTGAGGAGCTGGGGTGGATCGAATAATTGATTTCCCGCCCATACGCAAAATACGCGCATTGATGTGGAGTTGCGGACACCAGCCCGTATTACCTACCTATTACCTAACGATGCAAACATCATCTGCCTAGCCTTTTCCGACTACGCTTAGATCAGTTGCCAGCCTAACCAGATGCAGCTGAATAAAAGTATTTTACATAGAGCGATTGCCTATCTGACACTCACCACCCAGTTACTGGGTAATACGATACTCCCTGGTAAGGCTGGTTGTCAGACTTATGGGCTTCTGAGTACTCGTAACGACTGTCAAAGATCTCCAAAGACAGCCGATACTAACGACTTAACGTGCTTTCTGAGGCACGGGGGGGTTTCAATATGCTATGAATGGTCACCCATCCACGGACTGACCTCGGCAAGCGTAGCTTAACCTTCAATCAACCCGTGCGGTTGTATTTTTTTTCCTCGAGTCCTACATCGATGCAAACGCGAGACTACATTGATTCAGCATCACTACTAAGGCGACTTTGGGTAAAGGAAGAGTGGGAGGAACATAAATAGCTTTGAAAAAAAAAAACGAACGAGCCTTACAGTAGTCGCATATAATGTGTAACATCTGACATGTCACCTTGGTAATAAGCAACTGAGCAGCGACAGAAATTAACCTCAGAATTTAAAAAAGTTAAATACTGAAATACTTATTCGAATAATTATTTAATACTAGTGGCAGCCACTGATGGAAATCCCCCTCTACTTACAATCCATATAGTACTTACTAATTCCATGAGTACACTAATTCCATGCTATTAAAAAGTACTTACTCATTAAATGCTTAAGCTATCACTTCCTGTTACACACTTCCGTCCCTTTTCACGAAATCACTCCCACAGAAAGCGAGAGCAACAAAATATAAAAAAGAAAATATTATTATTAACTATTTTTAAATATTTTATTGATATGTAACATATCAATAAAATGTTTAAAATTGTTTTGTATGCGTATACGTACTGCTGTTGATGTACCAAATAAATCACCAATCTGCATTGAGCGAGCGTGGTTATCAATGCTCGTGCTTTCTTGTTCGTTCAGTGCTTAAAAGGCCTTTGCCCTGCTGTGGGGCATCATAGGCTGGTAGGTATATAGAGGCATGAGGAACAGGGTGTAAAGTTCACTCATCCTCCATAGAAAAGGGAGGATCCTCCGATCAGACGGATGTTGTGTCTGGTGGGCAACTGCCCGACTGTTGTTGTCGGGATGTTGTATATATGCTAGTTGCGCGGTAAACTCTGCTTGCGCGATGCAGGATTTTGCGTGACGTCAGTGTGATGCGTAGTTCGCATGTAGCGATGTAGATGGCCGCCACAGATATAAGCCAAGAGACTTGATCGCTAGATCCTTTCCGCGTCTGTCTGTCTGTCTGTCTGAACGCGATAAACTCTAAAACTACCGAACGAATTTTCAAATGGTTTTCTTTCAAACTTAAATGTACGTCCGGCGCACCCTGGACAGTGCACATTGCTGACTGGCAAAGGCATGGATGTCGTCAGCACAAGTGTAGAGGTCCACTAGGGCCGATGCCTGACGGGGTCGCGAGAAGGTACTAAAGGGTCACCGAGGCCCCTGGCAACACAGGCAACAGGAAGGAATACGGGTGGGTTTTAGTCATCCGCCCAGAGCAGGAGAAGTTATTTGATGATTTCCAACCCAAAAAAAAAAATCCGATAAAATATGTTATTTATATTCGGAATTTAATTCAGATTATAATATGCCTTACATCGTATATACTTTAAAAGATATCATATATTCAAAATTACACGAAACAAAATAATTATGGTTGACGGCGACTGGCGCAGCGCTCAATGACCCTTTTCTTCGGCTATGAGGTATGCGATCGCTTCATTTCCTTTTAATCCCGGTATTACCTTCCCGTGGGATATTTTCCGACATCCACGCGAGCGAAGCCGCGGGCAAAATCTCGTAATATTATAATACGAACCTTATGGTCTCTTTCTTCCTTCCTAACATCTTCAAACTGTAAAGTAAACTTTATAACTTTGTAAAATCCTCCACTCCAGAGCCGTGAATATGTCATTGAATTGTTATTTTTTGATGAATAAAAGTACTAAAATACTTTACTTTACTTTTAGTAATAATTCCTACCGTAGTTTTCCTCTTTCTATTTTCCATAAACCAAACCTTCTTGTTCTTGTCTAATAAGTATCAGACACGACGTATAGTGTAGGCATGGAAGTAGTATGTACTATAAAGTGTAGGAGGTTCACATCGTCTTAATTTTATAGTCTGTTCAAAAAAAACAAAACTTCATTTAACTGAAAATCAGAAAATTATGTATTTTAGATTATTGCATAAAATTTGTATTTGTAAGTAAAAATATATTATTTTATTGACGAAGTCAATAAATAATATTCAACCAATCAGCCGTGATGGTAAACTATTCACATTATTCATGTGAATTATTTGTGTTCCATGTTTATGCGTTTGAAAGGGTAAATAAGCATTTTCCAAAATTATTTATTTTATGAACAAGTTGCTAGTAGATAATGCCGAACTGCAAATCCTGCCTTTGTGGGTAAGTACAGTCGGATGAACTATTTGGTATACAGGCAACTAAATCTCCACTACTTTAAAACAATTTTGTGGTTGTACTGAATAGTCCATTATTTTACGTCAAATCTCTTATGTAAGCCAAAAGCTTAAAAAAAATAACGCAAATAATAAAAATAAATACGTGTTAATGGGTTTTTCCATCAGGAATTTTACATCAGCAGCCTGGATTTGTGCCCGATTTGATGATTTACAGATTTAAACATTTCAGTTCATTTCAATTGAAATTGTTTATTCTGTAAATAGGTTATCGGAATCACTTTTACACGTCATATTAAAAAATAAAAAATAAGCTAGATGGAGTCGACAATTCTTATCTGACTACCCCTGAAAAGAAATGGCGAAACAAACTCATGATTGCAATAGGCTCACCCCATATTGCATGGGACTTAAACATGACTAGTGAAATGTGGGTGTACTATAGGTAGGTACACCTCTACCTAACCCTTCGGGGATGACAGGCGTGATAATGGCAAGAATATGTTATGTAAAGATGAATATTGGCCGTGTAGTGGAAATATGAATATTTTTGAGTTTATACCAAATAGCTTGTTCGACTGTACTAGAATAAACCGTCTATTTCAACAAAAATGTGATAGCGTATCACAATTTTTTTTAAATCGACCACACATTAGTGGGAACATAACCACTAAAAGTAGGCTAGAGGCCATTGCATAACACATTATACAATGGCAATCGATACCAATGCCTTTTGACAGTTCAACCACGTTCACTGCCTTTTTTACGTTGTTGAGCAGACGAATTTTTCAAACCTAGGAAGCAATGGATTAGCAATTTCCTTCAAAACTCTCGGATTGTGAATCAAACCGACGCGCGGTCGACCGTATAACCTAGATAGAGGCTAGAATATGTAATAATGTGTCTTATACGCTTTTTTCGGTTTCTTTCATAGAAAGAAAATTCAATTCCTCTCTTTCTTTTGACTCCTCTCTTTCTTTTGTTTTTAGCCTTGTAACATGCGCATGCCCTCTACCACAAGAGTTCTACGACAGTCTTCTTAAGCCCCTGTACAGATCACCAATAGACTGTCTCGGGTATCCTTACAAATGCTGCTGCTGCATCCCTCTGAAGGCAGGCGTTGCTATAATATGTTTTATTTCTTTTGTAAGTACATAATGTTTTTACTGAATCTACTAGTAGGTATCTATCAGAAAGATAAGAAAGAAAGAATAATGTTTATTTGGACACAGTTCGTGAAAGACAAAACACAAATAACAAAATAAAAAAGTGATTATAATGTTCTAACAACAATAGTGTGTGCCTCACGACTGCGCCAAAAATTTTATTTCAACATTAATGCCAGACAGATGCTGTCTGACACTGGTTTTCTAATGAACCTTTAGGAACAAGTGTCGGGGAGTACAAATAGTTTCAACATACCTAAAACATATTTTTTATACTTATATATAAATAAATAAACTAGTAATCAAATATAATTACCAAAATAACAAGAACTGTCCCAGCAAAATCTGTTCTTAGCGATTAGCTCGATTGATCCGTGCACGGTGCAAAGGCCGCTGACTGCGGCGGACAATACACCTCACAATCCCTACAATAAAATATCACTCTCGCTTCAATCAATCAATCAAGCAACTCAGCCTATAACAGTCCACTGCTGGACATAGGCCTCTCTCAGGCTGCGCCACAACACTCTGTCCTCAGTCTTCCGCATCCAGTCTGTCCCAGCCACTTTTTTACTACTCTCGCTTCGGCAAGAGTTAATTTATGACAATAATTCATACGATGAAAAGATAGGCAAGATATTCAACGAGATTAAGGCGCCACCACCACGGACGAGAAAATTGCGGCAATATTATCGTGGCGATATTATCGTCGTGCCACTTCATTCTCTAACAACTCTATGAACATGTCTCCAAACCGCGATATTATCGCTACGATGCTGCGAGTAACATTGACGAGCAAAACGTTAACAACTCGCCGTGACTCCGCCGCGAGACATTATCTAGACGCAGCGCGCTCGCCGCGAAACACAACCTGCTCACAGCCCGCGCGTTCGTCGCTCGCCGCGAGTCGCTCCTGCCCCGCTAACCCCTACCACGCGCGTATCGTTGCGGCGAATAACATTGACGAGCAAAACGTCAACATCTCGACGTGAACGCACCGTGAAATACTACCTACACGCAGCGCGCTCGCCGTGAGACGCGACCTGCTTGAACCGCGCGCGCTCACCGCTCACCTCTGAGTTAGTTTTGTTCCATAAGAACTTTCGATAAGTGATTTGTTCTTTGAAAACAAATCTAACTAAGAGAGATTATTAATGATTTTAATTATTACAATTCTAATACGTCTTGTTACGGTCGTGAATCATATTACAACCTGACACTGACCTGCAAATTGCAAAAAAAACGAAATAAAATTTGAATTCGTGGGCTACCACTGTGCTCCACATTAATATATCTATATATTTTTTTAGGGTACTGCTCCTACTTGTAAAGTGAGGATGATTGATGATTTTTTTCTCGTCTATCCCATTATGTGGGATGTCGTTGGAAAGGTCTTTCAAAATATTGCGTTGAGTGTGTGAAAAGCATTTTCGGTTCAGGGATCTGTTCGCTTTTAAGGCTCCTACATACCGGCGCGACTTGTCGCGCGACGCGACGCGACACAAAGACACCGCGTGTAGCGCTACAAGCGGTGCCTTTGTGTCGCGACGCGACGCGCGACAAGTCGCGCCAGTATGTAGGAGCCTTTAAGTGCTAATTTTTGTTAGTCAAGAGTGTGTCCCTGCCAGCTAAATGGTTTGCAAGTGGGCTTTACAAGTGAACGAACTTAGTCGACCAACTTACATTTGCAGTTTTAAAGTGTATGGGAGAACATGTTTTTCAATTACAATGTTAAGTTTGTTCTTGGGAAAAATTAATCCCAACTACGTAATGGAACCCTTCATTGTGCATAAAGAAATCACGTTTTGTTAAGTCGTACGAAGCAGAGCGCGCTGCTAGTAGAATCTAGAAACATATTATGTTTGCTGAGATCACCAGTTATTAACTGGTGATCTCAACTTTTTGCGAATCATAAGTACTTAATAAAAGAAAATAAAAAATACGTTTATTTGCGATAAACATAATGCAAAGAAAGAACACAACTACGAAAGCACAAGTTGAAGGAAAACATGCGTCACATCAATGAGCAGTGGTGGCCCAGTGGTAACGGCCGCGACTTACAAGTTGTAGGTCGTAGGTTCGAACCCAGACAGGCGCGCTTTACTTTGTGTAAATTATTTCATCACCACTGCTCTCAAAACGGTGAAGGAAAACATCGTGAGGAAACCGGCATGTCCTAGAACCAAAACTTCGAAGACATGTGACATCTACCAACCCACACTGGGCCCGCGTGGTGGATTACGGCCCACTCCCTCTCACAGAGAGGAGGCCTGTGTCCCAGCAGTGGGAACATTATAGGCTGATTATGTATGTATGTTATGTATGCGTCACATCCGCACAAAACGGCCATCGCTCAGCATAATGCTGCGACCCTAGGCGAGACAGAGCCCCAGCGCTGGTTTTCAGCGACAGCTGGCGTTGACGTGATGACGTTGACCGGTGCAGCATTTAATGAGATAAAAAAAATTGGTTGTCTGTAAAGTCGGTTTACGGACGATAATTTTACGTGATAACGAGAAAGAGATGCGTCACTAGCCGAACGATTAGGCCGATCATGCCTCTCTATCGCTAGTCCCACGCTCTCGCTTGCACTCTCGGCTAAAGCGGAACGTGACACTTTTTCATGCAGCCGGCGTTCATCGATTTATAAGACGTTATCACGTCAATAACAAAATAAGAAACAAAATAAATACAATACTTAGTTCTAAACGTTTATATAAATATAATATTTGAAATGGCAACATTCCGTACCGTCGGCAACGACTCAAGCGCCGGGCCACGCGCGCTATATTTTGTTATTTTCGTTTACACACATAACATATATGACCCCTGTATTCCCCGAAAGGTTAGGCAGAGAAGCACCTACAGTACTCCCACATTTCGCCAGTTATGTTTTAGTCCCATTTAAACGGGGGTGAGCCTATTAGCCCTCGAATTTCCATGTCATTACTGCTAAAACTAATCAACTAAAAACATTCGGTGTGTTAAAACTTAGTTATTTAACTCCTAAACGGCGGCAATCTATGTACGTACTGCAAGTAACAAATTGAATTTGAAACTTGTACAGATGTAACTTGCTCACTTACAAGTTGAGAGCGGGCTGATTGTCGGAAGCTGTGATCTGGTTTAATGTTTAACGGTCCAACTACTTATCGCTAATCTGGATCTGAATTTAAATGACCATATTAATAATATAAATGTTGATAGATGGAGACGGCGAGTCTGGGGGAGGAAGGCCAAAGAAAAAACGAGCGAGCCTTACCAATAGTCGCTTATGATGTGTAAACATCCGACATTTGGTAATAAGTAACTGAGCAGTGACAGAAATTAACCTCTGAATTTAAAAAGCTAAATATATTAGATTAATTATTCATTACTAGTGGTAGCCCACTGGTCAGTGGCGGTACCTTCATATAAGCCCAAATGCCTTACTAAAATGCTCGATAGAGAATTTATTGTACCTAACCAGTAGTTTATGAGAAAATTGCGATGATACATACGTAGATACGTAGGTACCTACATACTCAGTCGAAAACTGAACTTTCTTTTTTTGAAATCGGTTAAAATTTTATTGGGCTTGCGTTATTTTGAAACCCTAGGCACGCCACTGCCACTGGTTGAAAATCGACCTCCTCTACTTACAATCTATATAGTACTTACTAATTCCATGAGTTCACTAATTCCGTGCTATTAAAAAACCGGCCAGGTGCGTGTCGGACCACCCACACTGAAGGGTTCCGTAGTTGGGAAGTTGGGATGAATTTATCCCAAAAACAAACTTAACATTGTAGTTGAAAAACATGTTCTTCCATACATCTATATGTGCCACGTTCAATTCTCCAACTGCAAATTTAAGTTGGTCGACTATTACTCGTTAACTTGGAAAGCCAACTTAACTGTGATACTTTTCCTTTTAATTTCATTATATGTAGTACTGCCATGATTATTTTCACAAAGACAAAGACAAAGACATTTATTCGTTGGATATGGTAGGTTAAAGTTGGTTATCTCCCCCTCCTCTTACAACTCCATAAGCAACTATTTAGCAGGCAGGGGCGAGGACACTTGACTAACAAAAATTAGCACCTTAATGCTTAATATTACGCAAACAGATCCCTGAATCGAAAAGTGGTGTTCACAGACCCGTAATATTTTTGAACGGCCTATCCAACGATATCCCACACTATGGGATAGACGAGAAAAATATCATCCTCACATTACGTGCAAGGGCGTTACCTTAAAAAATGTTTTTCAAGATTATATTTTAGCACTTTGTCGGCACGATTGATATGTATACCTATGGCAAATTACAGCTTTCTAGTACTAAGCGTCTCTGAGCTACACCACTGTAGCTCAGACAGACAGACGGACATGGCGAAACTATAAGGGTTCCTTGTTTACTACGGAACCCTAAAAGTATTTGGAAAAAGTTCCATGTTCAAGCTGTCACTTCCTGTCTACACACTTCCGTCCCTTTTCATGAAATTACTCTCACAGAAACACATCAAAAATGTATGGATTGTATGAGGAATGATATGAAAGAGAAGAAAGTTTTCGTGTGTTGTTGTAATAAAGTGTTGAGAATTAAAGTATTTTTTTTTTTTGGTAATCATCAAATAACTTCTCCCGCGGAGTGGGAGGGTGTGTCAGACTCTTACTGACTAAGGGCCTTTGCACACCACGTTTTTTAAACGCGTCGAAGGCGCGCTTATCCTACTTAAAGTCTACAGGCTGCATCTGACTCGCGTGCGTATCGCGTCTGTATCGCTACAAACGCGCGTCAACCACCCTAAAACCCACCCGTATTCCTTCCTGTTGCCTGTGTTGCGGGGGCCTCGGTGACCCATTACTACCTTCCCGCGACCCCAAGAATGAATGAGAGAATGAACGTGAGGACTTTGCATTTTTTATATAGATCAAAAGTTGGGTAGAACATTGGCCGGAAAGTCGCAACCTTTAGAATGACTCTCTGAGCTACTTCTAGAGGCTTGAGTGTAGTTTTCGCAGCTCCACCCCAACTATTAATACAGTACAAGACAACTGACTGACACATGGCGATATATATGGTGCGTTTTACATAAGTATTGGCAATGTGTCTGAGTGTCTTAAACATATATATGAGTTTACGGACTCGGGCAGTAAGGTGATTGATATGTGTTTTTAAATTAAGGTGTTCATCTAGGATTATACCATATGCTAGATAAACACCTTAATTATATAGGTGATTGTATCAGGAGAAGAAATTGTAGGACAGTTGCAAGAGGCCGAATTAGCTTGGCAGATGTGAGCTTATAGAGTAATGGGTGTTAAGGGTTGCGTAGTGGAGTTTAGAGAGAATGTTATGAGTTTAGTTTAATTGGTGTTTAGCGTGAGTGAGTGAGAGATAAGGCATATATATATATTAAATCAAATCAAGTTGGAGCAGTTGCTTGCAGTTTAGTTCAAGATTTATCATAAAAAGTAATTGGACACAATGTTAGCAGAGCTCAGGTGCATATTGCAATATTGCACAGGTCGTTAATGAACACCAGGAACAGTGTAGGGCCCAAAACACTCCCTTGAGGCACTCCGTATGAAATAGGAAGCTCGTTACTTTAGTAACCGTCGATTTTGACTCGTGAAAACTTCTAAAAATCCTTCTCAGAGTAACTGAGAAGGATCATCGAAACAATCTCAAAGGTCAAGTCTCTTGTGAAAGTCCATACAATTATGTTGTAATGGTCAAGTTATATGAAGACCATTAAGAGTAGGCGCCACGGGCGATAAAATCGTGGCGATAGTCTCGCCGTGCCATAAATTTCAATCGAAACTCTATAAATCAATCTCCACACGGCGATATCATCGCGGCGATCGTTTGAAGGCTCAGCGTAACTGTCGCCGCGATTTTCTCGGCCGTGGAGATGGCGCCTTAATGTCTGAGGTGTGACCTGTGTATTGCTTCTTTTCTCAAGAGACCACCTCTTGAGAAAAGAAGCAATACACAGGTTTTAGCGCTAATAGCAATATTTACGCTCTAGTATATTCCAAAACACGTAAAAACTCCATACGAAAAGACTCCATATT
This sequence comes from Atethmia centrago, assembly GCA_905333075.3. NCBI lineage: Eukaryota > Metazoa > Arthropoda > Insecta > Lepidoptera > Noctuidae > Atethmia > Atethmia centrago. Next base: position 7,358,489 of record HG995389.1, on the reverse strand, counting down.
TGTTGAATGTAAACAAAAAACGGTGGTGGTGTGAGCAGTGGTGGTCGAGTGGTAAAGGCCGAGACTTAAGTTGTAGGTCGTAGGTTCGAATCTAGACAGACGCTACACTTTGTGTAAATTATTTCATCACCACTGCTCCCAAACGGTGAAGGGAAACATCGTGAGGAAACCGGCACTTATTAGAATCAAAGATTCAAAGATATGCGACATCTACCAACCCGCACTGGGCCCGCGTGGTGGATTACGGGCCTCTCACAGAGAGGAGGTCTGTGTCTCAGCAGAGAGAATAATATAGGTTGATTATGTTGTGTAAACAAAAAACATCTTACGGTTGAAAGCGCAGATTCTCAGGCACAAGACATTTGTATGCAAAGAGCAGTTGAAAATTACATAAAGTCTGTGTGCTCTACCCGACTTGGCACTCGCTGTCTTTTCAATATTTACGTAATATTTACAGAGATAGGATGTTGGAGAATATTCCTATGTGTTTATGTTTACGGTGTTACACGCGGTTTGTCCAATAGTTTTAAAATGTCCACTAAAACACATACACAAACACATTGATGTGTAAAAGTACCTTAAAGATTCGTACTTATGGGAATAAATATAAATTCATTCCATTACTTTTTTTCATAATTTAATTTAGTTTAATTTCATTCCATCGTTTCATTTCATAGCACCATTTTATTTCATATTATTATTTTATTTTATTTAATCGTAGAATCTCGGCGTGTGTTGTGCTTGTGACTTAAATAAAGCAAAATAAATGAATAAATAACTTGGGGGCGTATGTCCTGCAGGACAATTAATGAACTCAGCCTAACTACAGTCTACTGATCATGAATTGGATTGGAATTTCATGGAAAGTAAACTGAGAAATTCCTAATGGAAAATCCCTATAGCACTGCCCGACCTTTTTTTTTTGGGTGGGAAGTTATCAAATAACTGCTCCCGCTCTAGGCGGAGCGGGAGGGTGTGTCAGTCTCTTACTGACTAAAACCCACCCGTATTCCTACCGTTGCCTGTGTTACCAGGGGCCTCGGTAACCCTTTAGTACCTTCCCGCGACCGCGGCAGGCATTGGCCCTAGTGGACCCCTACACTTGTGCTGACGACATCTCTTTGAGGCGCGCGTGGAATACAACGCGCCGTCGACCCGGGCCTGGTCCTTACCGGACGGTGAGCTACCCATTGCTCACCGTCCGCAAAGCCGCCTACGGTGGCCGGAAATCCACCTGGGATTCCCGACGCCCAGGGCGTCTCCTGCTGCGGCGGCTAGGGGCAAGAGGGCGCGAAATTTCCCTTTCCGTCAACCGTCCCGCCTCCTCTTTCGCGAGCATTACTGCTTCGCAGAAGGAGGTGATGGCTGCCCATGCCCTCTCGCTCCGTACCATGGCCTGAACCAGGGCCGGACGCGAGAGATCTCTGCCGCCGATCGCCTCCACGAGGGCACGGTGGTACTCTGCCCAAGCCGGGCAGACCTCCACCCTATGCTCCACCGTGAGCACTGCCCAACCTGAGAATCGAACCCAGGACTACAATACCTACTAATTTAATCTTCTTTCTTAGTCATTTACCATTTATAAATTGTTTTCAGATGTGGGCCCTGGTCGAGCTAACGCGATCAGAAAGACAGATGGCTACAATATTCCCTAATAAAGACATCTTATTTAAATGCGCTAAAATGATCCACCTATTCGTGATAACCACATACTTGATGTCCTGTGGTGTCCTCATGGTGGGGATTATTGCTGTGAGTATGAGCTTAGTCTATATTATTTTTCTGGGTCCCTGGTACAGTCAGCCTCAAAAAGATGTACACGGACAAGAAGCCATTTTTGTCTACAACCGTTAACGGATACAATGTTATGAAACAAAGGTTGTTAACAATGAAATGGTTCCTTGTCCGTGTGTACATGTTTTTAGGGCTGACTGCACCAAGAAGAGCTTTAGAAGTTCAGGTTACCATACAATTTTTTAACAAAAGCCTAATTATCGTGCTTAAAAACGTTCAAATTTAAGTCGCAACCTCATCTTCTCAACAATCACAGTCAAAAATTTAACAAAAATGTTAGGGAATTTTGACAGATGGAGATCTGTCAAAATTCACTAACATTTTTGTTTGAATGGGAACGTTATCATAAATACCGTACTTGCCCCCTCAGGTCTCATAACAGTCTTATAGCTTGGTGGACCACTCCTTCTCACATAGAGAAGGCCTGTGTCCAACAATGGAAAGATATAGGCTGATTTCGCTATGCTAGCAAATCAATATGGGCAAAACCTGAAGCGTCAGATGACTTTGTACCATGTGCGGTGAAACTATTAACGGTCACCTTAACTTACCTGCACATCAACTATCCTGCTAGTAATTAAGGTAGGACCCCAGTTCTAAAAATATTCAGTAACATCTAATAAGAGTTTACCTCTTAAATTGGAGAAAAGAATTTTGTAACTGCAACACTTTTTTTTTGGGTGGGAAATTATCAAATAACTTCTCCCGCTCTGGGCGGAGTGGGAGGGTGTGTCAGACTCTTGCTGACTTAAACCCACCCGTATTCCTTCCGTTGCCTGTGTTGCCAGGGGCCTCGGTAACCCTTTAGTACCTTCCGCGAACCCGCCAAGCATCGGCCCTAGTGGACCCCTACACTTGTGCTGACGACATCTCTTTGGGGTGCGCGTGGAATACAACGCTCCATCGACCCAGGCCTGGTCCTTACCGGACGGTGAGCTACCCATTGCTAACCGTCCGCAAGCCCGCGCATACGGTGGCCGGAAATCCGCCTGGGATTCCCGGTACCAAGAAGAGCTTTAGAAGTTCAGATTACCATACACTGTTATGACAGAATCTCAATTATCGGACTTAAAAACGTTTAAATTCAAGTCGCAACTTCATCTTCTCGACAATCAAAGTCAAAAACTTAACAAAAATGTAGGTAAATTTTGACAGATGGAGACTGAAGTTAGAATGGGAAGGTTATTAAAAATACCGTACTTGCCCCTCAGGTCTCATAACAGTCTTATAGCTTGGTGGATTTACGGTCCACTCCTTCTCACATAGAGAAGGCCTGTGTCCAATAGTGGGAACAATATAGGCTGATTTCGCTATGCTAGCAAATCAATATGGGCAAAAACTGAAGCGTCAGGTGACTTTGTACCATGTGCAGTGAAACTATTAACGATCACCTTAACTTACCTGCACATCAACTGCCGTGCTAATAATTAGGGTTCCTACCCCAGGGTTAGGACCCCAGTTCTATGGATATTCAGTAACATCTAATAAGAGCTTATCTCTTAAATTGTAGAAAAAAAAATTGTAACTGCAACACTGCAAGTAGTCTTGCTGTATGATTTTGAAGTGAACTCTTCTTTAGCCGCGTTGAGCGATTTTTGGTAGGGGCAAAACTTATGGGTTCACGTCACCGACATATATGTGACAGCATTTTACGGCAGACTGGTGACATATATACACCTGTATATGTGCGCATGTATACGCATATATACACTAATATATTGTATATAAGCTGCGCCCCACGGGTTCACCCGCGTAAGTTTAGATCCCGTAGGTATATAGGAATAAAAATTATCTTATGTCCTAATTCAGGTTATGGTCTACCTATGTGCCAAATGTCATCAAAATCCGTTCAGCCGTTTTAGCGTGAAAGAGTAACAAACATCTATTCATACATACTCACAAACTTTCGCGTTTATAATATTAGTAGGATACTCGACTGTACATACTTGCCGCTCTAAATTAGAATTATTGAGAGAAATTAATGAATAATAATAAAAGTATTAGTATTTTCATTATTTCAGTTTTAAGTTTTCAGCCTTTTTCAGTCTGCATTTGAAGCCTGTTATTATTTCACAGCTAGGATTAAGCCTCTCTTAAGTCTTTCTATTTTAGATAGCAATTCACAGCTGTCCACTTTTAGTCACACGTTCCACCCATTGCCGAGTACAGGCCTCCTTGCTTATGCGCCATGCTTCCGTAGTATATGCAAGGTTCGTCCAGAACTTCCCCGCACCCTTTTGTAGAACATTCACCGACCCGGCCATTTTATAAAATAGTTCTTCTTATTTTTTACAGAATAAATTCAAGGCTATCAACATATATGTCTGGGTCGCATTGGTATTTAACTGCATATGCATGGTGGTAGTCTTGACATCATTTGCATCCCAGGTCACAAGGAAAGAGCCTATTAACAGGAGGATAGCTACACTTCTGACATTGGGTGTTTTTTGGTATAGTTGTAAGTACCTTGTTACTATTTGCGTTGACGACACATCACTGCGCTTTGTAGCAAAAAATAAATGGATATTTCATCACTTTAACACGTATATTAATTTAGTAAAAAAAATAATATCGAACAAGTCAAGCAAAATATTAAAGAAAACGTAAGAGATACATAATCCTATTCTCCGACAGTCAGTTAAAATTATATAAACAGTTACTGTGAGAAATTTGGCCTAAAAACAAGTGAGATTACGAGAAAACTTAAGAAACATTATTTTCGTTCGCAACCTCTAAATACATAAACAACACGTGAATATTATGTAATAAAGGTTAAGGGTAAAGTTATCCCGGTATAAGCACTCTTATTAAAAAAACAATATTAAAACAAAAACCCGACTGTTGTTTTCCCCTTTTCAGTTATGTGTTTTTGCAGTTGGGTTTTTTGTTTTTTTTTTTTTAATAATTTATTTTATTTCAAGATTTTTAGTTTTATTTGAAAGTTACTAGCTTTTATTTGATACCAATATCGTTGCATATTATTTAAATAAAACCTTCCCCTCCTTTTTCGTGCTTGCTTATGCAATATACAAATATGATATAGCCTCCTCTTTCTCCATCTAACGACACCTCAATATGTTAAAATCCATCATGCCGTTTAGGCTACAGAGCGTATCAAAGAAATAGACATATATACATACATACATACATACTCTCGAAAAACATTACCCTCCTTCTGGGGCAGTAGGGTAAAAATAACTAAAATATAAACTCTACGAGTACTGATAACTACAATAAGCAAGTATGACGACCAGAATCCTGTGCCTCGACCGACCGTAGGTCAGCGACACGACGTACAGCAAATATAAACTCTACGAGTACTGATTACTACAATAAGCGAGTATGACGACCAGCATCCTGAGCCTCGACCGACCCTAGGTCGGCGACACGACGTACAGCAAACTGGACCCTTAGATGTAGCCCGCTTGGATAGCATCACAGCCAACACACCAAAAGGTACTCATCGGTGTCGAACTCCAAGTAATGCGGCTGGTATAACGAGTCGCCTGGTGGGTATACAAGTACCCCAGTAAGACAGGCCAAAAGCGGCCTTTTTAACTGATCTTACCTACGATAAATAAGAAAGGGTATTACACCAGCGAAAAGGATGAAGTTACAGTTGGGTGACCCAAAAAAGTGCAACATACTAAATTCGACGAAATATTATGTACCAGCATTGCAGAATCCAATAAATGATAGGGCATAAAGATTTATATATCAACTTTTCATCTGATACAATTTTACATAGAAATGGTCCAAAAAAAATTATGACATCATTTAGCTTCCATGATTGCCTCGTTGGCCTACTGGCCTACTGGTCGCAAGCGGTACAGCTTTTTTTTTTTTTGGTGGGATATCATCAAATAACTTCTCCCGCTCTGGGCGGAGCGGGAGGGTGTGTCAGAGTCTTACTGACTAAAACCCACCCGTATTCCTTCCGTTGCCTGTATTGCCAGGGGCCTCGGTAACCCTTTAGTTTTTAGTACCTTCCCGCGACCCCGGCAGGCATCGGCCCTAGTGGATCCCTACATTTGTGCTGACGACATCTCTTTGAGGCGCGCGTGGAATACAACGCGCCGTCGACCCGGGCGTGGTCCTTACCGGACGGTGAGCTACCCGTTGCTCACCGTCCGCAAGCCCGCGCCTACGGTGGCCAGAAATCCGCCCGGGCTTCCCGACGCCCAGTCTCCTGCGGCGGCTAGGGGCGAGAGGGGACGAAATTTACCTTTCTCTCAAAAGCTGAGCATGAGGTCCTGGGTTCGATTCCCGGGTCGAGTAAAGTTTTATTGGGTTTTTCTATCTGGAATTTCTCAGTAGCAGCCCGGAGGCTGGATCTGTGCCCGGTTGATGGCAATAGGCTCGCCCCCTATTACAAGGGACTTAAAAACCATAACTGGCGAAATGTGGGTGTACTACAGGTACACCTCTGCGCAACCCTTCTGGGAAACAAGGCGTGATGTTATGTTATGTATGTTATGATTTTTTCTATGAAAAACTGACAAGCTTTGAACAAGTCGTGTTCAAAATTAAAATTCAGAAAAAAAAAAAAAATTGAAGGCCAGCTAGAAGAAGTAAACTACAAGTTTTAAGCCACAGAGGTTAACGCTGAAACTAGCTTACATTTTATTTAGCCTTATTTTATCCTCGCGTTTAAACTCGTCTAAGTATGAAAGGTACATGTATTTGTCAATTCTTGTAAAACACGTGTCAAAAACATGTCGTGTATAAAAACAATGTCATGATGTATTGACGTTGTTTCAGACATGTACCTATTGTTAACAATTTGGCTCACACTTTTAACAAATTTTCTGCTTTATACAACTAGTCATCACAGCTCGTTTTAGGTGTAAACGATAAATGAAACTAGTAGACACATGTGGTAAATATGATTTTTACCTTGGTGTGAACACGGGGTAATAATAATGAATGAATGTATCCCCGGTGTGAATTGTAGCCCGGAGGTTAGGACTTAACATCATACATATCTGATACCCCCCACAAGGAAGACAAACATCATACATCTCTTATGCCCCTTCAGTGAAGGTAAACATCATACATCTCTGATACCCCTTCAGGGAAGGCAAACATCATACATTTCTGATACCCCTTCAGGGAAGACAAACATCATACATCTCTGATACCCCTTCAGGGAAGATAAATATCATACATCTCTGATACCCCTTCAGGGAAGACAAACATCATGCAAATTGTTACCATGTATGCAGCACAAGAGTCTAGAACCCAGCGCGCGTAGAAATTTTTGGTCGATCAGTTGTGCCATACAAAAGTCAAAAATTCCTACCTACACGGTCAAGATGGAACAGCTGTTTTTTTTTTTATGTAATGAATTCATGGTCACAATTTGCGCGTCGATGTCCCTTAAATCGTGTTATGGACATGTATTTATTAGAACCTCAAATTATTTCCATATTGCTTTCCTACGAACCTGAAGTAATTCCTATGTTGGCTTATGGCAAAGTAGTAACAGCCGCACGGTTTGATCGATCAGGTTAATCTACGCTTGCCGCGGTTGGTCCATGGATGGGTGACCATCTTTACATACCAAGACTCCTTGTAAAACACATTAAGCTGTTGGTCCCGGCTGTCATTTTTACATCTTTGACAGTTGTTTCGGGTCGTTAGAAGCCCGAAAGTCTGACAACCAGTCTTACCAAGGGAAATCGTATTACCCAGTAACTGGGTTGTGAAGGTAGTCACACCATGTATAATACTGGTATTCAGCTGCATCCGGTTAGATTGAAAGCTGACCCCAACATAGTTCGGAAAAGTCTAGGCAGATGACAAAATAATTTCTATTTTCTGGTCCTAATAATACTAAATAGCCAGAGACTGCCTCCAACTTGGACGTAGTGCTTGCCGGCCACCGCTCGCTTCGCTCGATCGGCTCGCGTGCTGTTGGTCAGTTCTAACCTAACCTAACCCGTTTGGTCGGGGTAGCTTAGTTACTGTGACCAACTGTGAGAAAAGGCCAGAACGTTAAAAAGATGCTTGTTTATAAAAAATCTTTAGAAGAGTAAAAAGTTATTTAAAAAGGTGTACATCATAAGAAGGTCAATGAGTTATTCGAGGATCAGTTAAATATTTCCCGTTTATATTATGTATGTTAAGTAACTGAATTACTTGTTTGTTTGTCCACAGTATTCTTCTACTACACAAGTGTGGTGAACAGTTATAAGTATCGTCTTTATGGTGATTCTGTTTTCCAATGAAGAACTTAAGATAATTAAAATTGTTTTATTTTAATATAATTTTTATTTTTTCTACACTCATTTCACAGTTCCTATATAATTTATTTATCGAATACGACGTGGGACTAATAGTAACATAATACAATCAAAATTGGCAAAGCAGCCTACAGGTTTAGCAGAACTTAATCAAAGTACACAAGTCACTTAATGTAAATACTTAGTAGTCAGCGTAGGCAGCTTAAAGTACAACGAATACATCGAGAACATCGAATGCCTTCTTAGAGAACAACTCGAATAAGTAAGATATATTGTACTGAGTGAAAGTTTTTCCATGTCACTTTGTAAATGTGGGTTAGATTGAAATATGTTGGGTTTGTATATTTAGGATTTTACTAAGTGTGTGGGGAATTTTATAGGCATTTTCACCACTGAATTGTAGTAAAGAATAAAACGTGCCAGCGCAAATGTACTTCTTGTGTCGCTGCAATAAGACGCAGAGTTGTTGTATGCATCTGCGCCTTGTCGCTGCGACTGGACGCATGGCTGTCGTTTGTGTCTGTGACTTATTGTTACGAGCGACGGCTTTAAGGAAGCGATAATTTCGAGTATTCGAGAGAGACGGTCATATTGTTCATCTTGTGAGTGAATATGGAAGCACTTGTCTAGTTGCACTTGCCAACTAAGGCAAGTAAATAATTAATTAATTGGTATCATGTAAAGGCGAAGCTCATCAGGCTGTCGTCAGGTGTGCGCGTGCGCCGTGCGCGTGCGTCGCTGCGACGAGTAACGAGAGCGTGCGACTCCTCTTTTTTTTTTGGGTGAGAAATAAAAAAATAACTTCTCCCGCTCTGGGCGGAGCGAGAGGAAGTGTCAGACTCTTATTGACTAAAACCCACCCGTGTTCCTTCCGTTGCCTGTGTTGCCAGGGGCCTCGGTATCCCTTTCGGACTTGTGCGACTCCTCTAGCCTGTCATTGCGACTCTGCAATTCGATGCCAAATGCGTGGAGCTTTAAACAAAATATATGAAAATTGTCGGCCGCAGCCTGTCGTTGCGTCTAGTCGCTGACCTGTCCAGTCGCATGTCGCATAGTGTGCACCATGTCTAAGAGGCTTAGCTATATTGGTAGTTCCGTCCTAGGGTATTGTAATCTAACCCGGTTTTCTTTTGACTTTCTGCCAAAAATAGGTAAAATCTATTTAAGTAATTTTATACATGTTTGATTTTATTGAAGCGATAACTCTAGGATATTAAGCTGAAGCCTGTTCTTGTTTTCATGGTAAAACCTTTGAAGAATTCGAGGCTGCCGCCTCGAAGGACACGGTCCGGTATCTTGAGACAATACGATAGCAATTTTCCATTCCAGGCTGTTGATAACACATACCACGGTACTACATAAACGGTTAAGCAGAGATGTGCCTATATAGGGGGGCAGGATGTTGTGACGTCAAAAGGGGGAAAGGTGAAATCAGGCTCTAAAAAGAATGAATACTGGTTATAAGCGGGATTCAAAGTGTCAAGAGTTCTGTTAATAATAATAACAAAACCAGTCTATTATTGTCTACTGCCTCGTTGGTCCAGTGGACGCAAGCGCTACTGCTGAGCATGAGGTCCTGGGTTCGATTCCCAAAGTGAATAACACTTTGCTCGACTTGGGAAGGACGGGGCATGCCCCGTAACTATTTCTTGGGTATCATCAGAGTCTTCAGACGAAATCGACGTTCTGTTGAGCGAGTGCCGTAATTGACTGCATTCAAGCGGGCCTGACGCTATTCTTCTGTCTCTGTTCGTCGTGTTGCACTTCTACGCTATGCCGTAAAGTAGGATCTGGAACCTCACAAATGGCAGTCCTATATCAGTCGCTCAAGCAGAAAGCCATTCACGCGTATATCGCGGTTGATGCCCTTCAAGAAAAGCGCGTCCTGACGGAACATATTTTGGAGCTCAAGCAAACGATTAAGGACTCTGGTTCTGGTGGAAATGTTTCGTTTGCCGATATGGTGAAGAAGGGAAAATGATTTCAATCGGCGGAACAATTTAAGCTCTGTAGCTATTTATCCCAACGATAAATTATAGTCGAGTGGCGAAACAAAAGATCTCATGCAAAAAATCATTCGCCTTGATCAAATGAAGCTGCATGTACGTAGTGTCCGCAAAACCAAAAATGGGAGCGTTATTATTAGTACAGAGACGAAACATGACGCTGATAAACTCAAACACACAGTCCAGCTCTCTACATCCGGACTTACCACCGATGAACCTAATAAGCGCAAACCTCGGATCGTGATTGTAGGTGTACCGACTGCTTTGGCTGAAACTGAAGTCTTCAGGTGCATTTACGATCAGAACGTAGCCGACAAGTTTCCAGAAACGTCTATGGAGTCCTTTTTGACTTTGGTTAAAATAAGCCACAAATCTGAGAAGAAGGATGCGTCGACCTGTAAATACGTTATTGAAGTTACAGCTAAGATACGTAAAGCCCTATTATCCCAGTCAAGGCTTTTTATAAATTGTACGACCTTCCCTGTCAGGGATTTCACCCTGGTTACCAGATGCTACAAATGCCATCAATACGGTCATGCAGCAAAAACATGCAGAGAGCTGAAATCTATGTGTGGCCACTGCGGTGAAGAAGGACACTCGATGTCAGAGTGCGCAAAGAAAGTTGACACACCGAAATGTGCATCTTGCTCACGCTTTAAAAAGCCCAATAACCACAGAACGGGACATGTTGAGTGTCCTGCTAGGAAAATTGCGGAATACAGGCACATCAACTCTATCGACTACGAGGGCGCCTAGAGCGTCATTCTCAAGGCCAGACTTCCGTATTTAAAGCCTGCTGCTGACTCAACAAAACACTGCATTGGCCTACAAACCCTCGATTTTGTTGATGTCTAAGTATATTAGTCGCACGCAGCAAATATACTCTCAGCCTCGAACGTGATGTGTTTGTGCAACATTGTCTTACCAATTCTGCTGACGCAAAATTATATCATATGTTTAACTAGATCATAAAGTGCAAGAAACTATTTGACGCAAACTAAATAAGAACTTACGTTTATAAGACTTTTTGTTGTTTTTATGTTTAAGGTAAATAGTATTTTTTTAAGTAAACTAGGTATAAAATATTTAATTAATTACATTTTGTCAGTATTTCAAGAGTTGTTATGTTAAACATTGTTAAGAATTGTATCGTCCTATAATTACCATAAAATAAGAGCTCATGCCGCCTGTGATACAGGTTTATCCTAGTACAGGCATCTAACATCATAATACCTTTGTAAATTATTTCGAAGATTTTATGTTATTTTATTTTACCAATTGTAAAATAATATAACATAAACATAACATAAACTCACGCCTTCTTCCCATGGGTACCCCCATGGGAATAAGGCGTGAGTTTATGGCAGAAACTATACACCGCCACCTGCTACACTCCTTACATACTTTTTTGCTTCGTTTACGTTCATACATCTGGTCATACACGCACGCCGGTTGCGAGTACTACGCACCTGACCTTTTTGAAGAACATCATTAATGAGGTCACTATATGTCTTTCTGGGGCGGACCGGCCCTGCACGGGCGTACCCGGCACTTCCACCCACATCTGCCTCGTAAATACCTTTTGTTAGTCGCCTTTCATTCATCCTCTCAACATGGCCAAACCATCTAAGCATACTCTTTTAAATTTTTGTCACTACATCTTCCTTTAAACCGCATCGTTGCCTTATCATATCATTTTTCAGCCTATCACTTAAAGTCACACCACACATGCTTCTCTAGGAACGCATATCCACAGCATTTACTCTACTTTCATGCTTCTTTTGCCACACCCAACATTCACTTCCATACATAAGTGTAGGCACCAGCACACCATTATGAACAGCCAGTCGAGCCTCTTTGGGCATCGACTGGTTGGTCACCATCGCATATATAGCACCATTCACTTTATTTCCCGCATTTACTAATTGTAATACTAATGACTAATAACAGCCGCACGGGTCGATCGATCAGGTTAAGCTACGCTTGCCGCGGTTGGTCCGTAGATGGGTGACCATCTTTACATATCAAGACCCCTCCGTGCCTCGGAAAGCACGTTAAGCCGTTGGTCCCGGCTGTCATTTCTAGATCTTTGACAGTCGTTACGGGTCGTCAGAAGCTCGAAAGTCTGACAACCAGTCTTACCCACAAACACAATCGTCTTCTTCAATTTCCCACTCACCGCACTGACTTCATTCACTCTTCCTTCTTCGTTCAGTCTATCTTTCTGTGGAATGCGCTCCCCCAGGAATTCAGGATGGCAACCAACCGATTATCCTTTAAAGTCAAAGTTCGCTAGCATTTTCGTAAGAAGCTGGCAGTATCATCACAATGGTAATGTTTTCCCATTGTTTGTCTCATCTGTTTTGGTATATTCGTGTATTTATGTGTATTTATTGGGTCTTATATTTAGGTATATATAATTAAAGTATTTATATCCTTATATTTAAATAAATATTTATTCCACAGTTTTCGCTATTGCACCTACCACTGTTTGTCTCTGCATCACCCAAAGGTTGACTGGTAGAAAATGCCTACGGAATTAAGTCCGCGTCTGTACATTTGTGTGCTTAAAGTATTAAATAAATAAATACCAAGGGGTATCGTGTTAGCCAGTAACTGGGTTGTGGAGGTCAGATAGGCAGTCGCTTCATGTAAAATACTGGTATTCAACTATATCCAGTAAGACTGGAAGCCGACCCCAACATGTTGGGAAAAGGCTAGGCAGATGATGACCAATAGTAATACTAAATAAATATTTATTATTATTACTGCCTCTCCAATTTTCACGTCCTACGAGTATGCAATGCTTCCATACATATCACAGCGAACGCGCTAAGCGCGTTGAGCGACACTGCATAAAGGTACAAAATGTATATATTTAATGTTTCTTGTGTTTTATCGACGTGAGAGGGACTTGTAACTTGTGCAGTGCTATTGGAAAGTAAATAACTACGTTTCAATGTATTTAAACTTGGGAACATCTAAAAAATAAGCAAATTACGTAGTTTTGTTAGAAATTGACAACATTTGGAGATACCAAATGTTGTCAATTTCTAACAAATCTTTCATTTCTCTGTTTTGATTGAAATAGCACAATTATATTAGTATTTGAACCAAAACTTGGCGCAGTTTATACAATGTTATCAGAGCTTTTTTTATTGCTGTCGCAACTTTTACAACTGCAATAAGATCCGTCCAGAGTCCATTATCTACGTACCTACCATTGTTATTCAGCGGGAACGTCTGAAGATCCGGTTAAACAATAGGACGGCCATTATGAGAAGAAGGGTCATAAAATACGTTCGCAAAAAAATTACAAATATTTTTGTTTGTTGTTATTAGGAACCATTATAGGATCATTGGTGTCTGGCTGTCTATCTGTCTGTCTGTGTGGATCTGCAGTGCTATTCTGTAACCTTCTCACCGTGAAAACTTAAGTGAAGTGAATGTGGAGTGAATTGTCAGTGTCATTCCACCGGATACTAGGGATGGACCAAGGATTACATTTACAATCATAATCGAGATTTTAATAATATTTTTATGCTAATTCTATTGATCATAATCAGTTAACTGAATAAATAAACGCAATTCCATGACCCAATCGCGATGTGTTTTAACTGATTAAATAAACGCAATCCCATGACTCAACTGCGATGTGTTTTGAAGAAGCGATAGTGGATTGAGTCGACTAAAGCCTGTGCGACGTTATTCAGCGTTGTTATTAACCCAAATCTTTTCAATAAGAAGAGATAACCAAGTGTGTCAAGTGATCGAGTGCTAAAAGTGTGCCTGGCTGACGGACCATAGAATTTATCCCCTCACAAACTATGTGGAAACCTAACTACACGATGTGTCTGTCTGTGTACATAAGCCATTTGAATAAAAAACGTACGGATTATTTAATAAGTACCTTACTAATATTTTATTTTAAGTAGGTAAATTTATACCGACCTACGCGTTGCCAATAATAAAATAATATTCATAAAATCACCGTCATCAATACTGTAACAAAATTCAACAGTTCAACTGACACTCGCGCAGCGCGCGCACCGGCCGGCCGGCGGGCGGCTAGGCTCACTTCACCCAGCCCAAGTGAAGTGATGTTCCTATGGCAACCAGAATCGAGTGAAGTGATAAGATCACGCCACGCTTGCGCGTGAGGAGCTGATAATAATATCAAAGTTGAGTTTCTTTTTTAATTTGGCATTTTTAATTTTTAAATGCGCGACAAACAAAAATTTGGTTTTACCAAAATCCAAAATGGCGGCTGCAAACATTTCTCATCCTTTTCTTGGTTTTCGGGGGTGTTACAGTCGATACTGAGGTCAAATCTAAAGAGCAAGATGGCGACTGCGAAAATGTTCAGATTTTTCATCATGGGTGTCGTTTTCATGGTTTTTGGGGGTGTTAAAGCCGATAGTGAGGTCAAATCTAAAAACCAAGATGGCAGCTGCGAAAATATTCAGATTTTTCATCATGGGTATCGTTTTCATGGTTTTCGGGAGTGTTAAATCCGATAGGGAGGTCAAAATTTAAAAGCACGATGGCGGCTGCGAAAATGTTCAGATTTTTCATCATGGGTGTCGTTTTCATGGTTTTCGGGGGTGTTAAAGCCGATAGTGTGGTCAAATCTAAAAAGCAAGATGGCGGCTGCGAAAATATTCAGGTTTTTTATCATGGGTATCGTTTTCATGGTTTTCGGGGGTGTTAAATCCGATAGTGAGGTCAAAATTAAAAAGCAAGATGGCGGCTGCGAAAATGTTCAGATTTTTCATCATGGGTGTCGTTTTCATGGTTTTCGGGGGTGTTAAAGCCGATAGTGTGGTCAAATCTAAAAAGCAAGATGGCGGCTGCGAAAATATTCAGATTTTTCATCATGGGTACCGTTTTCATGGTTTTCGGGGGTGTTAAATCCGATAGTGAGGTCAAAATTAAAAAGCAAGATGGCGGCTGCGAAAATGTTCAGATTTTTCATTATGGGTATCGTTTTCGTGGTTTTCGGGGGTGTTAAATCCGATAGTGAGGTCAAAATTAAAAAGCAAGATGGCGGCTGCGAAAATGTTCAGATTTTTCATCATGGGTGTCGTTTTCATGGTTTTCGGGGGTGCTAAAGTCAATAGTGAGGTCAAATCTAAAAAGCAAGATGGCGGCTGCGAAAATTACCAATCCTTTTGGAATAAAATAACCAAATTGACTTTCTGACTTAATTTCTGTTTTGCTATTTTATTTAAAAAAAACCTAAATATTAAGGTTTCAGCGCTTAAATACTAATTTTAAAATAATATAAAATTATCAATAGAATTATCATAAAAATATTATTAAAATCTCGATTATGATTATAAATGTAATGCTTGGTCACTCCCTAGCATCAGTGGGGTGACACTGACAGCTCACTCCACGCGAGTTTTCACGGTGAGATTTTTACAGAATCAACATGCTGGACCGATCAAGTTGAAATTTGGTACACATATGAATTTCAAGAAATTAAATATGACTTGACTTGAATGTAAATAAAATATGAAATGAAAGGTCTTAATACAAGGATTTCAGATATTTTTTTTTTAATAATTTTAAAATAAATACTTTTAAAGTTATTATAGTATTAGTTATATTTAAAGAATATTGACAATTCCACCCCCTATAAAAATACAAAATATCGTTCTATACTTATAGATTACAGAAAACCCTATATGAAGTCTATGGTTTTAAAACAACATGGTAAATCTCAATTTGCAGTTGGTTTGTATGGAGGATCATGCTTTTCAACTACAATATTAATTTTGTTCTTGGAATAAATTCATCCCAACCACGGAACCCTTCATTGTGCGTGATCACACCCACTTGGCCGGTTTTATTTTGTTACACGCCCAGGGGGGTAACCATCACCTCTTATAGCAGTATTATTATAATATTACTTCACAGTGGGAAAGTGATGGAGCTATACAGGACTTATAGCTCCATCTCTTTCCCGCACTGAAGTAATATTGAAATAATACTGCTATAAGAGGTGATGGTTACCCCCCTATACTCACATAAATGCGTATTATCTTTAATTGGGTTGGGAAATTGGGAAAGCAGGAAGGGTAGTGGTCTGTCACTAGGTGTGTTCTCCGCAGAAATATTTTCTAAACTGAACATGTTCAAGTTATGCCTATAGTACAGACACACCGGGTTCTACTGTTTTATCAAAATTATGTATAGATGAATACAGTAGGTACCTATTTACATTATTTCTTCAAAAGCTAAGTTTATACGCTCAGCACAACAAATGCTGGGCTCAAAAATATATTTATCTTTTATTCCGGAATATAATATTTACATAATCTATATAAATTAACAGACTTAAAATATGTACATTTATAATATGTACATGTATATAAAAAAGAGGGAAAAGAATCGTAGGGCAATTCAACAGGAAAGAGCCCAAAAGACTGGCAGCATTGCCACGAACATATAACCCCAAATACTCGTAAGATTGGAATATTTTCGCCGTTTGAGGTTTACTGCACCTGCAGCAGCCAGTGCCGGGGCAGCACAGCCCGCCATACTAGGAAGATGCGATAGCGCAAGAGTGTTAACGCATGTTGCATCCCACACCAAAGGTCTTTTTTTTTGTTCCGGGGTGGAAAATCCTCATGGATGTCCTCCGCCCTGGTGCGGGCGGAGGGGTCTGTCAAACTCTGACTAAAAACCACCCCTGTGTTCCCCTCCCACACCTGCAACGGGGATAATGGGATCTAATGCGACTTCCGCGATTCCCGGTTGCTGCCCCCGCCATTCGGGCCACCTCAGGCTCGCAAGGTGAGGTGTAAAAATCCCCCCCCCGACGTTCAATAAGGGTAGGCGTGGGACACTACGCGCCGCCACCTCGGATCCTGTTATGTGGGGGTCCTGCTCTGTGGGCGGAATCCTAATGGGTAGGTCACAAGCAGTTTTGCAACTGTATACTCCGTCCACAGAAAGATACAGGTGGCATCATCTGCTTGGCCTTTTTCCAACTATAAGTCTTTGTTGGGGCCGGCTTCTAGTGCAACTGGATGCACCTTATACGAGTATTTTAAACGAAGCGACTGCCTATCTGACCTCCATAATCTCCGCAACGTAGTTACTGGGCAAAGACTTTTAATATTCTTACAAATCTGTCGATGTCAAAATCCGTGTGTGGACGTGAGA
Source organism: Atethmia centrago (assembly GCA_905333075.3). NCBI lineage: Eukaryota > Metazoa > Arthropoda > Insecta > Lepidoptera > Noctuidae > Atethmia > Atethmia centrago. The sequence goes on along the minus strand of HG995389.1, from coordinate 7,341,271 downwards.
TTATGAAATCGCTAGCGAGGCGCCGCCGCTGGTAACTAAAGTCACTGCGTGTGTAGCAAGCATAACAGCGAACGAATCGAAGCTGAACACCTACCTAAGTAAGCGTTCAGCTTTAGATCAATAAATACCTCTTTATTTCTGAGAGAGGCCGGTACTTTTTAATTTTGCAAAAGGTTGACTTTTAAAGATTAATTAATATATTAATATGTAAGTAAATCAATCATCTCAAGTCGGCACTCAGCGTCGTTTTTAATTTTATTTGATTTACGCCACCACAATCATCATCTGCCCAACTAAGTTGGGGTCAGCTTTCAGTCTAACGGGAAGCACGCTTACACGGAGCGACTGCCTATCTGACCTCAACAACCCAGTTAATGAGTAACACGACACCTCTTGATAAGACCACAATCAAGCACGATTCAGAAGTAATTTATCTGATTCGATATTATTGCTTTGTTTACATTACACAAACATTTATATTAAATAAACGACGACCTTAGTTGCAAAGAGTAAGCTTAAATTGTAAAAACTGGTTACTACTCAAATGAGTTTCAAGCATAAAAATGTACTGCGCGAGATTTTTACACTTTTTATTGCTATTCTACTAATTAATTAACATGAAAGCTGTGTTAAGTATGTAATTACGTATAACCACGCAATTTTTACTCACCGTGAAGTACCTACTTGTATAGGCCACAAAATGGAAGAATGAAAGGCAATTGCATGCAGCTGAGATGAGAATGTTAAGAGGGACGTCTGGTGTGACACGAATGGATAGAATAAGAAATATGTATATGAGAGCAGTGGTGGCCCAGTGGTAACGGCCGCGACTTACACGTTGTAGGTCGTAGGTTCGAGCCCGGACAGGTGCTTTACTTTGTGTAAATAATTTCATCACCACTGCTATCAAAAAACGGTAAAGGAAAACATCGTGAGGAAACCGGCATGTCCTAGAACCAAAAATTCGAAGACATGTGACATCCGCCAACCCGCACTGCGCCCGCGTGGTGGATTACGGCCCACGCCCTCTCGCAGAGAGGAGGCCTGTGTCTCAGCAGTTAAACTATTATAGACTGATGATGTATGTACATAAGAGGAAGTCTGAAAGTCGCAGCGGTGACTGAAAAGTTGTGCGGAAATCGGTTGTCATGGTATGGGCATGTGGAAAAAATGTCGTGAGGAAAGTGTTGAGTATGAATGTCGATGGCTGTAAGACTAGGGGAAGGCCAAATAAACGATGGATGGACTGTGTGAAAGATGATATGGCTAGAAAGGGAGTGACTACCGAGATGACAACTAATAGAGAAGTATGGATGAAAGGGACATGTTGCGCCGACTACAAATAAATTGGGATAAGGGCAGAAGATTGATCATTAGTGAAGAACTTGCGCTTGTTTAAAGTCGAATGGCTGAGTATGTTGGGAATGGTTTAGCATGTGTAATGCATACAACATGTCCGGGAATTAACGCACGCCACTAAACACCCCAATTAGAATATTATGATATAATCATAATACATACACTGAATTTTTACTATTATGTATAAAACATTTTTTATTTATTAAGGGGACTACAGGACCTAAACGCAAATTTTGTAAGTTTTATAATGCCTAAAACTATATGATCCACTGCAGTAAATAAAATCAGAAAAATATATGTTATTCTTCAGGATATATGCAAGGTAAATAGTGTGTTGAAAACATAATACAACTAATTTGATACGATAGAAAAAAAACACAAAGATACCTCTAAAAATTTCTTTTAACGATTAAAAACCATACTAATATACATGCAATCATTCTGATTTTTTGTCAGATTATTCTACAAGCAACGTATTAGCTTATTAGTGTTTTTTTTTTTTATACAATCTATAGCTTTTTTGTAAATCGATAATTGCTTTATATTTTGCACTAAATTACCAGCGTTGTGTCATCGCGCTTCTCTTTCTTTTCTATGCAGTCCGACAGTGACCGCGCTTTAGGTGTTGTCGGCCTCTTAAATTTATTATACTGATTGTGGGAGAAAATTGTGGTCACATTACAAATGTACGCATGCACACAGTCGCACACGTATAAAGGTCTAGCGTAGTAGGTACTTCGTCCATTTTGGTTTGTTTTGACTGTGCGGCAGAAGGGTGTCTGTAATTTACGTAGTTTTAATTATTTTTGGGATATAAAATTACCTTTTAAAAAAATCGAGACAGTATACGATTCTGAACAAACTACTTTCATCATCATCGTCATCATCACTATAATTTCAGCCGAAAGACGTCCACTACTGGACATAGGCCTCCCCCAAGCACCGCCACTTCGACCGGTTTTGTGCTTCCCGCATCCAGCGGATTCCTGCGGCCTCCACAAGGTCATCGGTCCACTACTTTCATAACGTACATTAAATCAGTTACACATTGTATAGGGCTTATCATTATACAAACTATACTGGTATTCATCTGCATCCGGTTGCCGACCCCATAGTTTGGAAAAGGCTCGGCAGATGATGATGAATTTATTATAAAAACTACACTAGGGTTTTTTTGTTGTATTGGGGTGGCCAATTAAAATGGTTTAGTACGGTCATTACTAATCTCAAACTATTACAGGAATAATAAATAAATAAAAAAAAGAACTAAAACTAGCATAGTAAAACAATAAGTGTTGAAACGCGAGCCTAACATTCATAACAAATTGTAATAAGTCACGTTTTCAATTTCATCATACGTTACGCTACGCGCCAAGCTACGGCCTAGCGGCGTAGTTTGGAAGGAGCTACGACGAGCTACGACTGCGTGGGTGCGGTCTACTCATTTATGTTGAGATATTTTTTGTGTCAAATTTGGATCATTGCTTTATTTTTGAAAAATTATCTAAAAAGTGACCAGCAATCAGCATCCAGATGGCAACACAAAACTCTTTATTCATTGCTTCATATACAGGGTGACATTGAAAACATGCGACAAATCGAAATGGGAGATTGTACTCATCATTATGAACAACTTTAACTAAGGGACCAAAGCTACAATCCCAAAAAAAAAAACTGCTGTCCCCTACATTTATGTTCGCAATACCTCATCAAAATGTAGGAAAAGCAGATTTTTTTTTTTGGGATTACAAATTTGGTCCCTTAGTAAAAGTTGTTAATAATGATGTATACAATGTCCCATTTCAGTTTGTCGCAAGTTTTCAATTTCAACCTGTATATGTTAGAAAAATCGGAATGGAAACGTAAAAAACCCCAATGAATGTTGTTTAATTGCCAAAATTAATGGCATTGCCATTTTAAGCGCAATTAATCCGCATTTTTGAGGAAAAATATGACTATTATTGACCTAGATTTTCAGCACGTGTTTTTATTGTATGCCGCGCGTATATAGGAATGAATGTTTCAGGAAACTTTATAGTGCAAATAAAATCCGATGGCTGCAGATTAAAAATGTTTCATAGCCGTTAGCAAACAAACTATCCAAATATAAACATGAAAACATAGAAATGGTGGAATAATGGAACGTGAACGTGATTTTCCAATCAACAATAAATTTTAATGAGTTTTTCTTTCCAATCTATTTTTTTTATTTCCTTTTATATTTTATCAAAACATAAGACCACGCCTTGTTTCCCCGAAGGGTTGGGCAGTGGTATACCTGTAGTACACCCACATTTCGCCAGTTATGTTTAAGTCCCACGTAATACGTGGCGAGCCTATTGCCATCAACCGGGCGCAAATCCACACTCCGGGCTGCTACTGAGAAATTCCAAATGGAAAAACCCAATAACACTTTGCCCGACCCGGGAATCGAACCCCGGACCTCATGCTCAGCAGTAGCGCTTGCGAACACTAGACCAACGAGGCACACAGGATTTATCACATCAATCTATATATTTTTTTCATTCATACTTTTGCTTTATACAAACATCATAAAAAAATTGCATTCGAATTTAACGGTACATTAAAAATACTCAGCATATCTGCCGAACCTTTTCCCAACTATATTGGGGTCGGCATCCAGTCTAACCGGTTGAAGCCGAATTCCAGTATTTTATATGAAGCGACTGTCTATCTGACCTCTGAAGCCAGTTACTGGGTAACACGACACCGCTTGGTATAACTGGAAACACATTGAAAATTCTCGATGGTAATTTAACCTTTATCCTTTGTGGAAATCCTCATAGATACCCTCTATCTGCGGAGAACGGAAAGTTTTGAGTTTTTTTTGGAATAAAACCAACACTTTTTTTTCTATGCTGCGTTTATCTTACAAATCTCGATAACTTATTGACACCGCTAGCAATCAAGTCACTCCTCATTAAAGCTAGAGGTCTTTCATCGATCACGTCCGCGGTCTATTTACTGTAGAGGTGGCCACACTTCATATCGATAGGTCTTCGCGTTCAAAGCAACACTAATAAGTGACACCGGCTTGTTAGTGTGGCACAGTTTTTAATGGTTTATTTTAGTATATGTATTTTTAATCAAACTTCAATAAAAAAACATTTTGCGCTTCTAAAATACATATTATTGAACACTCTAATATAATGATAGCGTCTCTTTTTGCTTTTTTCGAACCTCAAACAATTTCAATTTTGGGGTTTTATAATACTAAATTGCCAAGTACGAGTTACTGCGATGAACTTGGATGTAGCTCTCGTCGGCCGCTGCCACGGCACCTTTTTCAGATGTTCGTTAATTTTCCATCATTAGCATAATTACCTCCTTGAATTTGACGAGCATGCAAAACGACACCTTGTATTATAAATAGAAAAAATATATACACTACAAAATATATAATGGGGTTGCTCTTCCAGGCAACCTTTGAATAGACAGTGATTTTCTGGCCATAAAAGGGGTTGTCTTTGGTGCAAACAACTGTTCACAACTGGCTTACCCTTCATGGAATACTTGCAGTATTATGTAGAAAGATAGATAGATAAATTTTTTATTTGGTACACACAAAAGAAATAGCACAATGCTCAAAAGCGAAGGTCAGTTTAGACCAAACGACCGAACGCTCAATCTAGCCCCGCTCGACGAAATCTCAATTTTTGTGTAAACAGAAATAGAGCTTTGTTTCGTTGGTCTATCTGTACTAAAATGTCAAGTGTCTCAAGAAAGTAATGCTTTTGTTCTGCTTCTATATTTAGTCTAAACTATAATGCACGGAATCGCCAGTACTAATAAAATTCGCGACGCGACGCGACGATGACCAAGGTAAGCTTGTCTTAAGAAAAATAAACCAAATCTGTATAGTTTATGGTAGCGGAAAAAATATATGTTAATTTTGAACATATTTCTCAGAACTTGGTTATTGCCAAAACACGTTTTGAATAATAATTCGATACAAATTTAACGGTAAACTAACCTTTTACCTTGAGTTCCAATCCAAAATATCTGTATTAAATATCAACATATGAGTACGTTACGTATTTAATTAATAAGTAAAATTTCTTATTTGAATGCAGAACTTTGTTGTTTTTTATGTTCGATTACTGAACTCAATTTTGAGTACTTAAACAGATAAATGCTGCATATTTTGCAAAAAATAATTTAGCTACAAGCTTGGCACCTTCAGCAGGCTTAGCATGAAAACCGTAAAGAAGCGTTTTGTCGACGGAAGAGTAGACAAAAATGACGTTTCCGTGTAGAATGTAGAACATTTTCGGTAGACAAGCGATTTAGAAAATCGAAAGCGTCATGCTAAGCCTGCTGAAACGTCCACCAGTTCCTGTAGCGTGCAGACATCAGGACATGCTGGACACGATATTAACTGCCCCATTGTTTGTAGGGCAAGGGCTTCTGGCTAAGTAATAACAGCCGCACGGGTTGATCTTTCAGGTTAAGCTACGCTTGCCACGATTGCTCCGTGGTTGGGTGACCATCTTTACATACCAAGACCGCTCCGTGCCTCGGAAAGCACGTTAAGCCGTTGATCCCAGTTGATATTTGTAGATCTTTGACAATTGTTACGGGTCGTCAGAAGCCCGAAATTCTGACAACCAGTCTTACCAAGGGGTATCGTGTTACCCAGTAAATGGGTTGTGGAGGTCAGATTGGGAGTCGCTCCATGAAAAATACTGGTATTCAGCTGCATCCGATTAGACTGGCAGCCGACTCCAACATAGTTGGAAAAAGGCACATTTACTCAACAGGGCGGAGTGATCTGTGAATCTCCTCCTGAGCAGGTTTTCTTGTTGTGTTAAGTGGTCTGATTTACACACAAAACTAAAATCTTTCCCTTTTTGTAAAATGATACCGATTCATTATAAATAAATAAATAATAATAATATCCTTTATTTATAAAAATGGTGCAGATTTACAATAACTTATCTTAAAAATAATAAAGAACACATTTGCTCATTTGCCTGAACTAGGTAGGACCATTGAGAACGGGATAACGTTACCGTTGACAGGTAAACTTCCGAATCCCTGAAACTGATCGACGCTGTAGAATTCCAAACTATCAATTGCCACGTTACAAAGTTGAAGCATTTCATTGGTATCGGGCATCCGTAACTTTGTGCGAGCTAACTAGCTGTTCCTGAAAATGAAACTATGAAAATGTTAAAGAACTTATTTATAAGGGTTCCGTATATCCTAATCAATAATCGGAACCCTTTATGATCACTCGTGTGTCTGTCTTTTTATCTGTCCTTCTGTCACAGTCAATTTGCTCCGAATTCAATGGACCAAATTAGCTGAAATTTGGTCAATTTCTGTGATCTAAACACGGATGTGTTACGTAAATAAATTAATTTTGAATATTAGGTAACTTTTGGGAGACAAATAAGAAAATTTTAAAAATTTTCGGACACTGTACCGTGTGACATATCGAAGGGCTTACTGTGAGCGTTTCAAGTATATTTTACAGGAAAACCTATATATAAGAAGTCTATGGTCATAAAATAACATGGTAAATCTTCCAACATTGTGCATACAAACTCACATTTGCAGTTGCAATGTAGAGAACATGTTTTTCAACCACAATGTTAAGTTTGTTCTTGGCATAAATTCATCCCAACTACGAAACCCTTAATTGTGCGTAGTCCAACACGCACTTGGCCGGTTTTTTTTTTAAAGCTAGCTTCGCAGGTGAAGAACGATAATTTTAATATAATATTAACATAATAATGAATATAACATTATTATTATTCTAAACATTACACATAATAATGTTTAGAATAATAATCGAAGTACACATAATAATAAGAATAGCAGAGACTCTAATACTACGATGTCTGCAATAGTTTGTGCTGATGTAAAAAAAAAAGAAGAAAAATTAAATGAAAAGTGTTTATTCACTGAAATACTTTTACAAGACATTTACCTCCGCAAAACTGTAAAGCAGTTTGTTGGCAGACGTAGCTCCATTTTTTTTTTTTTTTTTGTACATTTTAACGTGACTTTCATAATTAAATTTTTCGCAGGTTAAAACTATTCTTGCATTCCATAATACATTTGTAAAACAGACAGACAATTATTATTCTCTACAGTGCAGCGAGGCTTTGACAAAATATATCAAAGAGGTACGATTATGTATATGAAACGTAAGACTAAACTGGCATTAACCTGGCACTACTACTGGTACTATGAAGTACCTAGCGACTCCTATGTACCTACCAGTTACCACTCCTTATTGTCAGAATTTTGGGATCCTAATAAGACGTATACGTAGGTATCAGGGGCGATGACTTCATACAACCCATTCGTAGCGACTTCCCATCGGAACAACGAATGTACTGGATTTTACTACGACTAAATAATATAGTATATACGTAGTCACGTTGCAGGTATTTAATACATCGTAAGACATAAAGCGTACCTATAGTCTGTCCTAAATTGCAAACGTAGTTTACATCTTTTGTCTCAACTAAGAATTCCGACGACAGCGCCAATAAGCCGCACGTGGTGTGTCAGATAGAATACAGTGTTAAACGTAGTTACTTTGGGCACACTTCGGTGGCAATCGGGGGTTCCGAAACACCGTTACGGTTCGTTAAGGTGCGAGGTAAGCTGTTCTCGAGCGAGTTATCACTGGGAGCGAAAGAGAAAAATGCGTGGTCGAAAACGAGATAGAATGAGATGTTGTTGAATTTCGTAGATGTGCAAAGATTTTATTGTGTCGACTTGTGGTCAGATAAGTTAGCTTTTATCTTGTTTTCTTTTGCATTTGATTAGTTAGTTAGATTGTGAACAGAATTTGAAAATTTATAGTAGGTACTTATTACAGCTGGTTTTTGTTCTTGAGTAATTTATGCCATACAACACTACATGGCTTTGAAGATTTTGTTCCTTTTATTATATTTGGTTTTTGAAGTGGTTTAACACACTATGAACGAACGCTATGATGCTATTTTGATATGAATAGAGAGCTATATAGAAATAGTAAAGGTCCATTTCGTAGATTTCTTGTGTTGATTCTTTCTTGACATATATATTCACATGTATTTTGTTTTTGCCTGTTCCTTCGCGTTTTATTCGTTATAACATATTTTGGAATATATTTGTAATACACTGTTTTTCAGAAATAAAACTGTAATCGATACATATTATATTTTTATTTCTGTAAAACATTGATAATTTTGTTTGTGTAGTGATAGCATCTCTTTTCTTCTACTATTTGACCATAGATAGTGTTAAATTAAGATCTTAAATTTTTGAGGTAATAAATTCAAATTTTTATGTTATCTTGAGTATAAGAGAACTGAACAATGTCTTTCTTCGACTTCCGAATGGAAGTTGTAGCTTCGCTACTGGTAGGTACGTTGCTCTTCAAGTATAGTTGATATTGGTCTTTATCCGCGTCGAGCACAGGGTCGCGGGAAGGTACTAAAGGGTTACCGAGGCCCCTGGCAACACAGGCAACGTAAGGAAACGGGTGGGTTTTAGTCAGTAAGAGTCTGATACACCCTCCCGTTCCGGAGAAGGAAAAGTTATTTGATGATTTCCCACCAAAAAAAAAAGAGGCAAATGACCAAGGTAAGCTTGCCTTAAGAAAAAAAAAACCAAATCTGTATAGTTTGTGGTAGCGGAAAAAAAATATGTTAATTTTGAACATATTTCTCAGAACTTGGTTATTACCGAAACACGTTTTGATTAAAAAATCGATATAAACGTAACGGTAAACTAACCTTTTACCTTGAGTTTCAATACAAAATATCTATATTAAATATCAACATACGTTACGTTAATTAATACGTAGAATGTCTTATTTGAATGCAGAACTTGGATGTTTTTTTTTATGTTCGATTACTCAACTCAACTTTGAGTACTTAAACATATAATTGCTTCATATTTTGCAAAAAATTACAAGCGTTGTGTCATCGCATTTCTCTTTCTTTTCGATTTACCACCCAAAAAAGCACAGCATACACTCGTAAATCATTCGGTCCATACCGTTTTCACGAGCTCTTCAATGCATATTAGAATTTTATTGTGGAAAGCACAAAACATCCCAATTTATTCCCTCACATGTAGGTTTTTTAATGCTAATAGAGATGTGTGGTGGTACAGGAATAGATAGAATAAGAAATGAGTATATAAGAGGAAGTCTGCAAGTGACACCCGCGATTGAACATTTGTATGGAAAAAGGTTGTCATGGCATGCGCATGTGATGCGGGAGAATGAGGGAAATGTCACCAGGAAAGTTTTGAGTATGAATTTGGATGGCTATACGAGTAGGAGAAGACCAAAGAAACGATGGATGGACTGTGTGAAAGATGATATGGCTAGAAAGGGGGTGACTACCGAGATGACAACTAATAGGGAAGTATGGAAGAAAAAGGCACGTTGCGCGACCACAAATAAATTGGGATAAGGATAGGAGAATTATGATGTGGGTATTTTACAAAGCTTAATAAAAAGTAAGGTTAGGTACTGAAAAAACTGAAGAAACAAAATGAACAACAGTAACTTCTTATTTCATTATATTTTACCTTGTTACACTTTTTCTAGTTATTCTAAACTTAATGAAAAATAAAGGGATTTTTCCTTCGCGTGCTTTTGGAGTTCCGAGGCGTTGATTAAAGTTTGCCGAGGGAAACTTTTTGATCGTGACACGAAAAGTTAACAACATTGAACTTTATAGTAACTTTACTTGTTGCCGGTAAAAGCTGGTTCGTTGGACAGTATTATAAGATAAACCTACTTACCGACAAGTAATGAAAATAGACTTCAGTAATCCTCCTCTAACCATGTAGATCACTGTATTTAAGGCAATTGAAGAAAGGGGTTTCAGATCGTGCATTCTGAAAGTGGACAACGTCGCAAATAGCTGTCAAATATTTCGCTATTTTGATTAATTTGGCAATTTTACTGTACGGAAATATGAAATATCACTAACTAATGAAGTAAAGTATAATAATGAATTGCTATTATAACACTGAATTTGATGTTGTAATCGTTTTAGACATAAAAAGTTTGACATTTTGAAAGTTTCCAAATACTTTTATTAGATCTAAAACTAAACATTCGGTGTTACGATATTTATTATTGCGTTTCGATGAACACAAAAAGCTTCGAGCCATTCATGTCCCTGAACATTATTCTGTTATTCGCTTTCCACGAGAACTCAGAAATAGGTCGCGTACTCTAAAATTCCACCGTCTCTCAAATGTCAACTTTCAGTCAGTTTCAGTGAGTCCAATGTAATATCGAATACGTTCTATATTGTGTATATTATACCAACTAACGAGGTACGGTACGGTGTCAATGTCCAATAGTGCGTGCGTATAGAATGGATACGGTGTTAATAGGGGGCCGTCAACCGGCGACGTACTGTCGCACCACTTCACCTGTTGATGTACTGTGCACGGTACAAGGACGGATTACAGAGGGACTGCATTCCAGCTTATTTTTGAGACTACCAGAAATTTTGGTCAACTAGCACAATATTTAACACTCATACGTACATACATAAACCCACGCCTTATTCCCATGAGGGTAGGCAGAAACTATAGAACGCCACCTGCTACGCTCCTTAAATACTCTTTTTGCTTCGTTTACGTTCATACATCTGGTCATACACGCACGCCGGTTGCGAGTACTACGCACCTAACCTTTTTGAAGAACATCACCAATGAGGTAACTATATGTCTTACTGGGGCGTCCCCTCCCGGCATTTCCACTCACATCTGCCATAAGTAAATACCTTTTGTTAGTTGCCATTCATTCATCCTCTCAACATGACCAAACCATCTAAGCATACTCTTTTCAATTTTTGTCACTACATCTTCCTCTAAACCGCACCGTTGCCTTATCACTTCATTTTTCAGCCTATCATTTCTAGTCACACCACACATGCTTCTCAAGGAACGCATTTCCACAGCATTTACTCTACTTTCATGCTTCTTTTGCACCCAACATTCACTACCATACATAAGCGTAGGCACCGGCACACCATTATGAACAGCCAGTCGACCCTCTTTGGGCATCGACTGGTTGGTCATCATCGCATGTATAGCACCATTCACTTTATTTCCTGCATTTACTCTCCTTTCCACATCTTCATCAATCTTTCCTTCCTTGTAAACAGACTCCCCATATATACAAATTCACTTATTTGCTCTACACTCTTATCATTTATTTTCACATCACACACCGATATATCCTCTTCTCTTTCAAACACCAATATAACACACACAATATTTAACATGGCTAATAATTATTAAAATAACAGATGGTTCACTTTGGCTCTTGTTCTCCTGTCCGCTTATTTGCCTTTAGGCTATCTACTTCTCTCATATTATTACAAACAAATATACCAATTTATAAATAGCTAATACTGTAAAGAACAATGAGAAGTAGTACAGATTCTTGTGAAAGGATTAGTAGAAGAACCTACCACTGCCTTGCCTATTTTGCTAGCAAACATTATTCTGATAGGTACCATTCAAATCACAGGCACATAAGAGGTCAGCCATTTTAATTTTGACGCGTTAGATACAAACTCTAACATCGTGCGTGACACGTGCTGCGCAAACACGTGTTTTCATGTAGAGGCAAACGAAGCACGTGTCGCGCATGATTTTTTCGTCTTGGATAGACTTTATTATTGTCCAACATTTAAATTATAAAAACATAATTAGTATGCCCGTAATAATCAAACTACAAACTCAAAACCTACAAACCCACGTACCTACCTAAGCCAAGAAGAAAAAGTTGATTACTTCTAATATAAAATCGCTATTTACTCGACTCATACAACTCCCACGTACTATAATGTAGGCGGCTTATTCTTAAGACGAAGTACCACAAACTGAATGTTATACAAATACTAACTTATTCGTCAGTTAATACATATTAAATGTACCTTTTGTCTGATGTAAGTTTAAGAAAGGAAAGGGAATATTTTATTGGATTATTGTATAGAAATAGATGATGGTTTTATTCGTAAATATCCATTGTGGAAGTAGGGATCTGATAAAGTTTGCAACCTTTAAAGCAGGCGGGAATTTGGGATCACGGGCGCTCAGAGTGGGGACTCTGTTCGCCCACTGAGTGACCTCAGGGAAGACGGCGCACAGTGGTCACGTGCTGCCTTGCTATTTGCACAGTTAGGTTTCGGGGAGACCCCTTTACAGTCTCCCCAGAAATGTGCCCTAACAGGCATTGTATAAAAGGGGTTTCAGATCAGTCTTTTGAGAGGTAACGATGCCCCCTTCCTTGCGCAGATGATGACCACCAGGGTGGTATAGTGAGGTAAAAATCGGTCTTATCCCCAAAGGCCGGGCGCCTTTTAATAATAATAATAATAATAATAAACGTTTATTTAAGATAACTAAGATCCAATTTGTTAGTAGTACAATAACTTATAACTAGTGTTAGTAATACAACATTAAGCTACTCGCCCCCTGCCTGACCCATGAGTCGAAGTATCAATACTTATGTGAACATTAATACATCGACCAATGTACAAACAGTCAAGTCTACTGGCTATCATACATAAAACGCTGTTGCGACTAGCCCGTACTCTGCTCAGCATTGACGCGCACCGCTTGCGCAGAGTAGCGTAGAAGCAATCGATGCGCGCCTCCGCAAACATACGTGATGCACTACAGTGGCGGGGCAGCCGCAACATCGTTCTAAGCGCGTTATTATATTGTACCCGTAGGGCACTGTACGCTTTTTGAGTATAGACTGCCCACAGGCTGCAGGTGTAAAAAGATGTACAGAAGGCTCTGAAAAGAGTGATTTTTACCTCATTTGTACACCTGGCAAACCTGCGAGCAATCATGTTTGCTCTCACGGACAGTGCCCTACGTTCACGTTCAATGTCCATGTCGTCCTCAAGGACCTCGGTAATTAGATGACCCAGGTATCTGAACTGACGTACCCTAGCCACCTCATCTCCATTCAACTTTATAGGGGGCACGCTAGTGGGACACTTAGTACCGGCCTTAAAGACAACATACTCACTTTTCTTCACATTATATATCAAGCCATGAACATTTGCATAAGTTTCACAGATTTTCAACAGTTTCCTAATGCCACAAACCGAGGCGCTCAGCAACACCATGTCGTCCGCATAGCTAAGATTATTGACACATATATCATCTATGCGACAACCAACCCGCTGGCTGCTGAGCTCCTCGATTAGGGCATTTATATAAAAATTAAAAAGACGGGGCGAGCTCAAGCCACCCTGTCTCACGCCACATTCCAATTTGTATGGTTCCGAGAGGGTGCCCGCCCACCGCACATTATTACTTTGATTGCTATACCAGTACTTTAAAATATTCACAAGTTCAGACGGTAGCCCTACTTCTTGTAACTTTCTCCATAGGATATCGTAACTGACTAAGTCAAAAGCTTTGCTCAAATCGAGGAAACAGGCATACACAGGTGTGCCCCTGTGGGTATAGTACCTGACAGCGTGCTTCATGCACAATATGGCACTTTCCGTCGACAGCTGTGGTCTAAAACCAAATTGGTTGTCATGCAGAACTATAGATTCAGCCAATTGTGCATCCAGCAAGCTGTCAAGCACTTTAGCTATCACAGTCGCTAAAGATATTGGCCTATAATTGTTTTTGTCGGAGATGTCTCCCGTTCTATTTTTAACTATGGGCACTACAATAGTTTTCATTAACTGTTCAGACAAGTAAGAGTGACTTATGCATAACGAGTAAAACATTGCTAGTACTCGTGCAATGTGAGGTCCGGCATGTTGCAGATGCTCAATACTAAGACCATCCTGGCCAGGAGACTTTCCTCTTCTCATTTGTCGAATAGCTTGAGCCACAACTTTTGCAGAAATCTTAAGGTTCAACCCCACACCAAGGGACAAAGGCCATTATTCGATTCAGGGATCCATTTCCGTAATTTTGCAAATTTTTGCTAGAGTTAAGTGTCTCCCCCCCCCCCTGCCAGCTAAATGGTTATTTTTGGATATGTGAGAGAATCACGGCAGAAGTATATACAACGAAGTTAAAAGGAAAACTATTACAGCGAAGTAGGCTTTACAAGTTAACGAGTCGCCCAGCTTACATTTCCAGTTGGAATGTATGGGAGAACATGTTTTTTCAACTAAAATGTTAAGTTTGTTGTTGGTATAAATCATCCCAACTGCGGAAACTTTCATTGTACTTGGTCCGATACACATTTGGTCGGTTTTTTATTACATAACATGTTCTGGCATCGGTGACCGCAATGTTGTGCGGAAATCGGTTGTCATGGTATGGGCATGTGATGAAGAGGAATGAAGGAAATGTCGTGAGGAAAGTGTTGAGTATGAATGTGGATGACTATAAGAAAGAAGACCACAGAAATTATGGACGGACTGTGTGAAAGTTGATATGGCTAAGAAGGGTTGACTACCGAGATGACGTCTAATAGAGACAAATAGAAAAATACACGTTGCGACGACCCCATATAAATTGAGATAGGGCAGGAAAATGATGAATATAACCTGCCGTATACACAGATAACCAACCCAAGCAAAGCTCAATACACAAATCTTTAAACGAAATATATTTTAAAACAAAACTATGCTAAATCTCGATTTAGAATGTGAGAGATTTCATTTTAAACTGAAACAAATCTAGTATTACATCGAGTTCCATGCTTATCTAAGTTCTCTACTACGGCACGTAATCCGCTTCAATTTTCCCGAAGTCAAATAAAGTTAAATAAAGCACTGCACACTGGTCTGTTTGCTATTTATAGGCAGGCAATATTTTAAACACAATAGGCTGTTTCGCTGCTGCAAGAAATATAAAGCCTGCATTATATTATGACTAGCTGCGCCCTGCGGTTTCACCCGTATAAGTCTCGTGGGAATATGGGACTGTAAACCCATGACCATATAAATATATTGTTTTATACTAATTGCGAATATCTGTATGAAACGGACATTCTGCGTTCCATATTGAACAATTAAAAGAACTGTAATGACATCACCTCAAAAATACCGCCATCTTTGACAATTCGATTTGACGTGACAATTAGTGGTGCCCGATCATTCGCACGCACATCGAGAGTGAGATTACTTGCGTTGGCAACTACTACGTACTTTCCTTTTCAACCTTTTTCGCTCTAAGGTTAAAAACGTCGCACAAGTCACTACAGTAGCCAAGCGGCTTCTGTAGTGACATCTGCAACGTTTTTATTGGTTCGCGCCATTGACGCGCGTTTGTAGTGATACAGACGCGATACGCACGCGAGTCAGACGCAGCCTGTAGACCTTCTGTAGGATAAAAGCGCGCCGTCGACGCACGTTTCTAAAACGTGCGTCGACGGCGCGTTTAAAAAAACGTGGTGTGCACAGACCCTTAAATGCGAAAATAGTTCATCAACAAAACCGATTTTCATATCCTAATCCATCCATCCTAAATATTTTTTTTTTTTTTTTTCAATTACTACACATAAGTGAGATGCATTTTAATATTTATACGCACCCAGCGTACCTACTGAACGGTATCGATTTTGTTTAAAATACATATATCGATACGGAACGAATGTATCATCCCTAATCCTTGTCATGTCAAGTCAATCAACCCAACTGTCAAGAAGGTTTACCAAATGAGTAAAATGCTACCTAATAAATTTAATTAACACAAAATAATATAGTGTACATAAATGTACTTAAATGTTTGACTGAATCCCACATACAGGCAATAGAAATGACATTAGTGACAGGCATTTATCAGCATGTATTTCTAAGTATTGAAAGAATTATTTCTTACTAAATTATAACCTATAATTTTGTCTTCATGGGCATATACTTTAATTTAGAATATGCAAAGTAGGTTTTCTTCTCTGTTGGTTCTGGATTCTGGGGCGAAAGATGTATGGATGCAGAACAATCTCCTTCCATCCAAATCCGTTCAGCCGTTTTATCGTGAAAGCGTAACAAGCAAACATACAAACACCCAAAAAATCGAATCTTCTCTCTATATTGACAGAGCAAGCGAAGCGAGCGAAGCGTCTCTGCTTCAGATCTGGCAAAATTTGCTTTCCTCTGTCCCTTTATTTGTACACCTCTACAGGTCGTATTTTACAACCGATCTGGACGACACTTGGTACACTTGCAGGTTTTACGACTTTATAGATTTTTTTTTTTGTCATCGGGGATTTTTGATTGAATTAAATTATTTTATTTCTGTAAGCAGGTTTGTACAAACACTTTTACAGGTCAGTCATATCTTTCATTTGCGAGAAGCTTGACATAATTCAAAAGAGAATTAAAAGTTGTAAAGCAGCGGTAAGAATGCGACGAAGTATAAAGTCTTCCTCCTCCTCTCAAGCTCCCTCATTTTTAGTGCTCATCTCATATACCAACGGTAGATGCAACTGCAGCCGTCGACTCGTCGACGGCAGAGACAACTATAGCCAACTAAAAATTGCAGATTTTTTTTTTTGTTGTCACGCTTCTTGCCAATGAGCGATAATTAAAAAAAAAAACTAGATGAGGTCGGCGTTTCTTATCTGACTACGACTCTGAGAAGAAAGGCTGAAATAAACCCAGAGGTCACAGTCTCTTTTAAAGTCGAGACATAATCTTGGAAAGGTCATATGAAGACCATGTAGATTGGTGTCTGAACTGGTATTTTGAGGAAAGAATACACAGATTGAGTGGACCTATCCAGTCAGTGCACGCATTTATCAGTAATCGTGCAGCTCAACTCAGAACTTAAGGAGCTCAACGATTCTACGAATAATACCAAAGAAATGGACATTTTGGGTAGGCCGCTTAGATTACTCAAACTGCCAGACCAAGAAAACTAACTGAGAGAAAAACTAAAAACAATAACCCACATAGTCTTCAAATTCGAAAGGCGATGGGAAAATATAATACACGAATACTTTACAAAGTATTCGTGTATTATTTCTGATGCATTCTAATAGTAGTTGCGCATGCATGTCTGCCTATGAAGGTACATAATGTAATAGATAATTTAATGTTTTTCTTAGTTAAGGTTATGCATAATGAATAGTTAATCAATTACAAAACCTGTACAACAATACTGTATTACGAGTCGTGGAGGCTTGTCATGAATTACTTCATGATTACTTTTGTATTTTTAGCTGTAAGCCACCGAAAACACAAAAAAAAATAAAACCACTTTGTGGGATCAGTCATCATTGGGTAGCTCCCCGTCCGATAAGGACAGACCTGGGCCGACGGCGCGTTGTGTTCCACGCGTGCCTCGAAGAGATGTCAGCGTAAGAGTTGGGGTCCGCTAGGGCCGATGCTCGCCGCGCGCCGGTGTCGCGGGATATCCGAAAGGGATACCGTAGCCCCTGGCAACACAGGCAACGAAAAGAACATGGGTGGGTTTTAGTCAGTAAGAGTCTGACACCCTCCCGCTCCGCCCAGAGCGGGAGAAGTTAGTTGATAATATCCCACTCAAAAAAAAAAAGGATCCGTCATCATCAGGGCTAAAGCAGTCCAATGTCCAGCATTGCCCGTGCCAATAACGAAGCCTCTGTCCAGTATAGGCTTCATCAATCACATTTCATAATTTTACTTAATCCTCGGCTACTCTTATCCAGGTGCTACCAGCCACCCTGTCAACGTCGTTCAGAAAATATTAATCCAATAGATAGTACCGAATACACAAACAAAAACTGTATTGGGTTTATAATATTTGTATGGATATAAATCTAAACAAATACCAAACTAAGTTCGACAGAACCAGTCAGTCTAGCCAGTGCGTTACTCAAACTACGTATATGACGGAGAAGGTAGGTCTCTCTCGTTATCATCAGCCATATTTTAACTACTGTGGGCGTACAATGGGAAGTGTTGGTTATTGCACAATAGAAAAGCCGTTTGCAGTTTAAATCAAATTATAATTTACGATCAAATAATCACACTAGCTATTCACACACTGTAGGTACACGACACAAATATATGGAACGCGCAACAGTTTCTAAACGTTTTCACTCCTTGACCGCCTCCAACAAAACTGAACTTAACTCCAGTCGCACAGGCAACAGGAAGGAATACGGGTGGGTTTTAGTCAGTAAGAGTCTGACACACCCTCCCGCTCCGCCCGGAGCGGGAGAAGTTATTTGATGATTTCCCATCCAAAGAAAAAAAAGTCGAGCGTTATATTATAGACTCTGTCAAGCGCCGCTTGGCGGCGCTGTAGTCAAACGAGTGACTTACGTATTTCCGACATATACAAATTATATGTAGATAGACCAATATTTTTTTACTTCGGTCGGGTAAACCACAGAGGCTTTTAGCTCACACAGAGCTAAAAGCCTCTGTTGTTTACGACCGTGCAGGGATGTAGGTGACCGTCTATTATCACATAATATAATGCGATTCAATTTCATTAATTAATGGTTTTATTGTTGTTAGATTTCCATCATTTTAACCCAACTGCGGCGAAACCAAAAAAGGCGGTTTATGTGTTTGACCTGTATGTAGGTATATACATATGAATGTCCGTCCCTATGTTCCCGAGTAACTACTAAACCGCTGAACCGATTTTGATGAATGATATTTATGTCGTTAGATTCATCATTTTCATCATCACTGAGTATATTAAAATTATTAAAAAATGTATGATTAACAAAAATCTCCCAAACCTGTCGAGTGGTATATCAAATTGAAGGGTTTTAAAAGGTGATTACAAAAATATATGTTTCAATGTAATTCGGAATGAGAAATGATAAAAAACTATCCTTAACTTTTGGATTGAGTGAGTGAGAGGCCGTTATTACCCGATTATAAGTGGGTAAATAACCTAATTTACCGTCTTATAATCCTAACTAAAAAGTATAAATAAAAGTTGGAGGCATCTTCTTAAATTTAACAATAAAGACTTATTGCCTCCGACTGCATGAGATTGTTTATGTGTACCTATTAAGTTTTATATATCCTGTATCCTATACCTTTTTTTAAATTTCACTTTTGATTTTTGATTTTTTAATTATTTTTTTTTTAATATAGTCTGTTACTGAGTCCTTAGATTTAGCAATGTGTCTTTTTTAAACTTTTTACCCAACTGCGGCGGAGCTCAAAAAGAGGATAATGTTGATTGCTGACAACGTTCGAGTATTACATTGACTTGATAAAGAAAAACATCGTGAAAACCTAATCTGAATTGCCAACACATTGAGTAAGCGTGGTTATCGAAGCTCTTTACATCTCTGTTTGAGAAGAGGCCTCTGTTCCGAAGTTGTACGTTACAGCCTGAAATTTTCAAGAACAATAATAAATATTAATAAAAGTTAATTTAAGTTTATTTCATACAAAACAAAATTATAATCATATTTTTTACTGGAACAAAAACACATTTTACAAATTGATTGCGTACGTAGGTACTCGTAAGTAGCTACATTAGTTACAAAACTGTGTCGCAGCTATTAATGCCCACCTCCAAGAGGAAGGCGATAGCATTCCAGATTCCGGAGATGAAAATACAGTAGGATTAAAAAAGAGCAAAACAAATATTAAGAAAACGAAACCAGTAAAAAAAACAAATAAGTAAAAAATTCAACTAGTAAAAAAATTAAATAGTAAAAATTTAAATAGTAAAAAATTAAAATAGTAAAAATTAAAATAGGTAAGTGCTTAATATTGCGAATGTGGGAGTGTTGTTTGTGAGTGTAGTGTTTGTCTGTGGGGTGTAAGTGTAGTGTCCTTGTGGAACCTCTCCACGAGCACAGTCCACGCTACGTGTATAAATATATGTTGTTTGTAAGTGTATTGCGTGTCTGTGGGGTGTAAGTGTAGAGTTTGCTTGAGGAACCTCCCCACGAGCACAATCCACGCTACGTGTATAATTATATGAAGACAATTTAAATGAGCGTTGATAGTAACACAATGCAATACAAATCTACGGACTGAAATCTGTACACAATATGGAAAACCCTACCTCTCAAACTAGGTAACCTGTATCTTGAGAGACAGATTAAACAACACTTTTCATCTTCACAAGACAAATAAACCTTTTAGATGCAAATAAAAGCTCGAGAAACGTGCTGTAAGTTATAGCCTAAAATCTCGTTGAACAATAACAAAGGAATTAAAAATTGCTCCACTCTCTAGGTAATAACTTAGATGAAAGTTACAGCTTGTGCAAGATAGGAAAATTGCACAGAATTATTCCTTTCACACCGAGATTAGAATAGAGCGAAAGTAGTTTGAAATATATTTTAGAAATACGGACATTAGATAGATAGATAGATAGATAGGATAGATAACATTTATTTATGTCATACCATCTTGCATGCATGTCTTTTCTTGTATGAAAAGACTTGCATGCAAGATGGTAACAACATTATTAGGTACAGACATGTTTGCCAAATGATGTGACGTGCAAATATCAAAAAATATTGTACGCGCCTGCTCATATATTTTCAGAGCAAATCGTCGTATTGTGTTTTGTGTCTAAGCAATTTATTGTTTATTATATTCTCTACTTGGAAGGTAGAACGTTGGCTAGAACACTTTGTGGTCATCATTACGGCTCAGCAAAATAAATTTCTAAATTAATTGATAATATACAAGTTTAATTAAGTTTTCTATGAGTTTTCTTAAATAAATTCCAAGATTGTGCGTTACAAACAAACATTATTAATTAAAACATTCCCTTAAAATAACAATTAATTAAGTAATTAAAGAATAATAATAATATTGTAATAAATTTAAATAACAAAAAATCAAACAGAATATTAAAAACAAACTAATTTATTAAGACTTTTATACAATAATCATGTCATTATTAAGAAAATAATAATAATAAAAATATCCAAATATAATTAAACTATGTCATTGTAAATTAACAAACACTAAAAATAAAATAACTACTATGTCAATACAAATATTTCCTCTAGGTACTCGTGTTACATTAAAAAGCTTAAGGCTGTGACCAAAAAGAAATTCGCTCGCACCTGTTGTGTCTACTAACTTGTAGAC
Source organism: Atethmia centrago (assembly GCA_905333075.3). NCBI lineage: Eukaryota > Metazoa > Arthropoda > Insecta > Lepidoptera > Noctuidae > Atethmia > Atethmia centrago. Next base: position 7,319,906 of record HG995389.1, on the reverse strand, counting down.
AGACTCGCAGCCAGGTGCGACGCGACACTAATAGCACTATTTCTATGCAAACTTCATGGAGGTGTCGCGTTACGTGTCGTGCCCGGGATATCGCGCCAGTTTGCACGAGCCTAATAGTCGCGTGATTTCCTTATCAATAAAACAATCGACGTATTGTACGAGTATAGTCCTGTATACATTGAAAAGTTTAAATATGACATTTCCACAATAGAATTTTCTATCCTATTGTCTGTAATTTTCTATCTTATTGACTTCGTAATGGCCTAAGATTGAATGTCACTTGCACATAAAACAACAAGCTCTATTTGTCTATGTGACAGGTAGGTTCAACCTCAATGAAGTTTCAATTTACTGGGTGTTGTTGTCAAAAGTGATTAAGCTGTGGCGGCATCTGCATTGCCACATGCGAACTACGCAACACACTGACGTCACGCAAAATCCTGCATCGCGCAAGCAGCGTTTACCGCGCAACTAGCATTTATATAACGTCCCGACATCAACCGTTGGGTACTCCAGTTCCAGTTCTGATACAGCCTGTCCCACCTTGCTGTCCTCCCCCCAGCGTCGCCCTAAGCCTGCGTCAAACTCTTACTGGTTAAAACCCACCCGTGTTCCTTCCGTTGCCTGTGTTGCCAGAGGTCTCGGTAACTGTTTCAGACTTTCCCGCGAGAATGACGTTACTGAAACGTCATTTATAAGTAGGTGTTTTCCTAGAGAGCATTTTTGAAACCGTAAAGTCAAACCCAGGTGCCGTAATTTTCATAACGGACGTCACTGCGGCCATTATGTGGCCAGCACCGCTCTTCTAGGAAACCAAAGCTTAAGACTGTAGTTTATCACAAAAAATATTAACTGTGATTATGAATCAAGGTTTAGTAATATATTTTGTGATAAATTACAGTCTAGGTTTGACATTACGGTTTCAAAAATTCTAGGAAAACAACCACTTACTGTCATAAATGAAGTTTCAGTGACGACATTCTCGCGGGTAAGTCCGAAAGGGTGGAAGGACAAGCAAATCACACGCAGGTTTAAATAGAGAAAATTTTCTAAGTTATTTATAATCTCATTAGTAAAAGAAGTAGTAGTGCAGTGATTCGAAAAAAATCTCGTCCTTAACAACAAGATTGCGGGACAGTGACAACAGTATTCTGAGGACAGTGGCGGAGAACATCTACTCTCCTATTCTGAGGCGTTTTGTGGGGGTGATGAACGAGTGAAGTTCTCCTTTGACTTGTGCGTCATCCACTTATAGCGAACTCAAATAATATCTAACTTTTAAATAATATTTTAAAGGGTCACGGTCAAAATGGGCGTAAAACCAACAGCTTTAAAATATATTTTATGTGAAAGCTAATGACCATTACGTAACTCGTAACACGACACGATGTTGTGCAGAGCTTGGCCAAAGAAACCAATCTATTGGTTGGCAACCTAACGGAATTACTACATTCCATCCCTTCCTAACTTCTCTCTTACTCAGTCGCCGACCAAAAACAAGCGTGCGGGCAGGCCGGGCAATGCGCGTCAGTCGTTATTCATATTTTGTTATTTGCTCACGTTTTGCTATCATCGGTTTATTTATACTCGTACGACTTCTGACCCCTGCCATCACTTTCTTGACCTGTTATCGTTTTCTGATTGGACTGTTGTTATATAACTGAACTTTTCGCAACTTGTGTTCTGCTGTTTTTGTTAAGTGCAATGGAAGAAAGACAGTGTGTTATGTGTCGACGCTCTGTTTACCGACAAAGACGTCATGTTTTGCATGAAGATATTCCTCAGCGCGATCCACAAATGGCAGCATATATACGAGAACATGCCGTGATACATGTAAGTATTACACACTTCGAACTCTTTACCTATTTGCTACCTGCCCCGATGACGAATCCAGTGCTAAGATGACCCATAAACAAAATGTTTACTAATGCCATTCAAGTGTATAAGGTTTTAGCAATAAGCAGCACAATTGCGTGTAAAACGTAATGATCTTTAGTTACTTTTGTTCTGTGAAAAGTATTGCTATGGCTCATTCAACAAAATATCGCAAAATACAAAGCAAGCTACTAATTATATTTATTATTATAAGTACTATACCGACATTATGTCGTTTTAACTCCGTTGCATTTGTGATTTTACCTTGAAGTACCTATATCACGATAGTTATTTGTGTTTTTATTTTTCAGGTTGAATTCAAAAACGTCTATTCAACGTGTCATAGATGCTGGCAACGATTAACAAATGATGTTCCAAGAATTGAAGAAGTACATCCCGATGAAGCAGTGCAGCCTAATGCAGCTATACAACCTCAGGAACGAACTTTAGAAGTAGATGATTTTATGAGAGCTCCAAACAGAGCAGATCGTTGTATTTTTAATAACTGTCATAACGAAACACGGTTACGAATTCCTATGTCTATAAAAATACACATGTTATGTGAACATAATTTGTATATACCTGGAGAAGCTAGAGCGTGTGTGCGTTAGCGCGAGCAACCGCAGAACATTTATTAGATGTTATAGTTGATGATAACCATTGATATTTAAATAAAAGGTATCAATATATAGTAGTTTTTAACAAATATGTGTGTTTTATTTAACCAATCTTTGGGATTTTTTTGCAGTGATAACCGGTCGATATTGGGGTTAACAAGTATTTAGGGGGTATTTAGAAGTACAATAAAGTAAATTATAACACATTTTATTTCTGTTGGTTTTACGCCCAGCTCTCATACAAAAATGCCCATGATCCTTTAACAATAAAGACTTATTGCCTCCGACTGCATGAGATTGTTTATGTGTACCTATTAAGTTTTATATATCCTGTATCCTATACCTTTTTTTAAATTTCACGTTTGATTTTTTAAATTTACTTTTTTTAATAAGTCTGTTACTGAGTCCTTAGATTTAGCAATGTGTCTTTTTTTATCTTTTTCCCCAACTGCGGCGGAGCTCAAAAGGAGGATAATGTTGATTGCTGACAACGTTCGAGTATTACATTGACTTGATAAAGAAAAACATCGTGAAAACCTAATTTGAATTGCCAACACATTGAGTAAGCGTGGTTATCGAAGCTCTTTACATCTCTGTTTGAGAAGAGGCCTCTGTTCCGAAGTTGTACGTTACAGCCTGAAATTTTCAAGAATAATAATAAATATTAATAAAAGTTAATTTAAGTTTATTTCATACAAAACAAAATTATAATCATATTTTTTACTGGAACAAAAACACATTTTACAAATTGATTGCGTACGTAGGTACTCGTAAGTAGCTACATTAGTTACAAAACTGTGTCGCAGCTATTAATGCCCACCTCCAAGAGGAAGGCGATAGCATTCCAGATTCCAGAGATGAAAATACAGTAGGATTAAAAAAGAGCAAAACAAATATTAAGAAAACGAAACCAGTAAAAAAAACAAATAAGTAAAAAATTCAACTAGTAAAAAAATTAAATAGTAAAAATTTAAATAGTAAAAAATTAAAATAGTAAAAATTAAAATAGGTAAGTGCTTAATATTGCGAATGTGGGAGTGTTGTTTGTGAGTGTAGTGTTTGTCTGTGGGGTGTAAGTGTAGTGTCCTTGTGGAACCTCTCCACGAGCACAGTCCACGCTACGTGTATAAATATATGTTGTTTGTAAGTGTATTGCGTGTCTGTGGGGTGTAAGTGTAGAGTTTGCTTGAGGAACCTCCCCACGAGCACAATCCACGCTACGTGTATAATTATATGAAGACAATTTAAATGAGCGTTGATAGTAACACAATGCAATACAAATCTACGGACTGAAATCTGTACACAATATGGAAAACCCTACCTCTCAAACTAGGTAACCTGTATCTTGAGAGACAGATTAAACAACACTTTTCATCTTCACAAGACAAATAAACCTTTTAGATGCAAATAAAAGCTCGAGAAACGTGCTGTAAGTTATAGCCTAAAATCTCGTTGAACAATAACAAAGGAATTAAAAATTGCTCCACTCTCTAGGTAATAACTTAGATGAAAGTTACAGCTTGTGCAAGATAGGAAAATTGCACAGAATTATTCCTTTCACACCGAGATTAGAATAGAGCGAAAGTAGTTTGAAATATATTTTAGAAATACGGACATTAGATAGATAGATAGATAGATAGGATAGATAACATTTATTTATGTCATACCATCTTGCATGCATGTCTTTTCTTGTATGAAAAGACTTGCATGCAAGATGGTAACAACATTATTAGGTACAGACATGTTTGCCAAATGATGTGACGTGCAAATATCAAAAAATATTGTACGCGCCTGCTCATATATTTTCAGAGCAAATCGTCGTATTGTGTTTTGTGTCTAAGCAATTTATTGTTTATTATATTCTCTACTTGGAAGGTAGAACGTTGGCTAGAACACTTTGTGGTCATCATTACGGCTCAGCAAAATAAATTTCTAAATTAATTGATAATATACAAGTTTAATTAAGTTTTCTATGAGTTTTCTTAAATAAATTCCAAGATTGTGCGTTACAAACAAACATTATTAATTAAAACATTCCCTTAAAATAACAATTAATTAAGTAATTAAAGAATAATAATAATATTGTAATAAATTTAAATAACAAAAAATCAAACAGAATATTAAAAACAAACTAATTTATTAAGACTTTTATACAATAATCATGTCATTATTAAGAAAATAATAATAATAAAAATATCCAAATATAATTAAACTATGTCATTGTAAATTAACAAACACTAAAAATAAAATAACTACTATGTCAATACAAATATTTCCTCTAGGTACTCGTGTTACATTAAAAAGCTTAAGGCTGTGACCAAAAAGAAATTCGCTCGCACCTGTTGTGTCTACTAACTTGTAGACAGACTCGCAGCCAGGTGCGACGCGACACTAATAGCACTATTTCTATGCAAACTTCATGGAGGTGTCGCGTTACGTGTCGTGCCCGGGATATCGCGCCAGTTTGCACGAGCCTAATAGTCGCGTGATTTCCTTATCAATAAAACAATCGACGTATTGTACGAGTATAGTCCTGTATACATTGAAAAGTTTAAATATGACATTTCCACAATAGAATTTTCTATCCTATTGTCTGTAATTTTCTATCTTATTGACTTCGTAATGGCCTAAGATTGAATGTCACTTGCACATAAAACAACAAGCTCTATTTGTCTATGTGACAGGTAGGTTCAACCTCAATGAAGTTTCAATTTACTGGGTGTTGTTGTCAAAAGTGATTAAGCTGTGGCGGCATCTGCATTGCCACATGCGAACTACGCAACACACTGACGTCACGCAAAATCCTGCATCGCGCAAGCAGCGTTTACCGCGCAACTAGCATTTATATAACGTCCCGACATCAACCGTTGGGTACTCCAGTTCCAGTTCTGATACAGCCTGTCCCACCTTGCTGTCCTCCCCCCAGCGTCGCCCTAAGCCTGCGTCAAACTCTTACTGGTTAAAACCCACCCGTGTTCCTTCCGTTGCCTGTGTTGCCAGAGGTCTCGGTAACTGTTTCAGACTTTCCCGCGAGAATGACGTTACTGAAACGTCATTTATAAGTAGGTGTTTTCCTAGAGAGCATTTTTGAAACCGTAAAGTCAAACCCAGGTGCCGTAATTTTCATAACGGACGTCACTGCGGCCATTATGTGGCCAGCACCGCTCTTCTAGGAAACCAAAGCTTAAGACTGTAGTTTATCACAAAAAATATTAACTGTGATTATGAATCAAGGTTTAGTAATATATTTTGTGATAAATTACAGTCTAGGTTTGACATTACGGTTTCAAAAATTCTAGGAAAACAACCACTTACTGTCATAAATGAAGTTTCAGTGACGACATTCTCGCGGGTAAGTCCGAAAGGGTGGAAGGACAAGCAAATCACACGCAGGTTTAAATAGAGAAAATTTTCTAAGTTATTTATAATCTCATTAGTAAAAGAAGTAGTAGTGCAGTGATTCGAAAAAAATCTCGTCCTTAACAACAAGATTGCGGGACAGTGACAACAGTATTCTGAGGACAGTGGCGGAGAACATCTACTCTCCTATTCTGAGGCGTTTTGTGGGGGTGATGAACGAGTGAAGTTCTCCTTTGACTTGTGCGTCATCCACTTATAGCGAACTCAAATAATATCTAACTTTTAAATAATATTTTAAAGGGTCACGGTCAAAATGGGCGTAAAACCAACAGCTTTAAAATATATTTTATGTGAAAGCTAATGACCATTACGTAACTCGTAACACGACACGATGTTGTGCAGAGCTTGGCCAAAGAAACCAATCTATTGGTTGGCAACCTAACGGAATTACTACATTCCATCCCTTCCTAACTTCTCTCTTACTCAGTCGCCGACCAAAAACAAGCGTGCGGGCAGGCCGGGCAATGCGCGTCAGTCGTTATTCATATTTTGTTATTTGCTCACGTTTTGCTATCATCGGTTTATTTATACTCGTACGACTTCTGACCCCTGCCATCACTTTCTTGACCTGTTATCGTTTTCTGATTGGACTGTTGTTATATAACTGAACTTTTCGCAACTTGTGTTCTGCTGTTTTTGTTAAGTGCAATGGAAGAAAGACAGTGTGTTATGTGTCGACGCTCTGTTTACCGACAAAGACGTCATGTTTTGCATGAAGATATTCCTCAGCGCGATCCACAAATGGCAGCATATATACGAGAACATGCCGTGATACATGTAAGTATTACACACTTCGAACTCTTTACCTATTTGCTACCTGCCCCGATGACGAATCCAGTGCTAAGATGACCCATAAACAAAATGTTTACTAATGCCATTCAAGTGTATAAGGTTTTAGCAATAAGCAGCACAATTGCGTGTAAAACGTAATGATCTTTAGTTACTTTTGTTCTGTGAAAAGTATTGCTATGGCTCATTCAACAAAATATCGCAAAATACAAAGCAAGCTACTAATTATATTTATTATTATAAGTACTATACCGACATTATGTCGTTTTAACTCCGTTGCATTTGTGATTTTACCTTGAAGTACCTATATCACGATAGTTATTTGTGTTTTTATTTTTCAGGTTGAATTCAAAAACGTCTATTCAACGTGTCATAGATGCTGGCAACGATTAACAAATGATGTTCCAAGAATTGAAGAAGTACATCCCGATGAAGCAGTGCAGCCTAATGCAGCTATACAACCTCAGGAACGAACTTTAGAAGTAGATGATTTTATGAGAGCTCCAAACAGAGCAGATCGTTGTATTTTTAATAACTGTCATAACGAAACACGGTTACGAATTCCTATGTCTATAAAAATACACATGTTATGTGAACATAATTTGTATATACCTGGAGAAGCTAGAGCGTGTGTGCGTTAGCGCGAGCAACCGCAGAACATTTATTAGATGTTATAGTTGATGATAACCATTGATATTTAAATAAAAGGTATCAATATATAGTAGTTTTTAACAAATATGTGTGTTTTATTTAACCAATCTTTGGGATTTTTTTGCAGTGATAACCGGTCGATATTGGGGTTAACAAGTATTTAGGGGGTATTTAGAAGTACAATAAAGTAAATTATAACACATTTTATTTCTGTTGGTTTTACGCCCAGCTCTCATACAAAAATGCCCATGATCCTTTAACAATAAAGACTTATTGCCTCCGACTGCATGAGATTGTTTATGTGTACCTATTAAGTTTTATATATCCTGTATCCTATACCTTTTTTTAAATTTCACGTTTGATTTTTTAAATTTACTTTTTTTAATATAGTCTGTTACTGAGTCCTTAGATTTAGCAATGTGTCTTTTTTTATCTTTTTCCCCAACTGCGGCGGAGCTCAAAAGGAGGATAATGTTGATTGCTGACAACGTTCGAGTATTACATTGACTTGATAAAGAAAAACATCGTGAAAACCTAATTTGAATTGCCAACACATTGAGTAAGCGTGGTTATCGAAGCTCTTTACATCTCTGTTTGAGAAGAGGCCTCTGTTCCGAAGTTGTACGTTACAGCCTGAAATTTTCAAGAATAATAATAAATATTAATAAAAGTTAATTTAAGTTTATTTCATACAAAACAAAATTATAATCATATTTTTTACTGGAACAAAAACACATTTTACAAATTGATTGCGTACGTAGGTACTCGTAAGTAGCTACAAAACTGTGTCGCAGCTATTAATGCCCACCTCCAAGAGGAAGGCGATAGCATTCCAGATTCCAGAGATGAAAATACAGTAGGATTAAAAAAGAGCAAAACAAATATTAAGAAAACGAAACCAGTAAAAAAAACAAATAAGTAAAAAATTCAACTAGTAAAAAAATTAAATAGTAAAAATTTAAATAGTAAAAAATTAAAATAGTAAAAATTAAAATAGGTAAGTGCTTAATATTGCGAATGTGGGAGTGTTGTTTGTGAGTGTAGTGTTTGTCTGTGGGGTGTAAGTGTAGTGTCCTTGTGGAACCTCTCCACGAGCACAGTCCACGCTACGTGTATAAATATATGTTGTTTGTAAGTGTATTGCGTGTCTGTGGGGTGTAAGTGTAGAGTTTGCTTGAGGAACCTCCCCACGAGCACAATCCACGCTACGTGTATAATTATATGAAGACAATTTAAATGAGCGTTGATAGTAACACAATGCAATACAAATCTACGGACTGAAATCTGTACACAATATGGAAAACCCTACCTCTCAAACTAGGTAACCTGTATCTTGAGAGACAGATTAAACAACACTTTTCATCTTCACAAGACAAATAAACCTTTTAGATGCAAATAAAAGCTCGAGAAACGTGCTGTAAGTTATAGCCTAAAATCTCGTTGAACAATAACAAAGGAATTAAAAATTGCTCCACTCTCTAGGTAATAACTTAGATGAAAGTTACAGCTTGTGCAAGATAGGAAAATTGCACAGAATTATTCCTTTCACACCGAGATTAGAATAGAGCGAAAGTAGTTTGAAATATATTTTAGAAATACGGACATTAGATAGATAGATAGATAGATAGGATAGATAACATTTATTTATGTCATACCATCTTGCATGCATGTCTTTTCTTGTATGAAAAGACTTGCATGCAAGATGGTAACAACATTATTAGGTACAGACATGTTTGCCAAATGATGTGACGTGCAAATATCAAAAAATATTGTACGCGCCTGCTCATATATTTTCAGAGCAAATCGTCGTATTGTGTTTTGTGTCTAAGCAATTTATTGTTTATTATATTCTCTACTTGGAAGGTAGAACGTTGGCTAGAACACTTTGTGGTCATCATTACGGCTCAGCAAAATAAATTTCTAAATTAATTGATAATATACAAGTTTAATTAAGTTTTCTATGAGTTTTCTTAAATAAATTCCAAGATTGTGCGTTACAAACAAACATTATTAATTAAAACATTCCCTTAAAATAACAATTAATTAAGTAATTAAAGAATAATAATAATATTGTAATAAATTTAAATAACAAAAAATCAAACAGAATATTAAAAACAAACTAATTTATTAAGACTTTTATACAATAATCATGTCATTATTAAGAAAATAATAATAATAAAAATATCCAAATATAATTAAACTATGTCATTGTAAATTAACAAACACTAAAAATAAAATAACTACTATGTCAATACAAATATTTCCTCTAGGTACTCGTGTTACATTAAAAAGCTTAAGGCTGTGACCAAAAAGAAATTCGCTCGCACCTGTTGTGTCTACTAACTTGTAGACAGACTCGCAGCCAGGTGCGACGCGACACTAATAGCACTATTTCTATGCAAACTTCATGGAGGTGTCGCGTTACGTGTCGTGCCCGGGATATCGCGCCAGTTTGCACGAGCCTAATAGTCGCGTGATTTCCTTATCAATAAAACAATCGACGTATTGTACGAGTATAGTCCTGTATACATTGAAAAGTTTAAATATGACATTTCCACAATAGAATTTTCTATCCTATTGTCTGTAATTTTCTATCTTATTGACTTCGTAATGGCCTAAGATTGAATGTCACTTGCACATAAAACAACAAGCTCTATTTGTCTATGTGACAGGTAGGTTCAACCTCAATGAAGTTTCAATTTACTGGGTGTTGTTGTCAAAAGTGATTAAGCTGTGGCGGCATCTGCATTGCCACATGCGAACTACGCAACACACTGACGTCACGCAAAATCCTGCATCGCGCAAGCAGCGTTTACCGCGCAACTAGCATTTATATAACGTCCCGACATCAACCGTTGGGTACTCCAGTTCCAGTTCTGATACAGCCTGTCCCACCTTGCTGTCCTCCCCCCAGCGTCGCCCTAAGCCTGCGAGAATGACGTTACTGAAACGTCATTTATAAGTAGGTGTTTTCCTAGAGAGCATTTTTGAAACCGTAAAGTCAAACCCAGGTACCGTAATTTTCATAACGGACGTCACTGCGGCCATTATGTGGCCAGCACCGCTCTTCTAGGAAACCAAAGCTTAAGACTGTAGTTTATCACAAAAAATATTAACTGTGATTATGAATCAAGGTTTAGTAATATATTTTGTGATAAATTACAGTCTAGGTTTGACATTACGGTTTCAAAAATTCTAGGAAAACAACCACTTACTGTCATAAATGAAGTTTCAGTGACGACATTCTCGCGGGTAAGTCCGAAAGGGTGGAAGGACAAGCAAATCACACGCAGGTTTAAATAGAGAAAATTTTCTAAGTTATTTATAATCTCATTAGTAAAAGAAGTAGTAGTGCAGTGATTCGAAAAAAATCTCGTCCTTAACAACAAGATTGCGGGACAGTGACAACAGTATTCTGAGGACAGTGGCGGAGAACATCTACTCTCCTATTCTGAGGCGTTTTGTGGGGGTGATGAACGAGTGAAGTTCTCCTTTGACTTGTGCGTCATCCACTTATAGCGAACTCAAATAATATCTAACTTTTAAATAATATTTTAAAGGGTCACAGTCAAAATGGGCGTAAAACCAACAGCTTTAAAATATATTTTATGTGAAAGCTAATGACCATTACGTAATTTTATACTATGACGGCAATCACCCAAACAACCGGTGAGCAGAGATATTCAGTGATGTTCAAACGTATTTGTTATATAATCCAAAACAATCGCTAATACAACGGAGATAACACGACACGATGTTGTGCAGAGCTTGGCCAAAGAAACCAATCTATTGGTTGGCAACCTAACGGAATTACTACATTCCATCCCTTCCTAACTTCTCTCTTACTCAGTCGCCGACCAAAAACAAGCGTGCGGGCAGGCCGGGCAATGCGCGTCAGTCGTTATTCATATTTTGTTATTTGCTCACGTTTTGCTATCATCGGTTTATTTATACTCGTACGACTTCTGACCCCTGCCATCACTTTCTTGACCTGTTATCGTTTTCTGATTGGACTGTTGTTATATAACTGAACTTTTCGCAACTTGTGTTCAGCTGTTTTTGTTAAGTGCAATGGAAGAAAGACAGTGTGTTATGTGTCGACGCTCTGTTTACCGACAAAGACGTCATGTTTTGCATGAAGATATTCCTCAGCGCGATCCACAAATGGCAGCATATATACGAGAACATGCCGTGATACATGTAAGTATTACACACTTCGAACTCTTTACCTATTTGCTACCTGCCCCGATGACGAATCCAGTGCTAAGATGACCCATAAACAAAATGTTTACTAATGCCATTCAAGTGTATAAGGTTTTAGCAATAAGCAGCACAATTGCGTGTAAAACGTAATGATCTTTAGTTACTTTTGTTCTGTGAAAAGTATTGCTATGGCTCATTCAACAAAATATCGCAAAATACAAAGCAAGCTACTAATTATATTTATTATTATAAGTACTATACCGACATTATGTCGTTTTAACTCCGTTGCATTTGTGATTTTACCTTGAAGTACCTATATCACGATAGTTATTTGTGTTTTTATTTTTCAGGTTGAATTCAAAAACGTCTATTCAACGTGTCATAGATGCTGGCAACGATTAACAAATGATGTTCCAAGAATTGAAGAAGTACATCCCGATGAAGCAGTGCAGCCTAATGCAGCTATACAACCTCAGGAACGAACTTTAGAAGTAGATGATTTTATGAGAGCTCCAAACAGAGCAGATCGTTGTATTTTTAATAACTGTCATAACGAAACACGGTTACGAATTCCTATGTCTATAAAAATACACATGTTATGTGAACATAATTTGTATATACCTGGAGAAGCTAGAGCGTGTGTGCGTTAGCGCGAGCAACCGCAGAACATTTATTAGATGTTATAGTTGATGATAACCATTGATATTTAAATAAAAGGTATCAATATATAGTAGTTTTTAACAAATATGTGTGTTTTATTTAACCAATCTTTGGGATTTTTTTGCAGTGATAACCGGTCGATATTGGGGTTAACAAGTATTTAGGGGGTATTTAGAAGTACAATAAAGTAAATTATAACACATTTTATTTCTGTTGGTTTTACGCCCAGCTCTCATACAAAAATGCCCATGATCCTTTAACAATAAAGACTTATTGCCTCCGACTGCATGAGATTGTTTATGTGTACCTATTAAGTTTTATATATCCTGTATCCTATACCTTTTTTTAAATTTCACGTTTGATTTTTTAAATTTACTTTTTTTAATATAGTCTGTTACTGAGTCCTTAGATTTAGCAATGTGTCTTTTTTTATCTTTTTCCCCAACTGCGGCGGAGCTCAAAAGGAGGATAATGTTGATTGCTGACAACGTTCGAGTATTACATTGACTTGATAAAGAAAAACATCGTGAAAACCTAATTTGAATTGCCAACACATTGAGTAAGCGTGGTTATCGAAGCTCTTTACATCTCTGTTTGAGAAGAGGCCTCTGTTGCGAAGTGGTACGTTACAGCCTGAAATTTTCAAGAATAATAATAAATATTAATAAAAGTTTATTTAAGTTTATTTCATACAAAACAAAATTATAATCATATTTTTTATTGGAACAAAAACACATTTTACAAATTGATTGCGTACTTAAGTAGCTACATTAGTTACAAAACTGTGTCGCAGCTATTAAATGCCCACCTCCAAGAGGAAGGCGATAGCATTCCAGATTCCAGAGATGAAAATACAGTAGGATTAAAAAAGAGCAAAACAAATATTAAAAAACGAAACTAGTAAAAAAAACAAATAAGTAAAAAATTCAACTAGTAAAAAATTAAAATAGTAAAAATTAAAATAGGTAAGTGCTTAATATTGTGAATGTGGGAGTGTTGTTTGTGAGTGTAGTGCGTGTCTGTGGGGTGTAAGTGTAGAGTGTGCTTGTGGAACCTCTCCACGAGCACAGTCCACGCTACGTGTATAAATATATGTTGTTTGTAAGTGTATTGCGTGTCTGTGGGGTGTAAGTGTAGAGTTTGCTTGAGGAACCTCCCCACGAGCACAATCCACGCTACGTGTATAATTATATGAAGACAATTTAAATGAGCGTTGATAGTAACACAATGCAATACAAATCTACGGACTGAAATCTGTACACAATATGGAAAACCCTACCTCTCAAACTAGGTAACCTGTATCTTGAGAGACAGATTAAACAACACTTTTTCTAAATTAATTGATAATATACAAGTTTAATTAAGTTTTCTATGAGTTTTTCTTAAATAAATTCCAAGATTGTGCGTTACAAACAAACATTATTAATTTTTTTTTTTTTCTTTTATAAAACGTTGCCCCACACTAGGAATTTCTTCCTGTATCGTGGGTGCGTTTACAAACATAGAAACTCACAAACACAAACACCCAGACTCAGAACAATTACTTGCAGATCATACAAATACTTGTTCTGTGCGGGAATCGAACCCGCGACACGCTGCGCAGCAGTCGATCGCTCAACCATTACGCCAACCGTGTCGTCGTTAATTAAAACATTCCCTTAAAATAACAATTAATTAAGTAATTAAAGAATAATAATAATATTGTAATAAATTTAAATAACAAAAATCAAACAGAATATTAAAAACAAACTAATTTATTAAGACTTTTATACAATAATCATGTCATTATTAAGAAAATAATAATAATAAAAAGATCCAAATATAATTAAACTATGTCATTTATTATTATATATTATTTACTTATGTAAATTAACAAACACTAAAAATAAAATAATTAATAATCAAATCAAATAAGCTACTATGTCAATACAAATATTTCCTCTAGGTACTCGTGTTACATTAAAAAGCTTAAGGCTGTGACCAAAAAGAAATTCGCTCGCACCTGTTGTGTCTACTAACTTGTAGACAGACTCTCAGCCAGGTGCGACGCGACACTAATAGCACTATTTCTATGCAAACTCGCGTTACGTGTCGTGCCCGGGATATCGCGCCAGAGTGCGCGTGATTTCCTTATCAATAAAACAATCGACGCATTGTATAGTCCTGCATGTCGATTCTGTAAAAACCTCACCGTGAAAACACGCGTGGAGTGAGCTGTCAGTCTCATCCCACTGATGCTAGGGAGTGACCAAGCATTACATTTATAATCATAATCGAGATTTTAATAATATTTTTATGCTAATTCTATTGATCATTTTATATTATTTCAAAACTAGTATTTAAGTGTTGAAACGTTACTATTTAGGTTTTTTTTAAATAAAATAGTAAAACAGAAATTCAGTCAGAAACTCAATTTTGTTTTTTTTGTTTCAAAAGGTTTGGTAATTTTCGCAGCCCCCATCTTGCTTTTTAGATTTGACCTCACTATCGGCTTTAACACCCCCCAAAACCATGAAAACGACACCCATGATGAAAAATGTTAACATTTTCGCAGCCGCCATCTTGCTTTTTAGATCTGACCTCACTTTCGGCTTTAACACCCCCGAAAACCATGAAAACGACACCCATGATATAAAATCTGTATATTCTCGCAGCCGCCATCTTGCTTTTTAATTTTGACCTCACTATCGGATTTAACACCCCCGAAAACCATGAAAACGATACCCATAATGAAAAATATGAATATTTTCACAGCTGCCATCTTGCTTTTTAGATTTGACCTCAGAATCGGCTGTAACACCCCCGAAAACCATGAAAACGACACCCATGATGTAAAATCTGTATATTCTCGCAGCCGCCATCTTGCTTTTTAATTTTGACCTCACTATTGGATTTAACACCCCCGAAAACCATGAAAACGACACCCATGATGAAAAATCTGAACATTTTCGCAGCGGCGATCTTGCTTTTTAATTTTGACCTCACTATCGGATTTAGCACCCCCGAAAACCATGAAAACGATACCCATAATGAAAAATATGAATATTTTCACAGCCGCCTTCTTGCTTTTTAGATTTAACCTCAGAATCGGCTGTAACACCCCCGAAAACCATAAAAACGACACCCATGATGAAAATTGTTTGTAGCCGCCATTTTGGATTTGAAAGGTGGTATAACCAAATTTTTGTTTGTCACGCAATTAAAAATAAAAAACGGCAAATTTAAAAAAATACTCAACTTGGCCTCACGCGCAAGCGCGGCGTGATCTTATCACTTCACCCGATTCTCGTAAACATAGTAACCACCCGCGCCGAAGTGAATCGGCTAGGTGAAGTGAGTCGGTAAGCGCGACGCGCTCGTCGTGTCGTGATCTTATCACTTCACTCGATTCTCGTTGCCATAGCAACACCACTTCACTTGGGCTGATTGAAGTGAGCTTAGCCGCCCGCCGGCCGGGGCGCGCGCTGCGCGAGTGTCAGTTGAACTGTTGAATTTTGTTATAGTATTGATGACGGTGATTTTATGAATATTATTTTATTATTGGCAACGCGAAAATAAAATAATTTTATTTTCGCGTTGCCAATAATAAAATATTAGATATGTACTTATTAAATAACCCGCACGTTTTTTATTCAAATGGCTTATGTATACAGACTCACACATCGTTTAGTTAGGTTTCCACACTTTTAGCACTCGATCACTTGACACACTCGGTTATCTCTTCTTATTGAATAGATTTGGTTTAATAACAACGCTGAATAACGTCGCACAGTCTTTACTCGACTCAATCCACTATCGCTTGTTCAAAACACATCGCGGTTGGGTCATGAGATTGCGTTTATTTAATCAGTTAACTGATTATGATCAATAGAATTACCATAAATATATTAAAAAATCTCGATTATGATTGTAAATGTAATCCTTGGTCCATCCCTAGTATCAGCAGGGCTATTGCGTATCTCTGTTGACAGTTCATAATGATGATCACTTGGCAAAGTGTTTAACGATTAACTGTCAAACAGTTACTTTCGTATTGGCTAACTTCAGTGACTAACTAGGATGACGTCATAGGCACCCAGTACCGCTGATAGCCACCGTAACACATTTTGAAAGATGTTTTTGTATCGACATTGCTAAGATTGCGATTGTGTAAGCTTAGTGGACATCAAATTGATGATCATTTAGTTTGTGGTGGCTTTCGTGAAAGACACTACTCAAAGGTAGTGTTTTATAAATTATAGTGATTAACACCGAAGCCAATAGTAAGTTAAGCGTGTAAATATTACTTCTTATGTTGTTTTATTGTGATTCTTGGTCGTAGCAGAAGTATGGCACGTCTAACATTGCTGGGATTATATATATTTTAATATACCTAAGTATTTTTTAATACATATTTTTTTTTTATTCACGATTATTTTATGTGAATATACAGATCGTGAATATACTTAACTTGTAAAGCCTACTTAGCTGTGATAGTTTTCTGTTCAAACAACCATTTAGCCGGCAGGGGAGGGACACTTGACTCTAACAAAAATTTGCACTTTACAGCTTAATATTACGCAAACGAATCCCTGAATAAAAAGTGGTATTCACAGACCCGCAATACTTTTGAACGGCTTATCCAACGATACCCACACCATGGGATAGATGAGAAAAAAAATACATCCCCATTTGATGCAAGAGGCCTACCCTAAAAACATTTTTTTTTAGATATTATTGTACCACTTTTACGGCTTGATTAATATTTAATACCTGTGCCAAATTACAGATTTTTAGTACTTAGCATCTCTGAGCTACAGCGGGGACAAACTGACACAGGACGGACATTGCGAAACTATAAAGGTTCCTTGTTTACTACGGAACCCTAAAAATATAATCAAAATAAGAAGTAACAATAATATTTAGAGTAGGTATACGCGAGTAATTATGTAACTACAACATATTCCCGAAATATTTACATAGTTATGTAGGTACTATTGGCAAAACTTAAGCATGCTCACTTAAGAAAATATTTCTCCGGTAAGCGCAGCTAGCGACAGACAAACCCCTTCCTGGTTTCGTCCAATTAGAGACAATATGCATTTGTGTGAGTATAGGGTATGTAACAAAAAATGTACAGATACAAGTGTGCTATTTTGGTCACCCACTACACTCGAGCCGGTATTACTCCGATAAAGGAGCCAAGTGTGTAATGATCAATACACACGCATTTCATACGACGGTTTTCAACCTGAGAGGAATAAAACAGACTTGTTAGTAGTTTCGTAGGCTGCTAGGTATTTCTCCCTAGTTTTTGGTGGCAACAGGCTGTCACTCGCGTTTCGTGCCTCGATTAGTATTTCCTGGGGGGTCAAATCTACGTGTTGCTCCTCACTCTTCTTTCCTACTTGAAGTCAACATTTTTGATAATAATAATTAACCACAATGAAAACGTACTTATGGATAATGGCGACCTGGTTTTGCTTCTTCAGCGCGCCGCGCTAGCAATTCGCGCGCAGGTATAAATAAAGGCACTGGCAAAACGCTAAACAGCCAATATAAAAAATATAATAAACACAAAATAATGTTTTGAATAAGCAAATTATTAGTATGTAGTGAAAAATATATAATTTTATGAAACGATGGTAATTTTGATGATTGATTTATCATAAGTAACCTAAAATAGTTTATTTATTCACAAAAATATTCATTGTAATTAGACATAAAAACTTTGCGGAGATTAATGATTGATTGATTGGAAATAAATGTAAAGTAAAAACACTACTGTATAATAAGCTGAATTATGAATCTAAATGCGTTGCCATAAGAGTCACTTTTCAAGCAAGTGTGTTGAAGAAATATTTCGTCATTTTTTTGTAACTGTATTTTATGATCCTTCTATTATGCCGTCCTATTGTTTAACCGGATGTTCTGACGTTCCCACTGAATAACAATGGTACTTAGATAATGAACTTATTTTTTAGCAGTTGCAAAAGTTGTGACAGCAATAAACAAAAACTCTGATAAGTTTGTTTGTTTGTTTGTTTGGGTTTGTTATCAGAGTTTTTTGTTATGTTTTTGTTATCAGAGTTCAAATACTACTGTAATTTTGCTATTTCAATCAAAACAGCAATAAAAGAAAAAGGCACCAAATGTTGTCAATTTCTAACAAAACTACGTAATTTGCTTCTTTTTGGCGTTCTGTAGTCAACAAGGAACCCTTACAGTTTCGCCATGTCCGTCTTGCTCTCTGACTGTCTGTCCTCGGCTTAGTTCACAGACTCAGTACTAGAAAGCTGTAATTTGGCATGGGTATACATATTAATGAACTGAGATAGGAGCCTTTTGGCCTCGTACAGGACTTCGTTTTTATTTTAATTTAACTTTGTTTTTTTTTAATGTTTCTATGAGTGTTTTTTAGTTTAATTTATGATCTCCTGTGCGAGTCCCAATAAATACTTTTTCTTTCTTTCCTAATCACGCCAACAAAGTGGTAAACTGTAATCTTGAAAAAAATGTTTTTTTAGGGTACGTTCCTTGCACATAAAGTGGGGATGATATATTTTTTTTCTCGTCTATCCCATAGTGTGGGTGTATCGTTGGATAGACCGTTCAAAGATATTGCTGATTTGTGAAAACTATTTTCGATTCAGGGATCCGTATGCATACAATTAAGCTTTAAAGTGCTCATTTTTGATAGTCAAATGTCCCCCTCCCCCTGCCAGATTAATGGTTGATTTTGGATATGTGAAAAAAAATATGGCAGTAGTACCTATATATAATGAAATAAATAGGAAAACTATCACAGCTAAGTAGGCTTTACAAGTTTACGAGTAATAACTCGTAAACTTGTAAAGCCTACTTTTCCTATTTATTTCGTTCGCAATTCTCCAACTGAAAATGTAAGTTGGTCGACTATTGTCGACCAACTTACATTTTCAGTTGGAGAATTGACTGTGACGTATATCGATGAACATGTTTTTTGACTACAATATTAAGTTTGTTTTTGAGATAAATTTATCTTAACTATGGAACCTTTCATTGTGTGTGGTCCGACTCGCACCTGGCTGATTTTTTATATTATTGTTTCCAAGTTTAAACACATTTAAATGTAGTTATTTACTTTGCAATAGTACTGCACAAGTAACACCTCACGCTGATAAAACACAAAAGATGACAATATAAACATTTTATAGCTTTATGCGGTGCCTGTTAACGCGCCTAGCGCGTTCGCTGCGATTTGTCTGGTGGCATCGCATAGGACATAGCGAAAATTGGGGAGGCAGTGAAAGTGTTAATAAATAACTAAATTTATAGACCCGTCAGAGGAGGCCATGTGTCGGAGAGAGTTAAATATTATAGTGGATAGAATAGACATGACTTTTGTTGTTTGACATTCCTTATTCTAAATTATTATATTTTTGTGGAAATGTTTTATTATTGATACTAATTAAATATAGCAATACCAATAATACATTTTCTAAACCAAACGGAAGATATGAGTACGAAATTACTTCTTGTCAACAATAATAATTCATAGAGCTCTCGCTGGCCGTGCCTATTAAAAAAATATCTCACAAACAAGTGAGCATAGCCCGCGCCTAGTGTGAGTGTCACACTTCTATACATAATTACACTAATACGAACACGACTAAAATAGGCTTCGTGCATCCCATTGGTCAAAACGCTTGCATCGGGCGATCGAGTCGTGAGCTGTGCTATACGATTATCGCCTTAGAGGTGAGCATGCGGAACTTTGGCCGATAGTACATGTATGTACCTACATAACTAGAGTCCTAACGATGTACATAGCTATATACAGCATCCAAAATGATCTTCTAATACTTTAACAACTTGTACATTATATACCGTGGTTTTGATTACCTATTTCGTGGTTGTATTTACCTACCTTTCCTTTGAGGATTTATTTTCACTAAGTTACACTTTATTAGCACAAGTAAAAACACACTATTTAATTTCGTTAGACTGTCGAGTTAAAATTGCAAAAGATTGAATTTACCGCCAGTTTCACGTTTCAAGTATATATGTATAAACCGCTTAATACAAAATGTTCCCTAAAATAAAGTATTCTAGCGCTCAAAAGGCGCTACTCAACTTAGCCGCATAATAGTCGATAAAAAATAGAGGCGTCAAGTGTTGGGACGATGAGCACCGTTCCCGGTCTGTTGGTCACCGTAACGTGATGTCCACTTACTGTGATACGTAATACCAATGTTATGAAATTCTCAGTTGTCATCAAAGTTCGGTGTACAACTGAAGCTAGTTAGTCACTGACAATGAAAAAGATAGCCAATAGCCCTGCTGGTGGGATGACACTGACAGTTCACTCCACGGCCCCTTCAATTAAGTTTTCACGGTGAGAAGGTTACAGAATAGCACTGCTGTATACATTGAAAAGTTTAAATATGACATTTCTACAATAGAATTTTCTATCCTATTGTAAGTATTATTGACTTCGTAATGGCCTAGGATTGAATGTCACTGCAAGTGACATTCAATCAAAACAACAAGCTCTATTTGTCTATGTGACAGTTAGGTAGGTTCAACCTCAGTGAAGTTTCTATTTACTGAGTGTTGCTGTCAAAAGTGATTAAGCTGTGGCGGCATCTACATTGCCACATGCGAACTACGCAACACACTGACGTCACGCAAAATCCTGCATCGCGCAAGCAGCGTTTACCGCGCAACTAGCATTTATATAACGTCCCGACATCAACCGTTGGGTACTCCAGTTCCAGTTCTGATACAGCCTGTCCCACCTTGCTGTCCTCCCCCCAGCGTCGCCCTAAGCCTGCATCAAACTCTTACTGACTAAAACCCACCCGTGTTCCTTCCGTTGCCTGTGTTGCCAGAGGCCTCGGTAACCGTTTCGGACTTTCCCGCGAGAATGACGTCACTGTAACGTCATTTATAAATAGGTGTTTTCCTAGAGAGCATTTTTGAAACCATAAAGTCAAACCCAGGTGCCGTAATTTTCATAACGGCCGTCTTTGCGACCATTATGTGGCCGGCATCGCTCTTCTAGGAAACCAAAGCTTAAGACTGTAGTTTATCACAAAATATATTAAAAACTGTGATTATGAATCAAGGTTTTTTAATATATTTTGTGATAAATTACAGCCTAGGTTTGACATTACGGTTTCAAAAATTCTCCCTAGGAAAACAACCACTTACTTTCATAAATGACGTTTCAGTGACGTCATTCTCGCGGGTAAGTCCGAAAGGGTGGAAGGACAAGCAAATCACACGCAGGTTTAAATAGAGAAAATTTCTAAGTTATTTATAACCTCATTAGTAAAAGAACTAGTAGTGCAGTCATTCGAAAAAAATCTCTTCCTTAATAACAAGATTGCGGGACAGTGACAACAGTATTCAGGCAAAACGATCGTAGCAGGTTTAGTTCTGTAGTTTCTGCCTACCCCCATGGGAAGAAGGCGTGAGTTTATATATGTATGTCGGAAATACGTTAGTCACTCGTTTGACTATTCGTGACGCCAGCGCCACTAAGCGGCGCTTGACAGAGTCTACAACATAACGCTCGACCAGTTCTAAGGGCAGTTTTTCGGAAACGGTCAAGGAGTGAACACGTTTAGAAACTGTCGCGCGTTCCGTATAGTTGTGTCCGTAGCTAGTGTGATTGTTTGATCGTAAATTATAATTTGATTTAAACTGCAAACGGTTTTTCTATTGTGCAATAACCAACACTTCCCATTGTACGCCCATGTAAAACACTTCTTAAGCTGTATGACAATTTTGATGTTCAATAAAGTATATTCCATCTGTTTTTTTGGTACGATATCTTGACACATTTGGTTTATGAACCCGGAAGAACTATTATTTATAACTATGTCGAGTATCTCGACCTCAGAATCCGAGCCTGGCCAGAATCAGTTTTCTCCACATGTACGTAGGCGACGAATTTTCTAGAGATTATTTCAAGAAAGCTATCAAATACAAAGACCTTAATAAGAATACAGAATATTCAAAACTCGCGTTCAATGTCGAAGTCACAGATGTTTTTCGTAATTTTGGAATTAAATTTGTGCTTTGAAAGGATTATGAATACTACCGTACTAATAATAATAATAAATAAAACTAGCAACACTCACGTCAACAGAACGTCAAAAATTTGTTTTCACAATTTCCATATTTTTATTAATTTTAGACGCAGTTTTTTTTTTTGTTTGAGAAACCCAAAACAAGCCTGAAACTCATGATCGCAATATAATAAAAAATACAACAACAACAACAGCAAAATCAATGAAATTTATTACAATAATACCGAATCAGAGGACGGTGACATCTGTCATGTCATCTCCGACAAAACAAAAATGATGAAGAAGAAAATCAAATTTAAAATATGTTGACGAGATCTGCTGCACGAGCACGCCCACCACCTCCGGACTCTTCGCTCAGCTCCGCCTCGCCGCCGCCGGTACCCAGCCCCACTGTGAGTGCTGTGACGACACCGGCCGCGGTAGTTGCGTCGAGCTCGAGCGACGAGTATTTTTCCCCGCCGACGTCGCCAACACCTGTACGTCGGCAGGGGAGAGGCCGGCCACCGAAGAGCTTGGGACTTAGGGGCCAACTGGCCCCAAGCCGGGTCCCCGCTGCCGGTGGTTGTGTGCAGCGCATGAGATGGACTCAGTCTATGAACGAGAACGTCATGCGCGCATATTACGGGTCTACAGAGGGGGGAACCAACCTCACTGCGTACCGTGTTAGGATGCTGTCTCTGTTCCAGAAACTAGAATCAACCGTCAACGTCTCAGCCCAACGACTATCGGATCAGGTGCGAGTCATCCAACGCAATCACAGGTTGGACGATGCCGCACTTGATAGGCTGCGCTCAGAGGTACTGAGCAACCATATCGTCTCAACTCCGGCACAAACCGCGACACATGCACCAATCATTAATGCAATCCCGCCGCGGTCCAATCACGATGTTGAAGAGGAGGATGATAGGGTTGCCACAGTAAGTAGCCAGTGCAACGTCCGATTGAGAAGCGCACTGGAAGATGCGTTTCGCGAGTATAGGTCCACTCCGACCGAACTTAGACCCCGACTACCACGCCTACCCATGCACAAGAAAAATAGGGCGCTGGTATGTACCTTGGACTCGCTGCTTAAGGATTTCTTCGAGAGCAGCGAGGATCTCGTTGATACACACTCGATCCTATATTGCGCGGCTGTTGCGGCATGTCGTTTAGCGAACGTGAAGTTCCCAAACTGTGACGGAGCTACGCGACCAAAACCAGCCGTACCAGCCTGGCAATGCAGGATCGAGCGTCGTATTGATGGGGCCAGGGTACTCATAGGCAAACTATACTGCTTCAGGGAGGGAAATACACGACCACGAGTGATGCGCTTTGTAAGGCGGGCATTCTCGGGGACTGGAATCAGCCCTCGAGAATACATGTCTCGTGTCACGGAGCGCATCGACTTCCTGAAGCAGAAAGTTTGTGCATGGGCGAGCCGTATTCGGCGGTATAAGCGGCGGGTTGATCGATACACGCAAAATCGCATGTTCCAGAGCGATGAGAGGTGGGTATATAGAGCTTGGGAGCGACCTGAACAAAACGAGACAGACGTGTGCCGCCCCGATGATGCCACCACGACTGCGTTCTGGCGCAGCATCTGGTCGGTACCTGTCTGCCATGCTGAGGCTGACTGGATGCGGGATGTCGAGCGAGTGTGTGAAACTATACCAGAAATGGAAGTAGTCATTATCACGCCATCAGATATAGCTAGAGCGGTCCGTCCGTTACCGAATTGGAAATCACCAGGACCGGACGGACTGCACAACTTTTGGCTGAAATGGCTAACTAGTTCACACACTTGCCTGGCATCTCAGTTCCAGTCATCCTTAGAGTCTGGGTCGCTACCACAGTTTCTGACGACAGGCATTACCCACCTGCTCCATAAGTCAGGTAGTCCCGCGGAACCCAAGAATTATAGACTGATCACGTGTTTATCGACGGTCTATAAACTTCTTACATCCATTTTGAGAGCGAAAATTAACACACACATTGACAGTAATTCGATTATGTCAGCCTCTCAAAATGGATGTAGGAACGGGTCCCGTGGCACTAAGGAGCTACTTCTCATCGACATGGCCATTAGCCAACAGGTTCGTCGATTCCGCAAGGATCTGTCGACTTGCTGGATAGATTATAAGAAGGCCTACGACTCGGTGCCACATACATGGCTCATGAGGGTGCTGGAGTTCTACAAAATAGATACAACTCTACGCACCTTCCTTGAATCGTGTATGGGGCAATGGAGGACAGTCCTTCGCTATCCAGGGTGTCGACAGATCCAGGGGAATGATGAGCCTGTATGGATTAAACGGGGAATATTTCAGGGTGACAGTTTAAGTCCACTTTGGTTCTGCTTAGCCCTGAATCCTCTAAGCACGCTGCTGGAGGATTCAGGTCTAGGCTATCGGTTGAGGAGAGGTGGTCAGGTCATATCTCACCTCCTCTACATGGATGACTTGAAAATCTTTGCCCCCAACAAATTGCAACTGATGGAGCTACTGAAGGTAACTGAAACTTTCAGTAGCGCCATCAGAATGGAGTTTGGTGTGGACAAATGTGCAGTCATGCATGTAAAGCGAGGGGAGATAATGGAATCCGAGGGAATTCAACTTCCGGATTCCATACACCTTAGATCCCTCTCCTCACCCGAAAGCTATAAGTATTTGGGTATGTCGGAAGCGTTAGGCATCAACGTTACTGACATGAAGCAATCATTGAAGGAGCGCTTTTTTGGCCGTCTGAAGAAGGTATTGATTAGTCCTCTTTCAGGCGGAAACAAGGTGCGTGCCTTCAACGGTTGGGTCATGCCGGTTTTGATGTACACTTTCGGCATACTCAAATGGACTCAGACCGAACTCGACGCCCTGGATAGGAGGGTCCGTACACTGTTGACCGCAAACCGGATCACCCACGATCATCGGTGATGAGACTGTACATCCCGCGGAAGTGCGGGGGTCGAGGCTTTTTAAATGCGAAGACCCTCCACAACCGCGAGGTATGCAGTCTCAGGGAATATTTTTTGAAAACCGAAGTGGGTATGCACCGTGATGTGGTCGCAGTGGACAAAGGGCTCACCCCACTTTCCATGGCTAAAGAGAACTGGTGCAAACCTGTAATACTTACAACGGATGACCGCAAGGAGATATGGCAAAACAAGGAGCTACAAGGGCGCTTCTATCGGGCTCTTCATGAGCCCGATGTAGATTTTTTAGCGTCCGTATCCTGGCTACGCTTTGGGGACC
The DNA here is from genome assembly GCA_905333075.3 of Atethmia centrago. Taxonomy (NCBI): domain Eukaryota; kingdom Metazoa; phylum Arthropoda; class Insecta; order Lepidoptera; family Noctuidae; genus Atethmia; species Atethmia centrago. The sequence goes on along the minus strand of HG995389.1, from coordinate 7,294,409 downwards.
TTTTCGGGGAAACTGAAGGTTTCGTCAGTGCAATTATGGACGAAGTTATCTTGACGAATAACTACCGGAGACATATTATGAAGGACGGGACGGTTGACGTGTGTCGGGCATGCCACCGTCCGGGTGAGTCTATCAGACATATTATCTCTGGTTGTTCTCGTCTGGCTAACGGCGAGTACTTGCACAGACATAACCAAGTGGCTAGGATTATTCACCAGCAACTTGCTTTGAAATATAAACTTGTGAACTCTGAGGTACCGTATTACAAGTATGCGCCCGACCCAGTTCTCGAAAATGACCATGTCACGTTGTACTGGGATCGGTCTATCATTACTGACAGGACTATTGTCGCCAATAAGCCTGATATAGTGGTGATAGATCGATTAGCGCGCCGCGCAATGATAGTCGATGTTACCATTCCACATGACGAAAACCTCGTGAAAGCTGAGAAAGAGAAGCAAATAAAATATCTCGACTTAGCACACGAGGTTGTTGACATGTGGAATGTTGACTCGGCTGTCATTGTGCCGATTGTCGTTACGGCCAATGGCCTGATGGCTGAAAGCCTCAACCATCATCTCTCGAGGCTCTCGTTAGGCGGCTGGATCAAGGGCCTGATTCAGAAGGCAGTACTCCTCGATACGGCCCGCATTGTGAGGAGGTTCCTGTCTCTGGAGCCCTAACCACCGGTAGCTTGGACTCTGCTCCCGACACCGGCGGACCACTATTTTTTATATTTTTAAATGTTTTTTTTTATACCTTTTTTCAAGAAATATTTAAAAATATATTTTATATGTAAAAAAATAAATAAACGAAATAATAAATATAATAATAAAATAAAACACAAATGTAATATATCTATGTATACAAATATTTTATAAAATTAAATGTAACTATATATTTCAAATGACTTAAATTAGTATAAATTAAATAAAATATGTTAGAAAGAGATTATATTATATATTTATTTATTTATTTGCATAATGTACACTCAGTTTCAGGCTAGGCTAAAACCCTATTAGGGCGCAGCAAGTATACATTGCATACCTTCTACCCATGTGCCAAATTTCATCTAAATCCGTTCAGCCGTTTTAGCGTGATGCCGTGATCAAGGGAAATAGGGTTTATTTTTTATATAATATATAAAAAATAATCCCTATTTCCCTTGATCACGGCATCACGCTAAAACGATTATTTTTTATATAACGGACGTACAATGGGAAGTGTTGGTTATTGCACAATAGAAAAACCGTTTGCAGTTTAAATCAAATTATAATTTACGATCAAACAATCACACTAGCTATTCACACACTGTAGGTACACGACACAACTATACGGAACGCGCGACAGTTTCTAAACGTGTTCACTCCTTGACCGTCTCCGAAAAACTGCCCTTAGAACTGGTCGAGCGTTATGTTGTAGACTCTGTCGAGCGCCGCTTAGTGGCGCTGGCGTCACGAATAATCAAACGAGTGACTAACGTATTTCTGACATACATATATAAACTCACGCCTTCTTCCCATGGGGGTAGGCAGAAACTACAGAACGAAACCTGTTACGATCGTTTTGCCTTGTTTACGCTCATACATCATACACACACGCATTTGTTATTATGATTGAATTGAGTTTAATTTAATTTTAGTTTATGTTTACCTTTACTCCGGGAATGTCACAATTCCGACCCCCAAGACACAGGCAAAGGCCTAGTTTGAGGGTCACCGTCTGATCTGTTCTTGTACTATCTGATCTATAGAAATGAAACCGGCCAAGGTAAGGGTTCTGTAGTTGGGATTACTTGGGATGAATTTATCCCAAAAACAAACTTAACACTGTAGTTAAAAAACATGTTCTCCCATACATTTTCCAACTGCAAATTTAAGTTGGTCGACTATTACTCGTTAACTTGTAAAATCTACTTAGCTATGATAGTTTTCCTTTTAATTTCATTATTTGTACTACTGCCATGATTTTTTTCACATCATAACCAACTATTTAGTTGGCAGGGGGGGGGGGAGACACTTGACTGCAATTCAATTAGCACTTTAAAGTTTAATATTACGCAAAAAGATCCTTGAAACGAAAAATGGTGTTCGCAGACCCGCAATATTTTTTAACGGCCTATCCAACGATACCCCACACCATGGGATAAACAAGAAAAAAAAAGTCATCCCCACATTAAGTGCGAACCCAAAAAAAAAAGTTTATACGTTTTTATTTTAGCACTTTGTCGGCGTGATTAATATTTTACCTATGCCAAATTACAGCTTTCTAGTACTAAGCGTCTTTGAGCTACAGCGGGGGCAGACAGACAGTCAGACAGACGGACATGGCAATACTATAAGGTTTCACTCCTTATTTACTACGGAACCCAAATAATGAAATGCTGTTCGTTGGTAAGCGCATCACTTGAGAACGGTTTGACCGATTTGGCTATTTTTTGTTTTACTTGCTGTCCCCGCGGTTTCACCCACATAAGTTTCAATCCCGTGAAATATCGGTACAAAAAGTATTTTATGTCCTAACTCAGATCGAGGTCTACCTATGTACCAAATTTCATCTAAATCCATTCAGCCGTTTTAGCGCGAAAGCGTAACAAACAAATATACAAAAATCTAATCTTTCACTTTATACGAGTAATATTATTATATTATTATTATATTATTAGTAATATTATAAGCTGCGCCCCGCGATTTCACCTGCGTAAGTCTCGATCCCATGGGAATATCGGGATAAAAAGATCTTATGTCCTAATCCAGGTCATGGTCTACCCATGTGCCAAATTTCATCCAAATCCGTTCAGCCGTTTTAGCGTGAAAGCGTAACAAACAAACAAACAAACTCACTTTCGCATTTATAATATTAGTGAGGATAGTTTAGATAAATATTAAATTTTAGCTCATATAGTTAGGTATAAATATTCACAACACCGGAGAAACCTGGCAGTAGAGTAGAAGTAAGATAGATGTCTTATAAACTGAAGTGCTATAAATAGTACCATAAATATAAATATATCTAGATACACAGTTAAAGCTGTGAACTAGTCGAAAAAAAATGCGTCCAACTGTGGGCCGCAATATATACGCACACTGGAAGAACACAATGACAGCACAACGACGTCGCGCGAGTGTAAGACGTAGCTATCACGCACACCAGCAGGCTTTTTTTTTTGTGGGGTTGGAAATGATCAAATAACTTCTCCCGCTCTGGGCGGAGCGGGAGGGTTTGTCAGACTCTTGCTCACTAAAACCTACCAGAGTGTAAGGAACACGGGTGGGTTTTGCCGTTGCCTGTGTAACCCTTTCGTACTTTCCCGCGACCCCGGCAGGCATCGGCTCTGAAGGACCCTTACACTTGTGCTGACATCTCTTTGAGGCGCGCGTGGGACACAACGCGCCTTCGACCTGGGGCTGGTCCTTATCAGACGGCGGCTACTCATTGGTCACCGTCCGCAAGCCCGCGCCTACGGTGGCCGGAAATCCGCCTGGGATTCCCGACACCCAGGACGTCTCCTGCAGCGGCTAGGGGCGAGAGGGCGCGAAATTTGCCTTTCCCTCAACCGTCTCGCCCCCTCCTTCGTGAGCATTACTGCTTCGCAAAAAGAGGTGACGGCTGCCCATGCCCTCTCGCCATGGCCTGGACCAGGGCCGGACGCGAGAGATCTGCGCCACCGATCGCCTCCACTAGGACACGGCGGTGCTCTGGCTAAGCCTACCTCCACCGTATACTCCACCGTGTACACCAGCAGGCTTACCACGAGAACCGTACGACGAATGCTGATGACACGCTGGTTCAGGCGAAAGGGAGGTCGCACCAGGCGGCGGCCGAAGCAGCGGCACGCGTAGTTGCGACATGCGTCGACAGGATCCGGCAATTGGGACTCGAGGTGGCCCTGCACAAGTCCGAAGCCATGTGTTTTCATGGTCCTCGGAACGCGCCACCGTCGGGGTCCCAAATAACGGTAGGAGGGGATCACATCTCCGTCAAGTCGACAATGAAGTACCTGGGACTCGTCCTCGACAGCCGTTGGAATTTCTTGGAGCATTTCCGACGTTTGGCACCCAAACTGGAGCGAGCTAGGGCTGCCTTGAATCGGCTTCTGCCCAATCTAGGGGGTCCCACCCAAAAAAAAAAGCTTTCACGCACACCAGCATAACAAAATTGGCCTGTTGTTTTAGTTTTTTTTGAGGGGCTTGTGGCCAAGTAATAACAGCCGCACGGGTTGAACGACCAGGTTAAGCTACGCTTGCCGCGGTTGGTCCGTCCGTAAAGGTCCGTAAAGGCGACCATCTTTACATACCAAGACCCCTCCGTGTCTCGGAAAGCACGTTAAGGCGTTGGTCCCGGCTGACATTTGTAGATATTTGACAGTTGTTACGGGTCGTCAGAGGCTCTGAAGAAAGTCTGACAACCAGTCTTACCAAGGGGTATCGTGTTTCCCAGTAAATGGGTTGTGAAGGTCAGATAGGCAGTCGCTCCATGTAAAATACTGGTATTCAGCTGCATCCGGTTAGACTGGAAGCCGACCCTAACATAGTTGGGAAAAGGCTGGGCAGATGATGTTTTAGTTCTTTTGCAGCGCGACACTAGACAAATAATTAAACTAAGCTTAGTACATTATATCAGTGGTAACAATAAAAACAATGTACTACACTTTCGATTAAAATTAATTTAATAAACGGATTGCAATCATCGCTTACCGAGAAGAAGCAAGCATTAACCTTTGAAAGTTCGACTGATGAATTCCTTTTTAATTAAATACAAAATTAAACGTTCGTTCCAAGAATGTTAAGGAAATGAAAATCTTGTTTGATTAAGTGTAATAATAACTCTTTTGAATTACATTTCAGGAGTCTCCACGAGTAATGAAATGAGATTAAATTAAATTAAATTGTTTATTCTGTAAATAAGATATCTCAATTTTGCACGACATATTATTATAAAACATATTTATTTACATAACCAAATTACAAGATGATTATTAACATTAACTAAATTAAATTAAAACTAAGTTAAGCTTAAAAAAGGCCCTCGGGGCATTGTACCGAGGATGCTGGCGGCACTTCCTCGCTGAATTGCAATGCTTATGCGTTGCGCGAGAAAGCCAGCTTCTCGGTCACCAGTTGCATCTATTGAAAAGAAAGTATAATAGATATGAAAGTGAATTATTTATTATTATTTATTTTTTAAATAAGCTAGATGGAGTCAACATTTCCTATCTGACCCAGGGGTCAAGAAATGGCAAAGCAAACTCAAGGGTCAAAGTCTCTTTTAAAGTCCAGACATCTTGGTCAGAACATGACGACTATGTAGATCCATGTCTGGAACGGTCTTCTGAGGAAAGAACCACACTTTGAGTGGACCTGTCCAGTCAGTGCAAGCATTTGTCAGTAATCGTGTAGCTCAACTCAATACTTAAAGAGCTCAACGACATTGTACATAAACTCACGCCTTCTTCACATAGGGGTAGTCAGGTACTACAGAATGCCACCTGCTACGCTCCTTACATACTTTTTTTGCTTCGTTTACTTTCATACATCTGGTCATACACGCACGTCGGTTGCGAGTACTACGCACCAGACCTTTCTGAGGAACACCAACGAGGTCAGTGTATGTCCTTCTAGGACGGCCTCTCGGTGTTTCCACTCAAAACTGCCTTGCCAAATACTCTTTTGATCGTTCTGCGTTTCTTTATTGTTTAAGGAATGTAAATTTAGCTACCAACCAACTACTAGAGAAGATAGGTAGACAGAGATGTTGCGGATCTCAAGTTTTTTTAAGGGATGGATTCCTTAAAAGGCGGCATCCTTTTTATATTTGGTTAGGGATCAATATTCTATGCAGGTATTTTCTTTCAATAAGGCTTGGAAAATGAAAGTATCATTTTTTGATAATTGTTAATTATTGTTTATAATAATAATAATGTTGATGACGATGGTGATCTAAAATAAATATTTACTTAATTAATAAATATTGTTTACTTGGGACAACCCTAGCTGTCGCGACAATGCCTAGACGTTGTCGGCATTTACCACGAGATCAAAGGCGTCGTCCTACTGTTTCTTTTTATACTGTGATACTAGTGAGAAAATAAAATTATATTACTAATGAGATCGTGTTTATTTAAATACCTTAGATATGAAAGTTAATTATTTGGAGCTTGGCTTCTAATTTAAGAACTCACTTAGAGTGTAGATACATTATTATAGAGACATTTCTTAAGTTTCGTTTTATAATAATACCCATCCACATTCATACTCAAAACTTGCTCATGACATTTTCCTTACTCTTCCGAATTACGACAACCGATTTCCACACAACTTTTGAGTCACCAGTGCCACTTTCAGAATGCCTCTTAGCTATAGCACGTATTGAGGTGAAAGAAAACATATTTATATGTGTGAATAATAATGATGAGCGTGTTTCTTCTTCTTCTAGATTGAACAGCTGTTTTAGACCACAGAGCATCCTTCTACTGAACACCAACCCGTGAAGTGTCACGGGCTATAATCGACCCCGCAAACCCAGTTTGTGTAGTGTGGGGGTCCACTAGGGCCTTTGGCTGCCGGGGTCGCGGGAAGGTACTAAAGGGTTACCGAGACCCCGGGCAACACAGGCAACGAAAGGAATACGGGTGGGTTTTAGTCAGTAAGAGTCTGACACAAGCTCCCGCTCCGCCCAGAGCGGGAGAAGATATTTCATGATTTCCCAACCAAAAAAAAAAAAAGATATAATAAAGAATATTAATGTAATGACTGTAACTTCTCAGTATATTTATGAAAATCTGTTGTACGCACATAAAAATATTAATTTATTTAAAAAATACAGTAACATGCATAATGTAAATATTTACTAGGAACAAACACTTTGTTGTTCCTACAACCAGGCTCAAAAAAAAGGACAGCTCGTTTAGATGCCAATGTATACGTTTTTATAATAAACTTCCTAGCCACATTCAAGAACTAAGCCTTAATAAATTCTTTTTTTTTTTTAAATCAGAAACTGTACCTGAAAGCCTTTTATACTGTTAAAGATTATATTGAGGACAAAAAGGCTTGGGATTGAGCTGCTTCAATAAATTTACAGTGAATTTTTTTTTTAACTCTTTTTATTTTGCTAGTTATTTATATTTTCGTATTCTATATAACATTTTATATAAATAATGACATGAATATTTACTTTGTAAAGTATTATATGTATTATTTTAATTATTAGTAATGTGAGGACTATGTGGGTCATTGTTTTTTGGTCTCTTAGTTAGTTTTAATGATGGTCTGGCAGTTTAAGTACTTTATGCGGCCTACCCAAATGTCTTTTCTTTGGTATTGTTCGTCAAATCATTGAGCTCCTTAAGTTTTGAGTTGAGCTGCATGATAACTGACAAATGCGTGCACTGACTGGACAGGTCCACTCAAATTTGTGTGGTTCTTTCCTCAAAAGACCACTTCGGACACCATTACATGGTCTTCAAATGGTCTGACAAAGATTATGTCTGGACTTTAAAAGAGACTGTGACCTCTGAGTTTGTTTCGGCCTTTCTTCTCAGAGTAGTCTCTTCTCAGTTTTAGAAAATATGATTGACGTGTAAAAGTATTTGTACAAACCTACTTACAGAAATAAAATCATTTATCATTTCATTTTTCAACGAATAGGTAGATAACTGGTCTGCTCGTCAAGCAAATGGCCTTAACTCTGGGTCATCTAACTTTTCAATTCGAAAGCGATATTTTCAAAATGTACAGACAATTGTGTACAGACAGTTAGAAAGTGTACAGACACGCTGTGAATATGTGTGTTTACACACACATTCACAGCGTGCAGCGTTCTTTCACGCAGGAGCTCTCGGTACCATCCGAGGAAATGACGAAGTCGGAAGTGTGTGTGTCCGTGTGTGTGTGTGTTTGTGTTATGTGCTGACGCCTGCATGTGTTCACGCACACATTCAGAGCGTGTTTGTACATTTGGTCATTACAAGTAAAGCGCACGTCCCTCTGTGAGATTAAAATACTGTATTATTGATTGTCTCGTAGCAAGTGTGACTGCTGAGCGTGGGTTCCTGAGTTTAGTGCCCGGATTGGAAAACGTTTTACTTATTAGAATTTTCTTTTAGGAAATCTTCAGTAGTATTCTGCCTAAGACTAGATTTCTGATTGAGCTCTATTTATGTAAATGTATCCATTTAGTTCTACCTAACCCTTCGGGAAATACAGTTGAGATGTCTTTTCTTGAAGTTAAATATATCTCCTAATTACACGACTGCCCAAAAAAGGAGTGTGATGTTTCATGTGTTTGTGAGTTTATTTATTCCACCATAACTTCGTAACGGCCTAACTGATATCTATGTATGTGGCATCGTTAGAAGCGTTGCATTATTCCGGGTAAGCTAAGCTGGTGAAAATTTAAACAATATAATGAGGAAGCCTTGATTCATGAAAAAAAAGTTTTTTTTTTCATACAAATTTTACTACTTATACTATCATCGTCTACAACTTGCTTAGTATATAACAAAAAAATAACAGTAGTATTCAGTACGCATTCGTTCACTAATAACATAACAAAAGAAATTAACTAAATATAACAGTAGGTAACTACTGTTATATTTAATTAATTTATTTTTTAATTTCTATTTAATATTATCGTTTTATCACTAAAAGGTATAAAATAAAAAATAAATAATTAAAAAAAATAAAAAACACGCCTGCCTTGTCAAAAAGTGAATTACAAAAATTTAACAAAAAAATTAAAAACAAGCTGAACGATTTTGAACAGAATACCAATCTGTTCATTGCAGTCAGTCAATCTGGTAATTTTTTAAGTATTTTTTTTTTAAATCTATTGCGTTCTATTGCGTTAAATCAACTATGGTTGAACACTACAACCTTTTCGCGAGTTTATCAAACAGCTGCAAACACACCACTGCCGTCTCCTATGCAGATTGTTTTCCAACTCGGCTTGTAGTACTTACAGTTAGGTACCGAGTTAAATTGTAAACCACAAGTGGAGAAACTCTTATATATGATGCTGATGAACCCATAATATGTGTAAAAGAGGATGGTTCAATATTGAAGAATCACTATGATAGACTATATTCATGATAATTTCAGTATCAGTCAAAACGGTCACTCCCGGCTCTCACATTCTGATTGGCTAAAATCTTTCCTCTCGCTTTCTGTGATTTCATAAAAAGGGACGGAAGTGTGTAGACAGGAAGTGACAGCTTGAGCATGGTATAAGCAAGTACTTTTTAATTGAATGGAATTAGTGTACTCATGGAATTGTATGTACTGCTCGTATATAGATTGTAAGTAGTGGGGGTCGAATTTCGATCAGTGGGAGACCACTGAATGATTATTCGAATAAATATTAAAGTATTTAGCTTTTTTAAATTCTTAGGTTAATTTCTGTCGCTGCTCAGTTCCTTATTACCAAGGTGAGTTGTCAGATGTTACATGTCATATACGACTACTGTAAGGCTCGCTCGTTGCTTGTTTACCTTCCTGTTGCTGTTTTCCTAGAGACTAATATAGCAACTTCATCCCCACCAAAAAAAAACTCTATCCGATATGACTATGACGAAATAAAAAAGGAAATTAGTAATCATGATTTTACTCCTATTCTCAGTACGACCGACCCAGACCAAGCAACAAATATTTTAATTGCCGATATTCAAGTTGTTATAATAAAACATACTCTTAGTATGTTTTATAAGACACCTGTTCAGACACCTAATAGAAAAACAGTTAAAAAACCCTGAACGACTGCTGGCTTACTACGTTGCCTCCGAAATCGCGACAACATGCACCGACGGGTCAGTAAGTCTCCCAACAATATAATATTAAAAACGACATACACACGGTACCGCAATTTTTGTAATTCCCTACTTAAAAAACTGAAACGAGCCTATGAAAAAGCAGAACTTAAAAAGGCAAATAACAACCCGAGAGCTACGTGGAAAATAATCAAATCAATCACACACAGTAATCAACAAAGGCACTCTCCTAATGCCTTGCTACAATCTTCTGTCGCACCTGTCGTATATGTTAATAATGCCAATATTTTTTTTGTTAACGTTGGATCAAACCTTGCCTCGAAATTTTCTACTATCACACCGTCCATTTATTCATCTTCTTGCTCATCTCCAGTTCATTCTTTGGTTATTCCACTGGTTGACGAGGCACTTGTAATAAGCACTCTTCATAGACTACGTAGTGAGTGTGCAGTTGGGTGCGACAACATCCCAGCAAATATAATAAAATAATCTAGCTGCATTCTGGCTCCTCCCATTGCCCATTTTTGTAACTGTGCCATCAATTCGGGTGTTTTCCCAAAAGCTTTCAAGCGTGCTATTGTTCATCCAGTGTACAAAGGCAAAGCTAAGGATGACGTTTCCAATTATCGGCCAATTTCAGTCCTTAGCTCCCTCCCTATCTAAAATTCTTGAACGAATCCTCAACACCTATCTGACAAAATTTCTTTGTAAAAATAAAATTAATTGCTCAAAATCAATACGGATTTCGGTCAGGAATTTCCACAGAAGATGCAGTCTCTGATTTCACCAATACCCTGATTAATAGATTGGATAGTCGCCTTAAATGCTATGGTATCTTCTTAGATCTCTATTCCCAGACTGGTGGCCAAAATGGAGCATATGGGTGTACGTGGTGTGGCCCTAGTTAATTACAAAGACCATCTCAGAGGGCGTAGCCAATGTGTTAAAATTGATTCTGTTCTTAGTGACGAAGAATTTATTAGCTACGTTATACCTCAAGACAGTATCTTGGATCCCACACTTTATCAAATGTACATAAATGACCTCTGTCAACTCTCCCTCTCCCATTGTGACATTTTTACCTACGCCGACGACACAGCTGTATTGATATCAGACGTGACCTGGGACAGGGCTAAACAAACCACTGAATTTACCTTGCGAACAATTGTGGACTGGCTTTCCACTAATCAACTGACGCTTAATATCTCAAAGACCAAAGTAATTCCGTTTAGCCACCAAATTCACCTAAACCGTCAATTAACTCGGATAAAATAATAGCACATATTTGTCACGACCCCTCACCTTGCAATTGCAATTGCCTTGACATGGTCCCAAGTAGGTATCAAATATCTAAGGTGTTTTTATCGACGAGAGGTTGAATTGGCGCACCCATACGGATACTCTATGCTACCGGCTTCGTAAACTTATTTATTTATTTAAAGAGCTCAGACATGCGGCTGACATTGAAACAGCATCACTAGTATACCGTTCACTATGCGAGTCGATAATTACTTACTGCATCCCGGTATGGGGCTGGACCTTCACAACAGTGATGCTTAGGGTGGAACGAGCCCAGCGGGCTGTTCTCAAAGTCATGTATTTCCGTAAAAGGGACTACCCCACAGCTCAGTTGTACTCAGAAGCCCGAATACTAACGGTGAGAAAATTATACGTCCTCCGCTCTATCTTGCGCCGACATTCTACGATGCCACTAGATGGCAAGCTATGTAATCAGCGGATTGGCTTTCCTATCTGTGAGTCTGTGAAATGTCGTACTGCACTTGCGTGACGACACTATCGTGTCCAAAGCGCACTAATGTTTAATAAAATTAACAAAAAAAAAATCTATTTACAAACTAACCCTACATAAAGTCAAACAGAGTCTTAAGCCATGGCTACTGTCGTTGAACTATGACGAAACAGAGAAAGTTATCATAACTATTTCGTAACATTAAAACCCCTCCTGATCAAGCATTAACACAAACACACACACATACATATACACTCAACCAACCACCCACACACACACTCACACTCACTCACACTCACACACACACACACACACACACACACACACAAACACACACACACACACACTCACTCTCACACACACACACACACACACACACACACACACACACTACTGGGAGAGGGCACTGGCCCTTGTAACACAGGTCTACCACCTAGCACAGGAGTCAGCGACTTCACACTATTTTGTAACCCCTCTTTCTTGTGTAATAAAGATTATTATTTGTATTATTTTTTATTTATTTCAGAAAACCAATTACAACAGCTATTGCCATCAAGCTGGCAAAAATCCAAACTCCGGGCTGCTACTGAGAAATTCCAGATAGAAAAACCCAATAACACTCTGCCCGACTTGGGAATCGAACCCACGACCTCATGCTCAGCAGTAGTGCTTGCAAACACTAGTCCAACGCGGCAGTCACATGTTTCATTCAAACAATCTCATTTTCAGAAATAAAATGATATGAAACAATAATACTTACCAATGTGATGTGACCTTTACATTGTACAGGTCACATCAGATTGGTAGGTATTATTTCCTAACCCACCTTTTCTAGACTAGATTGGCCCGTAAAAAAATCGGGTGTTTGCAGGTATAATGATATTCCTAAAACACATCATCTGAAGAATGTTGGTGCACTTAAAGGTACACCTCTGCCTACCTGTAGAATACCACATTTCGAGAATTATGTTTAAGTCCCATTTAATAGGGGGCGAGCCTATTGCCATCAAGCTGGCAAAAATCCAAACTCCGGGCTGCTACTGAGAAATCCCAGATAGAAAAACCCAATAACAATCTGCCCGACCCGGGAATCGAACCCAGGACCTCATGCTCAGCGGTAGTGCTTGCAAACACTTGTCCAACGCGGCAGTCACATGTTTCATTCAAACAATCTCATTTTCAGAAATAAAATGATATGAAATAAATAATACCTACCAATGTGATGTGACCTTTACATTGTACAGGTCACATCAGATTGGTAGGTATTATTTCCTAACCCACCTTTTCCAAATACTAATTTGATTTAAAAATCTGTGGACATATTGTATTGAAAGAATTGTCCTTCATCAGTTGGTCCCTTCCTATAGCAAATTAGACCTGTATCACGATATAGGTATTCAAACGAAACGGTTATTAGGGTTCCTTATGCAAACTGTGCCAATAGGACTTACTAACCGTTTTCCGACAGCGACTGCGGAGAAAACAAATGAAAGAAGTAATTTAGAGTGTCACGAGTCACTGCGACTTGTGGAGCGACAGACTGAAACAGGAGACGTGCACGTGTTGCTTGCCGCAAGTTGCGTCGGCACAGATTTCGCAGCATTAGCTCTCACACGGGCGTTGCGGCGCCGCCGTACCGTTGTTAGAGATCTTACACATAAACATAATACGACGTCGCGTCGTCGTGTACCCTGGCGGCTGAGAGTATGTCATGCTCACTCAGATGTATCGCTAATGGTGGCGCGTCGCGTCTTAGCACGACGTCGTATCGTGTTTATGTATAAGAGCCCTTACGCCGCCGCAGCGCCGCACCGCAAAGATTTCACCCTTTCTGTACACCCCTCGCCGCCTCGTCTCGCGGATGTTTGGTGTATGTGCGACGCCGGAACGTACCGTGTGGCATAGCATACAATGGATATTTCTATGTAGGACACCACATCGACATCGTTCCGGCTTCGCATTGTCCCCGCAACGATCGTGTGCATCGGCCTAATTCGTCTTGCTATTCATCTGACCATCGTCGGTCTGGTTCACTGTATGTCGGTCTATTACATGGCATTATCGCAGACTGTAAAGAATAGCCATAACTGTGTGGCATAAATTATGTCGCAGACTGCTGAAAAATGCACGTTATCCCAGTGACAAACATACGACTCACACTTGGCTGTTTATTTTCACATTCATGCCCGTTCTGTTTATTTTTAATTTGTTTTTTCCTTTCGTTCTATTCGTGGTATGAAATACATTACCTCTATATTGAGATAGGACACAGCTGCCAGACATTGTAGGTTTTTTCCGTGTCTGTATTTTTAAAGCACGGTTTTATTGTTTCCGCAAAGAATAGGCAACCTCTTTCTGCCTGTGTGTTTATGAAAAAGCTGCTTAGTGAATAAACGTAAAGCAGAATATCATAAACAACCAAAATCACCAATTTGTCATTTGAATTTGTGTTATCTTTTTTTTAAGTAAAAACGCGTTGAATGAGTTTTTGGTAAGGGAAAATCTTATGGGGAAACTATGAGTGGCTTGGCCACCCATAGTTGTAATAGTTACAATTGAAAGCATATACAAGGTGTCATTTTGCATCCTCTTCAAATAGGAGGAGGAGCAAGGAGGTAACTATGCTAATGATTCTCGTCACGAATCAATATTAAAACAAGTAGGTCTTTTTTTTTCTTATTTTCGGAAATACGCATGTGTGGGACACGCATGTTAAAACGCGGCCCGTATGATACCGCATTGTAACTGCTCTTTTACACCCACACTACTGCATACGCATCGGGGTGATTCTGTTCCGTGAAAGCGGTGTATTCTAAAATACTGTCTAACTTAAATAACTAAACATGTATTAATTATTGAGCAGGTATTAATTATTTTATTTTATTGTCTAAGTCTTTCATCGCAGCCTTCTGAAATTTGATGAGGATGCAAAACGACACCTTGTATATATTTTAATCAATAATTTTAATTTATAAATTATGAAATTAAATTTATTGATTATATAATATAATTAATTAAAAAAGAAGCACTGTTATTTTACAGTTTTAAGTAGTCACTTCCGTCGGTAGACCCCATGACTGTTTTTCAACCGTTCCATTGTATCGTGCATTGGGTTTATGGAAAATGTACGGTGGCGAGCAGTGCAGTGGTGGCCCAGTGGTAACGACGGCTACGACTTACGAGTTGTAGGTCGTAGGTTCGAACACTGACAGGCGCTATACTTTATGTAAATCATTACCACTGCTCTCAAAACGGTGAAGCAAAACATCATGAGGAAACCGGCATATCCTAGAACCAAAAAATTCGAAAACATGTGACATCTACCAACCCGCACTGGGCCCGCGTAGTGGATTACGGCTCACTCCCTCTCACCGAGAGTCGACCTGTGTCCCAGCAGTGGGAACATTAAAGGCTGATTATGCTATTCGGTGGAAGATCATACATTGATAATGGTGATTTATCCGTTTGTTTGCCAAACTTGGAAATTTACGTTATTACGTAAACTGAAATGGTCTATGAAAATTCCATTGTTCAAAAAAGTCCAGGAGTTTTAATAAGAACTCTACGGATCCCGCACCTACCTGAAGTTAAAATTAAGTGGACTAATATTACTTTTGCAGTGTTTTGCTTACAAACTAAAACTCAAAGCATTTATTTCAATAAAACGAATAAAAGTGCAGCAAGCCTATCTGACCCCCCCTAGCCGCCGCGCGCCGCAGGAGATGCTTTGGGCGTCGGGAATCCCGGGCGGATTTCCGGTCACCGTAGGCGCGAACGTGCGGACGGTGAGCAATGGGTAGCTCACCGTCCGGTAAGGACCAGGCCCGGGTCGACGGCGCGTTGTATTCCACGCGCGCCGCAAAGCGATGTCATCAGCACAAGTGTAGGGGTCCATTAGGGCCGATGCCTGCCGGGGTCGCGGAAAGGTACTAAAGGGTCACCGAGGCAACCTGTACCGGCACCCTGGCAACACAGGCAACGGAAGGAATACGGGTGGGTTTAGCGGGAGAAGTTATTTGATGATTTACCACCCAAAAAAAAAAAGCCTATCTGACCCGTGACGGTGGCGCTGTCGATAAAAAAAAAATTGCAGAACTTGTCGTAGTGATTTTGTTAGTTCCAATTAAAGCCACCGGGCCGGATAAGTTTGCTGCACTATACAGGCACTTGAATTGTCAAGTGGTCGGTCAGTCAAAATCAAAAATCAAAATCAAAATATTTTTATGTCTCATAAACCTACATGGGCACTTATGAAACGTCAGAAGCTAGGTGCACGGTCCCAATTGGTCGTTTCCTATGGAGAAGAGCCGGCAAGAAACTCCAAGGTTACTCTTTTAAAAATAATTGGCTTTTACAATGTTTTCAAATTACAGTGTTAATAGGTATGGGAGGACAGTGTAGGCCTGTCGGTAAACAAAATAAAAAGGTCTACAAAATATCTAGTCTATGTATAGCCTACAACGTTGCCACATTCACAAGGTACACAAGAATCTATGTAAAATATTAATACAATAATAAAAATTAAAACCTATTTAAAACAAATGACATGTTTGCCATTACAACAAGTCTGAATTAATATCTTGTCCACAAAAGCCACTAGTAAATAGTTTGATATCAAAATTGTAGGTATATAATGTCATAAAGAAAGAAGATAGAAAATGGAACCTACTTCTTCTTTTCATATGTTTTATGTATTTATTTTATATATGTAAATGGTACATCACAGACTACCTGCAGTATTGTCTCTCCTTTCCCCCCTAATCCATCCAAAGGTTGTCTTTAAAAGATCGCTTTTAGCGATAAGACCGCGCGCCCATTGTGTCACCCTATGTAAAATTTCTACATTTATATCTGTAATTTTTATGGTTTACTTAATAAAGAGTCAATCAATCAATCAATCAATCAATCAATCAATCAACTCAGCCTATAACGGTCCACTGCTGGACATAGGCCTCCCCCAGGCTGCGCCACAACACCCTGTCCTACGCCTTCCGCATCCAGTCTGTCCCAACCACCTTTTTAAGGTCGTTGGTCCATCTAGCTGGGGGGCGTCCCACACTACGCTTGCCGATACGCGGTCTCCACTCCAGGACTCGTCTGCTCCACCGGCCATCGGTCCTTCGACAAACATGGCCAGCCCACTGCCACTTAAGCTTGCTGTAGTAAAGAGTACTATTATATTCTATTCTATCAAGAAGAACGGGCAAGATACTCCATGGACACTCTTTTAAATCAAAATATTGTCACAAAATATTGGTTACATTACTTTGAGCAGCTAATACCTGACACGCTTTTTTCTCTTAAAGTTTTATATTTTTGTAGTAATTCCTGAAATTCTCTAGAGAATAGATACATTTTCATCTGAGCTTGTACTTAGAGAGATGAAATTCAACCTGTCCTACTTTTGTGAAAGGCAGTCAAATATAACGCGTTAAGTTATTAAGTTTCCGCCTGAGTTAGAAAGTGTCTGAGATTATTTTAGTATTTCTAAGTTTTAGTTACTTATAATGGATTTATACGTATATTTGTATGAAAGTCAGGGGAAGTTGTGAACAAGATAATTAACGAATACCTTTTTCTAAAATAGCCTGTCGCAATTACTGCAAATAATTAATATTAAGTAGCAAAAGATAGAGCAGTGGTGGTCCAGTGGTAATGGCCCCGACTTACAAGTTGTAGGTCGTGGGTTCGAACCCAAGCAGGCGCTTTACTTTGTGTAAATAATTTCCTCACCACTGCTGTCAAAACGGTGAAGGAAGACATCGTGATGACCGGCACGTCCTAGAAACAAAAATTCGAAGGCATGTGACTTCTACCAACCCACACTGGGCCCGCGTGGTGGTTTACAGCCCAGCCCATCAGTGGGAACATTATTGGCTGATTATGTAAGTAGCAAAAAGGAATGGCTGTTTTTCCCTTTTTAGGGTTCCATACCTCAAACCCTCAAGGGGTGTAAGGGGGAGCACACAACAACCGGGCTCCCCAAATGTCAACATCACCTGCGCGCGGTACACCCTGCCACTGACGGACGAGGCGCTGGCGAACGACCGATGGCGGTATAACCATCCAACAAACCAATCTAAATTCTTCAGAGCGATGACGGGCAGCAGCGTCATCGTTGCGAAAGGATTGGCACTGCGGTCACCAACCCGCTTGCCCAGCGTGGTGACTACGGGCATTAAAACCTCCTTATGAAAAAAGTGCCAAAACAACGGCCCCCAGTTCCCGGTGGTCCCGCTATTCCTGGTCAAGGTAGCGGTCACGGTTACGGCGGGACGGGGGGTGCGAAGAATCCCCGGGCTACGGCAGGCTACCAACGACGACTACATCTGGCCACGTACAATGGACGTTCGATGAGGCTGGACCATCACCTTGCCGAACTCGAGGTAGAGTTAGGTCGCATTAACTGGCATATACTGGGGTTATCTGAAGTCCGAAGACAGGGGGAGGACACGATAACCCTGGAGTCAGGTCACCTATTCTACTTTCGCGAAGGTGATCAGCTCTCCCAAGGCGGTGTCGGCTTCCTTGTTAACAAGGAACTCACTAGCAGTGTTGTGGAAATCAGTAGTGTGTCGACAAGGGTAGCGTACCTTGTACTGAAACTCACTGACAGGTACTACCTTAAAGTGATACAGGTATATGCGCCGACTTCGACATGCTATGACGAGACAGCCGAGGCCATCTACGAGGACATTGCCAAGGCAATGCACAGTACTACAAAGGCCCACTACAACGTTGTTATGGGTGACTTCATTGCCAAAGTGGGAGTACAAGAATGCGGCGAAACGAAAGTTGGTCCGTTCGGTTTGGGGCGCAGGAATCACAGGGGGCAAATGCTGGTCAACTTTTTAGAGTCTCAGGGGCTCTTCTTGATGAATTCGTTCTTCGAGAAGAAACCCCAAAGGAAGTGGACCTGGCAGAGCCCCGATAAAGTGACAAGGAACGAGATAGACTTCATTATGACGGATAAGAGGCGCATATTTAGAGATGTCTCTGTGATCAGCAGGTTTAATACCGGAAGCGATCACGGGCTTGTCCGAGGCACTCTGAATATCAATTTTCGTGCTGAGAGAATCCGCATGATGAGGCCTACTCTCCGACCTACGCAGCTTCAAGCCGCTCTAGGATCCGAAAAGTTCCAACTGGAACTTCAAAATCGATTCGCCCTCCTGGAAACCACAGGCACTGTCGATGAGAAGGCCGACGAGGTGGTCAAAGCACTACGCGTCGTGTCCCGCAGACTTTTCCCGTCGCAACGGAAAAGTAAGGTGTCCAAACTTTCCTCGGAGACTCTCGGACTTATGAGGGAAAGACGAGAGTTGCCATCTACGCCACCGTCTTCGTCAGATAAGAGGGCCTTAAACCTAAAAATTAGAAAGCTGACGCGACGCGACCTTCGGTGGTCTAACACTCGTGACATTATGGTCGCGATTGAGCAGAACCGAGGGTCGAAAGTTTTCGCTCAGGAATTAGGGAGGTCCAATCTGACGAAACTGAGAACTGCGGATGGTAGGATCGTGACTTCAAAGTCCGAGATACTTGAGGAAGTCGAGGATTTCTACGGGCACTTGTACTCAACGCGGACGGCGAAACCAGTGGGGCATAGTGAAGATGACCATCAAGCCGAACTAACGCGCCACTACACGGAAGACATCCCAGATATCGACCAGTGCGAGATTAGGGCGGCTCTCGAGCAGCTAAAGAACAACAAGGCACCTGGTGATGACGGAATAACGACAGAGCTCCTTAAAGCGGGCGGGGCTCCAGTCCTGAGAGAGCTAGCGAGTCTCTTCAACTCCGTCATCCAAGAGGGTACAACGCCGGAGGCGTGGAGCAGAGGTGCGGTGGTTCTGTTCTTCAAAAAAGGCGACAAAACCTTGCTGAAGAACTATAGACCCATCTCACTTCTGAGCCACGTTTACAAGCTGTTCTCGAGGGTCGTCACGAACCGTCTCACCAGAAGACTTGACGAGTTCCAGCCACCAGAACAAGCCGGTTTTCGAAAAGGCTTCAGTACCGTGGACCACATCCATACTGTTTGGCAGATTGTACAGAAGACCGAAGAGTACAACCAGCCGCTGTGTATGGCATTTGTGGACTACGAGAAAGCCTTCGACTCCATCGAAATATGGGCAGTTCTGGCCTCGCTGCAACGATGTCGAATTGACTGGCATTATATCGAAGTGTTGAGGTGTTTGTATGACGCTGCAACGATGACTGTCCAGATCCAGGATAAAAAAACCAGCCCTATCCAACTGCTCAGGGGGGTGAGACAAGGGGATGAGATATCCGCGAAACTTTTCACCAAAGCGTTGGAGGACGTTTTTAAGACGCTGGACTGGACTGGACAGGGTATCAACGTAAACGGCGAGTACATCTCACATTTTCGTTTTGCCGATGACATCGTCATAATGGCAGAGACATTGGAACAGTTAGACCAGATGCTGCACAGCCTAAATGGAGCCTCTCGTCGGGTTGGCCTCGGCATGTATTTGGACAAGACGAAAGTCATGTACATTTCACAAGTCTTGCCGAGACCAATCCACATCGAAGGGTCGCTTCTCGAAGTTGTGAAGGAGTACGTCTACCTAGGACAAGTTATCCAGCTCGGTAGACACAACTTTGAGAAAGAAGCCGACAGGAGGATCCGATTGGGTTGGGCAGCGTTTGGAAAACTTCGTCAAGTCTTCTCGTCGCCAATCCCGCAGTGTTTGAAGACTAAGGTCTTTAACCAGTGCGTCCTGCCCGTTATGACAAACGGTGCCGAAACGTGAACACTGACAGTAGGGATGGTCCACAAATTCAAGGTCACTCAGCGCGCCATGGAGCGGGCTATGCTCGGAGTTTCTTTGAAGGATAAGATCAGAAATGAAGTTATCCGGAAGAGAACCGGAGTTACCGACATAGCCTGCAGAGTAAGCAAGCTGAAGTGGCAGTGGGCTGGCCATATTTGTCGAACGACCGATGGCCGGTGGAGCAGACGAGTCCTAGAGTGGAGACCGCGTATCGGCAAACGTAGTGTGGGACGCCACCCAGCTAGATGGACCGACGACCTTAAAAAGGTGGCTGGGACAGACTGGATGTGGAAGGCGGAGGACAGGGTGTTGTGGCGCAGCCTGGGAGAGGCCTATGTCCAGCAGTGGACTGTTATAGGCTGAGTTGATTAATTGATTGATTGATTGATACCTCAAACGGTAAAACGGAACCCATATAGGATCACTCGTGTGTCTGTCTGTCTGTCCGTCTGTCACAGTCGATTTGCTCCGAATCTACATGATCGATAAAGTTGAAATTTGGTGCACATATGAAGTTCTATGACCCAAACACGAACGTGTATTGTTATATAATGTAAATCTATGAATTTTGAATATGGGGTTCACTTTTAGGGGGAAAAATATAAAATAAAAAATAAAATTTGCTAACTGTACCGTATGAAATATCGAACGAAAGGTCTTATTATGAGCATTCCAAATAAATATTTTTATAATTTTAAAATAATTAGTTTTAAAGGTATTAAATAAAGTAGATGAAAATTGACCATTCCCCCTCTTATCTCCGAAACTGCTGAGCCCAAAATTTTGAAAAAAAAATACAGAGAATAGTTCTATACTTATAGATTACAGGAAAACCCTATAAGAAGTCTGTGGTTACATAGTAAATCACTCAATATTGTGCGTAAAATCTGACATTTGCATTTGGAATGTATGAGAGAAGTTTTTTTTCAACTACAGTGCTACGGAACCCTTCATTATGTGCACACGCACTTGACCGGATTTTTCTTTAATTTTCATGCAATCTTTGCTTTTATAATTATAATTTTAAATTTCTATCAAAGCTGCCCAGGGTCAGTTTGATTTCACCATAATAACAACTGACTGTCTTAATTAACTTTAATACTGTGAAGTTATTAAATTAACCTCATCCATAATACCAATTCCCATACTTTGGCCCAGCATCTATTGTTTTTACAACATGGCCATAAGCCTAGTGTACAACGTTACTTGGACTCTTATTGGGTTGCTTTTTTCTACAAACACACATACATAAACTGACGGCTTTTTCCTATGACCCTCATAGACCACAGAACGCCGCCTGCTAAGCGCAATACGTGGCCAGCCCGCGCGGCCGGTTCGCCGCAGCTCTGCCGCGCAGCTATCAATTCATCTGCGACCACATTTGCCAGTTGAATTCAAATCGTGCTCCAAAATGGACGTCGAAAAAGGTATTATGGTTGCGCTGACTTACAAAAGGAATATATCATACATATTTTGCAGACGTATTGCAATATGAAGATACATTTTTTAACTATATGAGAATGTCCAAAAATCTTTTTACGAGATCTTGAACATACTAAAACCACAGATTACTGGATTCAGCCAATTTCGGGAGTGCATCTCTGCTGAAGAAAAATTGGTTATAACTCTGAGGTAATATGTCACTGTTAATTTAATTTGATTAGCTTAGTGTGATATGCATTACGTAGATATTTATATTTTTACAATTTTTTGCCTGTCTCGACAAGACGCAGTGCTTGAGAGTTTTTAGCAATCACAAATACCTGTGCTTATTTGGAATACCAAGGTTCGCGGGTTCGATTTTTGTACATTGTATGTCTATACGTTAATGGAATGAAAACATAATTACAAAGTTTTACATATTATGTATTATTGCTTATTAAAAAGAAAAAAAAAAGAAATGCAAAACAATGAATTTTTCTAAAACAATTCAATCAGATCCGACGCTTCAGATTCATTTGAATGAGGGAAAGTAAGGTTGCTAGAAGCTGTGGAGTAGGAAGGAGATGGACGATGTGGACTTTCTTGACGTTGATATACAAGGTGTCGTTTTGCATCCTCGTCAAATTCAAGGAGGTAACCTACTTATTTTATTATTGATTCTCGACACGAATCAATAATAAAATAAGGAGGTTTTTTTTATAATTTTCGGAAATCGGCATGTGTGGGACACACATGTTAAAACGCGCCCCTGTGATACCGCACTGTAACTGTCCTTTTAGACACACACTACCGCATACGCAACGGGTGATTCTGTTTTGTGATAGTGGTGTATTCTAAAATGCTGTCAAGCTTAAATAACTAAAAAAACAAGTATGTATTTAATTATTGAGTAGGTATCATAATTTTATTTGATTATATACTTCTTTCATAGCAGCCTTCTGACATTTGACGAGGATGCAAAACGACACCTTGTATACTTCGGAAATATTCCAATGTAGATGGGTATGGTTGAGAGTAATTTTTCATTCCTGACCGAGTATAATAACCTGTATGACTTTGACTATGTTCAAAAGAAGTATTTGTAAATCAAAAGCCAGTAAACTGAGGATTGAGAGAAGTTGTGATTAGATTAGATTAGATTAGATTATTATTTATTTGTGAAAACATGAGTACACATACAGAGCATGCAAGTTATTAAATTACATTATAGTCTTAAGATCAGTCATGTTTGGCCTTAGTGGCGTACAAATATTTAAATTTCAGTTATAAAAGTTATTGGATAAAGTATTAGATTACATAAGAACAAAATAGTAAATGTCAATTATGAAAACAATTAAATTAAATATATGGTCATAGATAACAATTATTAAATGTCAATTAAAATTATCATCATAGCAATAATATGTTGCTTTATGTAGATTATTTCAAAGATGTTTTGATAATATTAGTAACTACACGGTATTAGATGTTGTCATTAAGAAATTCTAGAATACTGTAGTATGCTTTCCCTTCTAGCAGTATCTTTAATTTATTTTTTAATTGACGAGATTTAAGCTCCTTCCAGCTATTTGGGAGTTTATTGAAAATTTTAGGGGCCATACAGAAAACACTCTTGTGCATTAATGCTGTTTTCGATCTATGTAGACAGAGAATACTGTCATCGCGTCTACTATGGTTGCGATCGACCACTTCTGATTGTCGCAGAAATAAGTGTCGATTTGATTTTACAAACATGACAATGTCTAAAATGTAAAGGCAAGGCAGAGTTAATATTTTATATTTTTTAAAGTAGGGCTTACAACTTTCAGTTGACTGTAACTTAAACATAGTTCTAATGCACCTTTTTTGGGCTTTAAAGGGTATGTCCTTGTCGGTTGAGTTGCCCCAGAAAATGATCCCATATCTTAAATGTGAAGAAACCAAACCGTGATAAGCCGTGAGCAATGATTCACTGTTAAGCACTGGGACCAGTTTGAACAGCGCATAACAAGAATTACTATTTTTTTTACTGAGTTCTTCTATGTGTGCTTTCCAGTTTAGCTTTTTGTCAATCGTCACTCCAAGGAATTTAGTGTTGTCAACTTCTGTAATAATTCTATTATTGTACTGGACGTTAAGATCGGTCATAGTTGATAAACGTTGACTGAAGTGCATTACGTTAGTTTTACTAAGATTAATTTTTAGATTATTATTATTCATCCAATTTATTATTGATGTGACAGAATTATTAATGTCATTATTGTAGCTATCTTTAGTATTACATTGAATTGTGATAGTGCTATCATCAGCAAAGAGTGTAACTGGTTGGTCTACATGTTTAGGTAAGTCATTTATATATACTATGAATAGTAGTGGACCCATCACACTACCCTGAGGGACTCCATACTTGACTACTTGCTCGTGCGAATGAAATATTTCTTCACATTTAGTTTTAACGTTTATCCTAGATATCTCCGTGACCTGTTTTCTGTCATCAAGATATGTTTTTATTAATTTTAGAACCGTGCCTCTTATACCGTATGCTTCCAACTTATTTATTAAAATATCATGCCTGACGTAATCAAACGCCCGCGTCATATCACAGAATATGGTACAGACGGGGTTGGTTCTATCGACATTTATCATAACTTTATGTAGGAAATCGTAAACAGCCATATTTATAGTTCGGTTTTCTCTGAATCCTTTTTGTTCGTTAACTAGTATATTGTGTTTTTCTAAATAAGTACTAAATTCTTTATAAAAATACTTTTCAAAAATTTTGGAGAAAACACTAATAATCGAAATAGGTCTGTAAAATTCCATGGATTCTCTATTTTCTTTTTTAAATATAGGTTTTACAATTGATTTTTTTAAAGCATCAGGGAATATACCGGTACTTATACTTAAATTAATCAGATGGCTAAGATGCGTACAAATTTCTGGAGTCACCAACTTAACTATTTTTGTTGATATTCCGTCATGACCCACGCTGTTCGTATTTTTCAATAGTTTGATTGTTCTAAACACGTCTTGCGGTATACAAGGGGGCATAAAAAATGATTTTTCTCTATTTGGGACTTTTGAAGTGACTTGCTTTCCTGAATCTACAAGCGGGACTACTTTTTCAATGAAGTAGTTGTTAAATTCGTTGGCTATTTTCTGGGCATCTGTTATAGTGTCACTGTTTACTTTTATTTTTGTGATAAGGTTTCGTGGTATGTTATGCTTTGAGTTATTGATGATTTTCCAACTGGTTTTAGATTTATTACTAGATTGTTTTATTTTATAATTATTCTGTGCATATTGCGTTAGTTGCATAATTTTCTTAAACAATTTAGAGTATTTAGTCAAGCTATATTTATTAGTTCCATTTGGGTCACGTCTGTATTGCCATAAAAGTTGTCGCTTCTTTTTGCTGCACATTTTGATATCACGTGATACCCACTTAGATTTATTTGCCGTATGTATGGTTGCAGATACTTCAGGAAAGCATAAATTGTAGAAAAGCGAAAATGTTTCTATAAATATATTGTAGGCTATGTTAGGATCACCTGTTTCGTATATCTCAGAGAATGACAACCTACGCAGGTAATTCTGAAATTTTGAAATATATTCTGATTTGTAATCACGCCTATTCATACGCCAGTATCTTAGAGTGCAACAGTTTTTGACGGGTATTTTTATTAATTGCGCTGTGTGGTCGGACAGCGCGAATTCAAGTACTTCTACTTTACAGGCTCTTTTAAAGTTATGTACAATAGTATCTATACATGTTTGACTCCTTATTCTAGTGGGCTGGTTAACAGATAATCTTAAATTATAATTCAGTAAGAGACACTCAAAATCTAAAGTTTGGTAAGATTTTTTTTAAATATTTACATTGAAATCTCCAGCTATTACAATATTTCGAAAAGATTTATTAGTGAGTTCTCGTAAAAACGTATGTAGTTTTTCCATGAACACATTGAAATTATTAGCGTTTGGAACTCTATAAATACAAGCTATTACAATTTTATAGTTAATCAATTCTACGGCACAACATTCAAAAACGCCGGTTCCTGACATTTTTATAATATGTTTCAATTCCTTATACTGAATTCCGTTTCTTACAAGTATGCATGCTCCACCTCTTTTACTTTCTTTTCTTGTGTAGCATGCCGCAAGCTGATAATTAGGTATATTTAGATACTGTTCATAGCCCTTCATAATAAAATGTTCTGTAATGCATAGTATGTCCACACAAGACTTTATATCTGCTAACTCTTCTAGGCACACTGTTATGGCATCTGATTTAGCTAACAATCCTGCAATATTTTGATGCATTATGTGCAAATATTTAGTTGCGAAAAAAGCTTGTTGTTTGCTCATTACAGGTGTCGTCTTTATTATTATCCGCAGAAACTTCGTCACATATAGCAAATGCATTGCTGTCGGTTTCACTAAAGTTGTTCATGTTAGAGTATTCTATGTCAGTGATTAGAAGTTTTATATCTTCAAAATTTGTTCTCATTGCAGTGTTGTTTATTAAGCCCGATCTTTCGCGAAACATGCTAAAGTCATACTTAAGATTTCGATTTGACTCCAGGTAGTAAGCATGTTCATAGATCAACAGATCCAAGTAGAGTAGGTTATTAAATGTTTCAATCCTCCAGTTGTATAAGCTGTTATGATTTCCATATGCATAAGTAGGGATGCATAAAATTATGTTAGTATGTTTTATTATACTTAACACATTTCTTATGTAAATTATAATTTTGTGGTAGTCATTCGTTACTTTAAAGTCTTCTGGTCCTATAAGTATTATGCAATAGTCATCAATTGTGAAGTCGGATAGTTTTGACTCAATACCATTAAGAAGTTGTTCAATTCCTACTCTCGGTGTTAAATAGTGACATATTTCATCTTGATCTTCTACTAATACATTTTGTGCAATATTTATGATATTTATTGCCTGTTCCGTGCTTAGTATACATATTTTTTTCTTTCTACAAGTTGGTTGGGTATGTTTAGTACTGGTTTTAATATATGTATTTTTATTTCGTGCCTTTTGTATGTAGCCGTTTTTGCTGTCTTGTTGCTTATCCCGAGTTTCAGTGTCATTTTTTTGGATTGCCAAGGTATCAGTTTGTGTCTGTCTTTCACACCAAGTTACTATATACTACAGCATAATTATTATGTTGCTAGCACTGCATAACAACCATCATAACAAAATGAACTACTTGAAAAAGTTACTGCTTAAGCACTTCCTGGCTGACGACACACTAGTTAAGAACGGATCTATATCGGACACCCTGGTTACCAGATGCTACAAATGCCAACAATATGGTCATGCAGCAAAAACATGCAGAGAGCTGATTCTAAGTGTGGCGTGTGCCTGCTGCTGACTCAACTGCTGCTTAAGCACTTCCTGGATGACGACACACTAGTTAAGAACGGATCTATATCGTACTGTTTACAAAGCTTGTTAAAAAATTTGTTTGCACGCACAATGTACGAATTCTGCCTACAAGTGGTTGAAGCAAATAGCACGTGCAAAATTGGATTGGAGTTACAGCCAATATACGTAAAGCCATAATATCCCAGTCAAGGCTTTTTATAAATTGGACGTCCTGCCCTGTCAGGACACCCTGGTTACCAGATGCTACAAATGCCAATAGTATGGTATGCAGCAAAAACATGCGGAGAGCTGATTCTACGTGTGGCGTGTGCCTGCTGCTGACTCAACTGCTGCTTCAGCACTTCCTGGATGACGACACACTAGTTAAGAACGGATCTATATCGTACTGTTTACAAAGCTTGTTAAAAAATCTGTTTGCACGCACAATGTACGAATTCTGCTTACAAGTGGTTGAAGCAAATAGCACGCGCAAAATTGGATTGGAGTTACAGCCAATATACGTAAAGCCATAATATCCCAGTCAAGGCTTTTTATAAATTAGATGTCCTGCCCTGTCAGGGACTTCACCCTGTTTACCAGATGCTACAAATGCCAACAATATGGTCATGCAGCAAAAACATGCAGAGAGCTGATTCTACGTGTTGCGTATGCCTTTTTTTTTTTTTTTGAGCGTGGGAAATCATCAAATAACTTCTCCCGCTCTGGGCGGAGCGGGAGGGTGTGTCAGACTCTTACTGACTAAAACCCACCCGTATTTCTTCCTGTTGCCTGTGTTGCGCGGGCCTCGGTGACCCATAAGTACCTTCCCGTCGCGGGAACAGGAAGAAATACGGGTGGGTTTTAGTCAGTAAGAGTCTGACACACCCTCCCGCTCCGCCCAGAGCGGGAGAAGTTATTTGATGATTTCCCACCCAAAAAAAAAAAAAAAATATGTTTAATTAGGTTATACCTATTGTTATTTTGCGTAAAATAGTGCAAGAAACTATTTTACGCAAACTAAATAAGAAATGACATTTACAAGACATTTTGTTATTTTTATTTTTAAGGTAAATAGTATTAAGTAAACTAGGTATAGAATGTTGAATTAAAGAAACAGAAAGAAAGAAAGAAAAATATTTTATTTGGGACTCGCGCACAAGCAAGAAGTAAAAAAGGAGCATTTAAAACTAACAAAATTTAAATATTTGTTCGATTAAAAACATAAAACAACAAAGAAAATAAATAAAAACGAATTGTGCGGCGCCAAAAAGGCTTCTATCTTAGCACAATGTTGCGATATTTAAAAACAAACAATACACAATACATTTTGTCATTATTTCAAGACTTGTTATGTTAAATATTGTTAAGAATTTTATCGTCCTATAAATACCATAAAGTAAGAGCTAGCAGCAGGCCGCAGCGGCCAGATCGCAGCGGCCAGGTCACAGCCGCCAGCAAGATAACCAGCATTAGTATAAAATCGCCATGGACCGCGCGCACTTGCCGCTACGGCCTGGCGGCTAGTGCGCTATTGCCCTAACGTGTATTTTTTTAATATACGTGGGACACTCATAAAGTTTGCGAAAATTTAAAAAAATCTTCTATTGGTAAATATTTTTTTATTAAATCTTTACAAAGTACTCTCCACTAGCCTCTATACAAACTTTCACGTGAGTGAACCAGTTTTCAAAACACTTTTTCCACTCCGCCACAGACACCTCATTTACAGCCTGCTCGAACGCTGTCAGCCCATCTTCCAGCGCCGAAAATTGTATCCCTTTGAGCTGATCTTTTATTTTCGGGAATAAAAAGAAGTCACACGGTGCTAGGTCAGGGCTGTAAGAAGGGTGACCCAGGAGTTTGACCAGCGTGCTGTCCAGGAAGTCCCTCGTTTTGAGCGCGGAGTGTGAAGGCGCGTTGTCGTGGTGGAGCCAGCCTGCGGAGCCCTGTGTTTGGTCGCTTGTTGCTC
The DNA here is from genome assembly GCA_905333075.3 of Atethmia centrago. Lineage (NCBI taxonomy): Eukaryota > Metazoa > Arthropoda > Insecta > Lepidoptera > Noctuidae > Atethmia > Atethmia centrago. Next base: position 7,265,327 of record HG995389.1, on the reverse strand, counting down.
ACAACAGAGAATACTTCTGCCAAGCATTTGATAGTATACCATTCAGCAGTGATGCTTCTTTGGTTTCGTAAAGGAATTGACATCAAAAAGCCAGTCAAATTGAAAAAGCTTGCGATCAAAATCTTCCCCCCGCTTCTAGATCGCTTCACTTTGGTAGGCGTTGATTCGTTTTGAAACACCCGAACCGTTGACTGGCGCGGCGTTTCCGGATCATTTTGATAAATCCATGACTCATCACCTGTAATGATGTCGTAAACAGGCCGAGACGAGCCTGCTTTAAATTTGTTTATCATATCACGGCACCATTCCACCCGAGTCTGCTTCTGAGCATCGGTGAGGTTGTGCGGCACCCAGCGTGAAACTATGTTCCTCACGAGAAGATGCAAGTGTAAAATTTTGTGAAGGCTTCCCGATCCAACCTGCAGTATGTGCTGAATTTCTTGATACGTAACTCCCCTATTGTCATGGATTATTTTTTTCACTGCTAGCACGTTTTCTTCCCTAACAGCCGTCAAAGGGCAACCACTTCTTTCTTCATCCCCAAAGTTAGTCGACCGCGCTTGAATTCGTTATACCAACGATACACGGTTGCCTTAGAAGGGCCTTCATCCATGAATGCCATTTGAAGTCTATCGTACGATTCGTCCGGTTTTAGGCGACACTTGAAATCGGAAAAAATCATAGCACGAAAATGTTCCCGGCGCAGATACATGTTTTAATGAGACACGTTAATTTAAATTAGCTTTGTTTGCACAAAGTAGAGGGAAATTTTGAAATTGGAACGTACCTATTTTTACTAACAAATAATCATATTTTTAAAAATATATTATAACTGGCCAGTCTCTTATACATAAAAACTTTTTTTCGCAATACGTTCTGAGTGGCCTGGTACCAAAAAAATACGTTGTACAAGCACCTCAACATCTCACGATCTATTTACCACTAATTCAATTGGTGTATGTCTCGCTCTTACTTGCGAAGCCTCAAGCCGGTAACTGCGGCCTCGCACCAAGTAATCGCATTATTACTGAACACTCCCTGGAGACAAACCTTAGTTTACCTTACTTACGAAATAATCATCTGTCTTTATTAGCTTTACTTTGGCAAAAGGTGAGGTTGGAAAGTTGGATGATGACGTTGTATAGTCGATCTCGTAATTAATAATAATAATAAATACTTAACCCCACCGCCTTATCTCTACTGTGGGGCTTGGGCGCTCCAAACTTCTTGGTTCTGTGCCAGTAGCATTTCAGAAAACAGGTCTAGGGTAAGGAGCCAGACCAAGAGAGATACAGAAACCCGCAGGGCAGCATGTGGCGAGCTATTGGGCAGTAGCGACCCCACGAACCCATCTTCTAAGAGGAGTCTTGTTCCTCATTTCTGGCTAGCCTTTATTAGCCGGCTGGAGCTTTAGAGCTCCCACCTCATTCTTGTCATCATTGCTTGAGTGGAAATTCGCAAGCGCAAACGTGCTTGGAGGAAGGAAGTATTCCAGTAAGTGCTGGCTCTTGACCATCTTCCGGGCTCTGGAATTGTTCTAATAGACGTGGAATACCTTTCCGCTTCTCAAGCACCTCAGGAAGTGAGAAACAAGCTACGTCACTATGTACTAGCGACCGTTTTCGGGTGAATCAATTTTTGAGGGTGCAAGTCACCCCTGCCATTTTATCGGTGTATTTTATATAAAACATTAGTCATAGCCTTTCCATAGTTCACCGTAACCGATCCACTATAGCCACCCAAACCCATAGCCCAATGTTTTGTTTCCATATCCTGCAATAGTCCTACACCATCCGGGGGTAGTCCTTGCATAGTGCGAACAGGGATAATCGTCGGTTGGTGCCTCATTTCATTAAAAGCGTCTTAACGTGCCTCTGCGAGTTGGCTTCGGCCCTTCGTACGCCTGCCAAAGATCCGGGACCGCAGGATCCCAAGAAATATCAAAGATGAAAAAAAAAATAATAATTACCAAGAGCCTCGACCAACACCTAAGAAGGCTCTGGTTGGGCAGCTGGATTAATGGCCTGATTTAGAAAGCGGTACTTCTGGACACGGCTCCCATTGTTAGGAGGTTCCTCTCTCTGGAGCCCTGATCGGCGGTAGCTTGGACCCTGTTCCCGTTACCGGTTGGCTACTATTTTTTACGTTTTTAAATGTTTTATATTTTTCTAATATTTAAAAATATAATTTATGTGTACGCAATGAAATAAAGGAAATAATAATGTAAACTTTATTATCAGGCTGCGAAGGTCCATAGCGTATTAGTATTACAAATTACTTAATATGTATGGTAGTACAACAATTAGGTACACAATCATGTGGAAATAACCACGCTTCTTAAAGAAAATCATTACAGTTCACATTTTTGATATACTATCCATTATTTGCCATTCTTTCATTCAAATTTCAAACAAAGGACAATGAGCAATTTTGTATGGAGCGTGGGCGGTCCGCGGCCAAGAATGATTTTATCATTTATTGGTGTGCTTTAGTCCTACAATTATTGTGGACAAGTCTTATTACTGTGGTGTATTTCTAAAATGAATAAAAGACATTTTTGTGTTTAAACCTTTATATCGTTTTACTTATTATTCTGGCTTATATTCAATGCAAAAATACAAAAGGAAAGTGAAACAACAAATCTAGATAGTCTCAAAGATATTTATTATATAATAAATCACATAATGTATTATTAGTAAGCACAATTACCATACTATGTATTGTAATCTACATGAAACCTTTATTTTGTTATATAAAAAGTTATGTTTAATAAACTATTATTATATCTAATTATTTATTACATAATTATTATATTAATAGGTATAGGTATTGTAGGACCACATGTTTAAAAATAATTAAGACATAATTTTGTTTAAAAGGAATTAAGTGTGATTTTAGATCATGTTTAGCCTAGTTCCTCCTACTCATGCTCTAAAATCACACTTAATTCTGCTGCTGGCAATCTAATCCCTTCGGGTTGATTTCTTGACCAGCCTATATACCATACTACGCACATAACATGTGCGCAGCATCCGACCGTGCGCCTACGCCATATATAAGTTGGAATCCAGCAAAAGTGATATCCGTATATTTTCTGGAATCCGATGACGTGTAATACTTCTGCATCTCTCAAACATACAAGACGCTGTATTATTAGGCACTCGAGAATACTCTTCAATCTGAAGTACACATTCGTGCGGAGCAGGGTTTGGATTAGGCTGTACAGCACGTTGATCTCGCTGCCAACATGGTCGACAAAAGTATTCCAGGCCGTTATACTCAATCTAAAAAAAAAATATTATCTTCTTATTAATATAACTAATAATAATATATAAATAAATAGGTAATAATAGATGGTTTGGTCATGAAAAGAGAGTGGACGATAGAAGATTGACTAAAAAGGTATATATACCTTTTTAGTCAATGACGTTAGACGCGGATGTATTTGGGAATGCTAGAAGAGGACGCCCTAGACGGACATACACGGATCTTATCAGTGATGTCTTCCGAAATGGTCTGACACCTTTTCGAAAGTCAAAGTGCATAGTACTCTTAAGCAGCGAGCATGTATAACGAGATGCATGAACATGTAAGAAGCAAAAGAAGTAAGTAAGGATCCTAGCAATTGTCCGTTGTCTCTACCTACCCCCGTGGTACAGAGGCGAGAGTTCATGTATGTACATATGTAGTATAATTAAAAATAGGAAGTTGAAGAAGAATTCTTCCCGTGAGAACCATCTACAAAGTATTAGAAACTAACAAAAGCAATAAAATCAATTTGATGTATATAGATACAATGTTAAAAGAACTTACTTGCTGTGGAGCAACAGCTTCAATAATATATTGAGTAATTGCGGCATTTTCCTCAAAAAATGTATGGGTTATCTCGAATATCCTTCTATTCACCACTGACCGATTGCATAAAACACAAACTGGTCTATATTCTGCCATAGTCAACAAAATCCAGTTCACAATAGAATCAAAGTCCAAAAACGAAAGCCAAGTGATCAGGTTAGGAGTAAACTGTAGTGACCTCATACATGGCGCATCAACACGTCTGACCGCGACGGCGCGCGGCCGGGCACTGAGGGCCGCACACATGTCGTACGCCATCTGCGACGTCGCGGAGACTGCATTGGCGGAATACTTGGCGAGAGACAACAAGCCAGCGTAGGAGCAAGTTAGCGACTGAGCGCACGCAGCCGGCCGGGGTATATTTATAGACGTCGCGCCGCAAGCCATACCAAGGAACAGCAAGGCAGGAACGAATTCTATAATGCATTGCGCGCGCGAGTCCTGATTGGTGGATTATTATTAAGGATACATGTGCCATGTACCACTAAATGTAAGGGGCTACAAATCAATATAAATAGACCAAAATAAATGTAAAATATTCTGAATCAACATTCGAGTTTCATTTTGATCCAACAAGATATCCCCAAAAGTGGTGACCCCGACGTGATTTTAAGACCGTCAACGACATAGAACAAAAAGTCGAAAACATGCCGAACGGAGAACAAAAGGTCGTACTCGACAGCGAAGGTGTGGAAGCCATTTCCTTGAAGTCGCGCCTACCTCTGTTCTGGCGTGACAAACCTGGACTTTGGTTTGCGCAGTTCGAGACCATGATTGCCAGCCAGAAGCTGAGCGATGAGAACAAATTCGGACTCGCTGTTTCCCAACTTGAGAAGGTAGACGTGGAACAAGTAGGGGATATCATCATGTCACCGCCTAGCTCAGGAAGGTTCGAGGTACTCAAGAAGAGGTTGTTATCCGTCTACGAGGAGTCAGAGAGCAAACAATTACAGAGATTGCTCAACGACGTTGAACTGGGCGATCAACGTCCGTCACAACTACTACGGCGGATGCGTGATCTGGGCCGAAGCACGATTCCCGACCAAACGCTACGTATGTTGTGGATGAGCCACTTGCCATCAGCGACACGAGCGATACTATCAGTGAGTGATGAATCAGATTTAGACACACTGGCAGTGATGGCAGATAAAATGGATGAACAAACTAAGGAAATATCATATATTTGTTCCTGCGTTCACGGCGCAAATACTGCAAGCCCATCGACTTCTTCTTCATCAGAAACTAAAATAATGAATATGATCGAATCACTCACTAAAGAAGTCGCCGAGTTAAGAATGGATCGAGCACGAGGCAACTACCGTCGTCCGCAAAATCGGCGCAGAGAACGGTCACGGTCAAGATCATCAAAACAAGCTACGGACATATGTTTTTATCACCGAAAGTTTGGAAAGCACGCATACAAATGTCTAAGACCGTGCAATTATGACAGGACGGCATCGACTCAGGAAAACTAGAAAAGACTTCAGCTACGACGGGAGCCGAAGTCAACGAACTTGCGAACCGCCGTCTATTTATCAAGGAATTATCAACGGGGCTTCATTTTCTAATCGACACTGGTGCAAACGTGTCAGTTTTACCAGTACGAGGAACAGAAAGACGGAAACCAAACCCAAGTAATTACTTGTACGCCGCCAACGGTTCGTCAATACCCTCTTATGGTGAACAATCGATGGTATTGAACATTGGACTACGACGACCGTACAAATGGACTTTTGTGGTTGCTGAAGTGAAACGACCCATAATTGGTGCTGATTTCTTACACAAACATCAACTAACAGTGGACATTCACGGAAAAAAACTCGTAGATAAGCGAACCAGTCTGTCTGTTGTGGGTTACGTAACAATGTCATCGGACCACAGCGTTAACACAGTGAATAGCCAGCAACCATACCACGACCTACTTGCAAAATATCCTGACATCACTCGACCGTCCTTAAAACTCTGTCGCAGCGAAGTGGAGCACCAGATCGAGACAACGGGACCGCCCATCTATTCAAAAGCAAGACCACTATCGCCTCACAAGTACAAGGTGGCGAAGGAAGAATTTGAAACAATGATGGAACAAGGAATCTGCAGGCCTTCAAACAGTCCATGGGCGAGTCCGCTACACCTAGTACTGAAGAAAGACGGCACGTACCGAGCCTGCGGAGATTATCGTCGTCTCAACGCTGTGACAGTGCCAGACCGGTACCCCATACCCAGGCTGCATGACTTCACCTACAATTTACTAGGAAAGAAAATCTTCTCCATAATCAACCTACGGAAAGCATACTACCAAGTTAGAAATCGTGAAGAAGATATTTCGAAAACAGCAGTCATCACTCCATTCGGCCTTTTTGAATTCGAAAGAATGTGTTTTGGCCTACGCAACAGCGGTCAAACGTTCCAACGACACATCGACAGTGTACTCCGAGGACTACCTGTGTTCCCTTTCGTCGATGACATTTTAGTGGCTTCAGAAAATAAAGAAGAACATAGAAGAGACTTAGAAGAGGTGTTTAAAAGACTCAACGACAACGGGTTACAACTTAACGTCGCAAAATGTACGTTTGGCCAAACAACACTCAACTTTTTAGGCTACACCAGATATGGTGGGGGATGTCATCATGGGGATACCCCAGAAGGAATTAAGCCAACACAAGAAAAAACCAAGGCCATTACGTCATATCCATTACCGCAGACAATACAACAACTTCGTCGTTTCTTAGGAATGATGAATTTTTATCGTGAAAACATTCCGCACGCCGCCGAACATCAAAAGGAACTTAACGCATATCTACGTGACTCAAAAAAGAACGATAAAACACAAATACAATGGAGTGAAACTGCAAAGAGTGCATTTGAGCAATGCAAAGAAGACATCAGCAACGCCACATTACTGTCATACCCATCACCAAACCAACCCTTCGCCTTAATGACAGACGCATCGGACACCTGCGTGGGAGCTGTACTGCAACAGCAAATCGCAGGGAGATGGAAACCGCTCGGTTTTTTCTCGAAAAAGCTCAACGACGCTCAAAAAAAATACTCCACTTACGACAGAGAGTTGCTATCGATATATATGGCTGTTCGTCACCTTCGCCGGATCTTCGAAGGCCGTGACGTCACCATTTACACCGACCACAAACCGCTTGTCAATGCCCTGAAGGCAACGAGTAAGAACGAAACGCCACGCCGCACTCGCTACTTGGAATACATCGGTCAATTCGTCAACTATATCAAGCACATAGCAGGCAAAGATAACATCGTCGCCGACGCGTTATCAAGAGTGGAATCAATCTCATGCCCGCCGCCGATCGACTACGACGATTTACCGAAAGCACAGAGTACAGACGCAGAGCTCAAACTGCTAACGAAAAACGAGCGTTACACATTCACACGCACCAAGTTACATGGAACGTCAAAATTAATCAACTGCGAGATGTCAACAGGGATTGCTCGTCCTTACTTACCCGAGGAATACAGAAAACCTGCTTATCAAGCAATGCACGACTTGAACCACCCCGGCGTGAGAGCAACGAGACGACTAGTCACGACACGATTTTTCTGGCCATCGATGAAGAAAGACGTTACAGAGTGGACGAGAGCATGCGCCCAGTGTCCCAAAAAAACAAAGTCCAGTATGCAACGCGAGGTCAAAAGGTTTATAGACGAGCAAGATAAATCGATGAAGAATCGCACAGTACACAACGATACAAGCGTAACCGAAGGACTGCACGGAGGAAGCGCGCGCGCCGTTCGTCACCCCGCCGCTTGCTTGCTTTGTTTAGTCGAAGCTGATTGGTCCTCCGCGTGAGCAGGTAGTCGAGTCGAACCAGTTTTGTTGTGTTGATGGCCTTGTTACTTAGGGTATAAAACATTAAATATAATAATAACATAATTATTATGCGATATTGCCTTATGCAATTACGTTATATTGACATTCGATTTTTTTTTTTCCGAAATGGAATACAGTGAAACGCCCATAGTAAAAGATGTTCCTAAATAATAGTACTTTCATTTGACACTAAATTAGTTGATGGCCGCCGACCGCCCAGAACTGTCTATTGTCCTTTTATTCTAATTCATTCAAATTTTTATTCAATTGCTTTACCAATTTGACAACAATTCACAATAAATTGAAACTTCACTAACGTGAAATTCACTTACAGACTAGAGTGGGGTACAAACACATAAAATGGCAATAGATCGCCGAGCCTTTTATTTTGACAGTTCAGCCACATTCATTGCGTTATTTACGTTATTGAGCAGGTGAATTTGCAAACATATGAAGTAATGGATGTCAAAATGGCATTGTGGTCCCGTTTGACATTTTATGACGTGAAAGTGACATTTAACCTTAGGTTGATAAAGCAAACGAGGTCGATGATACAAATCATCACTTCTAGAATAATCAAGCAGAAGATTGTAAGTATACACGACTACATATCAAGCTATACATTTCCAGTATAAGCTAATCTCGCATTGTAAAGGGTTTCCGTACGATGAGAGGTCAGCTTATACTGGAAATCTATAGTTTGATATATAGCCGTGTGTACGTTGGATCCTGACCCGGCTTGAAATTATAAATGTGTGTGTATTGTACTAAGTTAAAAATTTAATATTCTTTCATGCATTAGAAGTGTCACCGTCTATTGAACAATAGCCATAAAATTGTTGATAGAATTATAAAAAGCGTCTACTTATGTCAACGTGATAGATACGGGCGAAATAATATGCTAAGTTTTATCAAATCAACCTTATGGCCTATCGAAAGCTGGCAAAAAAAATCGTCATAATTGAAAACTTAATTGACTAGTATACTGATGATGAAAAATAATCATTTCAAAATAATGTCTTGTGTATACCCGAATCACTTTAGCGTGGCAATAGCGGTCACTGACCCACCTACATTTTCTAGCATTCTTTATTTCAAAACCTGCAATAAAGTCCGTTAACGTCCTGAATTGATATCTATCGTGACCTTCAACATGTTCCAATTACGAAAAACCATACTTAAAATAGAATATAATACTCTTTATTATGTACACCATGAAAATTACAGATATAAATGTAGAAATTTTACAAGGGGTGACACAATGGGTGGTCTTATCGCTAAAAGCGATATTTTACAGACAACCTTTGGGTAGATTAAAGGGAGAAGGAGAGACAATACTGAAGGTAGAAAATTGTAAAAGCAAAAAAAAATTGCGACTTACGTCCGCTGGAGACCCCAAGAAAGATGTTTGTCGAGCCAAACTCCAATGTTCTTAACCTTTTCACTTACTGGAATATCAGTTCCGTTAAATTGAACTTGGGGAAGTTGCGATTTGCGATCAATTTATCTTGGGGTTCATCCTTTAGCTGCCAACAACAATGAGCTGAGTCTTCGATAGATTAACCTGCAACCCATCAGCCTCACTTCACTCGCAAATTGAACCCAAATCCTCCAATCAATTGCATCAACCAAATCCGCAAGGGCAGCTTATAAGGGCATTGTTTATTGTTTGGGTTCGTACGGCGGGATATTATGGAAAGGTCAATGACCGCTATTGCCACGCTAAATCGATTCGGGTATAGATATAATTTTATAAGCATCTGATCCCTAAATCCAATATTTATATTAATTATTAGATCCCCAAATCAGCAGAAAAAGATAAAGACAAAAGATAAAGCGTAATAAAAGAAACCGTACAACTATTTTTCTTTTATCCCCAAATGACTCAAGTATGTTGCTTAAGTTAGCAAAGTAAATAGAGACTTATTGTTCTTGTTCATAAGTTGGAAAATAATGTGTGGCTTATACAGGGTGGATTTTTTATCCCCACGTTGGCCCCTATTCACTATGACAACTTAATGATTCCTTACTTCGAAATCACGTCAATTCCTTATCTAATCACGACATCTGCTATTATCGTATTCTCTATGACACAATGAACGAACACACTAACTACAGCAATTGCCTTATGTAAGCGGGCACGCCCTTTATGCCTGGAGGCTTTTATTTAGGTATTAAATTCTATTTACGTTTTTTATGTTGTAATTTTTATCAGCTTGAGTACAGTTTGTTCATTGTTTTGTTGGTATACTGGCGCGTGCTAGCTAACGTATGGCAAGTGTGTAATTTAATCCAATGTTTTGTGTTTCGTAATGTTAATTACTTTGCATACGATTTGTATAGAATCAAGTTTATATAACTAAACAGACAGACGTGCTGCTGGGGAGTTTGTTCCACCACTTCTTCTTCCCAGCTAAAGCACTAGGAAGTGGTGAAGGGTGGGCATTTTTGGGGGACTGTCTTATGTAACTTTGACGTTCGAAAAGTGCTGATTTTCAGCCTAGTTTGAATAAATGACTTTTGATTTGATATGATTTGATTTGAAACCGTGAGAAATGAACGCAAAGTTAGCGTGGCTTGAACTGTCACAATACCACGCTTGAAACCCGTACGGAATCGTTATAGTTTCGATTAGAGGAAGATTGTGTTCGGGTAAAATTCAGCAATACTTATATTGAAGAAGGCAACAATCGTTTTTCGTATATATACATGCACAAGGGACATTGTAAGGGACATTGTATGCTTTATGTTGTTATACAAATACTATTGTCAAAAATGCTTTCTGATATTTTTATTGGTTGATGACGCCAATGCTTAACAGCCCGAGATAGGACGACAACATACATTTTTCGTTCTGAAATAAAAGTAAATACAAATAAATCAATATAGGTTATGAAACTCCAAATAGTATTTTTTTATATAAAAATGGTGAATAATATAATATAAACATTGTTGCTTAAGTTATTTGCGGAAATCGCGAAACGTCTAGTTGATGTAACTGGAGACCGAAAAGCTGGCAGCTTTCTCGCGCAACGCATCAGCATTGCAATTCAGCTAGGAAATGCCGCCAGCATCCTCAGTACAATGCCCCGAGGGCCTTGTTTGGCTTAACTAAGTTTTAATTTAATTTAGTTAATGTCAATAATCATCTTGTAATTTGGTTATGTAAATAAATATATATCTTGTCTTGAAAAATGGTGTAGATGGCAAATGATAATACGTACGATTATTCCCAAATAACCACCATATTGGACCATTTCGTGATCACAGAATCACGAAATGGTCCAATCAGTTATTGTTGGTATTCAAAATCTACAAGAACCCTCAAAACAAAATATGTACAGGTGAAGTCACTCGGACAAAATAAAATAATACTGACCTTGTACTTTTTTGTTTAATAACAATTTGCCTTAAGGTTTTTAATCTCATAAATAATAATACAATAAAATAAAAAACGATACTTTAGGAATTATTGATGTTCAAAATGGAGTATTTGCAATTACTAGGTATAGGATCAAATACTGTCGAACAAAACTTCAAAACGCACGCTTGACTTCATAATGTGCCATATACAATTTGTCTTGGAGCATACAGAATATGACATTTGGATTCCTTGCCGTTAACATGGGTTTCTACAAGACACGATATTGACGTGGTTTGCACATGCTAAGATATAAGCGAGGAATCATAATAGGGTCTTACACGCATTTTTAAAAAGTGTCTTAATTAAATTCTATAGTGCATTTGCACTATAGAATTTAATTAATACCAATATGCCCCAAAAAAAATCACAAAATTTGTTTTCAATCGATAAGTGCCATAAAAACGCATTTATTTATTTAATACTTTACGCACACAGAGGCGGACTTAATGCCATAAGAAATTCAAATTAAATTTTAAAATCAAATTTCGCGCGTAGTTTGACGAAAACGCTGGACGCAGTGGATGCCATGTTGCTCTGTGGTCATGACGTCACTTAGCTATGTAAACAAATGCGCTGATCTATTATCTAACTATCATGTGACAGGTGACAAGTTTTAGTTTACACAGCCGTATGACGTAATAACATGGCGGCTGCTATTTCATGGTGTTTTTTAACAGATTAGAAAAACTGAAAACGTTGAATTGAATTTTAAAATTTATTTTGTTATTTTATGAACTACTAACATTTTCTGACTCCTTTTTGCCTAAACTATCTCAATAATATACTCATATTTATAGATTTTTTCTCGTATATAGTAAAATACCCTATTAACATACAGAATTGGGGCCCTGGAGGGAAACTGGGAAAGTAATCTACTCTAAAGTGCACTTTATTAGATGTGAATTCCATTTTCAAATGTAACATTCCATATTTAAATTACTCGTGCCTCACGCAGTTATGTCGCATCTAATAACGAGCCTGCACTACAAACACGTGCAAATTGCAATCTTCTTATCTAAATAGTTTTTCGACATTTTAATAAATAAATGACGTTGAGGGGCTTGTAGCTAAGTAATAACAGCCGCACGGGTCGATCGATCAGGTTAAGCTACGCTTGCCGCGGTTGGTCCGTGGATGGGTGACCATCTTTACATACCAAGACCCCTCCGTGCCTCGGAAAGCACGTTAAGCCGTTTGTCCCGGCTGTCATATGTAGATCTTTGACAGTCGTTACGGGTCGTCAGAAGCTCGAAAGTCTGACAACCAGTCTTACCAAGGGGTATCGTGTTACCCAGTAACTGGGTTGTGGAGGTCAGATAGGCAGTCGCTCCATGTAAAATACTGGTATTCAGCTATATCCGGTAAGACTGGAAGCCGACCCTAACATAGTTGGGAAAAGGCTAGGCAGATGATGAATAAATAAATGACGCCAGAGATAGCTGTTAATTGGGTACTAAGATAGGTAATCTGATGGATCTATATATATATATATATATATCAGATTTGTTTCTTTTGAAAAATAAAGGATTTTTTCCTTTGAGTAAAATTTGCTATCTCCAGTATTAAGAGTACCTTTCCTCCAGGGGTTAAAAAATTCTAGCCTGTATATCAATATAAATATTTTGTGAAAGAATAGGCTGATCAAATTTCTTTGTTATACTATATATGAACGCTTCAATTGTCGATGATCGCAAAATAGATTATTAAAACAAAATCCCATCTGTTTACCGTCCCTTTTTTTTTGTTTAAATAAATTTCTTAGGCTCTGTTACAATGACCACAAATGTCTGACTACCCTTTATCCGTTCTTTTTATGGTCTTTTTTTATTTATAAAAACAAGGGGCAAAAATCTGATGCGGCGATGCTATTGGTTGATGAGCGTAGGTAAGCGTTACTGGGTCGATCTCCAGAGGCATTTTTTTTCGTGTCCGGCTGGATAAACCCATTTTAAAATCGAAAAACGTTTTCAAAAAAATTTTTTTTATATACAATTCGGTGTCTAATCTACGTGATACAAGGCTAACATTATGTATAAGTTTATGTTAAATATTTAAAAAAAAATCTTAAACCCTAAAATCCTGATCGGGATCCTGGGTTGACCCTACTCCCGATTGAATGAAAAAAATATTCTTTAACTTTTTAATGAGAAGGTTCATATGAAACAACTTATTTAGATTACATAACAAATAGTTAATCTTCATAGTAATAAAATATTTTTAGTTATATTAACAATACATTTGCCACAATTTGAATTTAAAATCGTGACCGGGCATTTTATCTCATCGCTCTGCGCTGAGGTAAAACATCGCGCTCATCCCTAGTTACGCGTTATAGACACTATTCCCTTCCCGCGGGGCAACGCCTGTAGTGGTCTAACCGCCGAGGAGAATACCTTTGTGCCATGTTCCCTCGCTCCAACATTACGAAGGTAAGTTTATGATTGCTCTGGATTTGGTTCTCGAATTTTATGATTGTTATGGCACGTTATTTAAATTAAATAGTAAGCTTGTGAATGTGTTTGTTATGTGAATTAAGTGATCGTTATGATGTTTTTTATGAGACGTAATCACAACTTTCTACTGCTTTTAAATTCGGCTATATTTATGATTTTGTGACTTTTTCTGATCGCTATGGCTGTGATTGCTCTGTCCAAAAAGACCAAAGCGATGATATTTTGCATTAATTGTACGTTATAAATCTCGTTTAGAAAGAAAGATGGTTGTTTTAACTCCAAACAAAGATAACGTACAAGAAATAAAATATACAATAAAACTGTATTAATAAAGTGTATTTTTGAAGATGACGATATTAGCCGCATGACGTCTGGTAAAAAGGAGTTTTTATCTAGAAATAAAATAAAAAAGCAAAAGCGCTATTTAAATGATAACTTACACAATTTGCACCAAAATTTACATTAAGATTTCCGCAGCATAATATAAGTTACAGTTTCTTTTGTAAGCTGCAATCTACGTTTGCCTTTTGGGCCGTTTTCCCAGCTGCAAAATGCCGTGATACATGTCTGTGTGTAGAGCATGAAAACATGGATTTGGTGACCCTATCATACACATCTACAGTCATTTTATAACTATAAAAGACTGTAGGTAATAATGGTTGATTTCAAAAGGTTTTTAATTATGTCTCATTTACCTAGAAATGATTTAATTAAGTCCAAATAAATGAAACTAAGCCAAAAGTAGATTTTTATCTTAGCAATTATTTTATATAAAATATTCCGTATTTTTTATATGTATGACTGATAATATGCCTTGACCTTTTTCTAAAATAATACATTTCTCTTACATATAATCTTGTTACACGTACACTGAATATGACTGAAACGGCTAAATAAATAATATTTTATCAATATTATGTTTTTTGTTTCACTGATTTCAGCATTTATGATCGCTCTGGCACCAATTATGATTGCTCGGGTCGCGAAATTTTTTGAACTTAAATATTTCCATAACTGTTTGTGTAAATTGAAGGCCAATAGTAAAAATATGTTATTTGAATATCATTATTTTTAATGAGATACATAATTACCATTAAATATCAATATCTGAAAAGCACCAGAGCGATCACACGAATACGCCCGTTTTGAAGATTGATCCTAATAAAGCTGCCGTGCGCTGCAAGCAGGAATAATCTTTACGGTGGTACTATAACGGGTGCGCATATCAGGCGCACCTCTGTAAACACCCACCCTCGCTCCGGTACAAATAAAGATACTGGACTAGAGCAGATTTTAACAAAAGAATCTCATGCCCGGACTTTCCACCAATGTTTGTAGAGGGAGGACCCTCCGACCAGACGGGTGTCGTCGCTGGTGTCTGGTACAGAATGTATAACCTTGAAATAGCACAAAATCGACCTAATAGCCGTTCTAAAAAAAAACAAAAAGAAATATCCCAAGAAGTACCTAAAATTTTTTAGAAAAACAAAAAAAATACCTTATTTTACATGCTTCTTCACCACGACCACAAATGAAAGAATTCCATCAGTTATTTGTTTTTATAATATTTTACGTTGACTATGCCGACAGAGAGGCAGTAAATAATGTGACTAGAAGTTACATAGTTTTTTTTTTTAATGGTATCTTAAGTACTACATGGTATATTATCTTTTTATTTATTTTTAGAACGGCTATAAGGTCTATAGTATGCTATTTCAAGGTTATCCATTCTTTACCGAACACCCTGTATATGCTTGTCGCGTGGTAAACTTTACTTGCGCGATGCAGGATTTTGCCTGACATCAGTGTGACGCGTAGTTCACATGTGGCGATGCCACCATATACCTATAGAGGCATGAGGAACAGGGTGTAAAGTTAACTCATCCTCCATAGAAAAGGGAGGATCCTCCGATCAGACGGGTGTCGTGTCTGGTGGACAACTGCCCACGATTGATGTCGGGACGTTATATATATATGCTAGTCGCGCGATAAACTCTGCTTGCGCGATGCAGGATTTTGCCTGACATCAGTGTGTTGCGCAGTTCGCATGTGGCGATGTAGATGTCGCCACATACTCATATCGTATCGTAAGACCTTGAATATACTTTGATGGTGCTGATAGCCACTAAGCCACACCAAGTATTAGTGTTCTTATCTTAACGCCATTGTATGAAACTCAGGTGTCTCTTTATGTAGTCCACGGTAGCAGGTAGGTTAAGTATTCGCGATAAAAGGCCGTGTTCCTCCTAAGCGGTTAGTGTTTCCTCGCTGAACCTCTTACAGCACTTACGCACTAAGGCGGAGTGTATCACATACACTTTTTAGAACAGGAATTTTAGAACAGGATCTAATGTTTTGGGTGTTTAAGGCGCAGATATATTATTTTAGTGACCTTTAAATCTGTTATTACGCCTTCATATAATGCAAGTAAATTATGCAAAAAATGTATGTTAAACTCGAACGCATAAATTCTGGGAATATTTAAGTATTGTAGTAAAATACTTTATGAAACTTTCAAACTACTTAAGATATCTTCATGTATTTTTTTATATGAGCAGACTATTTTATTATCTATAGTTGTATCTGTTTTTTTCATATATTCATAATTTCGTTACTAAAAATAAACATTCCCTATGAAAACGACCACGGCGGCGGCGTGGCGCGAACGCGACGCGGATTTTTATGGCTAAGGTAAACGGCGATTATCTAACCCTTAAATAACGTAACGAAGTTATTTTTAATTTACCTAGTACAGAAATATTGCTATTTTGCTTTGAGGGGGTTGCTATCTGCCGGGGTCGCGGGAAGGTACTAATGGGTCACCGAGGCCCCCGCAACACAGGCAACAGGAAGGAATACGGGTGGGGTAGTCAGTAAGAGTCTGACACAGAAGAGCGGGAGAAGTTATTTGATGATTTCTCAACCAAAAAATAAAAAAGAGGGTTGCTATTGTTTTATTGGCATGTCAGAAGTACTGTGCCAGGGATTTATGAAAGCGTTGTTAATTTTAATTAAGTTTAAGGTGAAGAGACAGTGAAAAACATAAAATTGAGGTTAAACCTCAATTTTATGTTTTTCACTGTCTCTTTTATGTGCATGTGTGTATTATTTGAACTATTTTTTAACCGTTTTAATTAAATAAATAAATAAGTAGGTATCGCATCGACGTTAATCACTATCCATGCAAATAATACCTTCTTTGAAAAAACCGGCCAAGTGCTAGGGAAGTTGGGATGAATTTATCCCAAAAACAAACTAAACATTGTAGTTGAAAAACGTGTTCTCCCATACATATTGATGTATGGGAGAACACGTTTTTATGGCATATATTGATATGCCACGGTCAATTCTCCAACTGCAAATTTAAGTTGGTCGACTATTACTCGGTAACTTGTAAAGCCCACTTAGCTGTGACAGTTTTCCTTTTAATTTCATTATATGTACTACTGCCATGATTTTTTCACATCTCCATAAACAACCATTTAGCTGGCAGGGGAGGGGGGACACTTGACTCTAACAAAAATTTGAAATGAAATGAAATGAAATGATTTTATTTATGTAAGTAGGTTTGTACAAACACTTTTACACGACAAATATATTGGAAAAAAAACTAGATGAGGTCGGCGTTTCCTCTCTGACTACTCTGAGAAGAAAGGCCGAAACAAACTCAGAGGTCTCAGTCTCTTAGTCCAGACATAATCTTGGTCAGATCATGTGAAGACCATGTAGATTGGTGTCTGAAATGGTATTTTCAGGAAAGAACCACACAGATGGATGAGTGGACCTATCCAGTCAGTGCACGCATATGTAAGTAATCCTGCAGCTCAACTCAGAACTTAAGGAGCTCAACGACTCGACGAACAAAACCAAAGAAAGGACATTTGGGTAGACAATTCGCACTTTAAAGCTTAATATTACGCAAACGGATCCTTGAATCGAAAAGTGGTGTTCACAGACCCGCAATATTTTTGAACGACCTATCCAACGATACCCCACACCATGGGATGGACGAGAAAAAAAATATCATCCCCAAATTACGTGCAAGGGAGGTAGAAATGGTAATTTATTAGAAGATATGGTAATTTTTAATTTTTTTTTAAGATTTTATTTTAGCACTTTATCGGCGTGATTAATATGCATATCTATGTCAGAGCTACAGCGGGGAAAAACAGACAGACAAGGGTTCCTTGTTTATCCTAATAATGAGTTATTTATTATTCTGGTAAACAGAGCTATAAAACATTTCTCCTTGACATTTCACTTCCACAAGATAAATATTTTCACTTAACACAAAATCAACCCGAAACAGAGGATATGCTCAAGCCCTTAGTTACAAGCACATACAATATATATATTACTGGAGTAAAAGCAGCTACTTAAGAACCACTTAGTAACTCCTCAACAAGTTTAGATAAAGCGTGCTTAAAATTGAGTCGTGTGTAGTTTTGCTAATGACTATGAGCTATTATAGCAAATCTAAGACGCTGACAACACCTAAACCGCGGTCACTGTCAGATTTCATAGAAAAGAAAGAGAAGCGCAATGACACAACGCTTGTAGTTTATTGCAAAATATGATGCAATTATCTATTTACTCAAAATTGAATTGAGTAATCGAAAATAAAAAACAACCAAGTTCTGCATTCAAACAACGTTCTTGTTATTAATTAAATTCGTAACGTATGTTGATATTTAATACAGATATTTTGGATTAGAACTCAAGGTAAGAGGTTAGTTTGTATCGATATTTTTTTTTTCAAAACGTATTTTGGTAAAACCAAGTTCTGGGAAATATGTTCAAAATTAACATATATTTTTTCCGCTACCACAAACTAAATAGATTTCGCAATTTTTTTTTCTTAAGGCCAGCCTATTTTGGTTATTAGCTTCTTTTCAGCGCTTTAAGCCCCGCGCGACACCGATTAGGAGTCAAACAACAGAAAATTAATTGTGTCTCATTAGCTGTCCTTGACCAATTAAGCCTCATATACACGTTGAAAGCAAGTTGCACCATCTAAATACTTTTGCACCTAAATCACTGGACTAATAGATTTTTTAGGGTTCCGTACCTCAAAAGGAAAATACGGGACCTTATAGGATCACGCATGTGTTTGTCTATCTGTCACAGCCGATTTGCTCCGAATCTACTGGACCGATTAAGTTGTTTAGAACACAAATTAATTTCTTTGACCTAAACACGGACACGTAACGCAAATAAATCAATTTTGAATATGAGGGTCGCTTTTGGGAGCAAATAAAAAATAAAAAATTGACCGTCCAATAAAACGACGACCGATAAAAGGGGGGGGGGGGGCTTTTATCCGAAACTACTGCGGCTACAATTTTGAAAGAAATACAGAAAATTGTTCTTTACTTATAGATTACAGGAAAACCTATAAAAAGTCTATGGTATTAAAATAACATGGTACATTTCTCAATATTGTGCATACAAATTTATATTTGAAGTTGGAATGTATGGTAGAACATGTTTTTCAACTACAATGTTAAGTTTGTTCTTGGGATAAGGTAACTGTCTTAATCATTGTACGGAGCCCTCACCACTCGCATTTGTGCGGATTTTTTCTGACTAATTTTAGTCCGTGGTGGAAAGTTTACATGAAATCTTTATATCTTTAGAAAGAGTTCTGATATTCCAAAAAAATATACATATCTGAGGCAAGGCAAAGCTAATGTTTCTCTAATTTTTGCTTGGATATAGCACGCTTTGACTCCTTCCAGCTTTTTAAAAATAAATGTGTTACTTTATGTAGATGTATATGATAAGATAAGATAAAATATTTATTTGCAAAAACATGTAATTAACTTTTACTGTATCAACCATCAAAAGAAACTTCGTAAAATGAATATTAAAGATCTCAATCGCGCAATATTTCTTTGATGAGACGTAGCAACACGTCACCGCTACGTCGTAGCTACGACTTTGCTACGGCGTAGCGTTGCTGCTACAAGTATTCGAATAATTTCGATTCATTTCACGTCTCGAAATTAAACAATGATTTTTTCTCCATTCGTGTCAACCAATTGCCAGTCGATTCTGAACTAAGATTAAGGTAACAAATCAATAATAGCTCTTTGCCAAATAAGCAAAATAGAACGCTACATAGTTCTCTTGGCGCATGGCCAAAATTGGAACGAATGTCGCTATTTAGTTTGTGCCGTACCTCAAAAGCAAAAAACGGATCCCTAATAGGATCACTCGTGTTTCTGTCTGTCCGTCTGTCACAGCTAATTTGCTCCGAATCTACTGGACCGATTAAGTTGAAATTTGGTATACATTGAACTTCCAAAAATGTACGTGTAAACTAAACAAATGAATTTTGAATATTGGGGTCACTTTTGGTGGGCAAATTAGAACAATAAAAATATTGCAAACTGTACCGTGTGACATCAAATAAAAAGGCTAGTTAGTTGTAAGGATTTCAGATATTTATAAAAAAATAAAACCCGTAAGAATTCAATGGTGTTAAAATGACATGGTAAATCTCTCCATATTGTGCGTGCAAATTTACATTTGCAGTTGGAATGTATGAGAGAACATGTTTTTCAACTACAATGTTTAGTTTGTTCTTGAGAAAAATTCATCCCAACTACGTAACCATTCATTGTGCGTGGTCCGACACGCACTTGGCCAGTTATAAATACAATTAAACAAAAATGTTTACCGCCCCCTGTCGAATGTCATTGAGACGCTTAAAGACCCTGGTACCTACCACTTTATCCACCTTTATTTTCGGTTCGCCAAATAACACAACATATAAATACAAGATGGCTATAAGAGTAGGGGAAGACCAAAGAAACGATGGATGGACTGTGTGAAAGATGATATGGCTAGAAAGGGGGTGACTACCGAGATGACCATGATGATGAAGAGTTGCGCCGACCCCAAATAAATTGGGCAGGAGAATGATGATGATACATACATATATAAACTCCCACGCCTTTTTCCCATGGGAGTAGGCAGAAACTATAGAACACCACCTGTAACGATCCAAAATATATTTCTTCACTATGACCTACTAAGATCCGTAGGTCATATTGATGAAATACGAGATATCCAACTAAGTGAACTACGCAAAACCAGAATCCTAAATAACACATTAAAAAATACAAAAAAGGTTTCTGAAGAGCTAGTCAATAGTTTACTCGATTCAAAAACGTCAAGGGACTCATTCGATTGCTGAATCGATTCGCTTCGTCGCCTCCCTGTTTCCTGCCAGACGTTCATTTCATGCGATATGATCGATTCTCTTCGTTTCCACTCGATTTCATAGGGAGAAAGCTTTGTGTTTGTGCGTAGAGATGAATGTAAAATGTTGATGATAAACATGAATCGATATTGATTTGTTTTACAGCAATGTTGTGGAATATGTAGGTTGTTTTTATTCGACTAAGATATAGTAGGTACATACTAATTCCATGCATTTGACTAAATTTAAACTCCACTCGCTGCATCATTTTATAGATAGGTACTTAAAACTAAGTAAACGGTGTGTATTTTAAATCAGAGAGCAGTGGTGGCCCAGTGGTAACGGCCGTGACTTACGAGTTGTAGATCTTAGGTTCGAACCCAGACAGGCGCTTTACTTTGTGTAAATTATTTCATCACCACTGCTCTCAAAACGGTGAAGGAAAACATCGTGAGAAAACCGGCATGTCCTAGAACCAAAATTTCGAAGACGTGACATCTACCAATCCGCACTGGGCTCGCGTGGTGGATTACAGCCCACTCCCTCTCACAGACAGGAGGTCTGTGTCCCAGCAGTGGGAACATTATAGGCTGATTATGGTGTGTATTTTATAGGTGATCATTTAAGTTTAATCTTACGAGTACTAACATGGAAATTAAAATACACGATAAATTGCAATATTTGAAATCTTTCCTGGTTATATTCAAAACTAGCTTTTACCTGCGACTTGGCCCGCGTGGATGTCGGAAAATATACCACGGGAACCTACTACCGGGATTAAAAGAAAAAGAAAGCGACCATACCTCATAGCCGAGCGTTGCGCCCGCCGCTTCAACCATAATTATTGTGTTACACGTCATTTTGAATCTGCGATATCTTCATTTAAATGTTATAATGTAAAGGCATATTTAAATCCAAATGCCCAATTTAAATAACTAAATAGTTTATTGGATTAGGATTAATATAATACCTGTGAAAATAGATTCGAAAATTAATGAATTTTTTTCAAATTCTGAAAGATAAAAATGCTTACTGTGAGTTATCCTTAGAATATAGACATATGCTATCGCGGATTTTTTTGTTGAACATTTTAAGATATATAATCCTGAGGAACAAATGTTATGTATCTCGTACAGTTTACGCGGCCCACGCCAGTAAAGCCCGCAAGCCAGTCGGCATGATTTTTTCCGACATCTTCAACAATAATCGTCATGGCATATTGCAGCCAAATTACACAAAACTTTAATTAATTATACACATAAACCTTCCTCATGATTCACTGCGTACATTAATGAAAACCGTTTGAAGATCCGTTCAGAAGTTTTTGAGTTTATCGCGTTCAGACAGACAGACAGATGCGGTGGGGGGACTTTGTTTTATAATATGAAAGGATTACATAACATAAACACATACTCGTACCTATCATTACGCCTGTATTCCCCGAAATGTTTGTATTAGGTTGGGTCCGAAAATTACCCTTGGACAAATCAAAACATTTTATACACCAAGAAAACTGATACGCAAGCCACAACCAATGAAATCGTCGTATTCATAAATCTGACGTGATGCATGTATTCGTGACGTCATCCGCGTAGCTATGACGTAGTCGCATACAAATGTGCGGTCATTAAATACAGCTGGGGCTGACATTGCCTTTTGGTAGCTGCTATAAATGCTAAAGGAGATTAGATAAATATCGTAGACGTTTAAAATCAAAGCAGCCTTTTTGTTATTTTATTCACGAAAATACTCACAAAATCGACAATCTGTCTAACTAGTAAGAAAAGGTGTTGAAGAAGATTTAAGTAAATCCACATTTTGATAGTTATGTTTAACTTTTATGTGGACCACCACATACGACGATCATATTGCCATCAACGAGTGTACTACTGAGCGATCATTATAACTTGACACGTGACGCGATTGATAGCACTGAATTTGGCAGTCATATGGTTGGTAGTTCTGCTCGTCAGTCGCCATTTTGAACTCTATTAAAACGATAAAAATTCAGTACTACCAACCGCGTAACGCATCAAGGTATAGTGAACGCACTGAATGCCAAATCATCTACTATCAATAAATTGATCGACTACGAATGTCTTAGTCGAACGGAAAATAAAATCAACACAATAATTCATACAACAAAACACTTTGGAAGCTATTGTCACATGTCTAGGCCCTAGCCTTAAAATTACAGTTATTTCAAGATGCCAGTCATGTTGAGATCCAACATTGACGTAAGCACTGGTCTGGTGAACGGAGCAATCGGTTTTGTCACTGAAATTATCTGGCCTCTATTCCGCCCTGACCAAATGTATGCGTCAGATACATCATCTGTCGGGTTATAGAGGTTTACTACACAATAACGGTGCCTCAAGCTTTTAAAATTATTATATATATTTGACATTTTGAAAATATCTATATTTATATATATATTTTTTTTATTATTTATCATTTATACAAAAGAACACAGGATTACAATAATTAGATAGCAACCAAAAACCACTAAGGTTTAAACTTGTTCTATGTCAATATCATACAATACAATGAAGCATTTTATATACATCCCTAGAACTTACCTATCCCACATCCACCCACATCCCACATGCACCTTGAACTCCACTACACTTCATACAAATTTAAATTAAATTTAACAAATAGTTTGCCCTTTTAACATAAAATGTAACTTTCATTAAGCATTATCTATAATAATGTTTTTGATGATATTTTTGCCTGTAGGGGGGAATCCGTGTCCTGAAATTCACGGCTTAGTTTAGGCACCAGTCTCCCACAAATGAACATTGTCCTACATTATAATAATATTTTTTTTCCATTTGTTAGTTTTAGTTAATAGGTGTTATTTGTGGAAGAATAATAAACATTTTTATTATTTATTCTTGTCATTATTATTGCGTACGCTTATATTATGATGATGAGTAACCAAGAGATGGATTATTCTGAATATAGAATATACCTACTACCTAAGTACCTATACACATATATGACAAATGTCACTAAATAAAACATGGTTTAAAAAATATACAAGGTGGTTTTTTTATATCCCATAACTCTCCCATAAGAATCAACTGGCAATTTAATTATTTTTCATTTATCATTTATTTATTGTTTTCATTTTTCATACAAAATAATTCGACAATAATATATAAATAATAATAAATAAATTTATTTTATTTTATTTTTTTTTTTTTTAATGTAAAACACTCTTTCGTGAAATATGACAACGTCGCATTTTCTTAGCTTTAAATATGAATGATTGCTTTGAATGAAAATTAATTGCTCGTATTTCTCAATGAAACTTAGATACCGACACACATCGAGAGTCTAGTGTTAGTATTATGATATCTTCGAAACTATGCATTTTTGGACCACATATTCTAGGGCTTTTTGTATTATTTTAACTTATAGAATATAATCCCAGAGTTATGGGATACCAAAAAAAACAAGTTGTATATACTTTTAATTTACTTATGCTTGATTTGCTGGTTTTAGGTTCATGTGACGATCGCTTAAAAAAGGGTTTATTATTTCTACAACGACTTTCAACAGGATTGCCATAAGCTTTTCGGTAACTTAAGTCAGTCACTTACATTTGTGACTTGTCCATCATCGTTATCGCTGATAAAATGTCGCTTTATCTAGGACAGGGATTCCCAAAGTGGTCGATATCGAACCCTTGGGGTCGAAAACGGATTCCCAGGGGTCGACGAGGTCTAAAAATCGACCCCTTTTAATTAACAGAAGTTTTTATTTGAAACTTTCAAGATACTGTATAAGTTGTGTTACGTGTACCAACTTGTTATGCTTGTATAAGAATGACTAATATTTTAGTAGGAAGTATTATTGTTGTACTTTTAAAAAACTCAACAAGTCGATAAGCGTGCACAAGTTCGTATGTACAAGATAAAAAAAATGGCTACGAGTCTTTTTTTTTTTTTTGAGGGTGGGAAATCAGGGAGGGTGTGTCAGACTCTTACTGACTAAAACCCACCCGTATTCCTTCCTGTTGCCTGTGTTGCCAGGGGACTCGGTGACCCATAAGTACCTTCCCGCGACCCCGGCAGGCATCGGCCCTAGTGGACCCCTACAGCTATGAGAGTCTGAGGTATCAGTTCATTTTGGAAAAGGGTCTCTTGCCCAAAATAGTTTGGGAATCCCTGGTCTAAGCCCTCTAGGAACACATCCAGTCTCCGCACTGCTACAGAGAAGAAGAATAGACACAACATAAGATACGAATAAAAACAATTTATTGGTTCAAAAATATACAGACATTTAAATAACATTTCTAAGATCATCAGATATTGGTGCCGATTCCCTTGTTCACAAACTAAACTAAATTTAAATTCAGTGCATCTTGTTCTTTCTATTTCATTAAGAAGAGGACAGAAGATAAATTTAAGTTTAATCTTGTCAAATTAATCAGCGCCTGTCACTATACTCCATATAAATTTAGACGTGATTTGAAACTTGCCTATTAAAATTACGTCAATTTACATCAAGCACTGATTAATTTGACAGGAGTAAACTAAAATTTATCTTC
Source organism: Atethmia centrago (assembly GCA_905333075.3). Classification (NCBI taxonomy): domain Eukaryota; kingdom Metazoa; phylum Arthropoda; class Insecta; order Lepidoptera; family Noctuidae; genus Atethmia; species Atethmia centrago. The sequence continues at coordinate 7,239,992 of HG995389.1, read as the reverse complement.
TGTCCTTTTCTTAATGAAATAGAACGAAAAAGATGCACTGAACTTAAATTTAGTTTAGTTTGTGAACAAGGGAATCGGCACCATTGATCATCTGTGTCTGAACTATGTAAATATAAAATATCTGTATTTCAGATATCACCGCTATTTCTCTGTTGTAAGCGACACTTACAAATTAACTTTAGTTGATCTCTATACACATCTATAACACCTATCAAAGATATATAATAAAATAATATTAAAATAAAAGGAAGTGACAAATGGAGGAAAAAAATCTTTAATTCGTTGTATAGCGATGGCCTCCGGTGAGTGTAAGTAAATGAGTGGATGTGTGTTGGAGGGTGAGTATTAGTATAAGCTACTTAAGGCGCAGATATATGATGTTAGTGACTTTAAAATCTAGTATTACGCCTACAAATAATGCACGTAAGTTACACAAAAAATGTTTGTTAAACTAGAACGCGTACACATCAATTCTATATGATGAATGATGAATATATTAACACTGTATAAAATAAATTCAGGAAGTAATGTCTACTCAAAGCATAAAAAACGATATTACTTTTAAACTACGTAAGTGTTATTTTATGTTTAGTTTTTATGACCAGAGTATTTTATTATATGTGTTTTCTTTTATACTTATTCATATTTTTTACTAAAAATTATCCTTGAAACCGAACGGCAACACGGCATGAGCGCCACGGGCATTTGTATGGCTAAGGTAAGCGGCGTTTAACCGACCCTTAACTACGAGTATACACAACAGGATTTCGGTCTCATTGTATTCACACACTCCTGTAAAAGAATAAAATAGCCAAAGTATTAGACGAATAACTCAAACTCAAGTAAGACATCTACGTCAGTTCTTGATAACTCTAAAATCATGCACAGTCAGCGTTTTTCCATTAATAATAAAACTGCGTATCATACAGCGTCAAGTGTAAAAATAAACGTCTCGAGATAATAAATAGGATTTCCTTATCTTGTGTATTGAATGACTAGCTTCTCCTAGCGAATTGGTCCGCGCGTTTTTAAGATTTTATCTACAGTAGGTACTTAGATTTTCCAACGTTTCGTTGCAACCCTTTTGAGAGGATATATGTATAAAAATCCTGTTCTTCTTGCCTCGGTGGTCTAGTGGTCGCAGGCGCTACTGCTGAACTTGAGATCCTGGGTTCGATGCCCAGGTCGGGCAAAGTGTTATTGGGTTTTTCCTTCTGTAAATTCTCAGTAGCAGCACGGAGTATGGATTTGTGTCCGTTTGGCGGGAATAGGCTCGCCCCTTAAAATGTGGGACTTAAACATAACTGGCGAAACGTGAGTGCACTATAGGTACACCTCTGCCTAACTCTTTTGGAAATACTGGCGTGATATTATGTTATGTTAACTCCTGTTCGCATCAGCATTGCAATTCAGCGAGAAAATTCCGCCAGCATCCTCGGTACAATGCCTCGAGGGCCTTTTTAAGGTTTAACTTAGTTTTAATTTAATTAAGTTAAGACGCTGACAACACCTAAACCGCGGTCACTGTCAGATTGCATAGAAAAGAAAGAGAAGCGCGATGACACAACGCTTGTAATTTATTGCAAAATATGAAGCAATTATCTATTTACTCAAAATTGAGTTGAATAATCGAAAATAAAAAACAACCAAGTTCTGCATTCAAATAAGACGTTCTTGTTATTAATTAAATATGTAACGTATGTTGATATTTGATACAGATATTTTGGATTAGAACTCAAGGTAAGCGGTTAGTTTAACGTTAGTTTGTATCGAGATTCTTTTTCAAAACGTGTTTTGGTAACTACCAAGTTCTGGGAAATATGTTCAAAATTAAATTATATTTTTTCCGCTACCACAAACTATACAGATATGGCATTTTTTTTTTCTTAAGACAAGCCAATTTTGGTCAATTGGGTCTTGTCAGCGCCTTAATGTTAATAATCATCTTGTAATTTGGTTATGTAATTAATAATTATATATTCAATCCTGTCCTACGTAGGCATATTTATATTTTACCCCTTTAGGGTTTAATTTTGGAAAAATACTTTCTTAGGCTATTTTACAGGGGGTAACCATCACCTCTTATAGCAGTATTATTATAATATTACTTCCAGTGGGAAAGTGATGGAGCTATACAGGACTTATAGCTCCATCTCCTTCTCACGCTGAAGTAATATTGAAGTAATACTGCTATAAGAGGTGATGGAAACCCCCCTGTAGGTAACAATCAGCCGGTAAGCCAGTGTGCTGGAATACTTGGCAAAATATGATTTGAGCCATAGAAACAATAGAAGAAAAAAAAAATTAATCAGTCCATCAGCCATGTGACTTGTTTACTATCTGTTACGTATGGAAAACATTTTATAAGATTTATTTTGTGTGCCTTTTATAATAAATAAATATTGAGGAAGGGCCATTGCGACCTTACACGTTTATATTTTTTTTAGTACATCAAAGCAATTACTTAGACATCACGTCGCATTTGGTTCTCGATCGGATCGAGTTTTGGTCAGTAAGAGTCTGACACACCCTCCCGCTCCGCCCAGAGCGGGAAAACTTATTTGATGATTTCCCAGACTCAAAAAAAAAAAAAAGACATCACGTCGCATGGTGGGCTGAAAATCAGTTTTCATAGACATAAGGTTAATTTAGCTTATAAATATTAACATTTATTTACAGACTGGCTGACCCGGCGAACTTCGTACCGCCTCGGAATTAATAATTGTTGTGTTAACTTATAAGCAGAATTGAATTCAATTATTTTAAATACATTAAAATGAATGTAATTTGCGTGGTACGAGTAATTCGTAGCAAGGCATTTGCTTTATTGAAGCGAGTTGAAATGATTCGCGTAACATTGTTGCACTACTCTCTGGATGGGATGCACTCGGGTCGATTCCCTTCATTGAAGAACCTTGTGATATACAACATTTTTCGTTTTGTTTTCAGGTGTCAAAACGAACAAAGCACACGTGAACATGCTACGTGTAATTGACCGTGATAGAAACATTCATTTTCTATATTCAGGGCCACAAGCACTCAAGGATTGGCCTTGTGATTTGTAGATTGTCATGCGAATCGGAAATTGAATTAGTTGAAACTTTAATGGCATATTTACATTTCTTGTTATCTACAGTGGATTGATTCACAATAATCCAAAGTCTAATTGCATTACGGCTTTGATGTGAAAGTTTAGATCTTCTGGCTCGCGGCAATCTAAATAACATTGGAACATTAATCACACAATTCAAAATAAAATAATGAAGCAATCATTGATGCCCGCACAATGTCAAATGTGATAACCTCACAAAGTGAACATCTTCGAAGGCAACTTACCGTTTGAAAATCACGATCGAAAACCATTTTTTGCCACCAACTTCTGAATTCAAATTTTTCACTTTGTCGTGTTTTTCTTCGAAGTAATTCATTCATTCGAGGTAATTCGAATTTGTGTGGGGTAGGTACACAAATTCGAATTACCTGCCGTGATAATAACAGTGACAGGAAGTTATTAAAACATCATCCACATACACTAAGTGGGAAAAATACTTATTATTGAAGCTAACTCAAACATTACCCAAGCAAAATTAATAAAAAAATATTGGACCACGGCGAAAGCTTCTTCTACCAAATGCAAAAAAAAAAAACTAAAATCGGTCCACAATTGAAGAAAAACTCGATGAACACACATTAAAAAAGCCTAGCTGACCCGGCGAACTTCATACCGCCTCGGAATCAATAATTGTTGTGTTACTTATGAGCAGAATTGATTTGAATTATTTTAATTACATTGAAAGGAATGTAATTCACGTGGTAGCAAAGGCATTTGCTTTATTGAAGCGAGTCGAAATGATTCACGCACTACTCTCTACGTACGTACGCACTACTCTCTGGATGGGTTGCACTCGGGTCAATTCCCATCACTGAAGCACCTTGTGATATACGACATATATCGTTTTGTTATCAGGTGTGAAAACGAACAAAGCGAGTGGTTTGCATACACGTGAACATGCTTCGCGCAATTTAACGAAAATTAAAAAAGTCTCAGCTTTTTTTTTAATCGTGGCGCAATGAAACGACCGCGTAACTGAATCAGCTGTCAAACAGTAACGCACACAACGCCATTTAATGGCATTACCGGAACCATCATACAATGCCATGACCATTGTTGTCAATGTTTTGTTTCTGTCATGTATCAGAGATTGTGTTGTATTCGGCTTTATTTTTTTGTGATTTTTTTACTTTTCAAATGCGCGAGAAAACTTCTGGAGGCCGAGACAAACAAAAAAAAAACATCAAAATCAATCGATCCGTTCTCAAGATATCATCGAAAAAGCAGCTCCACACAAAATGTATAAAAAAATGAATTTTCTTCTTAATTTTTTTTTCGGGAAATCTATATATTTCTTTTCCATTTTTTAAATACTTATTCTGCTATTCGGGACGGAGACGAGTCCAACAAATCAAAGATCATCAAAATCGGTCAAGCCGTTCTTGAGTTATAAATGGTGTAACTAACCCGACTTTGTGTTATTTATATAGATTAACCTTATGTGAACATTTGAGTAATGCTAAACAAAAGCTATATCTAAGAAAAAAAACGACACTTAGTAATTAGCAATTGAAATCCCTAGATGTCTATGAAAGTCTATGTCCAACCCACCGTGCGTCGTCTCGCTACAACACCGCAAATTGTTGAGTTCATATTTACTTGGCTAAAACATCTCGCCCGTGCTTTGCTCACGGGCTTCGACCGCTATTCAGTTTGTCTTCTAACATCGTACAGTGTGGGACTCATTGTGCACTCCCGCAATCTATGCATCTCGTCGCCACCGCAGGGTCTCAGGCACCGGGGTCGCTGGAAGGTACCGAGGCCCCTGGCAACACAGGCAGTGGAAGGAATACGGATGGGTTTTATTCAGTAAGAGTCTGACACACCCTCCCGCTCCGCCCATTGCGGGGGAAATTAAAAAAAAAAAGGTCTCTGGCACTAATGCTGGGGCTACATTGTCGCGATAAAGCGAACTTCACTTCGCGCGCTCTCTCTCGCACACCGGTCTACGTCTCGCTCCACGACAGAGACCGCGTGAAGTGTAGTTCGCGTTATCGCGACAGTGTAGCCATAGCATTAAAACTTTTGAAATGTTTAATTTTTGACCCGACTAATAAAAAAAGAAAGAAAGAAAAATATTTTATTTGGGACACGCACAAGAAATACAAAAGTAAAAAAAGAAGTATTTAAAACTAAACTTCGAAATAAACAAAAAACAACAAAGAAAATCAATAAAAACGACTTTTGCGATGCCAAAAAGGCTCCTATCTCAGCATAATGATGCGATATTTAATAAATAAATAACGCATTAACATATTCTGATAGGGGCCGCTGTGATGCCACAGACACATCTACGAACACAATATATATGTCCCACCAGGGGAATAAAAATTAAATAAAAAGGCAATTTATAATGAATAAAATACTGAAATAAATAAATATATGTACCTACATGTACAGTAAATATTAAGATTCACTCCGACGCTCGAACTTCACTTGTCCATGCCATAAACTATTGTCTATGGTGTATGACAAGCGAAGGGACGCAGGCGCATTGCGTTGCATACGTTCGGCTGTCAATGTTTTTGTAAAAAGTTTTATGAAAATAAATTATAATAGTGATTGATACTTAGTGATTATTAGAAGATCATGCAAGGAAGTAGTGCAAATTAATACTATAAAGTATCGTAGTGTGTATGACTAATCGCGTACCTACTTGCATGCTGTACGCAACACTGTCTATAAAAGATACAATTTCAAGCTCAGGATTTTAAATAGGATATGCTAACAATATTTATGTAGTACATACAGATGTAGGTAGGTAGGTTACATCTCATCAAAAACCCGACGCGACGCCGGAAATTGGGTGCTGAGCCGATAACGAAATTCAACTTCCTTAAAAGCTGGTACATAATTATGTTTTTACCTTGTTCGTACTGATATGGGAATTATATAAAATTTAAGAAAAACAAAATATAGGATAGTTATTGATTGTATAAGTACAATTTTTCAGTATAGATATCTACCCCATATTTTCTTAAATTTTAAGCAAAGTTTTATGAATAAGCGTACGTACCTTGGTTCATAAAACTGTAAGTAGTAATTAGACAATAATATTATGTTTAAAAAAAAACCGCTCAATTGCGTGTCGGACTACGCACAATGAAGGGTTTCGTCGTTGGGATGAATTTATCCCAAAAAAAACTTAACATTTTAGTTGAAAAACATCTTCTCCCATACATCGATATACATCACGGTCAATACTCCAACCGTAATTCGTTACTGCCCTGAATGTTTTCACATATCCAAAAACAACCATTTAGCTGGCAGGGGACACTTGACTCTTACAAAAATTTGCCTTTTAAAGCCCTTAATATTACGCAAACGGAACGGCCTATCCAACGATAACCCCACACAATGGGATAGACGAGAAAAATTGACATCATCCCCACTTTACGTGCAAAGGCCCTACAATTGTTTTTTCAAGATTTTATTATACCACTTTGTCGGCGTAATTAATATGTATAGCCATGCCAAATTACAGCTTTCTAGTACTAAGAGTATCTGAGCTAAGCCGTGGACAGACAGGTTACTTTGAACGTAACTTATCTTGTGTAAAATATCACTGGTAGTAGGTAATATTTTAAATTATAGTGTATCGTACCAAGAAACGTAATATAGCATCACACCTTTATTCTCCGAAGGGGTAGACAGGACTTTAGAGGAGCAAAGAAAACTCACAATTCGCCAGTTTTGTTTAAGTCCCATGTAATAGGGGGCGAGCTTGTAGCCATGAATTTGGTACTTTACTCGAACCGGGGATCGAACCGAGAATTTACCATTGAAAATTGATGAACGAGGCAGTTTAATATTTTCAGTTGAATATTTTTCTATCCGTACAAGAATAGATATTCAGCACTGATTATGTTTCTGTGCGTGTAATATATGCAAGTTCGTCAGAAGTGACTTCATGGCGGTCCTGACTGTCACTATCCATCGTGGGCGTTTTAACGGCAGGAATTTCAAAATAAAAGCACACTCGTATTGACCAATGTCTTATTATTAGATTATCTCACAGTTCCACACAAAATTACACACAATTAAGATTAAATCGGATTTAGAGCCAATAGGTTAGCACGTGTGCACCTCGTCCGGCAGCTGTCAATCGAATGACGGTCGCCACTACTCTATTCGGGGCTGCCCGCTCTTATTTTAATATTATCGATTACAGATTCGACTTAAACTAAAACAATATTAACAAATCGAGTTATGATTAAAATAAATCGTAATTAATATTGATGTAATTTAAGAGGCCGACAACACCTAAAGCGCGGTCACTGTCGGATTGCATAGAAAAGAAAGAGAAGCGCGATGACACAACGCTGGTAATCGATTTACAAAAAGCTATAGATTGTATAAAAAAAAATGAAATCTAATATTATGCTAATATGTTGCTTGTAGAATAATCTGACAAAAAATCAGAATGATTGCTTGTATATTAGTATGGTTTTTAATCGTTAAAAGAAATTTTTAGAGGTATCTTCGTGATTTTTTTCCATCGTAACAAATTAGTTATATTATGTTTTCAACACACTATCTACCTAGCATATATCCTTAAGAATATCATATATGTTTCTGATTTTGTTTACTGCAGTGGATCATATACTTTAAGACATTATAAAACTTATAAAAGTTGCGTTTAGGTCCTGTAGGTAGTCCCCTTAAAACTAATTCATAATCAGCGCGCCGTCATATATATATATACTAATAATAAAGCTGAAGAGTTTGTTTGTTTGAACGCGCTAATCTCTGGAATTACCAGTCGGATTTGATAGCCCGATTCTTGAGGAAGACTATAGACTATTTAACATCACGCTGCGACCCATAGGCACCGAGAAAAAAGAAAACAAATGAGTGAGCCTTACAGAAGTCGCATATGATGTGTAACATCTGACATCTCACCTTGGTAATACCACGGTAATACGCAACTGAGCAGTGACATAAATAAAGTCTTAAGATTTAAAAAGGCTAAATACCTAAAACAATAAAAAAAATAAAAAACAAATTTTTATTCCAATAATTATTCATTATTGTACTAGTGGTCGCCCACTGGTCGAAATTTGACCACCTCTACATATAATCTATAAGTCAAAGTCTATAAGTAAAAGGCACTTTTGAACGTCAAAATTTACAAAAAAATAGAATTGATTCTAGTTGCCCCTTCCAAAAGGTAGTTTCGTATGGAGAAGAATGGGCAAGAAACTCCACCGTTACTCTTTTAAAATGTTTTACAAAATTTTGTATAGGTACATTTTAAAATTATATGTGGAGACGATGCACCTAGAATAAATACATATAGTAGTTAATTCCATGAATACACTAATTCCATGCTATTAAAACGTACTTACTTATTCCATGCTCAAACTGTCATCTTCCTGTTACACACTTCCGTCCCTTTTCACGAAATCACTCCCACAGAAAGCGAGAGGAAAGATGTTGTACACACATATCATAAAAAGTCAGAAAAAATGTTAAGCAAAAACGATGAAATAGCGGGCGATGTGATGCGACGCGGTGGGTCAGGTGCCGAAAACGCACCGAACGAAGTCGCGAGAAGAAGCTATTGGTGCCGATTCCCTTGTTCACAAACTAAATTAAATTTAAGTTCAGTGCATCTTTTTCTTTCTATTTCATTATCAAAAGGACAGAAGATAAATTTTAGTTTAGTACTGTCAAATTAATCAGCGCTTGACGTACATTGACGTAATTTTAGTAGGCAAGTTTTTAATCACGTCTAGACTTGGATGGAGTAGTGCCAGGCGCTGATTAATTTGACAGGACTAAAATAAAATTTATCTTCTGTCCTCTTCTTAATGAAATACAAAGAAAAAGATGCACTGAACTTAAATTTAGTTTAGTTTGTGAACAAGGGAATCGGTACCAATATCTACCTAGAAATATAATTGTGCTATGATTTATTACGTCCCTCTTTGTGTCATTACGAAGAGCTCTTTGAGAATTATCTGACATTTAACTCAGTACCCTTCAACCGGAACACGGAATTGTATTTGCGTGCCTGACGTATTATAATTCAATTTCTATTTTATGACTGCGATTTTTGTGTTCACGTCCAATAATATGACTGAGCGTAATTTCTGTAACGCATAGCCCCCCCCCCCCCCTTTCCCCTTTCAAAGTGGAATAATAATAATAATAATATAATAATCTTTATTGGAACGAAAAACAGTACAATTACAATATGTACGATATTAGCCACATTAGTTATAAACTGTGTCGCAGCTATTGACGCCCACCTCCGTGAGGAAGACGACAGTGTTCCAGATATTTAATTCTATACCTAATAGAATTTTTATTTACAAAATAAAATAAAATAAAACTAAACTAAAAACAAATAAAACTAAAGAGTTCGTATGTTGAGTTTGTATGAGCAGTGTGAGTGCATTTATGGTGTGTAGATGGAAGGTGTGTACCTAGGTGTGGTGTGTGTGGGCGTGTGTGTGTGTGCATGAAGCGTGAGTTTGTGCGGAGGTGTGTGTGATGTGCATATCTGTTACGGAAGAAAAGTCTAGCACAGGAAATTCTTATGGCTTAACTCGTCGTAGGTGAGGGTGCGAAGCCAATCATCAGTTAATTTCTTGCAATCCCGGGAAGAGGAAGAATAAATATTGATTTGTTCATTTACCCGATTGTATAACACAGGACCAAAGAAAATGTATTATCGCCGGACAATTTCAAGTCTAGCCGGAACTGTTTGGCAGACTCTGGCAGTCCTGCGTCGTTGTCTACTCAAATCACGGTTAAACAGCAGGTCAGAATGTTTCCGTAACACCGTGCTCAATACGAAAGAGTGTCTAACAGTAGGCTGATATAAGTCATGAAAGTCGAAGGTTCTAAGATTTTTAAAAACAAAAATTAACTTTCTTACTCTAGAGACCAGCAAATTTATCTGCTCACTCCATGTCAGCGCACTGTCAATAAGAACTCCAAGGTATTTTATCGAATCCGAGCGTACGAGTATAACTTTGGTACAATCACAACCAATATTATTTATTGTACCGCATACATGACCACAAGGCTCGATATTGGGTCCTTTCCTCTTTTTAGTATATATAATTTAGATATATAATATATCAATGATCTACCCCACTTGTTAAAAACCCAACCACGAATGGTGTTAATTGCTGACGATACTTCCTTAATTTTTAAAATTAATAGACGTGCATCAAATTTTGACGACGTGAATAACGCCCTATTGCAGGTCCAAAATTGGTTCACTGCTAATAATTTAGTATTAAATGGAAAAAAAACGAAATGCATAAGATTTTATTTACCAAATGTCAAAAGTAGTATTTGTGAGATAGTATTGAATCAAGTGAAATTAGAATTCGTCGATAAAACTGTTTTCCTGGGGATTACGATCGACTCAAGGCTTCAATGGGGGCCTCATTTAACTTCCCTTGCAGGACGGCTAAGTTCAGCAGCATATGCTGTGAGAAAAATCCGTCAATTTACTGATGTAGATACTGCACGGCTAGTATATTTTAGTTACTTTCATAGTATTATGTCGTACGGTATTTTACTATCGGGACGGGCTGCAGACATCGAGTCTATTTTTATTCTGCAGAAAAGAGCCATCAGAGCCATACATGGCCTCCGCAGGTGCGACTCTCTAAGGGAACTGTTTAAAGAAATTAACATCATGACGGTACCTTGTCAATATATCTATGAAAACATCATGTACGTAAGGAAAAACCTATATATTTTTAGTAAAAGAGGTGAATGACACAATTATATCACTAGAAATAGGGACCAATTAGTTCAACCAGGTTTCAGGCTGGCTAAAGTAGACTCATCTTTCATGGGGTATTGTTTAAAATGTTACAATAAAATATCTCCCCACATACTTCAACTGAATGAAACAAAATTTAAATCTAGTATAAAACGCACACTATGCAGCCAAGCATATTATAAATTCGGGGATTACATTGCTGATAAAAATGCTTGGCTCAACGCTGGTCCTGCTCCACAAGGGCGCAAAAACTAATTGATCAGGTATTGAAAATAGTGTTGGAGCTGCTGAAGATTTTAAAAACTCTCTTTGCATTGTATAAATTCAATCTCTTAGTATTGTATAGCTGCACAGCACATTGTTATGTGAGTACTATGTACTATAAAGCTGCCATTTACTGGATACGTCTTTCATTGACTTGAATGTGCCCTGGCGGCTGGGAGTATGTCGCGCTCACTCTAATGTCTCGCTGATGGTGGCGCGTGTGTTGGATCATTTAGCTCCCTTCAAAATGGTTGAGCTGAATGGAGCTGATCCACGCGTCATGTTCGTGAACGGGCACCGTCAGTAGAGACTGGTCATCTCTTAGCTGCCACGGCTTATTTTTAACCGACTTCAAAAAAAGGAGGAGGTTATATGTTCGACTGTATGTATTTTTTTTTTTTTTTTTAATTTTAATTTTTGAATTGCTTTTTTTTTGTTGTAATCTTTTTATTACGGACGCTTTTTACGTTTTGCATCGTTCTCACATGTATAATTTCAAAATGAATGATGTAAACAATATTTTGTAACCATAATACGTTGTCCGTGGAGTTTCTTGCCTGTTCTTCTCCATAGGTACCTACTACGCTTTGGAATGGGCAACTAGCTTCATCTTTCTGACTGACTGACTGAACCCTTGACAATTCAAAAGTGCCTGTAATTGGTTTATTTGAAATAAATGCTTTGAGTTTGAGTTTGATGAACCTAGTCTTATCCAGGTTAAGTGTGAGTACGTTTTGCGTTAACCACGACATGATGGTACGTAGTGCAGACTCCACAAATTTGCAAGCTTCGGTCCAGTCACTGCCATTAACCAGGATTCCGGTGACATCAGCGTAGATAATTATTTTGGAGTTGACAAGCGTAACTTTACAGAGCTCATTAATGTATATTAAGACCAGGGTGGGTCCTAGAACACTACCCTGTGGGATACCGTAGGAGAGAAATGCTTCTTTGCTGGAATGGTTTTCAATTTTTACTACTTGAGAACGACCACTAAGGTAACTCCTGATATCCAGCGGTAAGCCTCTTATGCCAACCCTTTCTCTGTTTCCATTTTTGTAAGAATTACAAAAATGGAAACAGAGACAGAAAGGAACAGAGACAGTGTCAAAAGCTTTGGAGAGATCAAGGAAGATAGCTATGGTCTTATCTTTATTATTAGTGTTTTGGGCTACTGTACCCAGTAATTTTAGTATAGCATCTTCAGTCTTTTTGCCAGATCTAAACCCAAATTGGTTATTAGCCAGACTATTTTTTTCTAGGAGTTTAGATAGGATAGATAAAACCGATGTGAGTCTGTAGTTGTTGACACTGCCTCTGTCACCACTCTTATGAATAGGGTGCACTACGGCTTTTTTAAAAGCAGTTTGAAATATTCCAGATGAAAGGGCAAGGTTAAAAGCGTGACAGATGACTGGTACAAGAATGTTTTTGGCACTAAATATCAGAGTAGCCGAGATACCATCCCATCCCACAGCGCTATTAAGCTTAAGGCTAAGAATTAGGCGCTCGATTTCTTCGTTGTCTGTGTTTAAAATGGCCATTGAACTGGAGTGGGCATCAACCGAACCAGCGTCAGTGGTTGTCGAGTCATAATTTGAGGAATTCCTGATGTCAGATGCCAATTACATCCCCACATTCGCGAAATAATCGTTAACCTAATCAAGCGATTGAGATAAATCAGGGGTAACGGACAGCAGTTCACTAGCAGAAGTCTTATTCGTTTGAAGATTGGAGATAGTTTTTATAAGTTTGCAGGTAGCCTTTGGATTGTTACGATGTTTTTCAAACTCATTACGTTCATATTCTCTTTTAAGTTTTTTTAATAAGTTATTGCAGTAATTTTTATATCTATTATACGTTGTCTTAAGAATATCATTATCAGCGTCTTTCTTAGTTTTAACGTACAGTTTATTCCGGTTGCGAATACACTTAAGGCAGGTGTGATCCACGGCTTAATAATTCGCTTTCTACTCGGGATGATAGAGTTATTGCAATTTTTATTTACAACCAAAGAGATCAAACTAACCACGGTAAAAACAGCAATATCGGCATCATGACAGCACATGACGTCAGAAAAATCGGTTTTCTTAAGTGCCTCAACGCGTGCAGAAATATCCACTCGACGTTGGCGGAGGGGCAATTTAGGGATGTCTAGTTTTAGATCTCAAAAAACTACAACAGGAGCATGGTCTGTGATTAAAGAGTCAAGTACTAGGAATAACTATTATATTATTATTAAATAACTAAGAATAACGTGGTCAATACAGCTATCGTTGCGGGTGGGAAAAGGGTGACAGGGGAGCATAGCGTGTGAAAAAAAAAAAGAAAAAAATAATAAATAGAAGTCAGAATTTAAGTCACCGCAATTTCGGGCAATGTTAATATTTATATCACCAACCAGAATAATAGTCTTGTAAGTGCTTAGGGATTTGAGTATTAAGTCTAGACTCGTGACAAATTGTTGGATGTTTTCGTTGAAGGAGATCTATATACTGCAATAAGAGCCACATCATTACATAATTTAATTACTAGGCAGTTAGCGTCAGCGAGAACTGGCTTTTCGATAGCAAGTTGTAAGTCTAATTTAGTGTACACGACCACTCCATCATTTTGGTTTAGGTTATCGGAAAAAGTGGATACGTAGCCCGGAATGGAGGGAAGGTGGGGACATTTACGTAACCAGCGCTCTGACAAGACTATGACGTCAAACTGCGAACCCTTATTCGATGCAATAGTAGAAGGAGATTGTTAAAATTGGCAATGCTGCCGATGCTTCTAATGTTTACGTGGAAAATTTTTAGACCATAATTTAAATTGTGTAAAAATGAGTTAACTAGTTCCGGGGAACACTGATATGATTCCGATGCTGAAATATGTTCAATATCATCTAATATTTTGACGTTATCATTCATAATGGAAAGTAACAATCAACAAATATTTTATAAAGGAATAATTATTTCGAACTTTGAATAAAACAACCCGAAATGACTGATACTCCGTGCAACATAAACTTTCGTCATTCGTAGGGTTAAATACAATGTATGTTAGCGTGTGTGTGTGTAAGGGAAGTGTACTGTCTAGGTAAGTGTGTGTGAGAGGTAGAGTTTTAGTATTGAGTGTTGCAGTGTTTAAACAAATTACATTTATAATACAAAAGTGGCATAGTAAAAAATAAGATTGTTTAAAATTATTGAGAAATATAGAGTTCACATGAATACAAGGTTCAAGCAAAGCGACGCGCAATCTGACAGATAGGCCAACCTCTAGTCATTTATAATTTTTGGGTTTTGGTAGGTCAGACTCGTCTTTGATCATTAGGTGTTGAGCTCCATCCTTTTCACGAAGAAATATTTTGCCATTTTTTACCCAGCAATACCGGTATTCATTTGAGTTAGCAAAGTCTCGGGCTAGGAAAAACAGGCGTTTCATTTTAGGTGAGAGATTTTCAGACACGAACACAGGTTTAGCGGGTCTGCTTATACTCAGATGCTCTGTAGACAGTTTGCTATTTTCTTTATTGTACTTTTTATACATCTGTATAAACTTTTCCTTCAGAAGATTGCTATAATCATCCGACGTCAAACTCAAGGTCGCGTATATAATTCCCAGAATGTGAGAGCTCGACTGGTCGTTGTGGCCATGATGCAGCTGCGGCTTTTGATGCACCCCCTTTTACATCACGCTTGTTTTTCTCCGAAGGGTTAGGCAGAGATTCACAAGCACAAGCATAAATACCTTACATTTACGCAAGATTCAAAGTGATTTTCTACAAGAGTATTATTTTATAGAAATGTTATGCTGTTACGAACATAGTATTTTAAAAACTAGACTATTATGAAATAGGTATTTTTCAAATAAAATTACATACATAATATTATATAAAGTCACGCCTTCTTCCCATGGGGGTAGGCAGAAACTATAGAACGCCACCTGCTACACTCCTTACATACTCCTTTTGCTTCGTTTACGTTCATACATCTGGTCATACACGCACGCTGGTTGCGAGTACTACGCACCTGACCTTTTTGAAGAACATCACCAATGAGGTCACTATACATATGTCTTTCTGGGGCGTCCCCTCCCGGCGTTTCCACTCACATCTGCCTTGTAAAAACGTTTTGTTATTCGCCTTTCATTCATCCTCTTAACCTGACCAAACTCTCTAAGCATAGGTACTCTTTTCAATTTTTGTCACTACTGGAGTACTGTGTAGGCCTGTCAACAAAGTACCAGGTCCTTAATAAAATAGAAAATGGTCAACAAATGTACAGTCTATTAAGCCTACAACGTTCTCACATTCACAAAATATAAAAGAATCTGTGTAAAAGATAAATAAAAAAATAAAAACCTATTTAAACCAAATGACATGATTGTCATTTACTCAAAGTTGAACAAGAAAATCACAACTTATTCAACTTTGCCCTTGTGACCGTGCCTATGGCCATATCATTTTTCACACAGTCCATACATCGTTTCTTTGGTCTTCCCCTACTCTTTTATAGTTATCAACATTCATACTCAAAACTTTCCTCACAATAAGAAACTTCAATCATAGACAAAATATTAATAACCTCTTCAATGGAAACTTAGCTATGTTCAAAACTGCAAGCAGTTTGAAGTCTTTGTAATGTTCTCTGCATAAATTTCAAACGTCATTACATTTTTTGAAATGCTTGCTGAATGCTGTTTTAAAGGTCAAACCTTTACAAGAATTTGCTATCAAAAAATATTTAGTTACTGTTTAAAAGTATCTATTTTCCTATCCAAGAAATTCGCGGACGAAGTTCAAAATTAACACGATGATTAAAAGGTTCCTAGATGTCAACGATCCTGATAGCTTTAACTTTAGTTTTGGTCTCAAAAGTGGTTGCATATATTGTGCTCTCTTTGGCGCTGTAAGTATCTCTTCGTTTTAAGTCGATTCCAAGAGGTTTCCAAGAGGCAAATGGGAACCATGGTTCTTTGTCGAGGCAAACTGACATAGCCAAGTAGGTATGACAGTGCGCCACGACAAAGAACCATGGTTCCCACTTCCCAGGGCAAACATCTGACGTGCGCTGACTCAGGCTAAGAACTCACGGAGCGGTTTTCACCCGTGCCCGCCGCGTTTGCGGGCCCGCAGCTTCTGTAGGATGTAGATTTATATGCAAAAAGTGAGAGCACATTTCACGACGCGTTTTACACCCGCGGCGCGTGCGGTTGTTTGCGGGTCCCGCGGCACCAGCGGGCAACTTGTTAATCGCGCGGGCGGCAGTCACCCGCCGCTTTGGCGGGTTGCGCCCGCGTGCGATCGCTTGGCGGGCGACCGCAGTAACTGGCGGGACGGGGGGTACAGAAGTCCGACGCCATTTTGCACTAGTGATCTCTATCCTGAATCAGTGGATGCACCCAGAACCTTTTGGGCCTTTTTTTTTAATCTTCTTTAAAGTGAGTATAACGCAACAGCTCGTTTCTGGTGTGTCCATGGCGGTCTGGACCTCAACTGATCGTTTAATCACCCGTCTTGCGATCTCAACCGCGACGGCTGCGTGACCGCGCAAATCACCGGTCTCGTGAGTTTAGAAATAAAACCGCAGCTCCACCACCGTGGCGGGCGCGGGTGAAAACCGCTCCGTGAGTTCTTAGCCTTAGTCTACCTGCTAAGGCAGGCAGACTCAAGACAGCGCGCGTCAGATGTTTGACCTTTTCCCATCTTAACATAAACGGAAGTGATGGTCCAGTTACCAACATCAACGGTGATGATTTCTATACCGTTCTCGTTTGAGCCCATTGGTTGATAGTCGTATAACTGTCATCTGTCTGTAACAGGCACTGCTGGACGCTACTAATGGCGCAAATCGTAGTCGAATTCTGTATATTTTGTAGTGTATGTATATATTTTTTGTAATGTATCTGGTGTACAATAAAGTATATATAAATAAATAAATACTATTTCAGACACCAATCTACATGGTCTTCACATGATCTGATCAAGATTATGTCTGGACTTTATAAACAAACTGACCTCTGAGTGTGTTACGTACCATGTAATAGGGGGCGAGCCTATTGCTATCAACCGAGCTCAAATCCAGACTCTCCTGGCTTCACTGGGAAATTTTTAATAGAAAAACCCAATAACTCTGCCCTACCTGGAACCCAGGAATTCATGCTTACCAGTAGCACTTGAGACCACTTGACCAACGAAGCAGGTGTAATGCACTCATAATCAATTTTATTTAAACAAAATCTTTCTTTCAGCTGCTATGGTGCACAGATGTGTTTTTCGAGAAAAGATACAAAGTTCTCTCGATGGTCAACCAAAGGCGATACAAAATTCTGTACACAGTTGTATGCTGTTTGTATGTCACTTGTACACTTGCCTTTATGATACAAATTATTAGAATTTCCACACAGCTATCGTAATAAAGCTTTGAGTTCTAGACCTTTATGGTATTTTTTTTTCTATGAAGTCTACGAACAACTATAGGTGGACTTTATTGGTACAATCAGACCCAAAAAGAAGTATACACGAATAACACGGACGAGGAACCATTTTATTGTCAACGTCCTTTGTTCCATAACATTGTTTCCACATAAAGATACAAAACATAGTATACAATTTATTTTATCAAAACTAAACATTTTGTTTCAAAACATCTATGTACACCCCCTATGACCAAAACATACACAGTGATAGTTCCAGAACGAGATAAACAAAACTGACAACGTCATACGACATAACGAATTACAAGTCTTTAATTTCTTTTAATAGAACAACGAATTTTATTTTTGTCATTTTCATTTTGTGCCTTTTTTTTTTGGATGATGGTTTGATAATGTCCTCAAATAACTTCTCCTGCTCTGGGTGGAGCGGGAGGGTGTGTCACGACTCTTACTGACTAAAACCCACCCGTGTTCCTTCCGTTGCCTATGTTACCAGGGGCCTCGGTAACCCTTTCGTACCTTCCAACGACCCCAACAGGCATCGGCCCTAGTGGACCCTAGTGGACCGTGGATTGGCCGGAGGGCCAGTCGTATCGTTACAACCCCTATGCTGACATTTCTTTGAGGCGCGCGTGGAACACAGCGCGCCGTCGACCCGGGCGTGGTCCTTATCGGACGGCGAGCTACCCATTGCTCACCTTCCGCAAGCCCGCGCCTACGGTGGCCGGAAATCCGCCTGAGATTACCGACGCTCAGGCGTCTCCTGCGGCGGCTAGGGGCGAGAGGGCGCGAAATTTGCCTTTCTCTCAACCGTCCCGCGAGCAATACTGCTTCGCAGGAGTCGACGGCTGCCCATGCCCTCTCGCTCCGTACCATGGCCTGGATCAGGGCCGGACACGAGAGATCTCCGCCGCCGATCGCCTCCACGAGGACACAGCGGTGCTAAAGAGCGTAAAACTAAATATAAATAGCTGTTGCCCGCGATCCAGCATGAAGAGTAGCATATGTCCTTCTCCAGATCATGATCTGCCCATGTCCCAAATTTTATCTAAGTCCGTTTAGCTGTTTCAGCGTGAAAGTATAAGAAACAAAACTCACTTTCGCATTTATAATATTAGTTAGGAACACATCTTTTTATGTTAGATATGATAGTGATATCTTACTTGCGCGTCGTTTTTGCGCCATCTATTAGAATACTCGGGCGTAACCTCGCTATGCCGTTAGTTATAATGGGCGTCGTCGTTAGACGGCGTTCACGTCGATTGTGTAAATGTGTGCGTGCGTTTTTCAAGGACACTTAGGTCTTGTAGTCCTCATAATTAGCTGTTTTACCTAACCGCTAGTTGTTTTACAAAACAGCTCCGTTATGTAAAACAGCTGAAAGTTCATCTGGATTGCCATTGGTGCCGATTCCCTTGTTCACAAACTAAACTAAATTTAAGTTCAGTGCATCTTTTTCTTTTTATTTCATTAAGAAGAGGACAGAAGATAAATTTTAGTTTAGTCCTGTCAATTTAATCAGCGCCTGTCACTACTCCATACAAGTTTAGACGTGATTAAATACCTGCCTACTAAAATTACGTCAATTAATCCTGTCAAATTAATCAGCGCTTGACGTACCTAACGTCAAGCGCTGATTAATTTGACAGGACTAAACTAAAATTTATCTTCTGTCCTTTTCATAATGAAATAGAAAGAAAAGATGCACTGAACTTAAATTTAGTTTAGTTTGTGAACAAGAGAATCGGCACCATTGCCTTACGTTTAACAAAATTGCTATAACCCATTCTGCAGTCACAATAAGCGTTGGGTGTGGCTTCTAATGCCGAATTGGTCGCAGTAAGTAAGCTAGGGCACCACCGCACCTCTGATCCACGCCTCGGGCGTTGGGTACAACGCCGTGGTGCGGTGGTTCTTTTCTTCATAAAAGGTGACAAAACGTGGACTACCTACGAGAAAGCCTTCGACTCCATCTCATCATCATCTCTCTGCAACGATGTCAAATTGACTATGGCGCTATATCGAGTTATTGAGATGTATGTATGACGCTCTGCCACGATGACTTCAGATCCAGGACAAGAAAACCAGCCCTATCCAACTGCTCAGTCGGGTGAGACAGGGGAATGTGATATCCCTGAAAGTTTTCACCAATGCTTTGGTGGATTTCTTGAAGATGCTAGTCTGGACTAGACAGGGAATCAACATAAACGGCGAGTACATATCCGCTTTGCAGATGACATTGTCATTATGATAAAGACACTGAAACAGCTAACTGTTTCAGTGTCTCTGTCATAATGATAAAACGAAGTCATGTATAATTCTCATGTATAATCCTGCTGAGTCCAATCCGCATCGAAGGGTCGCTTCTCGAAGTTGTGAAGGAGTATGTCTGTAGACATAACTTTGAGAAAGAAGCCGACAGGAGGATCCAGGTGGGTTGGGTAACGCACACACCCCAGCAAAATGATGTCGAAAATAGTCATTTAAATCTTACAGATAATTAGTTGCCCAGCTTCTGTAATTGTTGCGCAAATTTTTAAATTTGTTGCACTTATAGTTTTTTAGTTATTTCACAAAAACATTTCATGCTGGGGTAACGTTTATAACGTTACTGCAGCCAGACATTTTTTTTTTTAATGGGAATATTGAAACAAATATTTGCTATATAAATTAGTTGCCTAGACGAGGTAAATGTTGCACCTTATTTTGTATTTTTTCTTTCTTTGGCTGCGAAGTTATTCGAGATCCTGCTGGAGTAACGTTTGTGGTTTTGCTGGATCTCTGAAACAGTTTAGCGGATTCTTATCGTATTTTTTACATAACATCTTAGGAATTAGTTGCAATTAGTTGTGCAATAAAAAAACCAAAATAATGCACCGTTTAAAGGATATTTAATTAAATATAAAACACTTCAATAGGTCCTAACACTAAATAACGAGCTCTAAAGAATTACTTTAAAAGTTATTTTGTAGCTTGTAACTGCCTTCAAATGTATGTGAAGCTTTATTAGTATCATGTAAGTAACTAACAAATTATGATGATATTCAGTTCTCCATGTTCACGGCCAAAATGCGCGCGGAGTGATATGGCCACCGATAAACCTGTATGAGGATATATAAACTGAATTTTATATCAATAATTAGTTGTTTAGTTCAGTTTTATACCTGTAAAATTTCAGCGTAGTACATATAATAATTAACGAGATATTAAAATAAAAGTCATTAGGAAGTGCAAGACCGTGATAACCCGACCAAGTTTAGGTGGTTACAAAAAAGCGACCGCGTAGTACATTATGCTATCTTCTAAAATGTTTAGTATAAATACAGCTTGCAAGTTCGGTACAGACGCGTACTGTTAAATACTATAGTATCTGTAGGTGTGTTATAGCTAATAATTATTTGTTTCAATATTCCCATAAAAAAAAATGTCTGGCTGAGGTAACGTTATAAACGTTACCCCAGCAGGAAATGTTTTTGTGAAATAACTAAAAAACTATAAGTGCAACAAATTTAAAAATGTGCGCAGCATTTACAGAAGCTGGGCAACTAATTATCTGTAAGATTTAAATGACTATTTTCGACATTATTTTGCTGGGGTAACGCACACGGGTTGGGCAGCGTTTGGAAAACTCCTTCAAGTCTTCTCGTCGCCTATTCCGCAATGATTGAAGACTAAGGTCTTCAATTAGTGCGTCTTGCCCATTATGACATACGGTGCCGAAAAGTGGACACTGACAATCGGGCTGGTCTACAAATTTAGGTCGCTCAACGCCCTATGGAGCGGTCTATGCTCGGAGTTACTTTGAAGGATAAAATCAAGAATGAAATTATTGAGAAAAGAACCCCAGTTACCGACACAGCCTGCACAGTAAGCAAGTTGAAGTGGCAGTGGACTGGCCATGTTTATCGAAGGACCGATGGCCGGTGGAGCAAACGAGTCCTGGAGTGGAGACCGCGTATAGGCAAGCGTAGTGTGGGACGTTCCCCGCCTAGATAGACCGACGACCATAAAAAGGTGGCTGGGACAGACTGGATGTGGAAGGCAGAGGACAGTGTTGTGGCGCAGCCTGGGAGAGGCCTATGTCCAGCAGTGGACTGCGATAGGCCGAGTTGGTTGATGGCAATAGGCTCGCATAACACAAATCACATAACTGGCGAAATGTGGGTGTACCTACTATAGGTCTGCTTAACCTTTCGGGGAATACAGGCCTGATGTTATTTATGTAAACAGGGTTTAAAACAGTTCCAGGTTTACAATAACCGGCCCGGTACTGGTTTTTTAATGAGAAGATGACTAAACAGACAGATGTGCTGCTGGGGAGTTTGTTCCACCACTTCTTCTTCCCAGCTAAAGAACTAGGAAGTGGTGAAGGGCGGGCATTTTTGGGGGACTGTCTTATGTAACTTTGACGTTCGAAAAGTGCTGATTTTCAGCCTAATTTGAATAAATGACTTTTGATTTTGATTTTGAGACTGTTTCAGTTTATCATTCTTTTTATTATTTTCACGATAGTAACACTTATTATTTGTGAATTTAAACTATTATGGTTAAAACTCGGCGGCATACAGACAGGCAGCCTGCGTGTAGGTTTAGGAATGATGATAACATCACGCCTGTATTCCTCTAAGGGTTAAGCAAAGGTGTACCTATAGTACACCCACATTTCGCCAGTTGTTTTCATACAAAAGTCGGACGGAGTTATAATTTTGGTTACCATGTAAATTAGTATTTATTTAACCTTTTTTTACTAACTATTCTAAAAAAATTAAATAAATAATAAAATAAATTGTAATATATTATATTATTTTAATAGTTTGCATTGAATAAGTTGGTTTAAAACAGGGTGTAATTTTAAACACCATCAACCTCTCTCGTCATTGTACTCATCAGTATAAACAACTTTTACTATATTGGACACAACATGAAATAACTTGGACTAAACATGAAATCGCGAAAAAAAAATCAGCTGTTCCCTACATTTTGACGAATTAAGCGAACATAAATGTAGGGAACAGCAGATTTTTTTCGCGACTTTACGAGGCACGGATGAGTCTCAGTACGTAAAGATGCTCACCCATCCACGGAACAACCGCGGCAAGAATAGCTTAACCTAATTGATCGGCCCGTGCGGCTGTGATGCGACTAACGAGCTCTTTAGCTATGGAAACAATATAAAGTGAAATGAAAAGCCAAAAATCTAAATAAATAAATTTAATTCCAAAATAAAACAATTAATTTCTTTAGTGACAGATGAGAAAATATGAGATGTGCAGGCAAGATTTAGAGAGGGAATGGGCTGTATGGATCAGGGGGCCGATTCTACTAATTTGCAAAGTTATACGCTCTGTACCGTCTCATCAATGGTTCGGTTTCGTTCGGCTCTCGTTTGTCCCCCATAAATCTATTCTACAATTTTTATGACAATAACTGAAACTGTAACTGACTGTAACCAAGTCGAAACCCAACTCAATCACTACGGGAATGAATGGCAATGAGTGTTACCTATAGTTCAATTAGTAAGTTTATAATATCACTATAACAAAAATGGTTAAATAACAAATAAAGTTTATACGAATAATAAACCCATTAAAACTTATTTTCCGTTATATTTACCACAAAAAGTAAATGATTTTTTCCATATATTTTAATAATTGTAAATTAGCAGATTTTCTTAAAGGAAACGGTCTGGGCGGTTCGAATTGCCATTTTAGAACAATGTTGTTAGTAGAATCGCCCCCCAGAGTAAGTTAGTATATTTGGGGAGTCAGTTTACATGGGATGGAAAGATTGATGAAGATGTGGAAAGAAGAGTGAATGCGGGAAATAAAGTGAATGGTACTATACATGCGACTGTAACCAACTAGTCGATGCCTAAAAAGGCTCGACAGGCTGTTCATAATGGTGTGCTGGTGTCTAAGCTTATGCATGGAAGTGAATGAATTTTGGGTGTGGCAAAAGAAGCATAAAAGTAAAAAAGGGCCGATTTTTCAATCGTCAGATAACTTTTATGTGAAGAATATGTTTGACGTGTTGACAGCTTTTGTATAGAAAATATGTCAAAGCGCCATTTTTAATCCTCAGATAGAAGTTAACTGATGATTGAAAAATCGGCCCTAAATGCTGTGGAAATGCCTCCTTGCGAAGCATGTGTGACGTGACTATAAATGATAGGCTGAAAAATTATGTGATAAGGCAACGGTGCGGTTTAAAAGAAGCATGCAGCTGGCCTTCTATAGTTTTTGCCTTCCCCTTGGGAAGAAGGCGTGAATTTGTTTGTACTAATTATTTCTTTTTTACATTTCGTAGAAATGTAGTTTAATTTTTCGAAATATTCCTCTTGTCGAGTGTCTTGATCTTCCTGTTTCTCTGTCTCTTCTTTGTCTGTATTTTGCCTTCAACCAAAATCATTGATTCCATTCCAGTTGATGGTCCTGGAAATATAAAAAAAAAACCTGTGAATCTACATTGTATATAATAAATAACGAACCATTGTCAGTTCTTTCACTATTTTCGTCATTATTTATTTCCGTCGGGTCGCAAAAACCAAAATATTAAAACAATCTTATTAATGAGCTGCACCTGTTTATTTAAACTAGACAAGTTTCTAACTTAATATAACGGGATTGTCCCCATAAAACCATAATAAATGGTATGGTATCTACAATTTATTTAATACTCACTTTATCTCTGCATTTTCATGTTGGGAATCATTGTCAGTTCTTTCATTATTTTTATCATTATTTATTTCCGTCGGGTCGCAACAACTAAAATATTAAAACATAATCTTATTAATGAGCTGCACCTGTTTATTTAAACTAGACAAGTTTCTAACCTACTATAACGGGATTTTTTTTTTTTTTTGAGGGTGGGAAATCATCAAATAACTTCTCCCGCTCTGGGCGGAGCGGGAGGGTGTGTCAGACTCTTACTGACTAAAACCCACCCGTATTCCTTCCTGTTGCCTGTGTTGCGGGGGCCTCGGTGACCCATAAGTACCTTCCCGCGACCCCGGCAGGCATCGGCCCTAGTGGACCCCTACTTTGTGCTGACGACATCTCTTTGAGGCGCGCGTGGAATACGACGCGACGTCGACCCGGGCCTGGTCCTTACCGGACGGTGAGCTACCCATTGCTCATCGTCCGCAAGCCCGCGCCTACGGTGGCCGGAAATCCGCCCGGGATTCCCGACGCCCTGGGCGTCTCCTGCGGCGGCTAGGGGCGAGAGGGCGCGAAACGTGCCTTTCCCTCAACCGTCCCGCCTCCTCCTTCGCGAGCATTACTGCTTCGCAGAAGGAGGTGACGGCTGCCCATGCCCTCTCGCTCCGTACCATGGCCTGAACCAGGGCCGGACGCGAGAGGTCTCTGCCGCTGATCGCCTCCACGAGGACACGGCGGTGCTCTGCCCAAGCCGGGCAGACCTCCACCGTATGCTCCACCGTGTCCTCTGGGCGATCCACACAGTGGTGACACCCGGACGTTTCCTCCCGCCTTATACAGGAACCTCCCGAAGCTGCCGTGTCCGGTGAGGACCTGCGTCAGGCGGAAGGTGAGGACGCCGTGGCGCCTCTCCAGCCACTCCTCAAAGAGGGGACTTATCGCCGCAATCGTGGCGTGCCCAGCACTGGGTTGCGACAACCGTACTTTCCATGACGCCATGAGATCCCGCTGGAGCTCCGTCCGCTGTGCCGCGATTTCTCGCGGCGGCGGACTTACGCCCCGGCGTTTCGCCTCCTCGCGCCACTCCCATACGTGCGCGAGGACTTTTGCCTCCAGATCCCATGGCGGACTATAACGGGATTGTCCCCATAAAACCATAATAAATGGTATGCCTAGAATCTACAATTTAATACTCCGCTTTTTCATGTTGGGAATCATTGTCAGTTCTTTCATTATTTTTATCATTATTTACTTCCGTCGGGTCGCAACAACTAAAATAGTAAAACATAATCTTATTATGTACTACACCTGTTTTTTTTTTAAGCTAGGTAAATTTCAAACCTGCTGTACCGGGATTGTCCTCAAAAAACCATAATAAATGGTAGTCTACAATTTATTAGGTAGGTACTTACTTGCTCTCCGCATTTTCGTTTCGGGAATCTGTATTATTTTTTTATCCTACTAAAAAAAATAAAATAGATACGGATCTAAAGTTATGTTTGAACTTACTCGTAAATAATGGATATACTCGCGCACAAATTATTATCAAACTAACATTTAGCTAACCTCATTATATTATAATAATATATGAGAAACTTACCTCAGTATCCTGTTTCTTTCATGTATACGTAATTTCTCTTTCAGAACTTTAGTTGTTCTACCCATATTGTCGAAAAAATACGTAAGTACAGCGGTCGCGCAAAGTATCAGCGTCTACCCGTGACAGTGGTCAGCGGTACACTGCCGCCCGTCGCCCGCGCAGAGCGCCGCATGCCGTTCCGTTCGATTTTATAGGGAATATTTATTTTTAGTAATAAAAGTATAAATATTTGAAAAAAATCACAGATAGAATTATAGATAACAAAATAGTCTATTCATACAAAAAAAAAAACATGAAAATATCTTTAGTAGTTTGGAAGTAATTTCGATTTTTATATTTGGGTAGACCTTACTTCCTGAATTTATTTCATAAAGTATTTTACTACAATACTAAAATATTCACAGATACAATTGATGTGTATGCGGTCTAGTTTAACATACATTTTTTGCGTAACTTACTTGCATTAATTGAAGGCGTAATAACAGATTTAAAAGTCACTAAAATCATATATCTGCACCTTAAGAAAATATTTATAATTTTCAAGTAATAGCGCTTTTTTTTTAAACCCGAAAAAATATCGCAGCGCCTAAATGAGAAAACGTATAAGCTCGCTGAAAACTATATTCGGTCCTTCTTGACGCTTGTAATAACCATACAAAGTTTCAAATGCATGCGTTATTGAATAATATAACGAGATTTTCGATATGTTTCAACCAAAATGAGTCGGATGAGGAGATACGGGCACATTCAGAATGAAAACCATTGTATATGTTAATATTTTATTTAACTCATTTATTCCGTCTCGACAAAACCCTCAAATTCTACGTGTTCGGGTAACAATATATTTTTATAACTACACATAATACAAATTACTTAGAAAATCCTACTCTCATCACAGAATCACTTTTTTCACAAAGAAACATGTTTTAGTCTAATCCTAGCCTGAAAAATTTGGCATTTCAACAACATAATTCCTCCTTACTTGCGATGAACATTTTTTATAATATTATGAACTTTATTTCCCTATGTATAAAGGCGATATTTGCATTTTCATCAGACTATATTCTGATTTATGTTGTATAATCTAAATATTTACAATAACACAATCTTTGATTACTTTGTTGATGTAATGTTGATATGGTTGGAGGATGAACCTTACAAACTTGTATAAGATTTAGACCAATCAGATAATTTATAATTTATATCAACAAGGGTTGTGTTCAGTTTATTTTGATTTAGGAGTCAGGGAAACTAATTGTTACCCTTTACAACCTACTTCAATTTCCCGTGTAAAGATCTATCCACACATATGACGTGAGGGCCGTAGGACACAAGGCAGATACTGAAAGCTCCGTCGCCGACCCGGGCTCGGACGTATGTGAACAAGTTTACGTAAAATGTAAACACCGATATTATTTTGAGCCCCTGACGGGGCACGGTCCGTCCACGTCCCAGGCACGGCCCTGACGTGTGGATAGAGCCATTTCACACAACCATCAAAGAATGAAAGTTGCGATTTTAATGTATGTACACACGGCTACACATCAAGCTATACATTTCCAGTATAAGCTGATCTCGCATTGTATAGGATTTCAGTAGAGTGCGAGATCAGCGTAAACTGGAAATGCTTGATGTGTAGCCGTGTGTACGAACAATTTAAGATATCAAGTCATTGACATCAGATACATTTTTCCATAGACCCCTTTCCCTGTCCCATGAACCACATATGGTTTAGATTGATTATTTAACGATTCACAATAATTATGTTAAAACTATTATCGTGAATTCAATAAAAATTGTGCGTAAAAGGCAAACAAACGTAATACTCCTTACAGTGATAACTATATATTGTTTTTATATCAGCCTATATCATACCAGCTAAGTTATTATACCCTTTAAAAGTCCAACACAAATGCACCAACACATACCAACATACAGGGTCAATTTAAAATAACTAGACAAACTTCGCAGACGTGATTGGTATCGATATTTAACACGATGAAATGAAAATAAAAAAGATTTGATGATTTTTTTGGGGGTCACCGACCGTTGTACTTGAAGTATGAGTTGAGAAAATCTGTATTTTTTTGTTTGAGCGTATTAGGATATGGAAACCCATCACGTCTGTGAAGTTTACACAACAACAATTTTATTTACTGATATTTCCAATGACTACATTACTGACTACTCCAGGCTTAGCATGACACTATTTCTTCGAAGAATAGACACGGCTTTTTCCATACAGTGACATTTCGTT
The DNA here is from genome assembly GCA_905333075.3 of Atethmia centrago. Classification (NCBI taxonomy): domain Eukaryota; kingdom Metazoa; phylum Arthropoda; class Insecta; order Lepidoptera; family Noctuidae; genus Atethmia; species Atethmia centrago. Next base: position 7,211,927 of record HG995389.1, on the reverse strand, counting down.
ACATCCCACCGTAGAAATCCTTCTACATAAAAAGAACCTAGACAAAGATCGTTAGAAACGAAAGACAAGATGACAGATTGTAGAAGGATTTCTATGGTGAGATGTCAAAAACTGAGAAACGAAATGTCACTTTGTATAGAAACAGCTAGGGAATGCAATCTCGTCTCGCCGAGATCCCGGCCATATTTTACGAGATCGTATCTCGTCAAATTTCCTACGAGATCTCGCGAGATAACGAGATTGACAAATGCAGTGTGACGACATGTATTTCATAGCGCGGCTGCGCGCGAACTGAATCCTGGCCGGCCGTGCGGCCGCGCCTGGCGCGGGCACAGGACAAGAGGGGTAGGCGGGCTTGCGGGGGACGAGGTCCGGCTCATTTTGCAAGGCGGCGCGCGTGCATTTGTTTACAATTGCAACGAAATAATTTGTTTTGGAGACAGTTTTGTGTTTTAATTAGTTTCGCAGAAATATTACACTACAATTACAATACAACTAACTACCAACCATGTCAAAAGTGTACAGTGAATATAAAAGTTCTTTAGAAGTATGGAAACATTGTTTACGCGATCAAGATGGACTCACTGCAAAGTGCAAACTGTGTGCGAAGATTTTGAAAACTAAAGACCATTCTACAAAAGGCTTACATACACACTTGAAGTCTATACATCAGATAGATACTAAAAAAAGTGTTGAGGTTGAGATGTAGGCAAACGATGGTGCTCCCGGGCCATCAGCATCAAACTCTTCGGCTTTCGAACCAGCTCCAGCCGAAAATACTCTTCAGCAAGAGCAACCTTTGCCTTTGACTGCCCCATCATCAAAATCAACAAAAAAGAGAAAAATTACGGATCATTTTCATAGTGAAGATAATTCAAAGGAGATGAAAGTGTCAAGGATGGTTGCTAAAGACGGTTTACCATTTCGTGTGTTTTGTACCTCGCAAGACCTGAGAGACCTTTTTAGTGCTGCAGGATACAAATTACCAACATCTCCTAATTCAATTAAACTTATGGTGATGAATTATGGAATGACCTTAAAGTTAAAAGTTCAACGTGATCTTGCTGAGCTAAAGGACGATAACCACCGATTTACATCAACTTTTGATGAGTGGACTTCGTCTAAAAATAGACGTTACATGAACGTAAATATACATACGTGTAAGAACAATAAAGCTGTCTTTTGGAATTTAGGCTTGATCAGAATATACGGCAGCATGCCTGCAGAAACTGCAGTAGACATTTTGAAGAAAAGACTATCGGAATTTGGCCTGTCTCTCGACGATGATGTGGTCAATATTACGACGGATGGAGCTTCTGTAATGACCAAGGTAGGGCGTTTGATTAGTCCTCTACAGCAGCTTTGTTACGCCCACGGCATTCAACTGTCCATAATAGATTGCATATACAAAAAACACGATTTGCCTGTGTCTGCTGAAGATGAAATAGATGAGATTCCGAACTTGCCAGGAGAAGAAACAGAAACAAACTCTGATGATGAAGATGATGTTTTTTATTATTATTTTCCTACACATGAACTAGATTTGGACACTGAGTACGCAAGTATAATAAAAAAAGTCAGAAAGCTGGTCAAACTTTTTAAGAATTCACCCACAAAAAACGACCTGCTGCAAGTTTACATTAATCAAGAATTTGACAAAAACCTACAGCTACATCTTGATTGCAAGACTCGGTGGTCCAGCCTTGCTGACATGATATCGACATTCAATAAAGTCAAACTATGTGTAAGTAAGGCTTTAATTGACTTGGGTCTTGATACCGATTCAGAATACTCTTTGAGTGCAGAAGAGTGTACAATTTTGACGAACTTAGAGCGAATTTTCGAGCCTGTCAAACTCGCCGTTGAAGTCTTATGTCACCGAGATTCTGACCTAGTTACTGCTGAAACTACTTTGAGGTTCGTGATACGCGAATTGGAAGAACAGTCGACGCCACTGGCAAAAAAGCTGGCCGAATCCTTAAGAATCCGTACATCTGAGCGCCGCACATGTTTGACATCAGTATTGCTATATTTAAGGAACTTTACCCAATACGAAAATGATTTGGAAGAGTATGCGCAAGATGAAACATTCATTATTTCCCCGAAGACCACTATCCGTAAAGAAATTAAAAAACTTATAGAAAGATTGCACTGCAAAACACAGTACAATTATAACTCACAGACGCAGGATGTCGATGTTGTTGCACCGGTTGCACAAGAGGACGATGAAGGCTTCGATATTGAAGACACTACAATGCCTCTTTCTGCCGTCTCCGCGGAAAAAAATATCACACTTCATGAAAAGCTGCAAAAATCGCTGAAAGCACTGAAACAGCCCACTGCTCGCTCAACAAATTCTACAACAAATACTTTAGACATTTTAATAAAAAAATAAATGAATTTGTACGAAGCTGGTGGAGTAAGAGGGGAACTTTTAAACTTCGTACATAACTGCCTCTCAACTGTGGTTCCCACAAGTGTTGAGGCAGAACGAGCTTTTTCAGCAGCAGGGTATTTGGCATGCAAAATCAGAAGTCGTCTGTCAGATGATACTCTCGACATGATGTGTTTTTTGAGAAGCCATTTTCAGACAAACTAACTTGCCTTTCCGTACCTTGATAACTTCATCTGACTTCTACGTTAAACTTCTTTTATTTGATTAATACGATCTCACAACATTTATTTAAGAACTTGTGAAGTTAAGTTTTTGTTTTGTTGTATTTATTTACCATAAGTAATGTTCCTATTACTCTTAATTATTGAAACTAAAGTAATAATTTACAAAAGACTAAATATAGATAATTATTGTTTTGTTACCAATATTGTAAGAATTTGAACTGATTAGCTACAGTAGGTATAATAATTATAGACATAAACAAATGTTATTAGAGTTAGAGACAAAATAATAAGTACTCTGTTGATTTTTAAAATAAAACTTACATTATTTTTATAACTAAGCAACGCAGTTCTATTTAATTACATATCATGTCAATTACTAGTTCTTAAAACAAGCATCTGTCATATGTTTTAATTGCGATTCTCCCAATCTCGCGAGATCCCGTAATTTGCGAGATCTCGCGAGACTGGGTTTTGAGTCTCGCGAGATCTCGCTAGGCGGAAATCTCGTACGAGATTGCATTCCCTAGAAACAGCCGTGTCTATTCTCGGAGGGAATCGTGGCTAAATAATAACAGTCGCACGGGTCAATCGATCGGGTTAAGCTACGCTTGCCGCGGATGGTCCGTGGATGGGTGACCATCTTCACATACCAAGACCCCTCCGTGCCTCGGAAAGCACCTTAAGCCTTTGGTCCCGGCTGCCATTCGTGGATCTTAGACAGTCGTTACGGGTCGTCAGAAGCCCGAAAGTCTGACAACCAGTCTTACCAAGGGTATCGTGTTAGCCAGTAACTGGGTTGTGGAGATCAGATAGGCAGTCGCTCCATGTAAAATACTGGTATTCAGCTGCATCCGGTTAGACTGGTAGCCGACCCCAACATAGTTGGGAAAAGGCTGGGCAGATGATGATTTCTAATGACTACACTACCTGCGGTTGATGGCCCCAAAAAATAACTCATTAATTTTTTTTTTGTTTTATCGTGTCATGTGCATGCTATCGACACCCATCACGTCTGCGTAGTTACGCTAGCTAGTTTAATTTGACCCTGTATAGTTATTACATTTCACGAACGCATCAATCATTGCAATTGAAACCTTATATCAATGACATAAAAGTCACTTATCGAGCTCGTGTTTTGCAACGACTACACCTGTATTTTACTCAATTACCAACATCGGTATTTTCTTCCATCTTTTGTTTTTTTACACTCGGTGACTCAGTACCGTCATACGTTATAATTTCTTCCGTAGAAAAACTGACTCGTTTTCTTTTTAATGCTTTAGGATTTCTTTCGTATTCCGAACTCATGCTTCGGGAAGATTCGTCGCTAGAAATCCCGTTCGTCGCATTTCGGATTATTAGAAGGTCTTTTTCGATATCTGTCAGTTCTCTCGGCTTTGGTGGTCGACCTATGGGACGTTTCGGCTTGTTTTTCGTCGACGGAGACTCTTCTGTCGTTTTTCTCTTCTTGTATGTCCGTTTGCCTGGTATTTTTGGTTTCTTTGATTGAGATTCGTCCTGGAAAGTTGAAGGATTGGGTTAGTTTTGAAGAAAGAAATATCATTTCGAGTCCGATTTGCGAACGAATGTTCTTGGTTTAAACTTCAGGACACTTATTTCATTTTTGTTTTTTTTTTTTTTTCATCAAATAAACAACTGCACTTGGATGAGTTAACCTTTTTTTTTAGGGAAAGTTCTAAAGGGCTGAAATGCTGCTTTTGCATTAGATATATCAGCTATTTACTCGCATTTAGAAGCTAGATAGAAAATACGTAATTTTGCTACCACGATCCAACGTAGACATGCTCTAACTCGTATTGTCGCATTAACGAAGTAGCAAATAGCCAAACAACAAGTGGAATGTCTGCAATGCTCCTGAAGGCCTTTTTTTTTCTTTTTTACTTGTTCCGGAGTGGAAAATCCTCATAAATGTCCTCCGCCCTGGGGCAGGCATAGGGGTCTGTCAGACTCTTACTGACTAAAAACCACGACGGTGTTCCCCTCCCACACATGCACCGGGGATCATGGGATCTAGTGCGACTGCCGAGATCCCCGGCTGGCACCAGCCGGCTGCACCTCAGGCCTGGTGGAACACTACGCGCCGCCACCTGAGGGCCTGCTGTGGGGGGCGACGTCGGCCCTGGAAGCCCTGACCCAACAAGACTCAGAAAAAAGTTAGTTAGATAATCATAACATTGCATGAGGTAAATCATATAGTACACACCTGTTTCGGTTTAGCGCCTATATATCCGGAGCACCGCTTCGCTCCACACATACAGCGCTTCTTTTCAATGCCCGCGCATTCCAAGTTGTAGTTGAATGTCACTTCACTGTTCTGTAACATAAGAATAACACTTTTAGTTTCATGTTTGTTTGGTGTACGTTGTCTTTGGTCCCTGGCCCTGACATCAAGCAATGGGCAAGATTGTCAAACTTATAAGGCTTAAATACGAGGTTTTTGGCTACTATGTAGGTGTGTATTTTATGCATATCTTTTTTGTAATGTGCGTTTTGTTTGTGCAGAATAAACAAATTTTCAGTTTTTCTTTATGTTTAGTGTTTTGTTTATCCCCAAGTTTAAAAAAAAGTTTCTTTCTTTTACATTAGTATCTAAAACTGAAATAATTATAAAACTAAACTTTGATATTTAATTTGCTAGACCAAAATGACAGCTGCGATCGACCTTTTTTAAAAAATAACACGATAAATATTATATTTAATATTATAGAGACAACGCGACAACAGTGAAGGTCCTCCTACAGAGAATGATTCAGTGGTCCTTGGTGAGAATCATCATCATTCATATCCTATGTGTTATTCCTGGTTATAAACTATCTGTGTGCCAAATTTCATCAAAATCCGTTCAGTACTTTTTGCGTGAAAGAGTAACAAACATCCATCCATCCATCCATCCTTACAAACTTTCGCATTTATAATATTAGTAGGATACATGTTATATTTAAACTATACTTTGTCATTCGATTATCATCATCTGCCTAGCCTTTTCCTAACTATGTCGTGGTCGGCGTCCAGTCTTACCGGATACACCTGAATACCAGTATTTTACATGGAGCGACTGCCTATCTGACCTCCACAACCCAGTTACTGGGTAACACGATACCCCTTGGTAAGACTGGTTGTCAGACTTTCGAGCTTCTGACGACCCGTAACGACTGTCAAAGATCTACAAATGACAGCCGGGACCAACGGCTTAACGTGCTTTCCGAGGCACAGAGGGGTCTGGGTATGTAAAGATGGTCACCCATCCATGGACCAACCACGACAAGCGTAGCTTAACCTGATCGATCGACCCGTGCGGCTGTTATAACTTAGCCACAAGCCCCTTTGTCATTCGATTATATACATCTAAATATGAAACAGTTTTTTCTTTTAATTGTTCGATACGCTTTAGAGGTTGCTACCAGTCATCAAACTTTAACAAAAATAATTGTATGGGCGCTTAAATAAGTATCTCATTAATTGTTCTTGTTTATTTAGGAATATAACCCGCCGCCGCCCCCCGTCCGCCTCTGTACATTTGTGTGCTTGAAGTATTAAATAAATAAATAATAATAAATTGATTACAAGCAATACAACACAAAAGCAGTATTTGCTTTTATTGGTGAACGAACGAGTATAGGAATAAGTACCCTAATACTAATAAATCAACCCTTGTTTCTTAAAAAATAATGATTCAAATACTTACATGTGGCTTAATTTGTAATAATAACGATAATTTTGTATTTCTTATGTTCAGAATTATGAATAAAAGATAAAAGGATCCAACAAATGTAGTGTTTTTATTTAAAATTGAACCCTTAGTAGCAACCACACAATTAAAAAACACAAATAGTTTCTTATGCTTTAGAAGCAAATTATGAAAATTATAGAAACTAAAGAAAAACATTTTACATTTTTTTCTTAGGAATAATGACCACCCCACTGATTATGTTGTATTTATTTTATATGGCTCAATTACAACTTAATCATCAGTGGCGTGGCTAATCCTAAAGGTGGGTTGTATCAAAATGTGTTGCGGAGCTCTTTTTACCCGATTACAGTGAAGCTCTAAAGGAGTGGAATGTTTTTTTTTTCAATAAAGCATCCTGAGTCTGAAGGATAAGCTGTCATTGTCATTTTACGAAGAAAATGCAAGAGCGAGCGAAACGAGCTCAAAAATTGGAGCATCCTGACTCAGGACTAGAATTCATGAATAAAAGAGCTTGAGAATTACATATTTTCATTAGGTATTCATACATTACGAGTCTCTTAACAATAAGAATTTGAGGTTTTGGATGATATTTTACAAATTTTTGCTTACACACGTGACCCTCTGTAGCTTGCGGGTTATATTTTGCACCAACGACAACCCCACTATATGTCCAGGCAAACCACTGTCCATTCCATGGTTACCTGGTAGAGATAGGGCGTGGACATATCACCACGGCGCACTATGGGACCAAACAGTATTTTCCATCTCAAAAATGGTTTTGTCGAAAGTCGTAAATCCATAGATTGTTTTATGGTTTTATACTCTCAAAAGATGGAACTTACGAATAAATTACAAAATATAAAAAAATATAAAGTTTTACGTTTATAAAATGAACCTCAAACATTGGGCATAAATATTTTCATGCCAATTAAATTACCGTTAAGGGAGTTCAACACATAGTTATTAGGAAGTTTTCCAAGGAAACATATTAGTGTTATACATCATTAGATAGCTTAGAATATACACTTTGCAACCACGTTCAGTTTTTGTAAAAAAAATATTTTTATTTAATTTTTTAATATTTTTTTAGTGAAGTAAAGAAAATTTAGTTTTTGTTAATTTCAATTGGAGTTTTCGTTGTTGCCGAAAGCAGCCGGTGTCAAGTTAATTACTCTATTAGAGACCTTATCTACTCAGTAATATGAGGATTTAAAAAAAACTTGCGCGTTTTTTGCGCCAGAGGTGATTTTGAAGCAATAATGTCAATCGGGGAAAAATCCTCGAAAATTACGGTTCTTCTTTTTTATTATGAAATATTATATTTAGTTATTATCCTTTGATGTCTATATTGTTTTTTTCTATTTCTATGATAACAACATACATTTGCAAATTAAAAAACTGCTATTATATTTGAAAGAATCTTCCCATGGCAATTTTGTTTGGGGTGGTCACCTTAACCACAAGTATGATAAACTATATTGCTGCGGAAGTTCTATTTATCTGTTGTGGTAAATAATTACAATCAGTACTGATTACACTATTTCGATGAGAACTGTTATAATCAATTGTCCCATGGTTTTTGCACAAGACACTAAAATATTAGTCCTATAAATACCCGTGTATGTTCAGCATACGATTCATCAAAGTGTTCAGATACTTCTTTTCAATAACAATTAACGCATAAAAAACATTATTATCTAACAATGAGTGAATTCGTTTGTGTTCGACGCGATCTTTGTGATCAAATAATAAAAGGGAAAAGTACTTCAGACCTCAAAAAATATTTATTGGAAAATTTTCAACTATCGGAAACTGACGTTACGTATACTGTAATAGAGAGTATTCAAAAAAATCTAACATCGAGTTGCAACCAGAAATGGACCAAAGCTCAAAGAAAGCCGGACCGGTTCGAGAGCCTATACTCAAATTGGTTAAATGGTGAGTTTAAAGTATCGTTGAATTCTTGCAGTACCTCAACCACTGTAAATTCTGGTTTGAATACTTCTGGTGAACGTGGAAGACCAACAAAACAATATGACGAGTGCTCGGAAAACACAAAGAAACGAAAAAATATGGAGCTGGTCCAGGAGTATGGAATGGGACATGTCCGTAACGCTTATGTGCAAGGTTTAAGATCCATGGGGGAAAATGACGAAGCGTCGATTGTGACTATTATCAGAAATAAGGAAAAAGAAGAGAAAAAAGTTATTCTACAAAACATACTCAATCCAGATAACGCACTTTCCTTTACAAAAGAGGAAGCATTGAGTATATGCATTGAAACTGATTTAACCAAAGCACAATATGCGTACCTAAGAAAAAGGCTCGTTGATAAGAATTTAAGTTCTGTATTGCCTTCGTATCAAAGACTAAGTGAAGCAAAAAAGGCTTGCTATCCGCCTGCATCCAGCATTACGGTGACAAATATAAGCGCAAAAATCAACCTGCAAGATCTCTTAGACCATACAGTCTGCCGTATTATAAGGATAAAGTCAGGATCGACTTACAATCGTCTCAAGCTTTTCACTAAATGGGGATGTGATGGATCCTCCGGGCAAAGTGAGTATAAACAAACTCTACCGGAAGAAAACGAACAAATATCGGACGCTAATTTGTTTATAGTGTCCCTTGTACCACTGCGACTAGTAGACGAAGAAACTTCTACGGTCATATGGAAAAACCCTACTTGCTCATCTGTTAGATATTGCAGACCAATTTCATTAGAATTTGCAAAAGAAACTCCCGAAAAAACTACAGCGGTTGTCAGTGAAATTGAAGCCAAAATTAATCAATTGATTCCAACTCTTGTGTCAATAGAAGACAAAGTCATCGAAGTTAAACATCAACTGTTTATGACAATGATTGATGGGAAAGTTGCTCAAGTGTTGACAAACACATCATCCAGTGCTACCTGCACTGTTTGTGGAGCAACTCCCAGACAAATGAATGATCTTTTTAAAAGTTACAACGAGAGTTGAAAATGAAAATGCGTTTAAATACGGATTGTCGACGCTACACGCATGGATAAGATTTATGGAAATGATCCTCCATATTTCTTACAATTTAGGTTTTGAGAAGTGGTCTGCAACAACTCCAGAAAACAAGCAACTTAAAGAAGACAAGAAAAAATTTGTCCAAAAACGTTTCCGAGAAGTGCTTGGCTTGCATATTGATAAACCACGTCAAGGTTCCGGTAATAGCAATGACGGTAATACGGCAAGGAGATTTTTCCAAAATTACCAATGTTCTGCAGAGATAACCGGAATTGATGAAGAATTAATCAAGAGACTATATGTAATTCTTCAAACTATGTCATCGGGATTTCCTATAAACGCAGAAAAATTTGGTCAGTATACATTGGTAACCGCGCAATTATATGTAAGCAAATATAACTGGTACTACATGCCATCTTCGGTCCATAAAGTACTTATACATGGTGCTAAAATAATAGAGCATTATGCAGTTTTGCCTATAGGACAATTATCCGAAGATGCCCAGGAAGCTCGAAATAAAGATTATAAGAAATATAGGTTACATCACGCTAGGAAGTGTTCCAGATCAGCAACAAACGGAGACGTTCTGCATATTTTGTTATATACATCTGATCCTTATATATCTAGCTTAAATAAACCAAGTTTTCTAATATCCAAAGAATTATTTGACGAAGCTAAAGAATTGTTGGAAATAGAAAGTGATGAGTAGGATAAGTTTAAGTAATAATTTTTTTTTGTCATGTAACTGTTTGTTTAATAATAATAATTTAGTTTTAAACTTATTTTAAGCATAAGTGTAACTTTTATTGCTATTTTAATATAACTGTATGATTTTTTGTATGAAATTTCGTATAACTTTATCTTTGTCATTTTTTTTCGGAAAAAATATTTTTTTTAGAATGATGATGTTTGATTTCTTTTATTGCCTAGATATTCACAAATACGTGAAAAAAAATCAAGGAGATAAATCACAAAACAACAGAGTTATCGATTTTTGAGATGGAAAATACCGGTTGGTCCCATAGTGCGGCGCGGCGCCGTCACCGTGTAATGGCTACGCGCCTGTTGTCAAATTGTTGTCCCTAAATAAAATCCTCAATTGTCTTGTCCCAGAGAACGGCACGTCCCGTTCTCTTAACGAAATGAACAAGTCAACATCGGTATTATCAGCCACCGTAACTAAGCGACAGCGAAACATCAACTGCCGAGCGGATGTGCTGCGAGCCCGGCGCGCACGACGTCGTGTCACGGGGGCGGCGCCGAGCCGTGCTGATGTGTGCACGCCCATAAGGCCGCCCATTGTATATTTTGTAGTGTTTGATTTATTTTTGTTATGTATTTTTGTAGTGTACAATAAAGTATATATAAACAAATGAATATACGGTAGGTTTTTTTTTTTTTGGGTGGGAAATCATCAAATAACTTCTCCCGCTCTGGGCGGAGCGGGAAGGTGTGTCAGACTCTTACTGACTAAAACCCACCCGTATTTCTTCCTGTTTGCCTGTGTTGCCAGGGGCCTCGGTAACCCTTTACTACCTTACCGCGACCCCGGCAGGCTCTCTTAGGTACTACTTGGAATATGCATTTTTTTGTATTTATTACAGGACAGAGATTTCGAATATACGGTAGTTACGCCTCTGTTCCTCATACATAGCTTAGATTTAAGTACAGTATGTTTACTCACTGCTGGTATGTCGTATAAAGCAAACAGTCCTACTCGAACGTCGCCTAGCACTGTCCATTTTTGTGTCTCGCAGTTTGGCTCACAGCAGTGGTTCATGAACCTGGAAAAAGAGATAATAAACAATAATTTTAACATAATAACATCACGCCTTTAATCCCCTAAGGGTTAGGCAGAGATGTACCTATAGTACACCCACGTTTCGCCAGTTATAATTAAGTCTCATGTCCGAGGGCGAGCCTATTGCTATCAACCGGACTCAAATCCAGACTCTGGGCTGCTACTGAGAAATTCCTGGTGGAAAAACCCAATAACACTTTGTCCAACCTGGGAATCGAACCCCGGTCCTCGTGCTCAGCAGCAACGCTAGCGGCCACTAGACCAATGAGGCAGTCATAAATTTAATATTATGAAAAAGATTTTAAAAAACTGTCTACTTTATTAAGTCATGCTTTAAGAGCGTGTACGCCGTACGGCATTCCATACAAATTTTCAAGTCCTTTATTTTCGATATGACTGAACCTTTTTAATGTAACTTCATAACCATAAGCACGATAAATAGGTTTAAAAAGTTAGTAGCAAACATTTTTGAAAAATAATGATTCAGTTAAATTAGAGTGATTTCAAATTTTCCTTACAAACAGAAATTGCCAATTACCTTTTTTAAAATAAGTCATTTCGAAAATGTTTTCTACTAACATTGTAACCTATGTATCCTGCTTATGTGTGTGAAGTTTCATTTAAATCAGTTCAGTCATTTCTAAAAATAAGGACTTTGTTTGAAATGCCGTACGGCGTACACGCTCTCAATGTTATATTTCGATTGGAACTTCAATTATAAGATAATTAGAAACCGATACATCAATATATTCATTAGAGAAATTCAGAGGCCTTCAAATTTGCAAAGGCGAACGAAAAAATT